>CM032919.1:13803713-14470144 GCA_019202795.1 Arabidopsis thaliana x Arabidopsis arenosa | reverse complement strand
TTGGAGTTCACATTTTTGGGTTAGACTGTCAACCTAAACCAAATCCATGATTTTAATTAGACTCACATTAATGAACATGGAAGAGCGAACTAAGAAGCATGAGTCCATTCTCAGAGAATGTATACCTGTGTTCGTAACTTAACAATCTCCTGGTTCAGAATTTCATTGGCTTTTTTCATATTATCTGCTATACCGACGGGAAAATAGAGCCCAGAAGTTGAAGGCATAGGAGTGGCAGAGCGGGGAGGACTAGATCTCCTAGAGAAAGGTGACACTGACCGAGAGCTGATACCTGATGGAGCCGGAGCTAACTTTGGAGTAGCTCTTCGCATATCGCCTATATTAGACTGCACAGCATCTTTCAGCTGCAACAAAGAAGGCAGCTGAGAGTTGCGACCGAGTGAAAAAGTGTCAGTTTTCTTTCCTTGTTTGGCCGCTTTACTATCCAATTGCTTAATTAAGTCCATATTGGATGTACCAAATTTAGCTAATCTTATTTCAGATTTATCTAATCTGTCTTTGTTCTCCCCTGAAAGACGAGGCACAGCACTGTTTCTTCTGTTAGTATCGTTTATCTCAGACACTTTGCTGAGCTTAACATAACAAGAATCGCAGACACGATATAGTCTTCCCGCGCTTGGGGCCAATGCAGCTCGGAATGCTTTTTTTGAACTGCATGAATGACAGTGCACAAGTCCACAATTGTAACAGTTATGTCTTTTCCGTGTAAACCCAAAAGCCAGTCTACAGGTTGAACACTGAGACTGCTCAGCACCAGAGACCCATTTGTGCAGACATATGGCTGCAGTGTAATTTGATCCGCAAGCAATGTATTTTACGTGTCTATCCTTCAAAGCTTCCACAAGAGTTGGTACTTTTCGATCCTCCAGATCACCATGCCCTAATCTCCCATTGGCTCCTTTACCCCATGTGTAAACTTCATTTCTAGATGTTAAGGCCGCCACATGATATGCCCCGCAGGAGATCTCCTCGACAAATTCACTTGCAAGCTTGTCTTCCACCAAACACGGTAATTTTCCATCAGTCTGTAAATTCCCAAGTTGACCATAAACTGTACTCCCCATAGTGAAAACTTGTCCAGACGTGGTCAAACCAACTGTTAAACTGTGTCCACATGCAATTTTGTGAAAGTTGTAATCAATTAATGCAGGCACACACGTTGGTTTAAGCCGAGGATCTTTGTCACCATGTCCGAGACGGTTTTTATCTCCATCACCCCATGTGAACAATTTTCCAGATGATACAGAACTTGAGTTTGACTGTGTGACAATGATCTCAACAACAGCAGCAGTATGCCAAACCCCACATGAAACAGCAATCGTTCTCAATCCTGATAGAGATTCAACTTCTCTTGGATACTGAACTGTTTCCCTGTCACCGTGCCCTAAGACACCGAATGTTCCATCTCCAAATGTAAAAAGCCTCCCATATGATGTTATTAAAGCGGTGTGCCAGGGTCCACAAGTTACTGAAGCCACATGAAGCCCCTCGAGACAACCGGCAATTCTCTTTGGTATCCAGTGACTGATATCAGAGCCATGCCCAAGAAGCCCGACGTTATGTGTACCATCACCCCAGGTATAGAGCTCTCCAGCCAGTGTAACAGCACAAGTGTGGAATTCTCCACAAGCAACAAAGTCAACAGATGAAGTAGCTGTGAGAGATTCAACAAGACGGGGATGAAAAACATCTTTCCCAATACCATGACCCAGTCTTCCTCCAGATTCTTCACCCCAAGTAAAAATTTCACCTTGCCTTGTCACAAATGCAGCATGCCTGACACCACATGCAATTTGATGAACATCTAAAACAATATTCGACTCCAATGGCTTCGGCACAAGGACATCCGTTCTTGTGGTCAGATAACTTGCATTCTTACTAATCCCAACCTTAACAACATTGTCACATATAACCTCACCCCAAAACTACTTTGGGCACTAGAGACACTAACCCGAAAACCATCTGAACCAGATACCTTTGTTTGCATATTTTTGTTGTCCAATGCAACATGTGATTTCTCTGAATCAGTTGGAGGAACCTCAGGCTCAGCACTCTTAGGAGAAGTAATTGGATCGAAATTAAAGGGAGTCCCAGGAGAGCTGTGACCTCGTGAAGCACTGGCAGAACTGCTACTTGGACTGCTCGATGTCAAGTCTCTGCTGGCCTGCAATATATACAAAACAAACAAACGCATTAAACACCCAAATGGAATATCAACAAGATTAACCGATGAGTTCAACAAACCACGACGTTGTCAGTGACCTATTTGATAAATCAATATATATTTGGCAAAAAGGAGTCCTAAGAAAAATGATTAAAAAAACGGCATATACAGAGTCCTTTCCAGAGTACTTACATCAACTGAAAGGCCTCCGCCACTCCAGCCATCAATTTTTGAGCGCCCGCCTTGCCCAGTCGATATTAATGTTTTCAGGCCTCCAATCCAAATCTCAGCCTCAACCTTGTCCTTACAGATCTAATAAGAAGTGAACTGTTATGCTTGGAGTTATTGTCAAGTGTTGTTGAAATTATTGTCCAAATATTAGTTTCACGATGACTAACCAAGTCAAGAGACTTCTTTTTTCCGTTGTATAAGAGAGAAAATGATAAGTAATCTTTCTCTGGGCGAAGATAACGCTGGAAAACAGCCTGATGCAAAAGACGAAATGATTTATTATATAAGCTTGAAAGGTAACCGGAATTCTCTATACTACATGTAATTTTAAACTATAAAGACTGTAAATGAAGATATCTTACAGTTCTCTGCCCAGGTACAATTTTAGATACAGACGCTAACTTCAGTCGCTTCTCACCACTACTCGATATCCAGATCAAAGATTTTTCATCCTGCACAACCAACACCCGTTAATAAAGCAATGCTCCAACAAACAAGTAAGAAAAACAAGCGGTTGGAGCAGAAAGCAACTCACACTAGACAGTCTAAAAGGATAAAACTTGGGCTTCCCTTTGCGACCATATTTCAAAAGTTGAGTACCCTTCTTCAATGTAATCAATACCTGCCAAACGTAGAGCATAAGTTTAACAAGAACCGCGTGAGATACGTTTACGACTGCATATTCCTTTGCATCACCAAGTAATGAGTCTCAACGATCATTTCAAATGTAAGTATCAAAAACCATAATTATCTGTTAATTCCACTCTTCGGTTGATGAATTCCCATATAGCTTACAATGTCAAGGTCCTGTTTTTCCCATAAGCCTAAAGTTCACTTCAATACACAATATACCAAAGGAAAAATTACACGAAATCTGAGGGAAACATGAACAAATAAACCCCAAACTTTGAGATTTTGCTGGAATTTGAACAAACAAAATCCCAAATTTTCTAACTTGGGCTTCAATTATAAAACTCCTTGATTACAATTTTCGATCAAAGATTTAAGCTTTCTACTGCTTGGAACAAACTGAGAAAAATCGAAATGAGGAAAGGTAGTGAGGATGAGACAGAGAGAGAGAGCAGAAGAACCTGTTCAACGTTGTGGTCGGCATTACTATAGGTCACAAGATCTGCCATTCCATGTGAAAAATAGAGCAGAAGAGCACCACCCTCTTCGATCCTTACACGAAGGACCGTTCATCATCTAAAAACAAGAGCCCACGAGGTCCTAGCCGCCGCGGAAACCATCAATTAAACCCGTAACCAACCCCAGTTGGTGAAGAGAGATAGAGAAAGAGAAAAAAGGTTAAACTTTTGAAGATGGCAGTGCTTGCCCAGATCTAAAGAGGCTTCTCCAAGATGGAAAAAGACCAGAGAACCCGATCTTCAGGAACTTAATTTTGAGTTCAGGAACATTTTTTTGCCTTTACGGCGAAACAAAGGAGGAGATAAATAGTGGTGATGGAGAGAGAAAAATCCGGCGGAGAAAAACGACGGAAAAGCAAAAAGGAAGAAGGAGGAAGACAAGGAAGTCAGAGACAGCGATGACAGAGAGAAGAAAAGCAAAGAAGAAAGTGACGACGGTGTGAGAAGAAGAAGAAGACGGAGTCACAGACACTAGACGGTAAATTTTTATTTTACCACAAAATCTCTTAAATCTATATAAATATAAAAAAAGGAAACAGTTTCTTTTCTTGGAGTTATTAGTAAATACTATATACTTTATTCTATTTTCTTTATGTTCTTAAAAACAATTTATACTTTAAAAAAAAATTGAGGCATCCCTATGACTCTGTTGATGCTTGGAAAAAAGAAAAAGAAAAAAAAAAAAAAAAAAGTGAAGAGGCGTTCCCCATGCAGTAGTAGTACATTCGAACTTAAATTGTTTTTTTTTTTTCAAGTCTTTTTCTTTGGTATGGGAATGGGAGGAGAAACATATCATATTCTCTGTTTTAGAACTAATTGTTTTCTCTTCAATCTGATAAGCTACATGTTATTACATTTTAGTTCGTCCTACTTCATTTCATTGTGATTTAATAGTTAGATTTCCAATTTTCGAAGTTGTTTGTTAAGTTAATGCTTTGTATAAAAAGTAAAGCTTATTGGCTAATCAACAGAAACGCCACACTTTTACACGACTATATATGGATGGTTTCAACCACCATATCTAAATATTTAGGTTTCAAATTAGATGATTAATTTTCATAGTAAGTTAACCAATTCATGATTCTTTTGTGTTCTCAAAACCACTTTCATTTTGCTATGTGCATCATTTTTTTGTTGAATAAACTCGTATTTGTTTAGATATATGATTAATACATTGAGTTCTTATTCAATTAATTAGCTTATATGCAGCATTTGTTTATTGAGAATGAGAGTACGTATATTAGTATTTGTTTATATGTGAATAATATTGACTTTCTTGATTTGATTACTTTTAATATCATTGTATAGATTCCTTACAATTATACTTTCACTGGTAACCAATTTTCAAATATCCCTAACATAAATTACTAAACTAGTCTTTGAAGAGGGTAATTCCGGTTTAGTTTCGTGCGAGTTAAATTACAATCTGAGCTGGTCGGTTTAGTTTGTCCGGTCTAACAAGTTCACGCAATGAGATTGGGGCTATAATGGTAAGAGCATGGGCAGTGGGGCAAGCAGGTGGGTGTGAATCTTGGGGTGTAGGTATTAAAAAAACGAAAAAATTGTCTCTCTCTTCACACCCGAGTGTAAAATAACACTTTTTCTCTCTATCTTTCTCTTTCTCTTTTCTCTTTTGCTTTAAATTATAATACTAAAAAAATACTTACATCCACACAAACACATTTGCCACTGCTGATGGTCTAATATACCAGAAGGGAGGGTGTATTCTTTTGGTGCAGCTACGTTGAATGTTGGTTGCCGTTTGCTATAAAAAGACAAAAATACCCATACAAGGAGGTAGGTGGGTCCGTTTGGTCTGGTGCTTCCCTCCACATTTTCGGGGAGTTAGTCGAGGAGAATGTATCCACTTTTGGTGAAAACAATAATCCCATTGTGCATCTCCCTTTTTCTTCTTCTTTATTTTATTTATCATTCTTATATGATTCTTTATTTGTGTAATCCTTGATTCACCGACAAAACAAAATAGTTAGTGGTTAACTGGTTATTAGCGAATATTCATATTTGAATGTGATTTGTTTGGTAGCAATACATAATTACATAGGATCTAGCTCGTCTCGACATTGTAAAAGCAAATCGAAACCTTGGATTGGATGATGCATGCCCAAGTATCAAGACACAAAAGTTGTTCAATTTTCCATACATATATAGATGATATTAATACTATATTCGAAATGTTGAGTTCTAAGTCTAAATCAAATGTACATGAATATTACATTATCTATATCTATAAGTAGACTTAAAAATAGCATTTTAATGAATAAGACGAATAATATTTTGGTTTTCACATTAAACTTTGCAAATGTTGAAGTTTATTGAAACGTGAAATCACATGGATACCACTTGACAATATCGTTTCAAGAAACTAATACAGATCATATAGATAATTATGTATATATATATATATATATATATATACATATATGTGTGTTAAAACAAAAATTACATGTATATATATAATATTAATGAAAGTATCTATATAGTTTTCTTATTAATACAGTAGTATAATCTAGAAGAAAGTTTTGGAGTGGAAATTTTTGATATAATTAAAGTAATTACTAAGAGGAAGCGATTATAGATTGTATGATTAAACTTTAGAGAAATAAAATGAACGTCTCTACCCCTAGGTAAGGTAGGCAAATGCCAAGGGTCCAATATTAGTTTCAAAAATTTTCTTAAAGAAAAAAGGCCCAAAATATTTTTTTTAAAAAAAAATTACTAAGAGATTTTAATTTTTTTTCGGTTTTGCCATAGGTCTCGGTATATGTTGAGACGGTACTGATGATTAAGGCCAAAGGCGTGAGAGTTTAGAACAAATGAAAGTTTTGATTAACAAAAAGAAAAGGTCCAAGGAAACATGGAAACCTACTTACTTTTGTTGCTTGTTGTTGTGTATGGGTCCATCTCTTCATTTCCTACATTTATATTAACCTGTTATAATAACATTATTCTGTTTTTATTCGTCGTTTATATATTTACATATACTTTTTTGTTTGTCAACTATTAATTCACGTATTCAAAGTTCATTCATTGTGATTTTGCATGTCAGCAAATGACACAATCATAAATACTCCAAGCCAACATCAAAGTATTTTCTCGTTACTCCTAAAGAAAGCATATATTATACACATACAACAATCCGTGATTCACACTTCACTTATCTTCAGACTACATATTTATAGGCCCTCTTCATCTCATAGTTTTTTTTTAGCTAGTCTAGTGATAGGTAATAGGTTAATACTTAATAACTAGCGACTTAAAATGTGCACATTTTAATTTCTAATTACTGGAAATGATTTAGTTGTTGATCACTTACACTAAGCAAAACTAAAATGACCATTATGTGCGAAAATCTAATTTTTTAGTTTTTGGTATTCACCTCCTTTGCTTGTAGCCAATGATTGTGCCATGTCACATAATATTTAAATAAAAGTTAAAAAAACTAAACAAACAAAGAAAACAAAATTAAAAAATAAAATCATTAACAAAAAAATTGATTTAGTTAACGCCGTCGTCTCTTCGTCGTTTCTGTTAGCATTGATATGTTAGGGTTTCGATTTGTAGGTTCATTAATATTTATACGAAGTTGTCTTCTTAGGCTTCATCGATTTATTCCACGGCCATTGATACTTCGTCATCGTTTGAAGAAACGTGAAGACATGGAAAAGACGGCGACGACGGTTTTCCTTGGCAGTTTTATGATTTTCATCTTCTAGGATCACAATTCTCCAGATCTCTTTAATTTTCCATGAACCTGCAATTATTAGCTTTCATATAATTTCTTATCAGTTTGAGGTGGTATAAGAGTATTACTTGGTTTGGTTGTCTCTCTTGTTAACCTGACTTGTTCAATTTTTGCTAGTGTTTCAAAAAAACATTAATATTGCTTGTGTTTCTCTTTCTGACTTGTTCAATTTTTCGTACATGTTCTTCTTTGAAAAAACAGGATATGATGGAGCCTAAGAAGACAGCTTCGTATGCAAGTAAATGAAAACCCAAAACAAGAAGCATACATAATTGATAATCCTATACAAATTGATTGCAATCACGTGATCCTATATTTTCAAATTAAAATTTTTCTTAGAGATACAAGAGCAATGTTCTCTCGATGTAAAACATACCTTCTTCCTAGAGTCTAAAAGAATATCAATTAGACAACACCTCGTATGGTTTTGATGTTGCAGATTGACAAATTCCAGAATTTTAAAATCGAAAACCTAAAAGAAGAAGACGACGACGACTCCGTTAATTTGTTTTGGAAGTCCACGGCTCCGTTAATTAATGAATTTTAATGTTAATAATTTATTTTCTTAATTAGTTTTATTTGTTTATTTAATTTTTTAATTTTTATTTACGTATTAGATGACATGGCATAATGATTGGATTAGAGTAAAGGAGGTGAATACATGGGTTCCATAATTGAATTGTTTTTTTTGGACATCTTAAAATCAGAAGTTAGATAATTGAATCCGGGTCATATGGGCCCACATAAATCAAACTTTAGTTAAATGGGCCTAAAAATCAGTGATTGATTTAACAGCCCGTTAAACCATCGCGGAAATTGAGATCTGTTTGTCATAAAACGGGCCGGGTCGTCAAGATTCGGATCTTTAGGACAAAAGAATCAGAAATTTCGAAATCGAGACGCAAGCAATTGATTGAATCAAAAAGGGATTTGATAAATTTTTTGATTTCGAGAGTGCTTCGGAGCAGAAGAACAAGCAAGCTAGGGTTTTCTTCTATCAAATCCAGATAGAATCAAAGCTATTCATCCAAATTAGGGTTTTTTTTGTTCCCTTAATTTTTCCTTGTAGTAGCTTCTGATCCTTCGATTTCCATGGCGGATGGGTACTGGAACCAGCAGCGACAGCAACATCATCTTCCTAGTGGTCCTCCGAAACGTCCCCGTTCCGATTTCGGTAAGCTCCTTCCACATATGCTCCTAGTTTGCTTGAAATAGACAATGCCCAGCTCACAATTCATTGCTTTATAGTTCCAAAATCCAAATCTTGTGAAAGAGTGTGAATTCAATGTTTTGCCGTCTTGTAGAAGCTCCACCATCAACAATGGCTACAGGGCACGGTGGTGGTTATTATCCGCGGGATGAGGATCTCGATGTTCCCGATACTAGAACTATCGGTTCAGCTTACGATCGCTATCTCCAGAGCGTGGTACCATTCTTTCTTTTTGATTTATATTGCAAGTTTTCAGTTCATTCTTTTTGACCTGAAATGTTTTTTTTTTTTGGTGAAGCAAACATCTTCTATGCAATCAGGAGAAGGTGGTTCTGTTTCCATGGGAAGACCAGGAGGAGGAGGAGGTAACGGTCAAACCATAGATGATTTTATGATGAGACGTGGTGGAGTTCTCCCACTAGACCATGGTCCAAATGGCCATGCCATTGGTTTTGATCCCCCAGAATCTGTTGCTAGGCGTAACCGAGAGACACTTCCTTTACCTCCAGATGCATCCAACACTTTATATGTTGAAGGACTTCCTTCTAATTGCTCAAGGAGGGAAGTAGCTCGTATCCTATTTGATGACACATAACAAGTTTTTTCTTTCTATGAAACCAATATTAACATAAACTATTTCTCTTCAGTGTCCTTAACCGATGTCTAGATATATTTCGGCCTTTTGTAGGATACAGAGAAGTGAGACTTGTGACCAAAGACTCCAAACATGTAAGATTCCCTGCTTCAGATTTTCGATATTGCTAAAATCGCTTGTCCTACAAAGTAATTACTTTGATAAACCTGCTAATGGGTTCATATTTATGGGCAATGCAGCGGAACGGAGATCCTATTGTTCTTTGTTTTGTTGATTTTACAAACCCTGCCTGTGCAGCGACTGCTCTGAGCGCCTTACAAGGTAAATGATAAGCATCTCAAAATCTCTTGCCACTTTATTTATCTTTTTCCTGGCTTTTGAATCACATGCATTTTATGTTTGTTTACATAGTTGGGATCTTTTTCTGTTGGATTATCTTTCGACTAATACATACTGGTATACATTGAGATCGGTTTCAAAAAAGTGCAACCCTACACCTTATGCCAGAACACACTATGTACTATAGCGTGAACTTTGAATCGCAATGCCATAAAAACTATTGCCCTAATCCCTAAACCATAAACTCCATCATCTACACACCTATGCTCTGAATCTAATGTTCTTTAAAAACTAATATCTTTCACAGGCTATCGAATGGACGAAAACGAGTCTGATTCCAAGTTCCTGCGGCTCCAGTTTTCTAGAAAACCAGGTTCAAGACCAGGACAACGAGGAAGAAGGTGATGACTCAGGGACATTGTGGTACGTCAACCAAATGGTAATTTGTTGTATCTCGTCTGGCTGAAAGATACATCCTCCCTTTTCAAGTATAATCTCAACGAAATCGAACATGACATTACTTGTTGTATCCTTGAAGCAACAGGAGTCTAGAACAACAAAGATTTGCGGAGAGTGTAGAATATGAGGTTATAGAAACTGAAAAGACTCTTTTAACATATATATATACTGTTTTCGTTCCCTTCCTAGATTTCAAGCTCATATGTCGTGTTATAAGTTGTGTTGTTGATTTCAAATGTTCATTACAAAACGCTTGGTTTTAGATGTGGATACATTCTTGGTACACTATGAAAGAGGATTTATCTATGGCTAGTAGTATCAATAAAACTATATTTGCTCTACTTTCTCCATTAAGCCTTTGTTTGAACTTTTGTCTTTCTCAGTTCATATTATTGACTTGTATTCCTCTCCTTTTGTCTCCTCTTTGTTGTCTTTCAATAAGTTTTGTTTATATGTATTATTTGAAGACGTGTTTGGAGGTGCTGTAGACGGGGAAGACTTTGTTTTTTTTTTTGGCATAATTTGGGAAGACTTATGAATAATAGTTGAGATAAGTTTTAATAGATCTTTTTGTGGTCCAAATTATGTAATGTTATCTTCTTACATTTATTGTCGGGCTGTGTAAACTTTATGTAGTAGTAGTACACATGGACAAGAAAAGAGACGTGATTGCTTTCGAGGTTGTGGATTAGTTTCCTAATTTCGACTTAAAACCAGTCGGATTTTGATGGCAGTATATATAATATGACCCATAAAATAGATGAAGGATATATACTCTTCATCATCAATAGATTTTTTTTTGTTTTGGTAAAAATTGGGATTAACATCGAATAATTCTGAACCGAAGCTCATACATTTTTCCGTCGAGGTTTAGTGAAACTACTCCAAGTAAGATTCAAACTAAAGGTCCAAGACCAATCTTCTTTAAGAAAACATACGGAAACTCAACTAGACCAACACCCACTTGATTACTAATGTTTTTTATTAGAGGGGTAACTTGAACTTTCTTAACTTTACATCAATTCGTTTTTTTGTTTCCTTTTAAGACTTTAGGAGCAATAGTTTGTGATTTTAGAGACGTAATTTGTTTTTGTTTTTCTTGTAATAAGCTGTTCACATGACACACATCCTTAATTCCTTAAGATATTTTTTACTATAGATTTTTAAGAAATCATAATAGATTGGCAAGAAACAAGAAAATGCCAAGTAAGTTTTGTCCTCTAACAATTAAATGTTTCCTACGAAATGCTGCAACGTGCTCATAAGGAGTTAATAAACCATAGGTCCATAGCCTTCACGATGTTTATCCACATTTACTGCTGAGGTTAATAAACAAATACGCCTAGTCTCCATATATCTAAAATATCGTTGACAGTATTTTGTATATAGCCACTAGTTTGGAACAAATATTTTAAATCGTTAGCATTCAAGATAAACATATTTATTATTTAAATTCGTTGAGTCGTCTCCTCAATCATAGAGTTCTAATTCACACTTGATACCGAAGCTGGAAGTTAAATAATAAATATATTTAAAAAACAACTTAAATTTCTTCGGATTCCAATTACTTATTCATACACTTAAAATTTGATTCTATTAATACTTATGTAAACCTGTTCATTACAATGTATGGCTAAGTTTGGATGTCGCTTGTCAAAAGATAACCGTAGACGAATGCATTTTAGTTTCCTTTTCAATTCAAAAACGACATTACTTTTTAATAAATAAACTAAAATGTATACACTATACGTTTTTCTGTCCACCTTCATAATTCTTTTTGAATGTTGGCAATTTTTTACGGGAAAAGGTTAATGAGATGAGGTACTGTCTTTTTAGGTTATATATATTTGATATATGTATACTTTCATAGTCGGTGATTAACATATTCTTTTATATTATCAATCATTCTTCATATTTTTGTTGTTTGGCACGACCAAAGACTAAGTTTAGGGGATTATTGATCATCCATTAAAGAAAAAAAAGAGATGCATGCATTTTTATGCAAAAAAAACTTGTTTTGTGAAAAAATAAGAAAGTATAAGCAAAGTTAAAAGATGAATAAAATTATCAAAAAATACTAAGTTCCATAAACCAAAATAAACTTCGTTGGGTCTTGGTCTAATAGTCAGTAGTCAAAACCTACTAAAATTTGTATATGTAGTGCATTTCACTATCTTCAAGTCTTTTCTCAACTGACCTATAAATTTGAGACAAATAAAAAAGAAACCTATAAATTTAAGACTTATGTGATAGTAAATTATTAACTTAATAGTGATTGTTCTTGAATATGAATCTATAAATCTTTGTGTGTTATTACCTAATTTGGAGAAATTTTAAACATAACCTCTCTCATGACTGATAAGTCATGACTGAAAGAAACCGTTGCCTAACAAACTACTAAAAGGTTAAACTACTTGTTTGTACGATGCACAATTACTAGCTAGCAACTAGAAAACTCTGATTCTATAGACATTTAGAGTAATACTCCAATCATGTATTTTGAGAAACGAATAAGAGGGACGAATTTTTCTCGAGAGGAGACAAAATCAATAAAAGGATGAATAACAAAAATATACAGAAACAAGACTCATTAGCAGCCCTCTGGCGGCCCCCCGCGAAGAAATGAAGTCCACCAACCCCTTCCAATGCTTTCACACTGAAATATTATTTTCAGAGTTTCACACATTAAAATGAGAAATGAATCTTACATATAATTTTAAATTTTATGAGCTATAATTTTTTCAGATCGAAGATAATAACATGTTTCAATAGTTTACTTAAAAAAAAGTTAATGCAGCATAATTAATATACAATGTGATAGGTAGTAGAACAAAAAAATGTTAAATTTGGGCTAATAGTGGGCTTCCAACTAAAAACCAATTGGCAATTAGTGGATTGACCCTAACCCTTTATATATTAGTATTAGTTTCTTCAAACTTCCGATGTGGGACTTGGATTGTATCTCCAACAATCTCCCCTTCAATCCAAGGACCACATGGATCTTAACACACCTCCTCGATCCCTCACTCGGACCGATAATAAGCCCCTTTCTCGGGCCCCCATTACTCGGGTTTGAGGTATGTCCGTATCCACTTTTCTAGGTCCACCAGAATTTGAACCTTGGGCTCTGATGTTGAAATTATGAATCCTAGATTAAATCCTGCAAGAAAAAGAAGCTTCAATAAGTGAAAAGAAGAGCAAAACAAAAGAAGCTTCAATGGAGCAAAGAAGATGAAGATGATGAAGAAAGGAGAAGAAGCATAAGGTGAAGAGAAGAGAAAGTGTTTTGTCGTAGGAGGAAGAAGAAGAAAGTAGAAAGAGGCCATTGGGCCATATAAGTAATTAGGGCCCATATGTGTTAATGGGTTTCGTTTATTAAGAAGAGTATTAGGTTAAGGTTGAAACATCTAAGAGTAGTATAAATAGTTTATGTGGTTGTAAGAGACAAGTATCCAAGTGAAATACAATGTAGTCTTTGGAGGAAACGCCTCTCGTTGTCTCTCTAGAACAAAGAAACCAAATCTGTGTGAGAGATAGAGAGTAAGAGATCTAACCAAAGTGGTTAGATATGTGAGAATCCAACATCTGATACCATGTTAAATTTGGGCTAATAGTGGGCTTCCAACTAAAAACCAATTGACAATTAGTGGATTGACCCTAACCCTTTATATATTAGTATTAGTTTCTTCAAACTTCCGATGTGGGACTTGGATTGTATCTCCAACAAAAAAAACAAAAACAAAACTTAGTGCAGTAGTTATACGTTCAAATGTAATTGTTTTTAGCGTAAACCGATTAATATAAACATCATCAGCTGTATGAATATCAAGACTACAAAATAAACCATTAGTAAAAAAATGGTTCAGGTGAATATTCCGGTAATGGATGGAGCCTTTTCATCACCAGCTTTAACGATTCTAAGTTTCTAACCCAATTTTTTAATGAGAAATCAATCAGCCATGTTGGAGGGAGAAATACTTTTTACTTCTTTAACTTTTGCATGGAATTTTGCTTTAAAGTCGTTGATTTGTTTGGTAGATCATTATGAAAATACAAGCACATATTAATGACCGTGGAAGAGAAAGCAACACACAAATTGTTGACCATTTTTTTTTAGGTAAATAGCATAATTTTGTTGATATGGAAAATGATTAGTTTCTAATAAATTTACCTTTTCTGAACAAACGAGAGTAGTGTCCTTAAATCAGTACGCGGGGATCATTAAGACAGTTGTAGGCTCGTAGCGAATAGTAATTAGTGATGTTTTGCTAATATACAGATACAGTATAACAGAACGCATAACTTAGAAGTTAGAATATATCAGTAACATACTATATATTTCATTATTGCTTTATCACATTACTTTTTTTTTTTTTTTGTTAATGCTTTATCACATTACTTATGTTATAGTCTCAAAAATAAATTAGGAATGTAAGGAAAAAAAAAGAAGGACAGACATCACTGGAAAATGAAAAATATCAGTGATTAAACATTCCTCTTTTTCATTTTCTTTTGTTTGTCGACGGTACTTTAAACATTCCATATGACGAAATATACTACTGTAAAGAGTATCAAATTAAATAGTGGGTGATTTATTGGGACACAGTTTTATTCTTCATTTATTGAAATACATCAACGTTGGGCAAAGTGTGCATCACGACAAAAAAAACTCCATAGGTGTTTACCAGGGAATAGTAACAATTAAGATGGTTCGATTAATGTGTGTTATTTCTTTTGCATACATTTGAATTTGGATGTATACATATATATATATATATATATATATAAATATTTGGATGTATATATGATAATAATACTATTCTTTATATAAATAAATCAACGACAAGTAGCTAATAATTTAGTTGATATTAATATTATCTCCAAAGAGGAGATAAAAAATCAACCAGCTTTGTTGACAACAAAATAAAAAATAAGAACAAGCAGCTTATGAGGCTTAGCTACCACACACGCTGGATACCAAAAATCGAACAACCAAATTCTTGATTTATGTTTGCTATATAATCACTATTTAATAAATAAAAAATTAGTTAATATCATTGATATCATATCGTATTTTTCGCATGCTTTTCGAACAAATATTTTGTATTCAAACATTAGTATTGTTTCTAAATAACAATTCCTAATTAAGTTTACTTGATCTAAATTATTAATGCCGGTGATTATATTAATTTCGTTGGACGTCGGTTTCTTCTATATCAAAATTGTCAAGATTAGTTATAGAACTTTTGAAACCTAACCAAAATAGTCAAATTTCGAGAAAATACTATATAGAATGTTAAGTTGTTGATTTGTCTATATCATAATCCAGCTGGTTTACTTACCCATTTGATAAAAATCAAAAGAAAAAATCCTATTTAAATTCTATTATCAAGAATGTTATATTGGCTTATGTTGACCAAGCTTCGGTATTATAGTTTATTAACCTATTTTCGATAAGAAAATTTGATATCCTCCTCCTTGTACATTTCTAAAACACCTGTTCGTAATAATACAATTCCCAATCTGTTAACATTACATGAAAATTAATATAAAATGTCAATATGTTATGGCCTTTCTCGTTGAGTTGTTTACATCATTCACAAGTAAGCAGCTAAAACAAAATTCACCATAAGTTACAATATCTTGTCTTAAGATCGTAAAACGAATTTAGGTTTGATAATTAGAAAATGAGATGGCGGATTAATAAGAGTAATGACAAAAGAAACGTGTTATAAAATTTATGAATCAAAACCCAAAAACAAAAGTAAAAATTAATCAAAGATTTGACTGTCACCGGCACGAGAGAGAATCCAGTACATGACGGACCACTTTCTACTTCAATGTTCCTTCTATAGTCAACTAGGCAGCCTATCTTTAAGACTTTAACGCGTTGTTTCTTATTTTGCTATATACATTTTCTTTTATTCAGTTACTAAAAAGAAAAATAGAATTCTTGATATAAAACTTTAACATGTAACTAATAAGATAATTTGGTATATTAATTAGTTTTCATTCATCACTGCCTAAATCTTTCAATTCATTATTTTGGGTACTTGAGAAACCACAATGTTTGACAAAAAAAAAAAAAAAAAAAAAAAAAAAAGAGAAACCACAACATGTCATGCATTGAAACACAAAATAGGTTTTACTTATTTTGTCTCATGGGAAGTTAAATAACCTTGAGATTATTTTGTGGATTATGCAAACATTGTAGAGATATAATTAAAGTTATTATCCGAATGCAAACGTTGCAAAAATGTGTACACAACTACACATTTTTTGTTGGCGGGTTTATACATTTAACATTTTTACCCAAAGAAATGTGTATCTATATTCCAAATTTTAGTGGTTTTTGCATATTTATCATATAATCATATCATATCATATGGCTAAGTTTCTATAATTTCATGTGCTGTTAAATGGAGTAACTGTTAACATTTACTATACTTATTAGAAATGGATGTGTTATACATCCTCTCATATTTTCCCTCTTTAGGGCGATCTACCTTCTTTTTTTTTTTTTTTTTTTTTTTTCGTCATTTAGGGCGATCTACCTCTCGATCAATTCTTGTAATTTTGTTTGGTTAACATATACTATCATAGTTAAATTCTGTTAGCTTTAGATTTTTGTTTTCTTCTTTTTTTGGTATAATTCTGTTAGCTTTAGATTCAATGTTCTCTATAGTCTATATTATATTTTGGTATTATACGTTCGGAACATGCAGAACATGTCGATCAACTACGACCAAAAATAATTGAAGGGAAGAAGATATATAATCAATAATGAAACCCGAGCGAGGGACACTAACCTCATTTTCTTTCTTTGTATTATTAATATAGTCAATGTCTTTTTTGTATTGCTTACACACAACAAGACACAAATTTACTACCATGAGAGATACTAGTACAAAAGGAGAAAATGTGAAAATGAGAAGCTATATAAAGGGTGCTAAGGGGAGAGAGTAAGAGCATCATACACAAAGCAAAACACATAACAAAATGGGGTCACCAATGGCCTCTTTCCTTGTCTTAGCATTCTCCCTTGCTTTTGTCTCTCAAACCACCGCAAATTACTTCTACACTTCCCCTCCTCCACCGGTTAAGCATTACTCGCCTCCTCCGGTTTACAAGTCTCCACCACCACCGGTTAAGCACTACTCGCCTCCTCCGGTTTACAAGTCTCCACCACCACCGGTTAAGCACTACTCGCCTCCTCCGGTTTACAAGTCTCCACCACCACCGGTTAAATACTACTCGCCTCCTCCGGTTTACAAGTCTCCACCACCACCGGTTAAGCACTACTCCCCTCCTCCGGTTTACAAGTCTCCACCCCCACCGGTTAAGCATTACTCGCCTCCTCCCGTTTACAAGTCTCCCCCACCACCGATTAAGTACTACTCCCCTCCTCCCGTTTACAAGTCTCCACCACCACCGGTTAAGCACTACTCCCCTCCTCCGGTTTACAAGTCTCCCCCACCACCGGTTAAGCACTACTCCCCTCCTCCCGTTTACAAGTCTCCCCCACCACCGGTTAAGTACTACTCCCCTCCTCCGGTTTACAAGTCTCCCCCACCACCGGTTAAGTACTACTCCCCTCCTCCGGTTTACAAGTCTCCACCACCACCGGTGAAGCACTACTCCCCTCCTCCAGTTTACAAGTCTCCACCACCACCGGTTAAGCATTACTCCCCTCCTCCCGTTTACAAGTCTCCCCCACCACCGGTTAAGTACTACTCCCCGCCTCCGGTTTACAAGTCTCCACCACCACCGGTTCACTACTCTCCTCCTCCCGTAGTATACCATTCCCCACCACCACCGGTTCACTACTCTCCTCCTCCCGTAGTATACCATTCCCCACCACCACCGGTTCACTACTCTCCTCCTCCAGTAGTATACCACTCCCCACCACCACCAGTTCACTACTCTCCTCCTCCCGTAGTATACCACTCCCCACCACCACCCAAGACACACTACGAATACAAATCTCCTCCTCCTCCGGTCCATTACTCCCCCCCTCCGGTTTACCATTCTCCTCCCCCTCCGGTGTACCATTCTCCTCCTCCTCCGGTACACCACTACTCACCTCCACACCAACCCTACCTTTACAAATCCCCACCTCCTCCTCACTACTAGATTACTTAATCGTCTACTAATGGTAATTCTTATTTCTCATACTTTACAATGCTATGCCTCAATCAAATTTTATATGCTAACATATATATCTCATATATTCTTGCAGGAGTCGACGACGGTAAACAAGAAAACAAAGAATCCTATGATGATATAATAAAAGACACAAGATCATTGACGAGAAAATTGAAACGGATCATACATATGTCTAAAGAGAAAGTTTCCCATTTTAATGTCTTTTCTATATTTCTAAATACGTTATATTGTAATAAACTTCAAACATGTTAATGAGTGTTGTCCCTTCATGCATGCAAAATCAGTTATATGTTTGTAAGTTGAAGTCATGTTTTTGCTTCAAAAGTTTGGTTGTTCAATTGAATAAAAGTATAAGTTTCTTTTCCTTTCTCCTACTCCACTATCCCATTTTAATTTAGCAGAAATTCTTAAAATGAATCATCATGTTAAGTCCCCATTTAAATGATCAGTATATTAATTTCTCTATAAGCATATAAACATAAACATCATCGGAGGAAACTGAAAACGCGTGTATCGGTTTAAACTCAGAGGATATAGTGGAACTCGTTAACAGTCGTCGTACTTCTGTATATATAAGTACAACCTCTTAAGTCTTAGTTTGGACCAGACACAAACAAACAAAAACCGAGTTTGTTGACGGTATCATATTAGGTCAACGGCTCTAATAGAATCGCAATTGACTTATTCCGTACCGTGTAATACGTCACGTGCCTTTCCTCTTGTTTCTCAGAACAAAGCAAACTTTTTGTTCCACTAGGCAAGCAAATCTATGTACCTATTAGTTTATTTCATACTTAGTAACTCGGCTTGGGTAAAAGACTATACATTCTCGTTTTTTCTTGTTATATGTTTTTGTTTCTTCTGTAATTTTGTATTTGTATTCATCATTGTTTTTGTATTTTCTTAATTTTTCTGATGTATCACTTACATTCAATTTATTCATTTGAAACAAGAGTGGTGGTATATTTCTACATTATTTGGTCACCTTAGCTATTTTGGAAAAAGTAGGCAGGTATTCATACTTGTTGTCTTGAATTATTTAAGTTGTTCGAGAGAAAATCATAAGAATACGGCGTATATATTATCTCTTATTATTGTCGGGTTTTTCGTATATTATATGCTGTCAGTTTCACATAATTTTATACATCTTTTTAACTCTTTCCATACATTATATCTTTCCATTCGCAGTGGTTTATATTACTAATTTAGGAAAATCTATATTTTCAATATGAAAGCCGAACCAATTAATTTTTAATTTCAGCAACCTTTTTCCCAAAAAAAAGCCCTAATCTTACATCCCGAGGATCAAGTAACAATCTTAGTTATTACAGTCCAAATAAATGTTTCTCAACTTGATGGCCGCACTCTGATGATTTAGTTCGATCATCTATAGAATGAAACATAATGGCTCATGACACATTGCATAAATTATGGACCCATTTTGACTTATGTGACATAATATATCATTAGTTATGAGCAAATCTGCATCATCAAGCACCTTCCTTCAGTTTCAAGCTTAATGATATCATCACTGATATAATGTATGAAGTAATTAAATCAAACATACATATGATTGGTGTTAAAGTTGACTAAGAAGAAGATCAGTTTCAATGGACAAGAAATTGCTTGGTGACATCAAAAGTGAATGATTCTCTCTATATGGATATGTTCTGAACCACCATTACTTTATTCACAGATTCCTTTACTCCTATAAAGAAGAGTTCAGGTGAAACTGAGTTTTAGGGATTCAAAGAGGAAAACTGTTTCAACTTAATGCAAATCTCTGTGAACCTCCTTACTGAAATTCCAAACAAGCAACAAAACCAGGATGATCACATATCAAAGGTTGAAGCTTAAGGCAATCACAAAGCAAGACTAGAATCATAGCACATTCCATTTAACAGTTTTACTCACGTCTGGATTACAAGAAAACAAACACAAAACACATCGTGAAACAGCTTAATAACAGTAACAACAAAGAAGCAGAAACAATCAAACAGAAATCACCAAATAATCGTAAACAGAGATATAGATATTCCTCCTATGGAATGCGCAAAGACCACAAACGCACCTTCTTCTTTTTTGTCATGGCATTATTGTAAGCTTAGCATCAAACACGAAACCTCGACACAATCCATCTGCATAACCAGGGACACCATCAATCCATCTCCAACCTTCCCAACAATCCCACATTGCAAGCTTCCCCATTCTTTTAGCAGAGAAGTAAACCCTATCACCACCTCCGAAAACTTTGAACTTACTCGATTCTTGAAAACCTCGGTACATCTCTAACGGCATTCTACCTGCTTCTTCCCATTCCAAGCTTTCTAAATCCAACCTAAGTATCAGAATCGTCGAACAAGCCGGGTTCAACGAAAACGTCGATTTCAATCCACCAATCATCAGAAGCTTAGAATCTCCGTTACCGCGCAACAAACGTGGTCGTTTAATGATATCGAATATATCACCCCATTCATGTTTCTCCAAGCAAACCCAATTGGTATGAGTGATTGTGAGATTAGTCAATTTACATGAGAAAAGCTTCCATTGACTTCTCCACGGAGATCCAACATCACACAATGCGAAAACCGAGCTCGACATTAACACAGGACTTCTAGGTTTCGATGGTAAATTCGATGAGAATTTGAGCCATTGATTAGCAACTACAGTACCTGAGTAATACAACGCAGCGAGCTCAGTGAGCACCATGACACGATTAACCGAATCAACAAGAACAGTACCATGGCGTGACCAAGCCGAGCCAAGCTGAGGCAAAACCTTAAACTGCCGAGTCAATGGATTACAAGCGACGAGCGATTTGCTAGACTCAGCTAAATCAATCGAATCTCCCCAAAGATAGATCAATCCGCTAGAAGAAGCTACAGGCTGAGGAGATCGGAAAGGGAAGAAATCGAGATTGAATCTGAACCATTGATTTTGCTCTGGATCGTATACATGGATGTACGGTCGGATGTTCGTTGCGTGTCCGTTTCCGCTGTGACGGTGACTGTGGTGGTGATGAGGAGGTCGGAGAGCGAGTAGATTCAACGGTGGACGAGTTGAGATGATCTCTATGAAGCATTGAGAGGTCAAAAGCTGGTTAAAGAACTTGCACACGGATCTGCAGATCATGATATCACGGAGAGGAAGAGATGAGAAGATCTGGTGGAGAGAATCCGGTGGAAGACGGTTGATCGGAGACGATTCCATGGTTGTCTCTTCCTCCTCCTCCTCCTCCTCCTCCTCCTCCGTTGGTTTGCGGCGGCGAGAAATGGTCTAATCGAGATTTGTTGGAAAACTAAAGGGTAAAATGGGAAAAGTAAGAGAATGCGCCGTTGTATGCGTTGTCATTGGTTGCGATTTTGGGTATTGTAATGAGAGTGGTGAAGAAAAGGAAATAATTTATAGTTCCCATTTTGTCCTTGGTTTTGCTTAATGCGCTGAGTCACCTACTTGTCTGGTTATCATTTGAATATTTCATAATTGACTATTTTATTTTCTTTGTTAATTTGTAGAGCATGGAAGGGCACAACTTCCACCAGCTCTAGTTACCTACAAAAAGAAAATAGTAGTACTATACTACTGTTATAGTATTGATATATCATGTACATCTTCTTGTCAGCTCAAATGTGAGACAGTGAATACAAGGTTATTGTAGTTTTTGAACTTCTTCATCAGAGAGGGTACATATGTTTTGATCTTCATTGAAGGTTTCACCTGAGTTTTGCAGCCTGAGCCTTTGGCCTTTCTTGGAAATGTCAAGTACAATTCAAGTTTTTAGAACTGTAAACCATAAGCCTTCGTCTAGGAATACCAGTAGAAAAGAGACAAACGCATACATCCACAATGTCTAATGGACTAGTAACAAGTTTAAGGGAAAAAAATAAAGAGTTTACATAGTCCCGCATTGCTTAAAACAAAGTCGACGGTTTAGAGAAGAATAGTGAAGTTCAGTACCATGGGCTTGTAATCCAGCGGAGGAAAAATGATTGTATATTGGGCCCAACTAAGTTGATCTGGACTTCTATTCGCTCGCACGTTCCAAGTTTGAACGAGGCGTGTAGTTCACCCGGCTCCGAACCATGTGAACTTTTGCCACATACTCCAACACTAGGTCACTAGCTGAAGACAAAGGATCACACTTGGTAATAAGCTCAAGATTCTCTTTTACAAGATGTGCCTCCGGTGATAAAAGACACAACACGCCTCATACATATTACCTTCAGGCTCAAGCCTTTAGGCAAATGCTTAAACAGAAAAGTATATAAAACTTGTGTAAAGAAACTCAAACGTTGCTCCAAAGTTTCATCGACTAAGATTTAATTTTATGAGAACAACAATCGCTAGATTAAAAACCCAAAATTTCTAACTACTTTACAAAATAGATCGTTTTAACTTTTCAACAATGAACATATTAAGACAAAAAAGCAAAACACAGAGAATAAAGCCCTCAGGTCTTAGAGACAATTGTTTTAAAACTTGGTCATAGATGGCACAACGCATTGGCTTACTCTATGCCAAAGACCCTTAACATCATCATCCCCATTGCTGCAACCATCCATGTATGTATATATATATAGAGAGAGAGAGAAAGAAAGAGAGAAAGAGAGAGAGAGAGAAGCAGGGGCAGCAATAAAGATGACGAGTCTCAGCAAGAAACAACCAAGCGGCACTACTCAAACTCATTAAAGTCATCATCACAGGGATTAAACCTCTCAAAAAACAACAACATACAATGATTAACCATATCTATACCAAACACCAAAACTACAAAGCTTAGTAATAAAAGAAAACAATCCCTCAGTATTCACAAATCTGTCATATGCAGCGCATCAAAAACCGGTTTTCAAATTGACCCGTAGTTACCATTGCAAGAAACCAGTAGCAGCAGCAGCAGAGATACGAGGAAGAAGAAGAAGAAGAAGAGATGGTGTCAATGTTGATGATGATGATGATGATGATGAACAACAATGGTAACTAGGAGAACATAATTCAAAAACCAGGGCACCACTCAGAATTTGAGTTTTTTTCACATCAATGGGCAAAAACATCACAGAAAAACAAAACCTAAAAACTGAAACTTTAAAGAAAAAAAGCCCTCAGATCTCATAGCTATAAATCTGATCATGCACGGCTTAAAGTAAATGGGTAAAATCCAGCAACCTTAAAAAAGCCCTGAACACCACCGTTTCGCATCCGACGAACGTGTGTGATGGATAGGTGATAATGGTGGAAGTGTGCGCGTGTGAATGTCGTCGAGGGCGAAACGACAGCGTTCAAGGCTTTTAGGTTTAAACAACACGCCGGAGATTACCCAAATACAACCGCTCTATAACATAATTTTATGCATCATTGGGCAAATCAAACAACAACAACAAACAAAAATTGCACAACTACTTGAGGAAGATCGGATTCAAACCCATTATCAACAAAGATTTTGAAAAACTAGAAGCAATAAAGAAAAACCATTACCAAACTAAGTTTCGACAAACTAGAACCATAAAATAGCTAATCGGCGAGAAGAAAGTGAGAAAACAGATCTGGGATTGAAGTTTGAAGCTTACATAAAGACGATGGAATTAGGGCTTCGGATGGTGAAATGACGATTATACCCATGTATATTGATAGATAATTAGGTTCATGGGCTTTTGAGGTTCTAATCCATAAGTATAAAGCCCATTATGATTTAGGTTTTTCTTTACATATACAGAATCTTTTTAGACAGAAGCATTCTTTCTCTTCTCTTGTGGTTACGCAGGACCGGCCCTGAAACATGGCTTGAGCCCAAAAAAATTGGTCCCTAATTTTATATTTGTTTGCATCAAAGGTCCTAAAGTTTACAAAATTTTAAAACATGTTTATATATTTAAGAAACTATTAAAAACTCGTCCAAAATTTTGCTTTGGCCTAAAATTTCAGGGTCGACCTTGTCGTCACGGTTCTGAATTCTAATCATGGTGGGGAAGTGAAAGATAATGAATATATAAGACAATATTTGTTGTTTGACTACCAATTCGAGAAAACCAAGGGCGTCACGATTAATTGGGAGCAATTGATTACGCGTGCCATACTAGATCATTGGATCACTCACCGCTAGTCTTCTCTATTGGTTTATCATTTTGGGCTATAGATATGTACGAAGAGTCGAAAATCTATAAGCAAAAGTGTGGCGCCTCGGAAAACAGTTTGATATTCCTATATTCAGGCTTAAGGCGTGGAAAACATTCGAATAACTATTTAAACTTTCGTTTTATTTTTACTTGTGGATGTTTTGTGCTTGTTTTAAGCAAATCTTACAAATTAAATCACTATATTGCATGTTTTAGTCCTTGTAATAGAATTTAGTATGCAAAACGCTGACAACAAGATTACAATAGATTATGAGATTAATCACAACTCACAAGCTTTGGTGGTGTGATTAGTGCTCCACCACTCTTGTAGCTGACAGTATTTAAACACATAAACCTTATACCGTAATGAATTTAACGTTCAATACTAAAGTGATCTACATAACACACTTTGATTAAGAATTTAAGAAGAAAATAATCTTAATGTTGTTTTCAAAAACTTCCAAAAGAAAACGAATAATATCTGACCAAGGAAAATAGTACAATTTTATAGACCAAATAGTCTTATGATTTAGCTTATCACTTATCAGATATCTGTTTAGAAAATGAAATTAAAATCTTAACAATCTTTACTACTAATCAAAAGCGGCAACTAGAACTGAGCCACATTGACCCTTTTAAAGACGACTATCCACGATGGCCCTTCGAAGACACTTTTTGCCTTTTGGATCACCAAGATGAGATGAATATACTTTTAAAAATTGATTGATTATGTCACATAACTTGGTTAATTAAACTATAACTATCGTAGTTAGGTCAATTCTTATTTTAGTTATCCAATCATTTTATTTTCCTCGCAAAAATACACACATAGTGGTTGATTTGTTGTTTGATTGGTCCACACCTCCAAAACAAGATCACCAATATTCAATAACAAGTTTAGCTAAAATTTTATGAATTGTGAGGCAAATAATTAATGAATATCAACAAAAAAAAATAGCTAATTCATATTTTTGTTTGTGAAAAATAAACATTTTTTTTTGATCAAATGTGAAAATAAACACAAACATACATATTCCTTGGCATTACTTTTATTTAAACCACCTATCAACAACTATTAAAGAACTTGAACAAAATCTTTCATAAAGAACGTAAATTTAGAATGATGCGCTAACGTGGGGTGTCTCTCTACTTGATGGACTCTTCACACCATATTCACAGACGATTGGTCCTTTAGTATTTAGAATTGTAGAAAAATATAATACAATAGTTTGAAACTAATATAATCTACTACTATACAATTAAAAATCTCGAAAAAGTAACTATAAATCTCGAAGACAACCATTGAAAATCTGTGTCTTGAACATACGTGAGAGAGTGTTTCTGATCATTCGATGTTTCTACTAACGAGAAGTCGCGTCGGTCCGTACGTACCACCGTGGTAACGCAAGAGCCGGTGTTCTGCCATGTAGCTTTTTCCGACAAGGAATGCTTGCCGTTTTCTAAAACCTGCTCTGACGTCAAGCCGGCAAGCAGTGTGCTCACTTCTTGGTGTCTGTCATTTGCTCTCTCTCCTACTACCTACCCTTAACAAAATTTCGTGTTTATCCATTTTTCTTTGAAAATTGTTTGCAATGTATCAAACTTGTCATCAATGTAAAATCGGAGACGTATCTCAATAACCAAATACAGATTTATGATTTCTAGTTATTCTCGTTTTGAGTTTTGACATTTGACCGTTATGAATACAAATCAAATTATGGATTTGAAAAACCAAACTCGAATTAACTTTTTGGTTGCACCAATAAACAACATAAGCAGATCAGAATAAATGAAAGCTTGAAAACAAATCTAATTCTGAGATTCTCGGTGAAAAATAAAACACCACGAAACAAGAATCTCCAAAGCAAATCTGAAAACATTACATACAAAGCTGACTTTTTGACTTATTCGCAGGCGAGTTTCGTATCGAAACTGCTTAAACAGATAGCGAAAGCTTGAAACGCTGAGAGCGGATACCGGAAATCCATCGTGAACATGTCTTTTCCCACTTTCCCAAACTGCAATATGATCTTGTCGGGACCATCGGTCTGACCTGACGGTTGCGGCTGAGTTAGAGGCTGAATTTGAGGTTGAGGTTGCGGTTGAGGCTGGGGCTGAGGTTGGTTTGCAGCAATCAGCTGAAAGTTCTTAACTGATGCGACCGTTACGCGTCCCCTGAAGTTTAAACACCAGCATTGAAGCTGTTCATGCCACCTCGGCGGCTTGTTCTTAAGCACAAGTGGTGGCGAATTCCGCTCTTTCCCTTCTTCTAATACCGCTTCTTCGTCCTCGCCTAACGGGCCGAGAATGTCGGAAAACCGTGCGCTACTAAAATCATTCGAGTAATCGTAAGTGATTTTTCTCGACGACGAGGAGGTAATGCTGCGGAATGATTCGTCGAGAATAGAGCGCGGGACAATGATATCGGGCTGTCCAGGCACGGTTCCACCTTCAGCGAGGGAAGAGGCGGGAATTGAGTTCATCGCACAATGCATTCTCCTTGGACCGCGAGTACCAAGAACGTTTAGCTCATAAGAAACCTGCGCAATTTTGTAGCTCCCACTCGGTACTTTGGGAGAGACTCTCTTTGAGTAAAATCTGCGGCTAAGGCCTACCGGCTGGACCACTCGAGCGGTGTTGCTGTTGTATGCAGGTTGTGTATCGTATATTACGAACTTCGTCCCCAGAAAATTAGACCTACAAAAGAGAAGAGGAAATCACGGATTAAGACGGAAACTTTCGCTTCTATATGTTTTATAACTAGGCAAAGACTTTTACCTGATTTTGCCAATGTAAGCATTGCTTGATCTCGAAATGGTGTCGGCGTGCATAGAGATCACGTACTCGGTGTAAGTAGTTCTTCTTATGCGTTTTGCAGAAAGAAGGAACTTTCCATTCTCAACCAACAAAGCTGAATAGTAAACATAAAAACAGATTATCGATATGAGGCGAAAAAAGAGAACAATTTGGAACAAATTCAGAGAAATGAAGCTTTACCAGGACTGAGACAAAGGTATAAATGATAAGTCAAGTTAGATTTATCCCTCTTGATAAAGCATTGCATTGTTGCATCTCTTGGTCCCGGCTATAAACACCGAAAAAGAAACTTGAAATCATCAAAACATTAACCAAAACATATGTGACTGTGACACTAGAAAGAATCGGAAATCTAACCTGTTTAAGCGAAACAGGAAATGTGATTTTGCCCGAGAGCTCGGGACTTTGAACAATCTCTTTGCACATATCTCTCCATGACCTGCACACAGAAGCACAAGCAACCACATGTCTACGAGCAGGCCACACACTTTCGCTCTCTTCAAGTCTTTTGATCACATCGCGCAATAACTCTGGAGGTAGATTCGCCCACGGGGTTTCTTGAATCGTTACTACAAGTTGTTCCTCGTGGGAATCTTGAACCGAACCACGAGATTTCCCACCTTCTTTGTGCAAGCTGCTTAGCTTAAAGTCGAAACTACGCCTCGACAGACTTCCAATACTGTCTCTCACATCACGAACTATGCTGCGGAACGACATTTTCTCTCTCTCTCTCAAGTTTCTGAAAGACACAAAAGCAGAGTTTGATTCAAATTCTGAATGATACTTAATAACAAAGCAATGACAGAGAAGAGAAGAAAAGAAGATTCTCATCAATGGACCAAAAGCAGGAAACACCACAGGCTTTTTTAAAATTTAAGAAACATTCTTTTGATTCACATTTAGTAAAAAGAGAAGACAACAACTTCAAAATTGAAAGACAGAATTCAAATGAAGAATCTTCTAAAGAAGTAAAAAAGAAAAAGGAAACAAACAGTCTCTGCCCCCAAGAACAAGGTCTGTTTATTGGTCCCAAAATAATTGAGATCTGATTCCAAGTATAAACCCTCTAAGTATTCTTTGGATTCAATTGAGAAAAGATAAATCTTTACTACTTCAAGAAAACAAAAAAAAAAGGAAACTTTCAAGATTTACATAAATCAAGTAGAAACAAAGACTCTAGATTCTGGATCATATAGTAGATCACAAATTAGGGCTTTTCTTATCTAAATCTTTAGTTGATTAAATTGGTCTATAAAGAGATATAGATCTAGAGTTTCATAATCACAGCTTTAAAATTTGACCAATTCTACATGAAACACACACACAGAAGATTGATACTCGAACATAAAAACAGAGAGATCTGTTAATGAATTCGAAGAACAAAAAGAGAGACACTTCACACCTCAAAACGCTTCCCCCAAAACCCAGAAATGTAAAGAGAACCGTAAAATCAAATCTTGAAACTTTCCAGACAAAACATAAAGAAACCAAAAATTGGGTCAGAACTTACAAGAGTTCTGTCTTTGTTTTTCCTCGTCTTCTCCGTTCAAATCCTTTAAGGGGTTTTTTTTGTCTCGATCTTTGTTTCTCTCTCTAGAAGTTATCTGTCTCGTACAGCACGCGGAAACCAACTACGTTGTCCTCCGCTCCACGAACACGAACACATCTTCAATTTTTTCACTATTTTATATTACATAAAATAAAATATTAATGAAACTGTTTATTACTCTCTTGACTATATAATATTCTCTGTTTGTGCAAGAAATTTAATTATATAATAACAAATTAAATGAAACATAAATTAATGTAAAACAAATAATATCTCCACTGAGCAGAAATTTATTTATATACAGTATTCAGCAAGTTGTTTTTAGTCGTTGACCTTCTCTTATTTGTTGGAAATATCCCCAAAAACAATTTTGTAGAGATTATCTCTAGGTAAGATTTATGTTTCTTTTTATCAAAAAAAAAGAAAGATTTATGTTTCTTAACTTTTAAGTCATTCATGTTGTTGATAACATCTAAATATTAGTTCCTGTTTTTTACAACACAAAAAGAGAAGTTGTCATGATTAGTATAACAGAAAATTGATCTACAAAATGAGGATACAGAAAATAGTTTTAAGGGTTGTTAAATATGGTAGGGTTTACCTACCGTTCTTTGATGAGATTATTCAACTTTGCTTTCTCATAAAACATTCTTTAAATGTAGATTAACAAAATATTGATGGCTATCTACCCAAAGATGAAATAAAATTTGTAACGTTTTCTTAAACCAACTATTCAAACTCTTATTAATATCGAAAGTCACACGATGTGTTTGGCTGCCAGCCATAATAAATTTATTAGTGCAAATCTATGCGGAAACGACAAATCTCAAACTCATAAAGCTTTTTCATCCTTTTGTAGCAAAATCATATCCCTTTGATTGGACTTCACTTTTTTATTTAAATTCCACTCTCATTGGCTTTGGCCGATTTCTTCAAACTTCTTAATTATTTGTCAACTTTCATATACCCAGAAAAAAATATATTTCACCTATTATTTGATTATCAGTAGAAAAATTGGAAGATTGATTACGTGAGAACAAATAGATATGGATAAATGGATAAGGTAAAAAGGCTATTTATTCTATAAATTTGAACGGCTGAGATTGATCAATCCGTGATGAGATTAGTTGAGCAACACACACTCGTCATAAAGACAATTTCTTCCATCCAACATAACGTGTAAATACCTATAATACCCCTGATTATGTACTTATAGTCTTATTACTACTACTTTGTACTTACCATTAATAATGCTATGGAGTTTGTTTTGTAACAGTGGCGTTGAAATTTTTTAAACATATGCGATATATTTAGATATGTCAATCGGGCTAGCCCGGCCCGGCCCGGCCCGAAGCCCTTAAAACCCGTACATATTTGAGCCCGGCCCGGCCCGGCCCGTAAAAATTCCGAGCCTATATTTTAAAGCCCGGCCCGGCCCTAACAGGGCTACAGGGCTTTTCCGGGCTTTTTTGGGCTTTTCTTCCGACAACAAAAAAACAAACTTATAATTTATAATATCTCTTAAAAAAGAATCTATATATGAAACAAGTCAATCAAAATTTAAATAACCACTAATGCTAATTTAGTTTTTAAAAAAGAGAGTTAAAATCAAATAAACAATCCAAATAAATTGTTTAAACTTATACTAGATAAAATATAAAATCAAAATAATTCAAATTAGGTAGTAGAGCTAATATTTGCTTTTTCGATTTATAGTAATACACAACAAAAAAACTATGTTTAGGTTTTTCAACTCTATCAAAAAAAAATTTTACAACAAATCTTACAATTAAACAAAAATATTAAATAAAAAAAGATTAAAATATTTTTTAAAGGGCTTTCCGGGCTAGCCCGAGCCCGGTCGGGCTAAGCCCAAAAAACCCTTTAGCCCAAACGGGCTTAGCCCGAAAGGCCCGATTTTTTCTGGACATATATTTTGAAGCCCGAGCCCGCTGTTTTTCAGGGCTGGGCCGGGCTAGCCCGCGGGCTTTGGCCCTAATTGACATGTCTAGATATATTATCCGAATTTGTATTGTCGACTGTATCATCTGTTTTTTTTATTTATTAAAAACCAAAAACAATATACGAAGAAGAAAAAAGATCATTGCGCATAGGTGGAGAAAGAGATGTGTTCATTATATTAAAATACTAGTAGTAAATTATTTATTTATTTGGAATCAATGCTGTGAAAGATTTGCAAGCTAGAAACAACTAATTCCGATTCGAGTTATAAGAAAACGACAAAAAGAATAAATTTCGTGGATTTATGTTTATTTCGGAAAGCGATACGTCGTGGCAGGTAAGGCACATCAAAAAAGGTTGACTTTGACCTCAAAAGCCTCGAACTGGTCTGAGATATAGAGGCTTTAATCTCTCATATATGGAAAATTGAAATGTAAGGAAAATCATGGTTAGTGGTAGTTTTTTTGGGTATTTCTTATTTTTTTAATTGACACTAAATTACTATTTTCAAATTATTCATTAATACTATTATTCGCCTTCTTTATTTGAAAAACTAGTGACATTCAACAAACATTTGTAGTAATGATTTGTACTAGTTTGTTATTGTGTCACTCACCGAATTTAAATTTGTTATAATGCATGTTGATGAAAAAAACTATTGATATTAAAATTTATACTAAAATCCTAAAGAAATTGTAGATATTTTGGCAGTTTTGTAAACAAGACCATGAAAATGTTGACTATTCATATTAGTTTGGTATCATTTTAAAATCGTTCAATACTTTAATTTGTATTTGATAATGTAATTTACTTGCTGATCTATATTGTATCATTATAATCTACTAATCTAGCCATGGTTGCAACGAATACTGTAGTCTGTAGTGTAAGGAATGTGAATTACAAAGATAACAATGCAAAATAAATTGGAAAACAAAGCAAAAATCATTGCACTGTGTTTAAATAGTTTAAATAAAAGTTGGCACGAACAAAACCAACCCAAAAGCAAAAGTATCCACCGAGCCACTAGTATACAAAAACAGGTTAAATGATTAGTAGTTTTAACTATTTTAAATACCTAAAGAAATAAATAAAAAACGTGGTGCGAGTGAGACCTATTTACCTAAGACCAGGAGGGCTTCAATGTTACGCAGCAGGAGAATAAAATAAAACCAATTTAGTTACTACAATTTTGATCAAGTAACTAATTTAAATCAGCTTACACACACGTACATAGTATATATCATATATGTGTGCTTAAATGATTAGAACATATAAATAGTATCGAAAGCGTGTTGCCTATACGAAGCATAATTTCGTGACTTTCGTCAATGTTAAGGAACATATACCTTAAACAATTTTGTCAATTTTCATCATGTTTTTTTGAACTACCGTATACACTATTCGATATGAAGAATCTCAAACTCAAATACTGATCGAGTGTGTCCTGCAGAATTCTTCATTAAAGATATTGACTATAAAAAGAAGAAACCTTACCATGGATAGATGTCTTTTTGTAAATTATCATGGAATCTTAATACAGCTCTCAAACAACTAATCATTTCAATATTTATCATCTATCAACTTATTTCTTTTTTTGTTTGTTGTCTTAAACTGTGTTGTGCTCAAAGTACAGATTTATTCGAAATGATGATAACTGGATTTGAAAAGTAAAGTATTGGGCCTCCTCATAAGTCGTATTAATAAGTAAAGGCCCAAAATTAAAATCATTTTAGTTGGACAATTGTGAAACCCAACTAGCGTACAGAATAATTGACACTTAAGAAAAAGAAGCCATATATCTACAAGAAAATAAATTAAAATGAATAATGGGTCCATCTATTTATTAAATTTTTTCTATTGTAGTTTACGTTTTTTATTTGGGTCAAGCCAAGCAAGGTTACGGTAAGATCGAAATATGTCAATTATTCCAATTATTATAGTTGACAATGACCTGTCTGAAAACGATAGACGGTAACGAACTTGGCATGACAAATGAGGTTGACCATCAATATATATAAATATTAGATATGTATACCTTTATAGAAGAAACTCAATAAGATGAATGAATACTCGTAATAAAAAAAATTAATAAAAGAAATCCCTAAAAAAGGAAATCATCTAATCACCAATGTAGTTTATTTTTTTCTGTACCACTGTTTTACAAAATACAGATAAGAAAATACACAAATTTATTTTCAAAAATTAGTGTCTACGGCCAAAAAATCATTTTTCTCGACGTGATATATTATTGTCAAATGGAATAAAGTTGTTTCGCTATTTTAAGGAATTTTTTTATTTTTCTTTTTTATTGCTCTCACATGGTTTGTTGGAAATAAAGCAACTTATTTCGACAAAAGAAAAAGGCTTCAAAAATCCACGTAAGCGAAAAAAATAATATCCTACGTGGCAAATATCACATACAAAAACGTTACACGTCACTTAAAATAGATCGAACGACCCAGACTTTGACACGTCACATTATTTAACGGCTCTTGATGTTACGCCTACGTTCAAATTTGTTCCAGCTTTTAATCGGTTTAGAGCCTCTCTCAATTTGGTTTGTTTTGTTTTTTTTTTTGATAACCGAGTGTCCTGGCCCCACCGAAGTGGTCCAGACTAGAGACCGAACCCTTACGGCACGGACGCACACCCGAAGGTGGGTCATGGCCGGGTAACGGTCTTCGGTCTCGGGCGCCAGAGCAAGTCCGCATGTAAATTCCCTGGTGGCCACTAATATGTAGCAAGGGGGAATCGAACCCGGGCGTATTGGGATTACCCCCTCAACCACGAAATCCGTCCTACCACTAGCCCACCTTGTAGTGGTTGGTTTGTTTTGTTTACAAATTACAATTTACTAAATTGTACTATAAATAATACGGAATACTTTGGTTGCAATAAATAAAATTAAAAATATACATATATACAAGAAAATGGAAATTGTAGAAATTAATAGCATTTAATTTATTGGGTCAAGTCGATTGTAAATCTTGATGGAGTTGGAATCATTTGGTACCATCCTCGAAAAATAAGAGCCTATAGGTGACAAATGCATTTAAGAAAAACAATTTTGTTTTACTCATAGGTCATTTCGGTGAAATAATTGATTTATTGAATGAATTTCTACAGCCTATAATAAGTTTTTACTTTAACATGTGTGTAATAAACGATCACATTATTCACTATTACTCGCGCTGTGTATGATTTGTGTACTCTATATGTTATAATTCACATCTTATAAATTTATATGTATATGTATTATTATATAGTATAGTCAATAATTAATATACTACAAGTTAATATAAGTATAAACGGCGTATGTATTATACATACGTAGAAAGGGATCAAGTTGGGGTCACTTTACAGAGCCATACGTAGTGGAAATACATCTGAATCCAGCTCATTTGTAACCACTGCTTTTTAGTTTCTCTCTTTTTGTTTATTTTTCACCTTATAGACTAGAAAAAGAAACTAATAATACGTACGAATATATAATTTCGGAAATAAATTATGAAGAAAATGAACAGAACAAAGAAGAAAGATGCGAAAAAAGTGGGAGATAAGTTTGGCGTTTCAGACAAAAAACAAACTGCCAGTAAGATTGTCCATTCTCCTATTAATGTTTTGTTATACTTAAACAAAACATCTCCATAACTTAAATGTGATTGCTTTTTCTATGCTTATACAGTTTTGCATCTTTTTTCTTTTTGTGATCATAACCACACAGATTCAGAATACAAATGCCAGAAGTATGCAGAATTCTAATAAAATACAAATAATTATGCTTATGCAGAAGTTTACTATCATCAGCTCGTTGAGGTGATTGCATTTAATAAATTTATTCCTAAAATTGAGTTTGATCATCTTACAATTGTAACACAGAATTGCATAACATATATTAATTACTTTTTCTAATATTAAACTAAAAAGACCATTAAAATAGATGGAATACTAAATAGAATTATAAAATATTTTAAACTCGTCAATAACTACAAATTTATCTTAGTTTTAAATTTTAATAACTTCATCACGTATAGTCTAATAAAATGGACCAGTGAAAAGCAATTCAGTTTTAATGTGACGCACAAGGTTCGCTAGTTTTTTACATTTATGTTACCAATTAAGATGTAGTTTTACGTTACTTATTTTGATTTATCTAATACAAATTAATGTGTCTACGAACGGAAAACACGTTGATCTATACTGACATGATATCTTCAAAAAAAAAAAAAACCCGGTACACTTTTTATAAAGAAGAAGAAAAAGAACCAGTGGTTGTCGAAGAAACAACAAAATAATGAAATACTTACGTACGTAAGAAATCGTTACATTATTACATATATTAGGCACCGGAATATTTCAATAACATTAAATAAGGTAGGTCATAAGCTAACTAAATCATGTCTCTCTACTTGCTTTTTCTCATAAATGCTTTGATATCCGCCTAATAACCATATATAACCTCGACATTTATCTAACTCCTCGTCTAATTTAATACCGTAATTTGATGTTACATCAAAACCTCCCACGTATATTAATTACGCCCACACACCGCTCTATATACATACATCAAATCGTCAAAGTATAAACTATAAAATGTAATGTTTCACCATTTATAGATTACATAAAAAAGAATTCATACGGTGAACAATGACGTGTGTGTTATTATTGGTTTTGTATAAAACTACTAGTTGCATGATTAAAGAGGTCAACATTTGGGGGTAAAAAGGTAAATTTAACAGTCGGTGTCGTGACCAATTTGCGATTTGATCCAGCGGCGGTGAGAAGCTATTATGGGCCCACGTGGGCCTACATTACCCGAATATTATCCCTATCGTCTCTATCTGCAGCTGTTCTTGTTGATTACCTTTGATTATTTTTTTTGCCTTATATAATAATTTATACGAAAAAAAGCATCCATTATGATCTCAATCATTTAAAGATTAATGTAATAATATTCTTAGGCTTCTCCACAGCTCACAATCTTATACTATTGTTATTATTTCAATTCGAATCATCATTGTGATTTTTTTTTTCGTTCTATTTACTATGAATATACTCTATACTTTTATAGTAACCTAATATTAAAGTCACTCCAATAATTAAAAGACGTGTAATAGAGAAATTATTCTAATTAAGTAACTCACAGGTCACAACACAACTCACAAGTGGTAAAGTGGGACAGTTAAACACCGTCCAATTATATATCCACGTTAAAATTTCGAATTAAATAATTAGGTTTAATATGAATTGATACAAAAACATATCCGATCATAAATTTAGAGTTTGCAAAATTCAATTTAACAGTTTAATCTATGGTCAGTTTCTGAAAAATTTATATTATTAGCCGAAAATACTGATCAAACCAATCATTAATCAGGTGAACCAGACACATATATACTTATTTATCGGTTATGGAAATAAAATATGGATAAAGTTTATTCTAATTGAAATTACTTTAATATTTGGTACCAAAATTTTCTAATAAGCAATGAGAAGATTCCCAAATTAAAAGACAGAAGGAAAGCGAAAAAAGTTCCCCTTTTAAGTCCTACTCCTCTTTTTGTAATATAGAAAGAAATAAAATATATACAAAATAAATTTTACGAACAAAATTGTATTATATTTATAAGATCTAGATAAATGGTCCATCCCACCCAATTAAATACCCCTAAGATAAAATCATAAAAATCACAATAGACAAAAAAAAATTAAAAGAAAAGAAAAAGGAAATTCAACCACAACCTTCGTCTTCTCTTCAAACTCTCCTCATCTAGCTCAAGAAAGATTCAAATTCGAGTCATAAGTATGTCTGGAAACTCTTCAGGACTGTTAGAGAGTTCCGGTGGCGGCGTGGGAGGTTCCGGTGAGGAGGAAAGAGATATGAAGCTGGAGGAAACCGGCGAGGGAGCCGGTGGCGGAGGAAACCGGTGGCCAAGACCGGAGACTTTAGCTCTATTGAGAATACGTTCGGAGATGGATAAAGCTTTTCGTGACTCTACTCTTAAAGCTCCCTTATGGGAAGAAATCTCCAGGTTTGTTATAAATTTATAATTTGTTACATGCATATTTATATTTTATAAACAGAAATTTTATGATCATATATATATTTTCTTCTCACACATTTATGGGATGTATATGCGTAGTCATAATTCAGTAATTCATTTGAATATTCTTATAAGGTTATTTATATGTTTATAGGTGGTATGTAAGAGTAATTCAATACAACTATCTAAGACCAAGTTTAGATATGTTTTGTTTCTTAATTATCGGTTTTAATTGATTGATACATAATTAGGAAAATGATGGAGCTTGGATACAAGAGAAGTTCAAAGAAATGCAAGGAGAAGTTCGAGAACGTGTACAAGTACCACAAACGTACCAAAGAAGGTCGTACCGGGAAATCCGAAGGCAAAACGTACCGGTTTTTCGAAGAGTTAGAAGCTTTCGAGACTCTCAGTTCCTATCAACCTGAACCTGAGTCGCAACCAGCGAAATCTTCTGCAGCCGTCACGACCGCCCCCGCAACCACTTCCTTGATACCATGGATAAGCTCTAGCAATCCATCAACCGAAAAAATTTCTTCACCGTTGAAACATCATCATCAGGTTAGTGCACAGCCCATTACCACAAACCCTACCTTCCTCGCCAAGCAACCATCTTCTACGACGCCTTTCCCTTTCTATAGTAACAACAATACTACTACTGTTAGCCAGCCGCCAATTTCAAATGACCTGATGAACAATGTTTCATCGCTGAATCTTTTCTCGAGCTCAACTTCTTCATCTACTGCATCTGACGAAGAAGAAGATCATCATGAAGGAAAGAGATCGAGAAAGAAGAGGAAGTATTGGAAAGGACTGTTTACGAAGTTGACAAAAGAGTTGATGGAGAAACAAGAGAAGATGCAAAAAAGGTTCTTGGAAACACTGGAGTATCGTGAAAAAGAGAGAATCTCAAGAGAAGAAGCTTGGAGGGTCCAAGAGATAGCGAGAATCAACAGAGAACACGAAATATTAATCCATGAGAGGTCCAATGCTGCAGCTAAAGACGCTGCAATCATATCCTTCTTACACAAAATCTCAGGAGGACAACCACAACAACCGCAACAGCATAATCATAAACCATCACAAAGGAAACAATATCTAAGCGATCATTCAATAACGTTTGAGAGTAAAGAACCAAGGCCGGTACTATTGGATACAACAATGAAGATGGGGAATTACGATAACAACCATTCGGTATCTCCTAGTTCTTCAAGATGGCCTAAAACCGAGGTCGAGGCCTTGATAAGGATAAGGAAGAATCTTGAAGCTAACTATCAAGAAAACGGTACTAAGGGGCCATTATGGGAAGAGATCTCTGCAGGGATGAGAAGATTGGGATACAATAGAAGCGCGAAACGATGCAAAGAGAAGTGGGAAAACATAAACAAGTACTTTAAGAAAGTCAAAGAAAGCAACAAAAAACGTCCCCTTGATTCCAAGACTTGCCCTTATTTTCACCAGCTCGAAGCTTTATACAACGAGAGGAACAAAAGTGGGACAATGCCATTGCCATTGCCTCTAATGGTGACTCCTCAGAGACAGTTGCTTCTCTCACAAGACACCCAGACTGAGTTTGAGACTGATCAAAGAGACAATGGTGACAAAGAAGATGAAGAAGAAGGAGAGAGTGAAGAAGATGAATACGATGAAGAAGAAGAGGGAGAAGGAGACAATGAGACAAGTGAGTTCGAGATTGTGTTGAACAAAACATCTTCACCTATGGACATTAACAATAATCTTTTCACCTAAGTGGTTTATAATCATTTTATTATATACACTTTTCTGTAAAATGGGGTTGAAGAAAAAAAGCATATACAACAAATGTAAGTAAATGGCTTGATTTTTTAGTTATTAGTATTCCATTTCGTGATATATATTTAATAAAATAATTGATTTTATAGAAATATGTGAGATGTGTATGATACACAGTGTATCTAATACTAGTAAATATATAATCAAGATGTGTATCAACTGATGAAATTTGAATCAAAATTGGCCCAATTGGTTGGGAGAAGCCAAGGGTAATCAAGCATCCATCTATATCCATGGGTACCCGACACAAGTAATAAACTTTTGGACCTACAAATTCAAATTGGGTCGTCGTTTTCATCATTTTTTTTCTTTCTTTTTTAATATGATCTCAACTTTAACTTGTTATTTCCTATCCCATTCTAAATTTCTAATATATAAATTTACCTTAAATTGTGTAATCAAAAGTAGAGTCCGTGTGGTAGATGGCGTTGGTGCGTTTCTTTCTGTAAAATGTGCCTACATCTAACGAGGTGGAACCCAACAAACACACATTATATTGGAATTAATGTTAGTATTGAATAGTTCCAGAAAATAATAATGTCGTATTGAATTTTTTAAATGAAAAGACTACATTATTAACTAAGATTGTACAGTGAAAAGATAAATTTAAAAGGAAACAGATAAAAATAAAAATTAGTAATTAAAGCATAAGTAAATAAAACTTGATGATAAAGAAATTTATTTTCTAATTAATTTTTGTGGAGTTTTTTTTTATGTTAATCTTCTATGATTCTGTATGTAACATGTATCTATATATAGGCAGATCATATACTTATACCGGCAGAACATCTAACAATAGAATGAATTTATATATATGTGAATTTTGTAACCGCGAAAAAACAAAGTAAAAGATGTTCCGTGGCATATTTTAGAGTCATAGAAAATAGAATTTTGCTCTTCAACGCCATGAGAAATCATTTGCCTAAAACTTCTTTATGTCCCCCCACGAAATGTTGACCTTTGTCGTGTCAAAACAAAAGTAAAAGCTAACTTTGATATTATGCTTTGCCCAAACTTATTTATCAAAAAACCATTTATAGCAAAAAAAGAATCACTTTCTTTTTGGATATATCACTTCTTTTAGGTCAATTAGGGGAAACTTTTCAAAAATGTCTTGAACTGTAACTGTTATATTCCCGTAATGCTTAAGAACTTTTCAATTCCAAAGGATTCGAAGGAAATAATTTATCTCCAAGATCTACTTGTTAGAATTTGAAACTGAATGATCATACATATTTTTCAATTTTGTTTCCTGTGACCATTCTATTGAATTCATAATTGCTCATATTCACAAATGATCGTTGAAGTGTATATATATATACACACTCTTATTTATGAATAATGTTTTATATATATAAATATACAGTATTTGGGTCGTCATCATTGTTATAGCCCCTCGAAAAAAGGAGATGCAAATAGAAATTATAAAACATTTGAGGAAAAGAAAAAGAAGAAGATTCCGTTCCTAATAAGTAGCCACCATTCTTTCTCACATCTCATTTTCCCTTTTCCATGCCCACTTCTCTGCGCTTCGGGTTTTCCAAGTTTCATTCTTTTTTTTCAATTATCATGTTGTCGGTATATAGTTTTTTGACAATTAAGTTTCAAAATCATTAGACCTAAACTCGTAAGTCGTAACCAAACAAGCAACATAACCAAACTTTTAAACTTGTGGCTATCGTAGAAACGTTTGACTGCTGCATCATTCAGACCATCTAAGTTATCTATTATTATGGATTTTTTCTGAAAAAATAATTTTTTGTTTAAATACAACAATTTTTGTGGGTTTTGAAAAGTAAATAATAGTATAATTTTTGGTGACACGAAATAAAAGTTGGGTGGAAAAAATGATTGGAGAACATTATTTCGAGATATACAGCGATAAAATGCTGTCCACTTGTTGATTGCTTTTCATAGAGGTACTTACTCAGTGCCACAAATTGTTCGAGTTCATTACACATCTATGGCTTAAAATCATGTTATAGCATTACAAAAAAAATTCCCTGGTATATTCTTGCAAATCGCAATAACTGTGCAATGTTAAATGACTGATGATCATTCACAACGAATAATACTTATCATACAAATTTTCTTTATAAGAATCCATCATATCCTACAAAATTTCAGTTTTCAGAAAACTTGTAATCCTCTACGAGGATAACCAGTGCCTTTGGCAAATTCGAAAGATTTTTTCTTTCTTTCTTACATTTAAAGCCGCATTTTGCTTGAAAAACATCTAGTTTGAGTCTTAAATACAGTGAGACGGTGCATCTAATTTGAGTTGTAATAAATTTTTGAGAGACAGCGATAAAGAGTTCTTTGTCATATCATCATCCTCGCATTTGCTACATGATAATATCAAATATCGTTTGTCATAAGTATAATTATCTAACACACGAGAAAAACTGGACTAAGTCAAAATAACATCAAACCTCATTATAACTCTATACGTAGACATCATATAGAATTGATAGTAAGTAGGTCGCTTGGTGAAAAATTATCACCCATACAAGGAAATTGAAAACCGATACAAAATATCTTGAATTATTTCAAAATAACATCCAATAAACACATAGATAAATTTATGGTCGTAGAAATATTTCATATATCAACCTTCTACATCCGTGGACGGTGGACCGGCAATTTCAATTTTCAATACTATTAAATAAGAATATAAATTTCGTACAAGTCCTTTTCTTGTACTTTAAAGTCTACTTATTGTCTTGTTTAATCATTTTAAACTCGCAATTTCAAACTAGTTTAACGAGATATTGATATTCTATAATTCAACGGTACAAAGTAAGACTTGCTTATGCTAAGAATATAAAGTGTTTGTTATCTGATCCAAATAAACGATAACACACACCAAACAAATTAAAGGTGGGCTCACATCAGTCACATATTATAATGCAAGAGACGAAAAAAGACAGTTCCTTTCTTCGAAGGTTGGGTAAGATATTGTAGATTCGTGTCTAGGTTTTAAGGAGTCATAGACAAATTAAATCATGATAAAATTACATACTATTTTCGATGTAAATATGTATACACACACACAAATGAGAAGAAAACAGCTCTTAACCAATCTGACACAAAAATAGGTCTCTACATATATAGAAAAATTTACAGAACGTCAATTTTAAATTAAATGTTGATTAGGTAATAATAAATTCATAATAATTCATTTAATTTGGTGTAGTACATACTACATAGTTTGCAAAACATACAGGATAAAAACATCGAGGAATATGTATTTACAGCTAGATATATGCATGATAAGAAATTAAGAACTGGACTAACCCATCATGATTAACCGCATCTTAATTTTATAGCGTACAAACATATACACACACATATATGTAGTATATATATGCATATTACTTAACGTACAAACCAAGTTGGGACATATAATTATATACATGATGCTCTTACATTGTTAACATGTGCAAAATTTGTAACATCTTGAATGTTCATGAACCGAACCAAATTTTATCTATGTAAGTCACAATTTGTATGATGTATTAATCCTTGCGGATTATTCCACGAGCAAGTGTTTATGTACTTGTGTATATTGCAAGTAAAGTAAAACATACTAGGTAAAAAACGTTAAGAACGAGTCACGATCATCGGTAGATACATCAATTTTTCGGTTAAACAGACAGATCAGGAAATGCGACCAAACATGTGTCGATAGTACTTATGAATTAAATTGTGACACAGCGAATCATCATCGTCTCAAATGAGAGTTTTTTGTATAAATGGTTGGATCTGTCACGTGCGTTCCACAGTGATAATTTACGAAATCACCCTTACAGAAAAAAGAGCCTTGCGTTTTAGCCTTTTAGGGCAACGAAGAAGAAGAAGAGAGAGGATTAGATAAAGAACAATTCTTGGGTTCACCCCTAGGGGTGAACCACTTTCATTCACCCCCTCTTAATTATCCAATTAGAATTTGCCATGTCATCTAGTTAAAAAAATTAAAACAATTATTTTCTAAATAAAACAATAAGATTAAGTCATAACCACTCTTTTATAAACCCAAACCGATATATAATCTCGTTTAATTACAAAATCTAAACCCTAATTCTCTTTTGTAAACCCAAACCGTCATTTAAACTCGTTTAATCGTAAAAAAACTAAACCCTAATCGTACTTTCTAAACCCAAACCGATACTTCACCTCGTTTAATTGTAAAATCTAAACCCGTTTATAAACCCAAACCGATAGTTAAACTCGTTTAATCATAAAATCTAAACCCTAACCCTTTCTAATAAACCTAAACCGATACATAATTTCGTTTTAGTGACAAATTAAATTTTATAATTAAATGAATTTTTTTATTATTAATAGGTGGCAGATTTTGATTGGATGAAATAAAGGGGGTGAACATAAGAGGTTCACCCCTAGGGGTGAACCCAAGTATTTTTCTTAGATAAAAGAGTAAGATTCCTTTTTTACACGTGGACCCCAAACCCCACGCTCTCTCTCATTGTGTGCATGTGAACTTGGCATCTTCTTTTTTAAAAAAAAAAATATAAATATAAAATTTTATTTTATTTATTTATCTTACCAAGGAAACTGTTACTGAAAAAGGATGAGTAACTCTCGTCTCTCAGTCCCACCATGTAATTAATTTTTATAATGTAGACAAAACAATAATGGTAATAATATGTACAAAAACAAATAACACACATCGTCACCAACAACAAGAACCATTCATTTAAAATAAACATACAATTACAGTTTTTATTTTTAATTGCTTACGAAAACCCCACATTGTCCCCCTATCTTAACATTTTATTTATATATCCCCGGAAAAAATAATTAAATCACATTTATTTAATTTTGTTTTAACATATAAAATCTCTCATGTATAACTTAAAAATCAAAGAAAGAAAAGAAAAGAAAAAAAAAGAAAAAAACAAACCCCCCTCCAATATTTAAATTCTCATCTTCTGTATCAAAACTTAAAAAAGATTACTAATCTTTCACCACCGATCTGGTTCGAACTCGAATCACCATCATTACAGATTATTCGTCGTCTTGTTGTTGTTATTGTTGCTAGGCACAAGCTCAAACTCACCTCCTTCCTCTTCTTCATTCTCCTCGTCCTCATCTTCATCGTCGTACTCTTCATCTGTACCTTCTTCATCATCAAAGTTTTGATCGGACGGCTGAGGATGCTGATCAGGCTGAGCCGCTGCAACTGCGGGAGTAGTTGTAGTTGTTGCCGTTGTTACTGCTGGAGGCCATTGCTGCTCTGGTTGGACCATCAACGGAACAGAATTATCCGGTTTAACAAGACCGGAAGCTGAAGAAGAAGCTGTTGCGATGTTGACGTTGTTGCTGTGGAATTTGTTCCTCTCTCTATATAAAGCATCGAGCTGGTGAAAGTAAGGACAAGTCTTGGAATCTTCGGGACGTTTCTTGTTGCTCTCTTTGACTTTCTTGAAGTATTTGTTTATGTTTTCCCATTTCTCTTTGCATCTCTTTGAGTTCCTGTTGAATCCTAACCTTCTCATTCCCGCTGATATCTCTTCCCACAATGGTCCTTTTGGTCCGTTTTCTTGATATTTTGAATCAAGATTCGTCCTCAGCTTTATCAATGCTTCTATCTCCACTTTCGGCCACCGAGACGAGCTCGCTGAAGCTGGAGTCATATTCTGATCACCATTATCGGTTTTCGGTGTGTCTAACGTCGGCACAACGGCTTGAATTGGCTGCGGAAGCGGAGGAGGAGGTGGAGCTGGAGACGGTTGAGGCGTTTGCTGTTGATTGCTGTTATTATTCAGCTGCATTTGTGGTCGAACTTGTTGCGGTTGTGGTTGTGCGGCAGTTGGCTGATTCGGTTGTTTTTCTGACAGTTTTTGAAGAAAGGCCATAACAGCAGCGTCTTTAGCGGCGGACATAGAGCGTTCTTGAGCTAAGATCTCGTGCTCGCGGTTGATTCTTGCAATTTCTTGAACTCTCCAAGATTCTTCTCTAACCAATCTCTCATGTTCTCGCTTTTCAACAGCTTCCAAGAACTTGCGTTGAAGCTCCTCTTGTTTATCAACAACTTGTTTCATCAACCGCTCGAAAAACTCCTTCCATTTCCTCTTCCTTTTCTTCCTTGTAGTCGTAGTTCCACCACCGATCTCCATATCAGAAGAAGTCGAATAAGAAGAAGAAGACGATGTCGAATTATCCGATAAAAAATCACCGGAGATGTTTGGAAACGAAGGTACATTAATCTGCTGAGTATACGGAGGAATTGATGAAGAAGGAAGTGTACTCATGTTTGCTCCCGGCGGCATAACTGTCGTTACCGGAGGAGGAGTTGAAAATATGGAGTTGTTGTTTTGGGGTGGTCGCGGTTGAAGCGGTTGCGATTGCGATTGGGGATGATGGAGTGAGGTGGTTGATTGGGACTCGAGAGCTTCTAATTGATCAAAGAAGCGATAAGTCTTGCCTTCGGATTTTCCGGTACGGCCTTCTTTGGTTCGTTTGTGGTATTTGTAAACGTTTTCGAATTTCTCTTTGCATTTCTTTGCGTTTCTTATGTAACCAAGCTCCGCCATTTTCCTGACCAAATTACAAAAACAAAAAAAATCACAAATTCATGATACTGTAAAATCGAATTTCATAAAATAAATAGACGAATTATGTTTTAAAAAAAAGAACTAATTAGTGAAAAATGAGGATAAACATGGTTGAGAAGTGGATCAATGAGCATGAGTTTGTGAGAAAGACTCTTGCTTTCTCAATCTCATGAATAACACATGACTCAACTTATAGTATAATCAAAAATTAACTGTTAATTATGTAAATAAAGTTTAAATTTTTAATTAAACCCACTACCAGAACTGTCCGAATCTGAATCTCACTGAACTATACAACAACAAAAAAAAAAGACAGTCCTTACAAATTCGGCGAAATTCAAGCAACTCCAAAAGAAAATTTGAACCAAATCTCGGACAATTAACTCTACAAAACCCAGATCTTTAAACAACTCTCATCAATTAAATAAAAAAACAACTTTCATAATCATTTCCACTGAAAAAAATTTCAAAAGAAAAAAAGAGAGTGGAATAAGAAAATTACCAAAAAAAGTAAAAGAGAATAAAGAGAAAAGGAAGAAAACGCGCACCTAGAAACCTCTTCCCATAAGGGACCTTTAACGCTAGCGTCTCGAAACGCTATTCCCATGTCAGATCGTATTTTCAACAACGCTAGCGTTTCCTGACGCGGCCAACGATTTCCTCCAAAACCACGGTCGTGCATCTCTTCTGATACCTCAAACGCCCCAACCGCTGCTGCCGCTGCTTCTGTAGCCGCTGAATCGTTGTTGTTTGATTGTAGAGGTGCTGTAGCGGTTGCGGCGGTTGTAGCCGCCGCTGTAGTGGTCGGAGTACCACCCAGTTGCATCATCGTTTTTTTAACCTCTGTTTTTTTCCCCTCTCTCTGTCTTTGACGGAGAAGTTACAGAAATGAAAAATGAAAAATTAAAAAGGGGAAAAATAAAAATTTAGAGAAGAAAAAAAAAAAATGGGAGAGATAAAGAGAAAGGAGAGAGAGAGAGAGTTTACATGAGGAAGAAGAGTGAAATCTGTAGGCGCAGGGTTTTATGGTGTTAGAGAGTTTTGTAAATACCTAAGTTAATTTCTTTATTTTATTTTTATTTTATGTTATTTTTTATTTTCTGGTGATGAGATCTGCTTGTCAATCTCAAGGAGCCATTCTAAAAAATATTTATTTTGATTTATTTCTTTTTTACTTGTTTTATTTTAAATTTATCGCCTTTTATTGATACTTTTTCCTTTGTTTGTGCCAAAATGGAATCTTCAGAATTTCTCTCTCCTTGCATTTTCCGATTTTGGGTAAATTATTTTTCACTTTGTATTACTTATCAAGATTTTTGTAATACTGTAATTGTGGTTTAGATTGATTTTAAAGGGGACTTGTATTTGATAAAGTTAAATAACTATCATCAAAAATGACCTTATAGGATTTTGTTTCAAAAATCAAATATAAACAAGTTGGTAAAAGTGTTTTAATATTTTACATTCACAATTAGATTTTTATTTAATAATATTTAAATCGAACTGATGTTACGTATAGTATAATAAATATGTTTAGTCATTTTTAGATAAATTCCAAAATGGAAAATTATTGTCGTGGACTGTTGTATAAGAAAAAGTTGTAGTTCAATTGTAAATTTCTCTTGTTAACTACGAGCGTTACTTAAAGATATATTATTTATTTTTATGTTAAATTAAACGACAAAGAAAGAAGTTTTGAATGATTGTTAAAGATTTATAAAAGTTAAAGTGTAATTGATAAAATTATTAAATTTATAAGTTGTAATTTCATTAGATTTTTGTAAGAATATTTTGATCAAATTGATGTAACAAAACGTATGAAAATACAATAAATTAAGTAAATTTTGGTTGATTTCAATTTGTTTACAAAATGGGTGATTGGTTGTAAACTTGTAATTGCAACCATGAACTTGAACTGTTGTAGAAAATTGGTTATAAACTTTTGACTGTATTTATTTTTAATAGCTACGACCGTTACGTAAAATATTATTTTTTTATTTTTGCCTTAAATTTAAAAAATGGGATTTGTAAATAATTTTACAGCTTTCAGAGATTTTCTATAAGCTAAAAGTGTGGTTGACAAATTTGTTGGATTTACAAGTTTTAATTTTGTTTTAATGTTTATATATCTCTCTAAAACTTTTTAACCAATCACTCCCATTATTAATTTATATATTTTTGGATTTCTAAAATTTTGACACTCTTTACTCATGTTATAAAAAACAATTGATGTATCTTTAATGTTAATTATATTCTAATAAATTATTATTATTATTTCTACTTTATATGTTATATTTATTGGGTATACATTTGGAAACCGTTACACTAGCATATAAAATAACACGACCCAAATTTAGAATATAGTAATTTGTACTATTGTTATTGTATCATAATATAAATTTAAATGAGTGAGTTATACTGTACACTATAAATTTTCTAAATAGAATTATTAATTTAAAAGCAATACTCTTTAAAGCATAGGTAATATTTTTTTTTTTAGTGTAGGAAGTACTTAGTAAACTAATCACTGTTTAATTTTAGTTTCATAATGAATAACATTAAGTGGAAAATATTTTAATAATCTTTTAAGTAGTAAGGAAAAACAAACAAAGCCATAGTTTATCATTATGGGTTGAATGTGCAATAATGAAAAAGGTGGGCACAAAAAGATATATACGAAGGAAACTGGAGGATTAATTTTAACCAATAGTTATTTATTACCAAAAAAAAAAGAAATTATTGCAGAGATTTATTGACAGCTGCGCATAAAGACGGTGGTGATTATTACATTAGTTGGTTTTTGTCCGTCCAGCTAAATTGTCTTTAAAAGCCAGTTTTAAAATCTCCTTTAAAAAAAAAATTTGGAACTCATAAAATAATGAGAAAAACATAAGATTATAATTTTTAAAACTGAAGTTTTCAGTACTAAATTCGTATAATATATGTTTATAAAAGAAAATGTACACAAATTCCCATTTGTAATTTAAATAGACATAAATTATATAACATTGTTTCTGGATATTATATAGAGTATACATGTCAATGGATTGTAATGGAAAATAATGTGAGGGAAATAAAAATAATGTTATAAATCAACAAAATGTGGCAACTGAATAAAATTCAATTTATTAAATAATGAATAACAGGATTATATATATATATATATATATCAGATATAAAATATATATGTGGACAAACAATACAAATTCTTTTTCTTTCAAATATATTAATTTTACGGAGGTTCATTTCAGAATAAAAAAGGATAGGGGTAAAAAGTAAAACTTAAAAAAAAGTAGGTGGAGATGAGGATGAACTTTGCTTTTTGGAACGTATACAGTGGCGGGAGACTTACGTATTATTTGAAATTACCAAATTGACCCTAACGTGGATCCCATTGACCTTTAATCATTGAGGGTTTTTAAGCTAAGCTAATTATTAATCTATTTTCTTAGCTCTCAACATTTTAAGACTTTAAATCATTAATATACTAAACCATCCTGATTACTGATCTGGATTTGTCCCCCCTCGATCGCATTCACAAATTCAAATTATTTTAATCTCCACACTACTGATCTTCTTGCACACTCTATAAACAAGGGCTCGATTTCAAATCAATCAAGAGGTTTGATGATTTGTAATAAATTATTTATATGACCCAAAGTAATTAGAATAATAAATATAAATAATGAAGGGATGTTGGAAGGGAAGTGGTTAGATTCAAGTCATTTTCGGGACTGAAGTAAATGGATTGGTGACCATTTCCCGTTTGAGGCCATACATTACATTTCCTCCGTTATTCATTTTTATTTTATATTGTTGTTATTGAATTTTTTTGCATCATCTCAAACCGATTTGACGGCCGTTATTCAACTAAATCAATTATTTAAGCACTTCAAAACGATGACAACCTAAACCATCAATGTCATTAGTTCATAATATTAATTTCTCCCAACGTCCCGTTTTAACCTACAAAACTCTTATATGAAGTTAGGAATAAACTTTTGTTTTGTTGTTAGAAATGTTTTGGATCGGACCAAAGTTCATTCGTTTTTTGGTATAGGAATCAAAAAGTTAGGAATGAACTTTTTTTTTTCAAATACTTTAGTTTTACTATTATGTAGTTTGGTGGTAGAATCCATTGTACGTCCAAAGAGGGCTGTGTTCGAAGTTCGAACTTTGTTTGAGAAAGATCTATATATTTAGCTTCCTCGACCAAAAAAACGTATGTCCAAAACATTTCATTTTAACGATAACAAAAATTACTTTTGGGCCAATCTTAGCATGATTTTGAAATCCTACATATGGTTACATAGTATGGTTGACATAATTTGCACAAAAACACACATTGCTAAAAGGATTCTAACAAATGATTTTTAATTGTAGGCAGAGTGTCATAGACAAGATAAGAGGTAAAACACAAACAAGTAAGAACTAAATGGTCAACTAGTAAAACGAGATAGCTATAATTACTATAATGGAGATGATTATTCTGCTGCAGCCAGCAGCTTTCACGGCCTTCATAGTTTGCAGATTTTGCAGTTAGCATAATCGTGATATCTTGATCTCTGTCTATAATTGTAACCATTATCCATTTAATAAAAAAATATGTGTGATTCTGTTTTTTGTAAACTATTTGAATAAACTGTATACTTCATCTCCAAAAGCTTGAAAACTTGTTTTTACTTTATATTTTAAGAATGTATATATATGAATTTACTAACATGGTGTGGTAGTTTGGGGTTATAGTAAACATGTAAATTGTCAAATGCAGCAAATTTGGTGTATATGACTAATTATCAGCCTACTCAGCATAGCGGTAGGGGGTAAATTAACGATTGGAATTTTCATCGAAATTCACGGCATGATTAGGCAGTAAATGTTAATAGCGTTAGATTGAGATATTTAATGAATTACACGAAAATGTTTTGAAAGGTGATATCAGGGACCATCCTTTTGGTAGCTCCTAAAAGCATTGAATATGATTTTTTTCTACGAAATTATATAATAGCCACTCGATTTCGCATGGCTCGACCCTTAACGTTACAATTTCTATCTTATTGTATAATTATAGTTAATAAAGAAAAAGTATATTTTATCTGTCGTGGGTCTTTTTCGTAGATGCACTTCCGAGTTGAAAACGACCATTAATTATAATAACGGGTCTAAAAAAATAGCATTGCGTACCATTATATAATATGCATCTATATATATGTTTACTAAAATAAGTGTTTTACACTATGTTTTTGTGAAAGATGTTTATCAAAGGAAAGTGGTGTCTTTTGGTTTTAGATAAAGTAAAATGTCATAAAATTCAAGCAAAAGTGTATAAAAATATAGTAAAATTTGATTATTAATAAACAATGTTTATTCACATAATTTAATTAATATTTGTAAACAACATGCATACAAGCAATGATGCATTAGCGCTCAACTTTTTATTTATCCATAACGAAAGTCGAAAGATATTTTTCAAATATGGTGGGTTTACAAATTACAACCCTGCTAAGAATAGATTAAATACAATTATACAAATGACGGTGTAAGAATAAGGTAAAAACCCCTAAAAATTGAACAGAGACAAAGACAATAGTGTACAAATAAACCATAAAATTAAGTAATTCAATTATTGATGGGCCATGGTAATTTTAAGGTGGAGGGAAAAAAAATGCAAGTGGATTGAGCAAGGACCCATCTAAAAGGCAAAATTACTGCACCAATTACACCAACAAAAAAATAGAGGTATAAAAAAAGTTCGTAGTTTGATCACTTTTTTTATTGTTGCTGTAATTTTCTCCTTTTACTTCCATGATTTTCACTTTTTTACTCCCTAAGACTATTGCGAAATTAAAAATAAAAGTTTTTGTTTTTGCGAAAATAAATAAATATTTTTAGACTTTTTTTTTTTGACTTAGCATAGTAGCATACAGTTATAAGATCAGCTTTAGTTACCATCATTACTCGCACGACTGCTTCTGCACGGAAAATCATACACATAAACACACAGATATGTGTGTGCACGGAAAATCACACACAACAGAAATATGTGTCAGTGAATTACTGTAATTGTTGTGCTCCGAACTGGTTAATCTTCTCTAAAACCATCTTACTCATTTTCCAACGTGGCACTAATGTACATGAAAAGAACTATGGAATTTTAGTTTCCACACTACAGTTTTCATTGTTTTATTAACTAAACAGTCTAAACTAGTTAGTCGAATTCAAATTCAAATTTATGCCAGCTCAATCAGTTTTCAGAATAACCTTAATCTTATTCTTAATTATACTATTTGCCTAGGTTAAAATAAAATCCATAGTGGACATATATAAAGTCCATATATATCATATTATCATGTGTATATCTCTTAATTTTTTTCTTTCTTTCACATAGCATAAGATATATAACGGCGGGTTTTGGATTCATGTGAAGGTGCTTCGCTGTCGTAATTTGTATTCTCATTTTTATATTAATCCCTTTTTACTTCTTCTATCAATTATGATTATGAATGACAACGATACGGTTTAGGTCCGGTTCTTTTCGATTTATACAACCGACAATATTATAAGTTGAAATAGAACCGACATCTCTGTGGTTTAACTTGCTTAATAAATAATTACATGCACTAAACTTATACAATGTGAATGAGAATGGATTGCTTGAAGACTGGTGAGGATGATTAACACGTCTACATCAAGCATATATAAATATTATATATATGGTCTACCTAAATATCATGGAGCAAAATAAATATAAAAAATATGTACGTAACAGACAAAAAAAACTAATTTTAAAATGGGAGCGTTGGTACTTAAGGATTCACAAATCACCCGGAGAATAAAAATATAATTGAAAGAATAAAATAAGTAAATAGATTATGCTGCAAGAAGATTAAAAAAATTATACGAGTAAGTAAGGCTAGCAAATAACTTATAGTACAAGAGAGATTTGTCTAAATATTAAACAATAAAAGGTTGATACAAACGGGTCCACATATAGGATTAATTAAGAACTTCAAAAGGGTAATTAAAATCTTGGGATTATTTTTTAAAAAAGTTGGTAGATCCATAGATTAAACAAAAAAAATATAACTTTGTTGTTTTCGAGCCTCCCGTTTAGAAACGAGGACGAGATAAATAAAGTGAGAGTCAAACTCACAATGAATTTGATTTATGTAAATGTGAATTGGTAACAGAAAAAAGTTAAGGCGTGGGGGTGTAAAAAAAAGAAGGGAGTGAGAAATGGAAAGAAGAAGAAGTTAAGGGGTAGAAAACGAAATATAGAAAATCACATGGGAAGAGAGGAGGGCATGTGGGATTATCCATGTGATTTTCATCTTCCCATGTGAGTTTTTACCTCTCAGTTTTTCTGTCTCCAGCTCACCTTTTTTTTCCCTTGTGTACTTTGTTGTTGTTAATAAATAGCCTCTGATTTATCTAGCCACAAAAAAGAGAGAGATAAATTTAAAGATTAAATCAGGTGTGATGTGTTGGAGTTGGAACATGAAGGTAATAGCGTCAAGTAAAAGCTTGTTTGTTTTTTTAATGTATAACTTAAGCTAACACTGTTAAATTGTTGATTTTACAAATCTCCCTTCAAATATATATGAATGATATTTTTCATTGTGTTCGTTTGTTAATTAAGAACCTTTTTTGTAATAAAAAGAAATGAAAAGAAGAAAAGGCAAAACAAATTGTTGAAAGATAAAAAAGAGAGGAGATAGGCTCTTGTGAACCAGAAAAGGGCAAAAAAGAGGTGAAAGATGGAAGAAAAACAAAGACAAACTTCACATTCTTCTTTTGCTTTTCCGAAATTTCGATCACACATTTCATATTTCACTTTTTTCCTGATTTTGTCATGAAATTTTCCTTTTATTTATGTGGGTATTACAGTATGCATAATGACATGGCCTAATTTTTTTCTTACTAGCCCAAACCACATTTTTTGGGCCAAGCTTTAGTTTTTTTTTTTTTTTTCCCCTATATATAAAAAGGCAGCTTCGAAAGATTCTTCAATTACCTAAAAGCTCAAGAGTCAAGGCTAAAGAGAGCCAATTTAGAGGTTGAGTTTTGAATAGTTACTCTCAATTCTTGTCACTGTCACTGATACTTACAGGACATAATCAAGCATAGAGAACAGAACCACTTTCTATATAACCAATAATATTACATCAGAAATTATGAAAATATTTTTTACCTTAACCTTAGCTAATTAATAGTGCCTATTGCAAAGTTAAGCAACCAGTTAGATTACCAATCATTGTTGCAACTCTTCTTGATTCATTTCTTTGATCCTTATCATTGAAGCCATATATGATCAAGAAAGTCTAAGTCTCAAGATTCTTCACAATTTAGCACTTAATTCAATTCGTTTCAGTTCAAGAGTCATTCTTTCATTCTCAAGTTTCATCCTTTCGTTTTCCATTCGCATTTTTTCGAGCTTCTGGTCTCTTTTCTTACTAAACACCTCCCACCTGAATTGTTGTCTCTCTAGTTCCATCAACTCCGCTTGAATCTGAAGCTTGCGTCCTTCTAACTCAAGAGACTTGGACTCAATCCGCTGCCTCTGTAAGCCAACAGCTTTCTCACTGTCTAGTGACATTCCTCGACTCACATCAGCTTGGGAACGAGGCAAAAGAGGGACATCATAACCCTTATTCGGATCTTCATGACTCTGGCTTTGTCTACACCTCTTCAAGGGACGGTCACTTAAGACTCCATCATGATCATCTTCATCATCAAGATCTTCATTCTGGTGATTCCCATGGTCATCATTATCATGATCATCACGGCTTCCGAGTGTAATCAAGTGAAGGGATCTCTGTACTGCAGGGTCATGAGGCAAATGCAATCTGTTTCCGTTATGATACGAACACATCTCCTCATAGAAAAGATGTTTGGAACTCATGATTTTCCTAACTTCTTCTTTCTCTTTCTCATTCAAGTAATCAATCTTATCCAAGAGTGCAGGATTCTCAACAACCTCACAAGAAGTTCCCCTACCAAGCATCTCATTAAGCTTCTTATACCTCTTATTAAGATCATTAAACTTGTCCTCGCATTGCTGTGGCGAAACACGATAACCTCTTTCATCCATGACTTTAGAAACTGATCTCCACTTACCTTTCTTCTGCAAAACCGCAAATTTCCTTCCGCAGCCGTCATCGGAAGTACTAGAGTCCTCACCGATATAAGAAAGCGCAGTTATCATCAGCTTCACCATCTTATCCATCCATTTAACACGTTGCCAAGGAGAGTTGTTCTTGGACTTGTTTTGACCATCACAACTCAAACATAGTTCATCCTCTTCACTCATTGATTTCTTCCCTCTGTCGACATTGTTGCGATGTGCATCCATAGTAATGTCAAAGCCCGAGTCATTTCGAGAATTTGGATGGTGTTGATTCTGATTCTGATTCATAGCATTTGGACGAAGATCTCTTATAGAAGAACCAACTTGAGAATCAAAGCGTCCATGAGCATTTTCGCCACGAACAATACCTCCTTGCGAACAATTTCCTTCCATTTCTCCACTTTCCAAAAGAAAATCTGAATCTGTAAATCCATATAGAATTTGAAAATTTCTATGAATTATGAAATCAAGATATATGGATTTTGAAATAACATGTGTTTACCCATGGATTTGAATCCTTCTATTTTTCTCTTTCAATTCCATTCAAATCCATTTAAAACATAATTTGGATTCTCAAATCCAAAAACAATTGACTAAACGAATAACATATGATTTTAACTAGTATTTATAAATCATAGAACCAATAACACATGATTTTAATTAGGATTTTAAAATCAATGATTGAATAACAAATGATTTTTGTATGGATTTCTAATTCCTTATAAATCAATGAACCAATAACCCCTCCTTAAATTTGATAATACATGTAATTTTTTTTTAAACGTTGGTGCACAATCTTTCAATATTGGATATCTTAAGTTATTTACTTTCAAAAATTGAGTATAAAATAAGAAAGTAGGAATTTAGAAAAAGCATTAACTTCTTTTAAGAGTTTTTAAAATTGTTTATATATAGATATTTAAAACTTTGTATATAACGTAAAAGGTGATTGGTATCACGTTTTAAAAGACATATTTTTTTTAAAGACGTTTTAGAAAACAACACGGAATTTTAGCACCGAATCAGCGTTAGTCACAATAGATTATTCTATTTCTAAACGTATGCTTATTTTACGGAACCGTTAAACGTTACGATTCAAAAAAGTTATGAAACGCTTGTAAGTAGAAAACAAACGAATTGAAGTAGAAAACGTCAAATTTAAAATCTTAATTTAAATTTTTAACTAAAATTTAACATTAGTATTTATTTTTTACTAAAAATATCTATACATGTAACTATGTAAGACCTCAACTCTAATTATATCAAGCTAGAACCCATTGATAATCTTTACAGAAAGAAACACAAAATAGAGCGCCGAAAAATCTAATATTTTGTTTCGCCAACGTTTGTATATGGGCCTAATTTTATATTGGGCCGTTGCCCTTATGATTGTAAAATCTTATTCGTAGAACGAAATTGTTAAGTTCGTGTCTGCAAGTTCAGAGTTTGTGTCCGGTTATACGATTCGTCGGTACCAAAACCCTCCGAGACCTTCAGAGTATTCTGTCTACACAATGTCCGGCGAGGAAGACGCCACCGTGAGGGAGCCACTAGATCTGATTAGGCTGAGTCTCGACGAGAGAATCTATGTCAAGCTCCGGTCAGACCGCGAGCTTCGCGGCAAGCTTCACGTACGTTTTCTTTGCCCTCCTTTATGGGTCTAGTAGTACCTCGAATTTGTAACTACTTAGAATTCATTCCACACATAGTTCGTTTGAATTTTGTAACTTATTTTGCTCACTGTTTCGTGTCGAATTTGGTCCTTGAGGGAAAGTCTAGGGTTTTGATTTTCAAGTTTCAATTTTTTTTAAATAGCTTCTCGAGCTATGGCGATAAATTGCAATTGGGAATTTATGGGTTGTGTAAATTTAATTTTTGACAAAGTTCTTAAATTTTGGAAGATTTCTACACTCTTGAGGTGCTCACTTAGGTTTGATGCTGTTGTTGTTGTTATTTCTCTGAGCAGGCGTTTGATCAGCATTTGAATATGATTTTGGGTGATGTTGAAGAAACTATCACAACAGTAGAAATCGATGACGAGACATATGAAGAGATTGTTCGGGTACGTGGTTTTTCTTACTCAATAGGATATATGTTAACTTTATGGATAATTGAGGTTAAGGACTATATAAAAAAGTTTCAGCTCAATGATTCTGTGTAGTACATTTACTTAGACAACAGATTATATCCTACTCGAATCTTATTGCTCTGAAAGATAAGCTATTGGATCAAATATCAGGTGGGCATTTCCATGTAACTGACTGTTTCTAGTAGAGAAGTCTCTTTAGGCTTCTTAGGCACATATATTAGTTGTTGAGACTCTTCTAGGGTGGGCTACAATTCTGATCTGATTAGGATAAGTGGCTTTTGTCTGTCCTGTATGTGATTGGTTTTGTTTACTATCTCTGGTTGCAGACTACAAAGCGGACGATTGAGTTTCTATTTGTGAGAGGAGATGGAGTGATATTGGTGTCTCCACCGCTGAGGACAGCAACCTGAGTTAAATCTCAAATCTTTTGTGTCCTCTTATCTTAAGGGGAATTTGTGACTATTGTTGTATTTAGTCACTTTTTTGTCTAAACTAAAACAAGCTTGAAGAAGCTACTTTGCTTAATTTCCAATGCTTTTCAGATACTTTCATTGTGTGATATCTTAATTACAACCCAATTATCTGAGTTCACAAATAAAGATCGATTCTGAAGAAGACAAACAAACAAAAATAGAAGAACAAGAGAATTTATGATCAATTTACGTACATATGAAAGGAGACCGAAATTGTAAATAAACAAAGTTGGTGTCTTATTATCTTCTTCTGGGTCGGGCATTAATGGGAGAACCTGATGATTGTGAGCCTCTGTAGTTTCTGCTTGGAGAATCCATTGATCCTCTAAAGGAAGAGTAGGTAGCTTTGGGTAATGGAGGCGTTGACTCTAATGGAGTTGACTCTGCAAAGCATGCTGTGTTTACACGAGTTCTCTCCAACTCTGGTTGTAGCAATTCGTTAGAACACTGTTTCGTTAGAGCCTGTTCACGAAAATAATAAAATGATCAAAAATTGAGGTTTTGATATTTGATCGAATCTGTTGGAAAGAGAAAGGAAATAATATGTTACGAGGAGGTCATCTGCTGAAACAGATTGCTTGTCATCTGAAACTGTGTCTTCACTGCCACGAGTTGGTCTACGATTATGCCCTGGGGTCTCGACTGCTTCACTGATGCTCTCTATAGCTATTTCCAACACGGTTCCTTGTAGAGATTTAAGAGACTCGGTTGCAGAGCTTGTAAAATATGGATTCAGTACGGTTTCAAAATATTCAAGCTGCAGCAGTTGTGATGAAAAAAAATTAGCAATCACAAATCTGCAAAAGCTTATCTGCTTCTGTAAAGAGCTTTGTTTCTCATTATGAGATGAAACGAGAATAAATTTAAGTTTTTGTTAGTGAAGATCTCTAATGATGAAAAAGAAAAGTTACCTCAAACATTAGTTGGCAGAAACCATTTGCATCAATTGATCTTAGGTCACTTGATCTGTTTTCTTCCACAAGACTCAGAAAAGTGTCGATTAGACCTTCGATCAGCACGCCAAGAATCTTGTCCAGGAGGGGTTTTGCACCAGCAAAGACCTGCAGTTTTTATTTAAGGTGCAAAGTTATTAGGATTTTACACTATGAACACTGTCGAGGAATACATTTATAAGTCAAATATCTAAAGAACCACAAACCAACTAGGAAAAATTTCTGAATATAAAGAGCAATATAATTACCTCCGCATGGACAGCTACAAGAGTGTGCAACAGTTCAACAGCCGCATCTCGTATGCCCTGGAAGATTGGAGCAAATATTTAAGTAATTCTTTTCTTCATTCAAATCAAGAAGTTAATAGATACCATTTCGCAAAGATTTCTTACTTTCACTTGAGGTGCTGATCCCCACTGAATACCAGAGTCCAGCAAATAATTTGTGGCCGCTGTTCTGATCAAATTTGCCTGAGTACAGGTGAATTTCTCGGAAAATTAAAGTTCTATTTCTAACACTTAGCAAAAGGATTCATAGGCTAACCCGGCTGGAAAAAAAATTAATACCTTAGCAAAAGTGTAATGCTCGAGGACCTTCTCTCCGAGTCCAGAGAAAGACATTATTAGATCTTGAAGGTCGCTACTGTCTTCATTTTTGTCTCTGAATAAGTGAAAACACAACAAAAATCTTAGTTTAGTGAGCTATAACACCATATACAAATTCACCCATGAGACCAGTATTTGATTATGAATTATATCAAATTCAACCGTTGGTACTTATTATCCAGAAGAAAACTAATGACCTCTATTAAGCAGGGACTAACCTAGACTGCAACCATGTATATTTGAACTTGTTGTAAAGCTCTGAAGCAAGTTCATCTTTGCAATAACCTATATTACTTAAGACCATCAACAACCGCCTGTGAGGATCAACAACACTTCCGTAGGTGTTGGCTGATGGTTCTTCCTGATGATCATCAGAATATCCGTTTTTCCAATTATCTTGTCTTGAGGTGCTTTGGGAAAGATCAGCACCAATTTGCTCCAAGTGCGCTGGCACATGGTGAAAACAAATTAGCATATTCAGCGTAACCACTTTAAAGTATGCATTTGCCTGCATTCATGTGTTTACATGAGGATACTATCAAGGATGTTTGGTTACAAGTCGTACCAGCAAAATCCAGAAAGCAGTTCAAAAATGCCAGTCTAACCGATATTACGATTTCCTCAATTTGGGCAAACATATCTTCTGATTTGGCAGCTTCACTTTTGACAGACAGAATCATCCTGAAAAATGTATACACGGAAATCAACAGCTAAACGAAGTAAACACTGTAGTACACATTTGTATATGCAGTTTCCTGAAGCAAAAAAAAGCATACAAGACCTGTTTCCTTATCATACAAACATGGTACACAGTCGTTTGATTTTACATGTCTCAGCATAAAATTGGTAATCATGGTATGACAAGCTAGAACCACAATTCGTGACTATTGACATTGTTTTTCTAACGTATACGGAGAAGACTAGACCTTCATTTATGTACTGGAAACAGGAGAAGTCTGGAACTCCAATAAATAGCAAAAACCGGGTTTTTCACTTCCACAAAAATAAATAAAGAGTAATAATGCCCTCTCTATGTGTAGTAAACCTAACAATGCAAATATTTTCTATATGTTACCAAAATACGCTTGAAACTTACAGATTGACTTGTTCCATGCCAGAGACAATAACTGAACGGAATGCAAGGGGCAAGTAAGAGATGGCGTATGGAGATCTATTCCTTTCAAGAATAGACACCGGGATCCACGTCTCCTCTTTTGATATTCCTTCCGTGGATGCCCTCATCCAAGAGCAAAGCCTTTGGATATATATCTTAGTGATTTCCGCCTGGACTTTTCTCAGTGCAACGACTGCCATAACCAAAAAGGTTATACAGCATCTTAGTCTACTTAAAATAAATAGCAAGCTCAAGTCTCAGAAGAAGTTCAAATACCAGCACTGTGGGGCGTTGACTCTTTGGCTTCAAAAGCTTGGCATGCTTTTGATACTTCGTTGATGGCATCACTCATAAATGGGCGGAGAATGCATGATTCGTCAAAATCACAAAATGTGCTGTTCACCTACAACAGCAGTAATCAGGAAAAGAAAATATTTAGAGCCATTTTATAGCACAGATACCACAGGATTGTCCTTCCAATGTGGAGAGAAGCTCCACTGAAGAGGTCACTTAATTAGAAAAAAAAGAAACAAAGATAACACCTTTGCTTCATAGACAGAAATAGTCTTGCGTATCATCCCAGCAACTTCTTCCAAAGAATGAGTTGAATATCTTGCCTCTGTGACCTTCTCCTCAGCTTTATTGGCTGAAGTATCAGTAACTTGGGAGGACTAAGCAAATAAAAATTAAATTCAAATCAAATGAAGAACTATTTCCAGTTCGAGAAAGAAACAATTACTACAGAATTAATCTACTCTTGGGGCAGTATAGGGATCTAAGCAGAAAGAATAGCCGATACCTTGGCAAATTTTCCACTGAAAATGGATATAGCTGTTTTCCAAAACACAGGGATATGATGCACAAGCACAGCAGTCAATCTTTTGATGTATCGTCCCTTCAAAGTATCAATCTCTTCGCTGGGAAATTCCACTGTTTGTAGGTCAACTTGAACTGCATTATTTTCATTAGAAGAGGCGGTATCTGACTAGAGGATTGAAAAAACAAGGCATGTTATCATCTATAGAACTGAATATTGAATAGTCTTCTAATGATATATCATTTTCAATGCTAGACTCACATACGAAACGCCATTTTGTTGAATTTGTTGCCACTTCGCATCTGAGATGGCTTTCTCATGAGTGTCGTTACGCAAAATTTCCACCCTTGCTTCATGATCATATGTACATTTCTCAAGCAAGCCGTGGATTCTATGATTCTGGTAAATTAAAGAGCCAAGCAAGATGACGTCGTTATGAATATACACGATGATTGCAACAAAAAGTGTGGGAGACAACAATCATAAAGGAAACAAATGAATGATTTTATAAGTTAAAAGTCACTCTGGACTCAAAGCAAATCTATTAGTAATCCAGATTCCACGCAGAACATAGTAAGAGGGTAGTAAAAGAGTGACATCTTCGAATATACCGACCTGAACATTTAGATAATGCCACACAGGATCAGATTCGGGTTCCAGCTCCAGCAAAAGCCTCACAGTGTTTTCCAGCTAAAATAAGAACAAACTTCAGATATCAAGACAAAAAATCGACTGGAAAAAGAATTTAGTCATTTTCTTTAGGTACAACAACTGGGAAAATGTAAAATGGGATATCCTAAATAGAAGTTAAAGTTGATGATGACTGCAATATTGACATGATACCAGTACTATGGTTAATGCATTTGGTAAATATTTGAATGAAGGATTGTTCAGTTCAATTACTAGTTGTCATTAAAATAAAATGAATTATAACTGACATACGCTTGTAAAGTCTATTTTCGGATCTTCCATAGACTTGTATAGTGTGCCTTTAAATTCCAGCATAACTTTCTCAACCTCCTCGAGTACACGCTTGAGTATATTTACCTGAAAGCACCATGTTTTTCTATATTGTCAAGAGCCTTGTTATGTAAATAAATAAAAATCGTAATAAAAAGAAGGTTCAGTGCTTATAGGAAAGTGGATAGCATCTGTCTCAAGAGAGTGTGATTGAAAATTCAGGCATACATGAGAAGGGAGAGCAATAGATTTCGCCTTCTTGTATTCTCGAACAGCCAAATCATATTCACCCTTGCTGATACTGCTACGAATGATACTGGGTAAATTAAACAGTGTCCGGAATCTCTGAAGCATTCCTTGGACAGACCTGATTTTCTCAGCTTGAGCCTAAAAGTGATTTTGAAAAAGGCTTCAGCAAATTGAAAGAGAATGACAAGCAAAAAAAGTAAATTAGAACCACACCAACCTGTCTCTCAAAAAGGGGCTCAAATGCAAGATTGGCCCTTGATGTCACACTTTTCATACAATTGAACAAATGAGTAGTTCCTGACCCTTCGGGGTCTTCTTCAATCCGCTTCAGTTTTGACTCAATATCTATTAAGAAAAAAAGTGGTCTACATGAAAATGAGAGAAGAAAAGCATAGATTATTCAGTTAAGAGTAATAATAATACATACCATCAATTGTCGTTTTACATGAGACAAAGCAGTCAAAATTGTCCTTTACCAACTGTTTCCTTTGCAGATTCCGACCCTTTAAGTCACTTTTCAGGCCAAGGGCACCAGCCTCCAAATCTGCTGCAGTCGTGTCTTGGTGAATACGAGAAAGAAACAGCTTCGGATCGAAATGATCAGAGAAGTAAACCAATTTTTCTGCAAATACTCAGAAGAGGATACATAAAAATTAGACAACTGGAAAAGTACATCGAAAAATTAAATTTTCTTGTAAGAGCTATCGTTCAACTCGAGTTGTAGATATGGTGAAGAAAGACATACCCCGAAGAGTATTATCCACTTTCTCAGCTTTTGATGGGCTGCCTGACGACTCAGTGATTAATCTCAATGTCTTATTGTCTATGATCCTATGAAGTAGACAAATTCAGGTTTAGATAAGTTCACCATATCAAAGACAGAGTACAAAGCATCTGACTGGCTTTCATGGTAAGTAAACCAAACGAGAGCAATTACCCTAATTTTAGTGGATCAATACATTCCATGCCACGAGGGAGTGACTGCAAACTAGTCAGAGCCACTTTCTTGCCAGGTGCAGGTGCTTTACCCTCTACTTTCTGAACCACGGGTGCTGTTCTCGATTCCCTCATATCACGAACTCTACGAGCAAGCTGCCAAAATGCCACCGGAATCAAAGTGAAAATGGACATCTTTCCACTTGCATCCATATGATGTTATGGTTCTAAAATCACTAATGGCCTGCTAATTTTCAAGCTCTCTATATCAGCTCCACACTAGAAACTAAAGATAGCCTTCACGGTATCCCACGAATGGTATTGTTCAGTGTCTTACAATTCAACAAATTGATCAAGATATCGAATTCAAACTCTTAAACTTGATCGAACAAGCAAAGCCATAAGAAATCGAGCGTTCACTCATGAAACTCGCCACAAATACATACCTCAGCTTCATTAACCCGTTTCCAACAATCAGGCTCCCCTCCATCCCAAGCACCATCATCATCCTTCCTCGCTCTTCCCTTCTCCCGAACATCGCTACCTCTTCCTCTCCCCGCACCACCACTAGAACCACCTATTTCCCTTTCCCTCTCCAAATCATCATCCCCGCTCGAAATGCTAAGCAATTCCACCTCCGATTCATCATCCTCATCCATAGAAGGCTTCCTAACCGCCGCCGCAGACTTCTTCGGCGGAGCGGTAGCAGCAGCCACCGGCTTCTGCTGTCGAGGCTGCTGCACTAAATTGGCAACAGGTTTGCGAGCAGAGGAGGAAGGAGGTTTCTGATAGGTGAGATCTCTTTGAGCCTGCTCTTTCAACGCCATTTGAAGAAGCTCATCTTCGTCTAGATCGTTGCTATCGCTCGACATGTTTCGGCGATTCAGATGATCGTCAGAGTCTTTTCCGCTTGAGCTATCGTTAGAGATCTGATGAGCCTTGAGTTTCGATTCGGAGATTTCAGTTTGTGATTTGTGTGACAATTTTTTTTTTTTTTTTTTTTTCTTGTTTCCAGAAATATTGATTTTTAAGATAAAAAAAGGTGAAACGCGGAAAAATCAAAACATGGCGATGAGAAGAAATTTTATATTTTTCGGTGTGGTGGCTTTGACCGGATAATTTGGTATGAAGGACAGACAGAACATGTCAGTAACTCGATTTTATCCACAAAATCTCTTTAGATTCATTAATTTTAGGATAGCATTAAGTAATTTAAATTTTGACAAATTATTTGCAAAAAAAAAAAAATTACGTTGCGACATGATTTGTCCTTCTCTGAGATAAACATTTTGAATGCGAGTGAGCTCTGAATACTCTCCCATAATATGTGGTTCAACGACTCAGAGACTTACAGAGAATTGTTGAGTGATCTTGCATCGGTGTATTTGACATCAACCAATATCTTTGAACCACGCATATTATCTGATCTATGAGGTAAGGACCAAAAGCCTTCTACGAAGTTCACGCACACTGCATTAGATAATAATATGCGTGGTCAAGCAATGAGTAATTCAAGAAGAAGTTGTTCAGTTATTGACTGTGAACGAGATGGAGCCTCTGTTGATAATGTCAAGAAGCTAAATGTTAGATTGACAAGCAACTCTACGAGGCATAATTCATTTGAGGCTAGCTCCAATAGTAGTTGAAGGGCATCTAATTGAAAAGAAGACGAAGGAAACACTTGATTCTCTTGTCAAATCATCTAAACGAGATTGTATCAACTCAGAGCAATCTAATGCCAACAAAATGTTTGGATGAGTGACTGCAAGAAGAAGAAGGTGGCGCTACTGTGGAAGCTATAGGCTCTTCCAAGAAGTCAAAGAAAATGTATCAAGAATGCATTAAGGTTAAGCCACAAGGAATGATTGATGATTCGCCTTCGATCCCTCAGAAACCAAAGGTGCAGGATCTGTTATGATTATTAAGAATGTTCTGGATTCTACACTAGAAAAATCAGTTGATAGTTCTCAAATAACAAGCATTAAAGAGCTGAATTCTGACCTTATGGAAGGATAACGTGAAGAGAAACTTGAGCGAGACGCAGTTTTGATATATATCTGCAATTAAGGAGGACAAAGAGGAAGTATCATCACACTCAATACTGCTTGTCAAGCGCTTATCACCTGCTTCAGTGCAATTACCAGTAAGCAGCCTTGAAGCTGAGCTAGTCGCGTGTACTGGCCGTTACCTTGTTAAGAATATTGTTTCAACAACTATTGCTATGAAAATTACCAAAACTAAGAGAGAAACTCTTATTTGCACTCCTAGATCTGAGCTTAAGGAGTGTAGCTCTATAGAAGGTATATACTTCTATTCATTTGATTTGAGTTACCATTTCAGTTTTATTGCTAACTAAATTCTTTTCTAATCCGTTTTCCTTTCTGCTCCTAATCACAGCAATCTTGGAAAACTCAGTTGAATGTTGGAAGGAGATTCACTCAAGCAAAGATGATGTGAAAGATTTGTTAATTAGAGGTGGAAGTACACGCAGCAAATTTACATGGAAACTTTTTTGAACACAACAGTGCAGAAGAAGCTAGAAATCGAGATAACTAAGGTCAGTTGGGCGAGTTATGGAAGCATCAAATTTAGATTGAAAAGTTGTAGTTTGAACCTTAACACTTTGATGAGCAGAAAAAAAACTTCTTGTTCCGGGCTTACTTGCGGATCACGTCTAGGAGTTGGCTCTGTTTGTTTCTCCTTAATACTTGAAACCTTCTCGACCCTCTTGACACTGGACAAGTGCATTAAAACAGACATTAATGGTTGTGTCTTCAATAGAAGGAAACGGTTCAGTTTGAACCTGAGATCACTTTGATGGGTGGAAACATCCTCTTGTTTCTGGTTCACTTGTAGATCACGGCTAAGGATTGGTTTTGGTGTTGGTGAACCTTTCCTAATTGGTAGGGCAGCCCTTTGCTATGTGCCCTTGTCCTTTACACATGTACGTAGCAAGTGAGTTGGCTTGGTTCTAAAGGAATAGAACACTTACCTTGAGTAGCAATGCAAAATAGACTTTGTGGATCGCAAAAGAAGTATAGAAAAAGGATGAACTTCTATATAGACTAATTAAAAAAAAAAACACACACACTTTTATTTTGCATTGTCTTAGTCGTAGATGAGTACGTTATTGGAATTGAAAAATTGGTTGAGTCTTTTGATCGAATCAAGTAAAAGAGAATTAATTAAGTGTTGAAATATAGTCTCTTGTGCCAATAGATTTGGCTTAGTTCCTCCTCTGAAATCTAAAAAGTTGTACAACTTTTTGGTTGAGTGAGAGGCTAACCTAAAACTCAATAACTTTTGTTTCATCAAAAGGCTCTGAATGAACGGATCGAACATTTAGCTCACAAAGTATAAAAAGAACTGAATTCGAAACATTAATGTTTTATTATAAGTAAAGGTAAACGACAATATAAAACGGAAACAAGCAATCCCAAACAATACCAGAAACACACCACATCATATAGCATAAATAAAGATGGAACGACAATAGAAATGAAAAAGAACAATCCCAATAAATAAGCTTAATTAGTACTAGTACTTAGAGAATTTTTTATTTGAGCAACCAACCAGTGTCGTTTGATAATGAATGGACCAAGGCTTGTTCTTCATATAGGCACAGGACAATCGACATGATCCAAGAAAGTTTCCACGGATCGATCCTCATGACCTCCTCCCAAAAGTTGAACCTTAGATGATTTTCTGAATGTTTGTGTAGTAGTATCGTATAAAATCACATCGAGTGATCCGTCTTCGGTAACCCGGATTGGTGCAAAAACAAGTTCGCCAGTTCCTACGGTACCCCGGAAGTGGCTATAGTAGCCATATTCGTTCGGTGGGTCATGTGCATAGGTTCTCCATTTGGCAATCAAAATACGCTTCATCTCCCAATCCTTAAATGAATAGCGCAAACGAACCCACGTTTGAAGATAAGCATCCCCATTCGGTTCATAAGTGAGACCTTTCTCGTCATCCACTAACGCAATTTCCCCCTGGTATTTGACAAATCTCCAGACACCGGTATTAAGATCGACTCCGTCAGGTGGTAGAATGGGACGAAAATCTTCAGTCCTGATGTGGAAGCTCATCATGATAATATTCTTCGAGAAATCATAATTGGAATATGCAAAGTAGTATAACCATCCTCTGTCATCAGATACTCCATGACGAATCGGAATATGAGGAAATTTCACTACAAAAAATATCTACATTATTAGCAAGAGAAAAGAGTTATTATATGTTATCAATAGCGTTTTCATAAATGCTGTCTTATGCCCCTGTTATGGTAGACCCCCCCTCATACGATAACGTTTTTGGAATGCTATGGTAAACCCCCACATACGATAACGTTTTTCACGTTATAACACTAACCGAATGCTATAATATACTTTATTATAACACACGTTTAGTGCTGTTTTATATAATGCTGTAACATTTTTTTTCGCTTTATAAATTTAATTTTATTTATAAAATAAAATTTATATTGAAACCCAATTCTGTAAAATTTAATTAATATAATTTTTATATTATATAAATCATCAACAAGTAAAAATTACATTAACCAATTAGCCAAACAAGTCTTACATAACATCCTACAAGTCTTATACTAACATCATAAGGACAGAGACAAACTTCGATCTAATCAATTTCTTCTCTTCTATTTATTTCGCCTCCTCATCAAAAGCAGAACAGATAAACCTTCGATCTGAACAATTGTTCCTATTAGCATTCCCGTCGATAGGCTACATAAAACAAAAGATTTTTGAGTGATGACACTTCATGAAGAACTGTTGAGTCACGTCATGATTAAGACCAACACAACTGAAACAAGAACCATAAGCTAGTAAAATAAAGAGATTTCAAGTAAATTACGTAAGAACAAAGGGACAAAATACAGCATCTTACAACTCTTATTCACTAAGATGAGCTTCACGGTGGAGATGATGTCATAAAACATTAAAAAGTAAGAAATTTTGCATAGAAATTTGAAAACGACATCCAATTCAAAAAAATAAAAATTCTAAAACGACAATTATTAAAATACGGAGGGAGTAATAAAATATTTAACGCATTCCATCTTTAAATTATGTATCTAAATTAAATCTCCGTTTTTATAATTATTGAAACGCGAAAATCAGAAGCCCATTAGCCCATTCAGAAATTACATGTCTAATTATCTATATTAAATTTAGAGGAAAAGAAACCCAATTAGAGCTAACATTTTGGCTAGGAAAAAAAACCCCGGAAAACTATTAACAATCGTGTTTGCTCAATCAATCAACCCTAAAGGAAGCTTCACGGCGGTTTTACAAAGAGAAAAAAGCTTCGCTCTTTCTTCTTCTTGCTCTCCTTTCTCTGCGCCGCTCTCTCTCTCTCTCTGTAGAACTCGCTCAACCTATCGATTAATTCCTCTCCGAGATAAGGTAAAGCTTCTTTGATTCTCTCCTCTTCGCCAGTCTCTCCTTTGGTTTCGTTTACTAAAGGATTGGTGTTGTGCCGATCTGAAAACCTAATTTGTTTCCGTTCGACTGTAGAAAATCTTCACCTGGATTTGATTAGTCGGAAGAATTTGGAAATTTATTTTCAATGGGTCGGAAGAAGCCGAGTGCTCGAGGTGGAGATGCTGAGCAGCCACCTTCTGCGTCATCTCTCGTTGGTGCTGCTAAATCTAAGAAGAAAGGTGCTCAAATTGATGACGATGAGTACTCAATAGGTACAGAGCTATCTGAGGAGCCTAAAGTTGAGGAAGACAAGGTTGTTGTTATCACTGGGAAGAAGAAGGCTAAGAAAGGTAATAAGAAGGGTACGCAGCAGGATGACGACGATGATTTTTCTGATAAGTTTTCGGTTGCGGGGGAGGAAGAGGGTGTTCCGGAGATTGCTTTTGTTGGGAAGAAGAAGTCCAAAGGTAAGAAGGGCGGTGGCTCTGTTAGCTTTGCCTTGCTTGATGATGAAGACGATAAGGAGCAAGCGGAGGATAATGAATCTGATGGTGATAAAGATGATGAGCCAGTTATAGGTTTTACGGGTAAGAACCCTGCATCTAACAAGGGTAAAAAAGGCGGTAATTCATTTGCGGCTTCAGCTTTTGATGCACTTGGTGGTGATGATGATGTAGAGGAAGTGCACGAAGATGAGGAAGAAGTGTCTACTATCACCTTCTCTGGTAAGAAAAAGAAGTCATCTAAGTCTTCGAAGAAGAACACTAACTCATTTTCCGCTGATTTACTCGATGAAGAAGAAGGGACTGATGCTTCAAACTCTAGAGCCGACGAAAATACAATTGAAGATGAAGAGAGCCCTGAAGTAACTTTTTCAGGTAAGAAGAAATCTTCTAAAAAGAAGGGCAGCAGTGTTTTGGCCTCGTTTGTTGATGACTCAGTTGCAGACGAAACAGAAACTTCTGATACTAAGAGTGTGGAGGTTGTAGAAACTGCAAAGAGTAAGAAAAATAAGAAGAAGAATAAGAGTGGAAGGACAGTACAGGAAGAGGATGATTTGGACAAACTTCTTGCAGAACTTGGAGAAACCCCTGCTGCTGCAAGACCTGCTTCATCGACGCCCAAAGAAGACAAAGTTCAAGCTCAGCCTGGGCCAGTTGCACCTGTAGAGAATGCGGGTGAGAAGGAAGGAGAAGAAGAGACTGTTGAAAGTGCTGCAGCGAAGAAAAAGAAAAAGAAGAAGGAGAAAGAGAAGGAAAAAAAAGCAGCAGCTGCTGCTGCAGCAACCTCTTCTGTAGAGGCTAAGGAGGAAAAACAAGAAGAATCAGTAACTGAGCAACTACAGCCGAAGAAGAAGGATGCAAAGGGTAAAGCAGCAGAGAAGAAAATTCCTAAACATGTTAGAGAGATGCAAGAGGCTCTTGCACGGCGGCAAGAAGCCGAAGAGAGAAAAAAGAAGGAAGAAGAAGAAAAATTGAGGAAGGAGGAAGAGGAGCGCCGCAGGCAGGAAGAGCTTGAGGCTCAAGCTGAGGAGGCCAAGCGTAAGAGAAAGGAAAAGGAAAAGGAGAAACTGTTGAGGAAGAAGCAAGAGGGCAAGCTTCTAACAGCTAAGCAAAAGAGTGAAGCTCAAAAGAGGGAGGCTTTTAAGAACCAGCTACTGGCTGCTGGTGGAGGTCTTCCTGTTGCAGATAATGATGGTGATGCTACTTCCTCAAAGCGTCCCATTTATGCCAACAAGAAAAAATCAGCTCGCCAGAAAGGCATTGAAACTTCTGTTCAGGGGGAAGATGAGGTAGAGCCAAAAGAGAATCACGCAGGTGAACCAGATACTTTAGGTGAAGTGGGTTTAACAGACACTGGAAAGGTTGATTTAATAGAGTCAGTAAACACAGACGAAAATTCAGGACCTGCTGATGTAGCTCAGGAGAACGGGGTGGAGGAAGATGACGAAGAAGATGAATGGGATGCGAAAAGCTGGGATACAGTTGATCTTAACATTAAAGGTGATTTTGATGACGAAGAGGAAGAAGCTCAGCCTGTGGTTAAGAAAGAATTAAAGGATGCTATATCAAAGGTGCATGATTCAGGTTAGTATGAAATGTAGTTCTTTGTTCGTCCTAGTGTTCCATCCATTGTCTGATTTTTGTCTAATCTTTTGCATTTCTACACAGAACCTGAAGCTGAAAAACCAGCAGGTACAGGCAAGCCAACAATAGCTGCCGTAAAAGCTACGCCTGAAGTGGAAGATGCTACACGGACAAAACGTGCTATCCGAGCAAAAGATGCCTCTAAGAAGGATAAAGGCTTAGCTCCAAGAGAATCTATAGAGGGTGAAGAAAATCTCCGCTCTCCCATTTGCTGCATCATGGGTCATGTCGACACTGGTAAAACAAAGCTGTTGGATTGCATCAGAGGAACAAATGTACAGGAAGGCGAGGCTGGAGGTATTACTCAGCAGATTGGTGCAACATATTTCCCTGCGGAAAACATCCGAGAGAGGACCAGGGAACTGAAAGCCGATGCAAAACTCAAAGTGCCAGGTCTATTGGTTATTGATACACCTGGCCACGAGTCCTTCACGAATCTGCGGTCAAGAGGTTCAAGTTTGTGTGACCTTGCAATTTTGGTGGTTGACATAATGCATGGGTTAGAGCCACAAACCATAGAATCTCTAAATCTTTTGAGAATGAGGAATACAGAGTTCATTGTTGCATTGAATAAGGTAAGACTGCTTGTCATTCTGCTAGGATGGGTTTTTGTTCTCTGTTGTAAATACTTCTATGGAAAATAAAACCTTCAACTTACAGGTGGATTTACTCTATGGATGGAAAACATGCAAGAATGCTCCTATCGTGAAGGCAATGAAGCAGCAAACTAAAGATGTTACAAATGAATTTAACATGAGGCTGACTTATGTAAGTTATACGTCTAGAGTTTCTTATGTACGGTTTGAGCTATCACTTTGTGTACATATGGTTCAAATGTGTTTTCATTGGTATTCCAGATTATAACCCAGTTCAAGGAGCAAGGACTCAACACTGAGCTTTATTACAAGAATAAAGAAATGGGAGAAACTTTCAGTCTTGTTCCTACTAGTGCTAAAAGGTATGATTCATAACGTATGAATCTCTGATTACTGAACGTAACAGACAAGTTATTCATCCTAAATAGTTGGGTAACTTTGGTTCTTGATATTTCAGCGGGGAAGGGATCCCAGATCTCTTGCTGTTGTTGGTTCAATGGGCTCAGAAAACAATGGTTGAGAAACTTACATATGTTGACGAAGTGCAGGTCTGTCTCTTTTTCTTTTAGGTAACACTTGTTTCTGCAATACTTCCGCATGAGGATTCTAATCCTTTCTTGAAATTGTTGAACAGTGTACTGTCCTTGAGGTCAAAGTTATTGAAGGCCATGGTACAACGATTGATGTTGTGTTGGTAAACGGTGAACTCCATGAAGGTGATCAAATCGTCGTTTGTGGGCTACAGGCAAGTATAAACTTTTGATCCAAACCCGAACAAGTAATGCACTGGGTATACATAGAACTTAGAAAAGTGATCTTATTTCTTCCTCATATATCAGGGACCTATTGTCACAACGATTAGAGCATTACTGACTCCTCATCCAATGAAGGAGTTACGGGTGAAGGTACTTTTAGATTTCCGCTTCATGTGTCTTGTAACCGTTATTCCTCCTAAATATGGTTCATGCAAATCGCTTCCTATCTTCTTTTCTATACACAATGAGAATTCCTGGTCTGATGTTTCAGGGTACTTATCTGCATTACAAAGAAATAAAGGCTGCACAGGGTATCAAGATTGCTGCCCAGGTGATAGAACTGACACTACAATAATCTTAGTTGCTAGCCTTTGGTTTTACATTTACTGATGTTGGATCACATCCTGAATATTGTTTTCCAATTATGGGTTGTGTTTAAAAGGGCCTTGAACACGCAATTGCTGGTACTGCCCTGCATGTGGTTGGACCTGATGATGACATCGATGCAATTAAGGAGTCGGCTATGGAAGATATGGAATCGGTTTTGAGCAGGATTGACAAAAGTGGTGAAGGAGTTTATGTACAAGCGTCTACATTAGGGTCCTTGGAAGCATTGCTTGAATTCTTGAAGTCCCCAGCTATAAAGATACCTGTCAGTGGTATTGGCATAGGGCCTGTGCATAAGAAGGATATAATGAAAGCGGGAGTGATGCTCGAGAGGAAAAAGGAATATGCTACAATTTTGGCTTTTGACGTGAAAGTGACTACAGAGGCTCGTGAACTTGCAGACGAAATGGGAGTTAAAATCTTCTGCGCTGATATCATCTATCATTTATTCGATCTCTTTAAGGCTTACATTGAGAATATCAAAGAGGAGAAAAAGAAGGAATCAGCTGACGAGGCAGTCTTCCCATGTGTCCTTCAGATTTTACCTAACTGTGTGTTCAATAAGAAAGACCCAATAGTCCTCGGTGTTGATGTCGTCGAGGGTATACTTAAGGTATCCTATGTTTTTAATTTCCTGCATTCTGTGTAGCTCTCACACATGTCGACACAAGTCCTAGGGTTGACACTTTCTTATCTGTCTTGTTTGTTTTTAGATTGGAACCCCAATTTGCGTCCCTGGCAGAGAGTTCATCGATATTGGCCGCATTGCTTCTATTGAAAACAACCACAAGCCTGTTGACTATGCAAAGAAGGGCAACAAGGTGGCGATAAAGGTAATAATGAGATCATTCTCTTCAATAAGCTTACAAATCTTTTGTTTACAGAGAAGAGAAGAGTTATGGTTCCTGTGGTTTCAGCTTCACGCATTCACCTTGTAATCGAGGCTTTCTTTGGTATACAGATTGTTGGTTCGAATGCTGAAGAACAGAAGATGTTTGGAAGGCACTTTGACATGGAAGATGAGCTTGTGAGTCACATATCGAGGAGATCTATCGACATACTCAAAACTAACTACCGGGTAAGTGGAGAAGAAGTTGTTTCCTCTTCCAAATTATCATTTTGATAGAAAAATTGATTTAAATCAAAAACCCAAACTAATTTGCAGGATGAATTATCGTTGGAAGAATGGAAGCTAGTTGTGAAACTGAAGAACATCTTCAAGATACAGTAGAACATTCAAATGTCTACTTTGTAGCTTGAAACAACTCTCACATGCCTTGTTATACCGTGTCTGCGTCGATGCAGAACAAACAGATTCGTCGTTCTGCTTTCTAACTGAGGCATTCACAGAAGATTTGAGAGAAAGACAAGAGAGAGTTTTGTTTTTGCTTCTTTTTTTGTTCTTTATCCCTGAAAAGTGCGGAATAATTGGTTCATGAACCTTCATGCTGGCAAATTGCAGGGGAAAGAAGAGCCTTGAGTCTTGAGATAGATAATACCACATATCTTTGGAGAATCGTCTCTCAGGCCCTTTGACCAGAAAAACAATTCAACAATGCCCTTCTATGTTCTTAGTACCCTTTGACTCTGTGTTGACCTCTCCTCCTTTTAATGAAAGGACGAAACTACCCCTTTACTAGGTATACGTGGTACAACTGGTATCCTAGTTGTACCGCCTCCTAGTTGTACCACCTCCTAGTTGTACCGCCTCCTAGTTGTACCACCTCCTAGTTGTACCAGACCTTAGTTGTACCACCTCCTAGTTGTACCACCTAGTTGTACCACAACATAGTTGTACCCGAATATACCCTAGTTGTACCAGTTACAACCCGTATAAAAGGATTCGAACCCTGGGGGCGCGCGCGTGCGCATGGAGCTCGAAACCACTGAGCTATTGTGTTTTTCGTTGAACCCGTATCTTTATATGCCTTTTTTTTTTACTTTATTTCCATTTTTGTTGACAAGGAAAATATTCGAATAAATGTTTTTGTCTAACTATATTCTCTATGTCTATGTGTTCAATCTTGAGTTTTCCGTTTTAGGAAAATAGTTACAAAAATGAAAAATCACATCTAATATCAAGTTACAGTAATGAAGTTTTGGTGAAAGCTCATCTTCGTTCATCAGAATATATACTTTTAAAACATTTTTTTTTTATTAATAGATTTTTTTTTATTGAGAAAATATTTTTTTATTTCGTAATAATATGGGATGTGTAACTAAAAGCAAGCTGCTCCTCTTTTTATGAAGATGTGAAAAGCATGAATGCAAATATATAATACATAAGATTGTTGTATACGACAAGAGTTTTAAAGTAGCTCTCTCTTTTATACTTTATGAATGTTTTGCCGAGATCATTGATATGTTATGTTCATTGTTCAATTGTTCATTGTTATGATATGTATTAAACTCTGGTCCATTGCTTTACGTACTCTATGTATTATGATACTTTGTTTCTTCGAAACATCATTTTTTCGTCCATTCGTAAATATTTAATTGGTTTCACAAACTCTAAATGACTACTAGTACTATTTTGTTTTTCTTTCCATTTTTGCATTAAGTAGAGTAGCATATAATAAATTGATAATTCAAGATCCAATATTGTGATCATAATATTAACAAAATAATTAAATAATTAACAAAAAATATTGTGATCATAATTAATCTCGAATGTTGCTAGTTCTCTTTTATTTTGTAGGAAACATTATTTTTTCATGAAAAGTTCTATTGACATAAACGTTGAAATCTTTAAACCTAAAACATAATTAATCGCTTAGTTTTAATAACCATTGTTGGCATGAAGATCATTTGAAGTAAAAGAGTTTGTTCACGTACCGTAAACATACTGTTAAGTTTTATGTATTTCCAACCGAAATCCAGTATAGAATCGGCAACAGTTACATGCATTAAGATCTTATAAAAAGATGTCATCCATCAGACCATCACAAACGATTCACAATCCATATAACCCAATAAGCTTAGTCAAGCCAAACGTAACCGCCATAGCTAACCACCCTCCAAACAAAACCCTAGCCGATGACCTAACCGCTGGTGCTTTCCCTAGTGCCGCTCCTAACCATCCGAAAACCATAAGAGCCACCGTAACCGCCACCACAACCGCAATGATTCTCATTTTATACTCTTTCACAAACGCAGCCGCCAAAAGTGGCACAATCGCACCTGCCGAAAACGCAAGAGCGGATGCAGCAGCCGCTTGTATCGGACTAGGAAGCTTCTCTTTCTCTATCTCCACACTGTCTCTCTCCATCTGAGCCACCTCTATATCGTACTGAGAGTAAACAGAGACGAACTCTCCGATGGCCATACTACAAGCTCCTGCCACCATCCCTGCGAATCCGGAGAGAATCATTGCCTTGACGTCATGCTTCACGGCGCCAACTCCCATCATTAAAGACGCGGTGGAGACGAGACCGTCGTTGGCTCCAAGCACGGCGGCGCGTAGCCATTGGGAACGTTTGGAGTAATCGAAGGTTGTTGATTCCTTCTCTATGTCCATGTTCGTGTTACTACCTAATTGGTCCATTGTTTCTTTGTGATGTTTTGTTTTGTTGAATTATATAGAGAATCGAGTAAGTGTGGAGAACACACGCCTAGGCTCAGTTCTATTTATGGAGATTTTTGAGTTTACTTTTTGGCTTGGTGGAGACAATATGTGGAGCATCATCATCACCACTAATTGTTTTTCTTTTTTGGCCATTAATTTGTTAACTTCAAATTTCAAAAGATTATTTTTTTTGTTTGCAGTCGGTGCATAACGACACAAATTTTTCATATTTGTGACGGAAATTTGCAACAAAGCTTTTTTCCTCATGATAAGTCCATCTCAATTGTTTTCTCCCTCTAAAATACTAATTATAAGTAAAAAATTGTAACAACATTAATTATTCTTCGTAATACTGTAACAAAGTTTCCACAAATTTTGTAGAAAAGGTTTCTTAGGACATACGCAACGATTTAATAGTTTCATCCCATCATGTAATAACTTAAAACTTTTGATTTTATAATGATATTTATATTCTTAAAATAAAAAATAGCAGTAGCTCGGTTCGAGAATTAAATTAGAAAGAAACAAAACATACAATTACAGATAAGATAAAAGTGATGTGAAAACCACATTAAGTGTGTTTCTTCACCATTTTTATATAATATAATAATTAAAAGAAAAATCATTAGTGAGGCCAAAAAAGGCAGTTACATGAAGCTGTTGTCCTCTTCATGATCAAAGGCATGCATGTCTTCTAGGGAAAAAGAAGAACAGAACATATATAAAGGAAAAAAAGGAAATTTCAACTTGATCCATTACTATACGCAACCTTTAACCCAATTTAATCGAGAATATCTATTTCAACTTGATCCATTACTTACTGATTTTGTAATATTAATCATGTATGTTTTATAAAGTAATATCTTAAAGTAGAATTATTTTATCTATGGAGGCTAATGTATAAGGTATTTAAGGTATCAGTCTTAGCATATAATTTTTACAAATGTTAACGTAGTAATTTTGATTTTTTTCCCATAAAATTAAAATTTCTCATATATTCCCATCACACGAAATTTGGGGTAGCGTTTTTCAAATCAGCTTTCTTTTTCCTGGTTAGAATTGAATAATTTTGTTTTCTCTTTACTTTCTCGTTTATTATTGGTAGTTATATACACCTTCTTTTCTCGACAAAGAAAAGAACCAAAAAAGGAGACATGGAAGGAAAGATCAATCACACTATTCATCTAATATAGATTTTAGTAATGTTTGACCCAAAAGTTATCAATAATTTTAGATTTTAGTAGTGTTTGACCAAAAGTTATCACATTTGAATGGTATATATATATATATATATATTGAATAGAAAAGTTTTCTATGTAATCTTAGATTGAATAGAAAAGTTATCAATAATATAATTTTAGATTTTAGTATAATTTAACCAAAATTATTTGGGGAGTTGTTTTGCTCTAGTGTTAGTTGTTTCAACCATGCATATATAGTACTCGAAAAGCAGTTCATTGTATGGTTTGGTTTAAATTGTTACAACTTAAAAGCGTTTCATCACCAATCCAGTTATTTTATTATAAAAACCAAATCAGATGTTTATTCACACGACATATTCTTATTCACATGATCTTAGATCACAACGATCAATAATATCCGTTTGAAAGTGAAAAACCCAAACAACAAATAGATAGTGAACAAGTGAAAGTAGGGTTTCGTGAAATATAAAATAATAAATATATATATTAAAGAAATGGATTGATGAATTGGAAAGCACTGGGAAAATTATAGTGAGAAAAAATAATGGAAAGAGATTGATAAGTAAAGAAAGAGGAAGAGTGTGGTTGCCACACGAAGAGCACCATCCTTCACCATCATCACCCACGTATCACCACACTTGTACATACACCACCACTCGATTCATGCCAAATTTAATGCAGTCTCTATCTCTCCAAATAGTTTTTTATGATAACAAAAAGTTTTATAATAACATAATATACTCTGTATAACCCAATAAACATGCATACGTACTCGCCTACGTACATATATATATATATTCACCTTGCCACAGCGATTAACATTGCTAAAACTAAATAATATAGTAGATAACTAACATGTGTTGGAACACAGTAGACACAGTTTCTTCTTTCTTGTAAGACATATATAGTAAATGTTGTATATTCAAGTGTACAACCATCGTCCTTTTAGTTAGCTAGGGTTATTTTTTTCCATTTTATTATGCATGCTTGTGTAATTTTTTTTTTTTTTTTTTTTTTTTTTTTTTTTTTTTTTTTTTTAAACCCGGGGGTATCCCGGGCCACTGAGTAAACCTCAGAGCCCAGACTAATCCCCATCGGGTGGGCGTGACCCATGCTTGTGTAATTAAAATGTATTTTAATTGAAATAAACAATTGCTAGTTTTCATACAAATAAATTAAGATTTTTTAGATAAACACGAGTACAAATATCTACGTAATTTTTTGAAAGCTATTAGATTGCGATATAATCCCTAATTTCATTTTATAATATCGATTGATTTAATAGCCGTGAAATCCTTAAGTTAGTATTATCACTTGAATGAGGAATGAGGAAAGGTTTCAATGTTTCATCAAACTTTATTTTATCTTTAGAAACCAAAAAATAGGAACATGACTTCTGTATGGAACAACCTGTAGTGGAGGCTTACGATTTGACGGTTCATGCTTTCCATTTCAAGGCTTCATCTTTTAATGTTATTACTACGTACGTGTTGTCTGGTTTTGTCTTCCATTATCACGAAAAGAAAAAAAAAAAATTCTTTCTCTTACGTATATTCTTGAATAAATGAAAATAAAATATTTTAAAACAAATCATTGTTTGTTGAGGCAAATTATTTATTAGGGTGGAATTTGATCCAACGTAAGTCGAAGAAAGTCAAAGGAAGATTGGTGGAGTTGACTGAGTCACGTGACGAGTCTGTGGCGGGGCTGACTCGGACGACCTTGATAACATGTATCGCCCATTGAACGGAGGTAGCAAATAGCACCGAGAAAATGTGGTTTGTCTTTAAAGAAATATAGTAATTTGTTTGAAGTGTTTTAGTTAGATGATTCTAATATGAGTTCTCAAGATAAAATAAATTGCATCTTATTACGTTATGTGATTGTTTTCACTTTTTTAAGGGTACTATTATTATTTGAGAAAACACTATTTTGGGTTTCAGTCTTTCGGATGGTTGTTCTTGGGTTCGGTTTGGTATCCGGTTATTGGAATTGAGCTGGTTTAAGACTGGGCTGTTTAAGTGTTGCAGACGGCCTTGTCAGATGTTGAAGATATGGGCTTGGAGAATTAGCTATAGACAAGCCCGTAGACAAGCCCAAGCCCATTCGGTTATAGGAGGTTGTTAAAAATGCTCTTGAAGAAAGAAAACAGAGTCGCTACGGGAAAGTTTTTAAGCAAAATTGTAAGGAAGTCATAGTGCTATTTTTTTTAATTGATTAGTTATATGATCATATACATGCTAAAATAACTCGTGATATAACTTTAAAATTTTAGATATCAGATATTTTTTTATATAAATTAGGATCCGTATCATAACACTTATATTATTTAAAGATTATGATAAGTTGATAACACTTCTGAGTTCTGCAGGAAAAGGTAAGGACAAAAAATAGTAAATGATGCGAATAGTTCCACGTGTAAGTGTCAGTGACAACTAGTCAATGAACTCACCAAATTATATTTTGTCCGATACCAAAACCAGAACCAAAAAATTTGGTATACTTACCACTTACATTGTCCACGTTTTCTCCCACACTTTCAAAATTTCAGTCACATTTCAAAGACACTAATTACATTGGGTGGTTTAGATTGTGATATAACTAATAACTTGTTGTACACTTGTACTTATCGAACGTTTCCATACTTGATCAATACTCGTAGGAAGATAGAATTTATACATTGAGAGTTTACGAGATTCAAACATTAGCACAAACACTATAACATGTGATTGGTAAAAATGATGAATCGTTTACTTCACCAGCTTAATCGTCCATCAGAGCCTCAGAGGTCGATATGATCTTAAAAAGACAGTAAGAAAAAGCTTTCGACGGATCAGTGGCTGTACTTGCATAGAGATTTTTTGAATTGATTTACTGGTTGAGGCAGGTAAACGTCGATAGATTAAATACAGAAAGAAGATATTAGTATCGATCGAAACATATTGTTGTAAGACTAATTGGTTAATTTCTAACAAAAAAGACTAACTAGTTAGTTAATTACATTGTAGAAAATAAAATAAATTCATTAATATAATATTGTAACATTCCGTATCGATAATTTCAAAGCAAAGAATCACATGATAAGATAAAATAAAAAATTGCACAAGATATATAAATGCTGATCCATATATAAATATTAATATATTTGGATCGATCCCTACCATGCTCCAGTTTTTTTATTTTCCAATTCCTCACAAGCCTCTTAATAGTTTTGCACAAATTATGCCACCATTTACTTCTTTTAACCAATTCTACTTTCTCAGAAAACCAACACCCAAATGATGTATTGTCAATTTTTGAAACCAATTCTATAATAAATTCAACCGATTCCACCAAATGAATGTTGCCATTTACAGCCATATATACAATCAATTGGTAAATAGAAAAGGTTTAAAATCAATGTGACGTCTCCGTTGAACATGAAATACAGTGACGTTAGTGACTAATGACAGTCTAACACAAAGCTACTGAAGCTGGAGTTCGGACATATATTGGAGAAGAATCGGAGTCTTAAACAGGTAGGAGATGTTGTAACATAGTAATAAAGAAGATATTAGTTCGTATACTTTATATTTTTTATATAAAATTTAAAAACTAATATCTTTATAATTAAAATAAATAATCGAGATATTATGGTAGTATGGAAAGCAAAGAAAGTGAATTACGAAGATGATAATTGTTAAGTGTTGAAATGCTTGAATTTATAAGATTTTTTTAAAATTTTGGATTCATTTACGAAAGATATTATGCATAGTTTACTACTCCTTCTGTTTCACAAAGAGTGTCGTTTTAGAGTTTTGCACACAGATTAAGAAAACATTAAATTTTTTGTTTTTTCTAAACAAAAACATCATTACCTATATACTTAAACACAATCTGCCCAATAGTAAAACAATCTGCAGAATACTAATAGTCATAAAACATAAAAAATCATTAAATTTTGCATTGAAAACCTAAAACGACACTCTTTGTGAAACAAAAATAAAACCTTAAAACGACACTCTTTGTGAAACGGAGGGAGTATTTCTTTTTATAAAAACAATTTCCTTCCAAAAGTTAGATGTTTTCTATTTCCAATATATGATTATCATTTTCTTATTTTTTTTTTATCTCAACTATTTTAATATTAATTAAAAAAAACAAATATAGATTGGCAGGAGAGCGGCTGGAACGAGATTTTTTTTTTTTTTTATGTAAACAACATATTAATATTGAAAAACTTTATGCATCTAATAATTTAAGAGAGAGAAAGTAAAAATCTTTTGTGTAAATGCGTGCAATCTTTCTATATGTGCGTGATTAACGTGGTTCAATTATTTTTTCTAATTTTTGATAGTCAGTGACTCAAGAAGGCCTTTGAAAACGCCAACTATCCAACCACTCATAATGCACCATTAAATAATAATATTTTCCATCAAAATTATTAATACAATAAAATGATTATAGAGATGGTGAGACTATCAAAGCTTCGTCTTTAAAAGAAGGAGACACAAAAACTCCTCACTCTCTGTATCTTTTGATCTATAATAGTGCCTTGAAAGAGAAGAAAGCAAGATCAAACACACAAAAAATGGGACACCTAATTCCTCAAACCGGAGATGAAGAAACCGAGCTTGGTTTAGCGGCGGTTAGGCTAGCCAATTGTGCCGCCTTCCCTATGGTTTTCAAAGCTGCCATCGAGCTCGGTGTCATCGACACTCTCTACTTAGCTGCTCGTGTTGACGTCACCGGAGCCAGTTCCTTCCTCACACCTTCTGAGATAGCTACTCGGCTTCCCACAAAACCTAGTAACCCTGAAGCGCCGGCTCTGTTGGACCGTATTCTTCGTTTACTCGCTAGCTACTCCATGGTCAAGTGCCAAGTTATAGAAGGTAAGAGAGTCTACAAAGCCGAGCCGATTTGTCGATATTTCTTGAAAGATAATGTTGATGAAGAGTTAGGAACACTTGCTTCTCAACTTATTGTCACACTCGATAGCGTCTTCCTCAATACATGGTAACTATTTTTTCAAGATTCTCTCTTTCGATTTCAATTATTAGATTGACATATCAACAATTTGGAGATTGATGTTTTTTGCAGGGGAGAATTAAAAAATGTGGTGCTAGAAGGAGGAGTTGCATTTGGCCGTGCCAATGGTGGTTTGAAACTCTTTGACTATATAAGCAAAGATGAGAGATTAAGCAAACTCTTTAACCGGACCGGATTCTCTGTCGGGGTTTTGAAAAAGATTCTACAAGTTTATAGAGGTTTCGAAGGAGTTAATGTGTTGGTTGATGTAGGAGGTGGAGTTGGAGACACACTTGGTTTTGTTACTTCCAAGTATCCAAACATTAAGGGTATCAATTTTGATCTAACTTGTGCTTTGACACAAGCTCCTTCTTATCCTAATGTGGAACATGTGGCTGGAGACATGTTTGTTGATGTCCCAAAAGGTGATGCTATCATCTTAAAAGTAAGAACCAAACCACAAAGCCTACTCTGTTCTAACATGTTAATACTTCTCTCAAGTGTTTTTTTGTTACTTACATTATATGTTTTGCAGCGTATACTTCATGACTGGACTGATGAAGACTGTGAAAAGATTCTCAAGAATTGTTGGAAAGCATTACCGGAGAATGGGAAAGTGATTGTCATGGAAGTAGTTACCCCGGATGAAGCAGATAATCATGATGTGATATCCAACATTGCCTTTGATATGGATCTGTTGATGCTCACACAATTATCTGGAGGAAAAGAGAGGTCGCGGGCCGAGTATGTAGCTATGGCTGCAAACTCGGGTTTTCCGCATTGCAACTTTGTATGCAGCGCATATCATTTGTGGGTCATCGAGTTAACGAAACAGGCTTAAAGTTGTAAGATTATGTTTGCTCTCGTGTTCTATAAAGAGTCTGAGGGGCGTTCCATATATAAAGAGCGTGAACCATCTCATGGTAATAAAAGTTGTATGGATCTTGATTCCATGGAATGAATAAAAAAGATGATATTGTGCTTTGGTTAGAACTTGTAACATCTTATTTTTCTCTTGGAACGAATGATACTAATAACTATGACTATAAGTGACATAAAAAATGTTGATCCTCCGACTAACCTGAATCCTAATCTGATTCTTTTTATTTGTCTAATTTTATCATTATCTTCATTTGAATCTGTTTCTTGAATTACTTCAGCTTCCCAGTCTTCTTCTTCGTCTTCGAATTCAACTTCTAACTCTTCTTCGTCATCTTCACTTGTTTCTCTATCCACTGGTTCAATTGATTCTTCTTTTCCTATCTCTTGAATCATTTTTGAGATACCATCTGCAAATTCAGTTTCTCTGTTCTCTTTTTCTCTGCAAAAATGTGTCCTGTCTTCCACCAATTCTTTGATCCTTCCTTGTTCTTTAAGTCTCTCTTGTTCACTTGCCTCTGTTTCTTTGATCTGGTGAATCTTTCTCGATTCATTATCCTTGGTTTTTGTTTCTGTCTTTGCGGTTTTTTCATCTTTAAGGTTATCTCTTAATCTTTGTTCCCTGCTTTTGTCTTGTTTCCTCAGTCCTTCAGGTACTTTTACTTCATCGTCTTTAGCTTTTGCTAAGACATGCGTAATCATGCTCTTCTTGTCTTCTCCTTCGTGATTGTTCATTTTCTCTTGCACCAATTCTTTGATGTTATCTCGGTGTTCATGGTTTTCCACCACTTTAGTTGATTCTCGTTTTTCAATCCCCTTCAAGTTTCTTGGCACCTCTGCCTCTGCAGTTTCATCCTCTTCTTTTTTCTTCTCCACAAGTCCCAGGTACTTCTTTTCTTGTTCCTCATTTCTCTTTTGCTCATGAGACTCTTGTTTCTCATTTTTTTGAATCTTCTTTCCTGAGCTATCATCTCTAGTCTTTGTCTCTTGATTCTTATTCTCTTTTTCTTTCCCACTTATGTCTGTTTCCAATGATTGCTTCTTGTCTTGTTCTTTTTCTTCAATTTCTCTTACCTTTCCAAATTTTTTCTCAACCTCTCCCAATCCTGGCTCTGCTCTGTTTCCTTCCTTGGCTTCTTTATCATTGCTTGTCTCCTCTTCTGCAAGTTTTTCGCCCAGTTGATCTGACTTTCGTTCTCCATGTTCGTGAATCTTCCTTGAGCTATCATACTCATCATTTGTCTCTGCTCTCCTAAAAACCTCTTCCTCACTTCTCTTTTGTTCATGAGACTCTTGTTTTTCAATTTCTTGAGCTTTATTTCCTGACCTATCATATCTCCTCTTTGTCTTTTGATTCTTGTTCTCTTTTGCTTTACCACTTATATCCGACTGCTTCTTGTCTTGTTCTTTTTCTTCAGTCTCTCTTGCCTTTCGAAAGCCATCATCCCTGACTTTTGGCTCTTCCTCTCTCCATACTACCCCTGCTCTGTTTCTTTCTTTTGCTTCTTTATCATCATGGCTTGTTTCCTTTTCAGCAAGTTTTTCGCTCATCTTCCGTTCTTCTTCGTGTCCTTGAATCTTCCTTGAGCTATCACATTCATCTATTGTCTCTTTTTTCCTCTGATGATTTTCTTTTTCATTTTCTCCTCTCAATGCCGTTGTTTCCTGTCCTTTAGTCTCATTCTTTTTTGAGCTATCATCATTAGCTTTCGACTCCACCTGCAGAATTCTCTTTGCCTTCTCGTTCTGCTCTCCTTGTTTTAAATGATATTCTTCTTTTCCCTCCTCCTCAGTCATTAGTTCTCGGAGTTTTTCTTGTTCTGCATATCTTTTTGGCTGCTCTGATCCTTTTTCTTCAACATCTTGACACTCTCTTGAGCTAACATCCTCAGCTGCTCTCTTCATCTCTTCAATTTCTCTCTGCTCCATTCCCTTTTCTTCTTCTCTATGATATTCTGGGATCTTCTCATGTTCTATATTTTTTAGAAGTTCATATGGTTCTTGTCCTTTAACCTCTTTGTCCTTAACTCTACCATGAATCTTACATTGCATCTCCTCTTCTGCAATTTTCTCATCTCCTTCTTTCTCTATTTCAGGAGCATTTGATTTCTCTTCCATTGATTTCTGGATCTTCTTCTTCTGTTCTTCTGATTCATCCAATTCCAGCAATTTAGACATTTCAAGTTTTCTTGATTTACCATCGTCGATTTTGGTCTCCGCCTCCTTCGGTTCTTGGATTCTATCTTGTTCTACTGACCCTCTCTTTGACATAATATTTGACTCCTTTTCCAAAAACTCTTGACCTTTTCTAAGGCTATCATCTTCAGTCGCCAGCCTTACCTCATGATTACTCGATTCTTTCCTCTCTGGTTCTTCGATCTTGCCTTTCCGTTCGTGATTTTTCTTTTCATTTGATTCTTCCACTTTGGTCTCTTGAATCTTTCTTACCATTTCACTTTTTGTCTTGAACCTTTCACGTGACATAGTCTCAACAGTCTTTCCTTGTTTTCCTTCATCTCCCTTGCTTCCTTCGTCATCTTTGCTATTCTCTGTTTTTCCTTCATGTTCTTGGAAATGTGCTTCTAGCTCTTTTGTCTCTTGGACATTTCTTGAGTTGGGAACCTCTTGTTTTGTGTCTTTCACTTCAGTATCACTTGTTTCAGGGATCATGTTTTGTTTCTTGTGTTCTTTAATCGTTTGAACTTTATTTGAATTTCCGTTCTCATTGCTTGCCACTACAGCTGCAGCTTCCTCTGCCTCTTCATCTTCTTGATCCCCTGTTTCATCTTCCATAAAATCTGGCACTATGTCTTGTTGTTTCTCTCGCATCTCCTGTTCATGTGACTCTTCGTTTTTAGTTTGTTGAATCTTTGTTGTAAAATCCTCAAAGATATTTCCTTCTTCTTTTTCGCGATCGGTTGCACCCTCTTTTAGTACTAACTTGTCTTTCTCGTATCCCTTCTGTTTCTCCGATTCTTGTTCTTTAATCTCCCCTACCTTTTCGTTAATCTGATCCTCAGCTTTTGTCTCAGTATGTGCAGCTTCTTCTTCTCCTCCTGTGTGTTTATCTTTAAGATCAGTTGCTTTCTCTTTATCTAAATTTCCGGTCTCTTCACATTCCTCTTCTTCTCTATAATCTTCATATGATTTTTGTTTTTGAAACTCATGAAACTTGCCTGAAGTATCACCTTTCATTTTTCCACCTGGCTCAGAAATGTTCTCCGTGTTCCCTTCTCCTTTTCTAATTTCCACCGATTGATGACTCTTTCTCTGCTTACTATGTCTCTCACGTTCACCTAAATCCACTTTTCCAGTATCTTTTTTCTTAAATATTTCTTTGTCATCACTTATTTCCGTTTCCACTAACTCCTGGATCCTGTCTTCTTCCCCACGTCTCTCATGTCCACCCAACTCCGGATCTTCACCTTCTCGAAGCTTTCCCAAGCTACCTTCTTTAGTTTGCTTCCTTCTCTCCACAGTCTCATTCTTTTCCATCGCTCTAGTTTTCTCTTTTTCCTCTGTTTCTTGCCTCTTGTCTTGAACCATAGATCTCTTCAATTCACCATGATCCTGTTTTTCAATCTCTTCAACCTTTTTGGAGCTATCTTCCTCAATATTCAGTTCTGCCTTGGCAATAACCTTTTCTTTTTGTTGTTCTTCTTTATGGTCAATATGGTCTTCTCCGCCAGTGTGTTTATCTTTAGGATCAGTTGCTTCCTCTTTAACTAGATCTTTTCTCTTTTCTCGCTCCTCATGTGTCCAATCTTCATTTGATTTTCGTTCTTCAAACTCATGAAACTTGCTTGAACTGTCATCTTCCATTTTTCCCTCTAGCTCAGCAATGTTCTCCAGTTTTTCTTCTTCCGCCAATTTAGAAATGTTGTTTTGCTCACAGTGTCTCTCAAATTCATCTAAATCCCCTTGGCTTCTTAAGATTTCTTTCTCATCTTGTTTCTTGTCTTCTTTTTGTCTCTTATACGGTTTAGTCAATTCCGGATCCTCATCATCTCGAACGTTTCTTAGGCTACCATCTTTAGTTTTTGTCTTCCTCTCCACAATCTCATTCTCCTTCATTGCTCTAGTTTTCTCCTTTCCCTCTGTTTCTTCCATCTTATCTTGTACCATAGATCTCTTCAGTCTTTCATATTTCTGTTGTTCAATCTCTTGAACCTTTTTGGAGCTCTCTCTTTCAGTTTCCAGTTCTGCCTCGGCCGTCACATTTTCATTTTGTTCTTCTTCTTTACGGCCATTGTGTCCCGCTTCCACCATTTCTTGAATTTTGTATCGTTTTTCATTGTCTGTTATCGTCATAGACTCTGCTATTTTCTCCTCCTTTTCCTCTTTCTCTTGACCACTTGGTTCCTCTGCCCTAGTTATTCGGGTCTTATCGCGTTCCTTGTTTATCTTTGGTTCAAGAAACTCCTGTTCTTCACTACCGTCTACCTTTCTTAAGCTACCACATTCAGCTTCTATCTCCGACTCTGCAATTTCATTCTCTTCATGTTTTTCATAATCATCTGTTTTCTCTTCTACCAGTTCTTTAATCTTGCTTACATGTTCCCTTTTTGGTTCATACAGCTCCTCTTCTTTAATACCTTGAACCTTTGTTTCAACATCATCGTCCGTTTTGTTCTTTGATTCTTCACTGCCCTCTTCTTCTTCGCAATCCTTTATTTTATCTTCCACCAGTTCTTGAGTCTTTTCTCCATCTTCAACATTGTCTTGCTCCAACTGGCTGTTCAGACTAACCAATTCTTGTTTCATTGTACCTATTATCTTTTCCGGCCTATCAGTTTTGTCCTTCTTCTCTTCTTCATTTTCATTTCGGTAAATTCCTCTGTTTTCACCGAGTTCTTGGATCGGGGTTTCTTTAATATATTTTCCAGATGCATCCGAATCATTTTTCTCAATATCTTGAGCTTCTCTTGTGCTATCCCTGATTCTTTTCTCTGCCACTATTGTTTTCTTCTCATTTTCCACATTGGCAACTTCTCCACGACCACTTACTTCTCCTCCTTTGAGTTTTTGAAATTGTTTCCCACATGTATCTTCTTTATGAAATTGTTGTTCTTCAATCTCTTGAACTTCTTTTGACTTATCATTCTCAGCTTTTGTCTCCGCCACTGCAATGATTCCTTTGCCGCCATCACATACTTTTTCTTCCAGTATTAATTCTTGAATCATGTCTTTTTCTTCTTGTCCCTTCATTGCATTTGAATCTCGTTGATCAGTATCTCGGAGTTTTCTTGAAATATCATCATCATTACCAAATTCTTTTTTCTTCTCTGCAATTTCTTCTTCCTCCTTGACTTCACCATTTTTTGAAAAGTTGGTCTTATCCTCAGCTACTTCTTGTTCCCTGAGTATTTTTGGTCTATCTGACTCTTGCTCCTTTCTTTCCGTTCCTGCAGTTTCTTTACCCTCTTTCTCTTCATCATTTGTTTTGCTTTTTACCGATCCTCGGGTCTTGCTTTCTTTCTCGGATCTTGTTGGTTCATCCCGCTCTTGTTGTCTAATAATCTCTTGAACCTTTCTTGTGCCAGCCTCATTAATCTTTTTCCCGGTCTCTGTACGTTTTTCTTTGAACGTTTCTGGCTGATTCTTTGTTTCCTCTTGGAACATTTTTTGGATCTTGTGTTTTCCCTCACTTCTCTCCAGAACTGGTTTCAAGATATCATTCTCAATATTTGTCTCTGCCTCTGGAATTTGCTCGTCCACCAATTCTTTGATCTTTTCTTGTTTGCCATGTCTCTTTTGTCCCTGAATTTGTTGTTCTCCAATTTCCTGAAGCTTTGAGCCACTATCTTCACTTTGTTCTCCAACCTTAGCATTTTCTACTTGCTTGTCCTTCTTCTCAACCAATTTTTGTATATTGTCTACCTCATCTGATTCTAGTTTATCAGATTCAAAATCCTCAGATTTCATCGCAGTATCTGCGTTGTTTGATGCGAATACTTCGCCCATTTTTGCATCAATTTCTTCTTTGGCATCTCCACTTTTAGTTTCCTTCTTTACAATGTTCTGCTTCTCCTTTCTTTCATCACCTGTTTTCCCTAACGTATCCACCTCTGGTACTTCAATCTCCTGGCCTGCTTTCAGAATATCATTCCTTGTATTTGTCTCTGCCTCTGGAGTTTTCTCTTCCACCAATTCTTTCATCTTTTTTTCTTTGCTGTGTCGCTTTTGTCCCTTAGAATGTTGTTCTTCATTCTCTTGAAGCTTTCTTAAGTTTCTGTCTTCACTTTGTCTTCTCACCTTAGTTTTTTCTCCTTCCTCTTCGTTCTTGTCAACCAGTTCATGTATCTTGTCAACCTCATCTGCTTTTAGTTTATCAGATTCAAACTCCTCAGCTTTTGTCTCAGTTTCTGCAATGTCATCTTCACAAACTACTTGTGGTCTATCAATGTTTGGTCTGAATCCTTCTCCCATTTTCCCATCAACCTCTTCTCTGGAATCCCTATTTTTAATTTCCATCTTTACAACTTTTTTCTTCTCATGATCACCTGTTTCCGCTTCTTCCACCATTTCTGGAATCTTGCGTTCATCATTGCGTCTCTCCCGCTTTTTAATCCCTTGAACCTTGCTCAAGCCATCACCATCATCACCAGTCGTTTTCTTTTCTGTCGCTCCACTTTCACTTGTTCTATCTAGCTGCTCATCAGGCTCTTGTTCTTCAATCTCTTCAAATGCTCTGGATCCAAAATCATCACTTTCACTCTCTGCTTGAGCCAGTTGTTGGTTATTTTCTTGTTCCTCATGTCTTGTCTGTTCATGAGGTTCTCGTCCATCAATGTCCGGAGGCTTTCTTAAGTTACTGTCCTCACTCTCTTTATTTGAATGAACCAACTCTTCTTCTTTCTGAAACTCTGTCTCAAATTTCTCAGAGTGAACATCAGATTCTTGTCTTTGTATACTCTCCTCTTCAAATTCTCCCTTCTCTGTTTCCTCTTTATGCTCAACTTCACTCACATCTCCAAATTCAACTCTTTCTTCTTCTTCCTCAATCTGAAATCCAGAAATTCCCTTTACTCTTTTCGGCATTGTGATCGTAAGAGTCGCATCATCGTCGTCAAACCTCGCTTTAATCATGTCTAAATCGACAGTATCAGGAATCCTAAAAGCTTTCTTAAAAACCCTAAATTCCACTTCTTTCCTCCATGCCATCCATCTAATCATAACCATTTCTTCCACAGGTTTTCTTCCTCTTATGGTAATCCGATTTCCCTCTTCGTTTATATCAATTTCTATACCTTCCTTTTTGAATCCTGCCCCAAATTAACTTCTCTTATCAGTTTTTTTTTCTAATCAATTAGAACACTAAACCCTAAATCTATCAACCCTAATTGTCCCATTCGTTGAGCACAGCAGACTAAAAAAAAGAGAGACAGAATTCAAGAAAACTGCAGTAAAATTTTTGACCTTTAAGATGAATGATGATGATGAACCTAGAATCGGTTTCTCGAGAAAGCACCAGAGGACCGAATGGGTCTTTGGAGAAGCGAAAATCGACAGAAGAAGATACATCCTCTCTTGTTCTTGTGATCTTTAATCCCAATTCGAGCTCCATTATTAACTACTCTCCTCTGTTGTGAAGATTTTTTGTGAGTTCTATGGTTTTGCATTTGTCGATGCTCCACTAAAGAGTAAAGGGATGGAGAAAGTCTATTTTATTCGTTGCTTGCACTGTAGGACTTGAAAATAGTCACATGGTCAACGCCTTTTTCTCTCTTGTTGCCTTCGAGCTCAAGTAATCAATTCAACAAATTATTCATCTTAATTAGAGTTTACTGTTTACATATCGATTTTGATTTTGTTCTATAAGAAAGCATTATACCGAATATGTGATTTCATCTTTAAATCTTTTTAGATTCAATTTAGTTTTTTTTTTTCTGTTAGAGGACCAGTGAAACAACACAAAACTCATAATACATATTGATGTTTTTCTTACAGAAACAGATAATAAGAAAATGGGTTCTATCCTTAAAAAACAACAAGAACCCTATCCTAAAAATCTAAGGAGTGTGGTCTCATTTTTTTCTGGATTGAATCAATTGAATGATGAAAACAATAATAGACATAAGCAGAGTGGATCCTGCAAAACATGGTAAACGGAACTTTTTTCTTCTCTTCTTTCTTGGTTTATTTTCAATTTCTTCTTCTTTCTTTTCCTCATGATCCCTTGTTTCTTCCTCAACAACCTCTTCTTCAATCTTGTCTTCTTCCTCTTCTCTCTGTGGCTCTTCTGCTTCTTCCTGTTCTTCTTCCTCCTCAGGTTTTGGCTCTTCTTTGATTTCTTCTTCTGGTTCTGTTTTTTCCTCTGTTTTCTCTTCTACTACCGGATCTTTTACTTCCTCTTCTTCCTCGATCTTTAAACCGGTAATCCCCTTAACTTTCTTACGCATTGTAACCGTTAAAGTCCCATCTTCTTCATTAAACCTCGCTTTGATCTTGTCAAGATTAACGATTTCTGGAATCCGAAACACTTTCTTGAATTCCTTTATTTCTGTTGCCTTTTTCCATTCCACCCACTTTACCAAAACCATCTCTTCTACCTTTTTTCTTCCGCTGATCTTAATCCGATTCCCTTCTTTGTTTATCTCGATATCGATACCATCTTTCTTAAATCCTGCATTTGGTATTCAATCTCAATCTCTATGCAGGTAAAGAAAAAAGGTGAATATCTATGAGAGGGGAAAATGTTTAAATGGAACCTTTGAGATGAAGAATGAGGAAGAACACAGAGTTGGTTTCTCGAGAAAGCGAGAGATGACCAAAAGAATCACTGGTAATCCTAAAATCTGTAGAGGAAGAAACATCGTCTTTAGTTCGAGTGATCTTTAGACCTAATTCAAGCTCCATCTGTTTTTAGTTTTTGTTAAAGTCTCTCTCTAGTCCACCTTTTTTTGTCTTTCAAATTAAGCCATTTTCATATGTCTCTTTGAAGATGTCCACAAGAATATATTCGTAACTTCCATCTTCAGGAAACTCAAAAACAGAGTCCTGAGTTTGTTTACTTTCAACTGTCCCAGTTGCGTTGGCGGGAAGTAACTATTTGTGTTTGTGGTTTATATGGGCCTATAACATGTTTGTTGTTTATGTGGGCCTATAACCAAAAAAAAATACGGTGCACTCGACCGTAGTGAATCATCACCATTTTCCTTCAGAGTTCTTCTCTCTTTGGTCAAATTGAATTTTTTCCTTAAAGTGTGCAACTTTTTTTTGTCATCATCATCAACCTACCAACGCCGAATCAACAGATCGATCTTATTTCTGATTATTTCATGGCGGCGATTTCTCTCTCTTCTTCTACGATTCCGTCGCTGAAGTCGAAAGAATCGTCTAGTGTTTCTGCTTTCGCTTCTCGTTCTATCTCGGCCGTCAAATTTCAGTTTCCGGTTCGTCGGGTTCGAACCGGAGACTTAAAGTTTCCCTCTTTATCTTCAACGACTCGATGCACTCCTAGACCTGTAATCGCCTTTCTCTGCTTAAGCATCTTTTTCCAATGCTTATATGTTTGGTTCAATTCTAGCTTACTAAAAAAGTTTACTTAATTTCATTTTCACTCTTATGAACTATTCGAATTCAAGCTTGAAACTTTTTTGTGATAGTAGAGTTGATGATAGTCTTCGTATAGTGGATTTTTCTCATTTTAATTCCTAGCTGATTCTCTCTAGGGTTTGAATTTGGTTTAAAGTGAGTACCTTTATCTACTTCTCGATTTAGATTGAAACTAATTGACAAACCATTGTTGTTATTACTTCAGATTGAAGCCAAGAAGCAGACATTTGACTCCTTTGAGGACCTGCTTGTGAACTCTGATAAGCCAGTTCTAGTTGACTATTATGCAACCTGGTGAGTTTGTTTTGGTGTCAAATGATAAAATATGTGTTAGCTAGCTACATTTTCTCCTTATAAAGACTCTTAACCATGAATGAGTATACTTGGTCTAGTTTGAGTATATTTGTTAAACAGATGATTTTTGGAAAGTGAGTGAATCAGAATGTAATGTTGTTTGTTTGGCAGGTGTGGTCCTTGCCAGTTCATGGTTCCTATACTCAGTGAAGTGAGTGCAACCCTGAAAGACAAGATCCAGGTGGTGAAGATCGATACCGAAAAATACCCGAGTATTGCCAATAAATACAAGATTGAGGCACTTCCTACTTTCATCCTATTCAAAGATGGGGAACCTTGTGATCGCTTTGTATGATGACTTCCATGCCTTTTAATAACTCTGTTTTCCTTTAAGGTTCTTAATCTCACTCACAAACGTTTCTTTCCTTATGACTTCCAGGAGGGTGCTTTGACGGCCAAACAACTCATCCAACGAATTGAGGATTCTCTAAAAGTGAAGCCATAATTATGGATCATGAACTCTTTTTTAATTATTGATATGTTTTTCCACTGTCCCTGACCTAATCAGGGCTTAGCGATAGGTTTTTCGGTTGATTTAACTTGGAGAATTTGAGAAGAAGAAGATTATGTTTGCCAGATTTGTAAAACCTTGTTGTGAGTAATGATGATCTTTTATTCTCAAAGTAATAATAGAGAAGCTATTTTTAAAGCATTCCTCTCCAGTTACATAAAGACTAAATTCCTCTTAGCAAAAGAAAACATAGCAGGAGTGTAAACCTGAATACTAAGATTCAAGGGTTAGAAGAAGAAGAAGATCTAACAACCGTATGCTTGAAATTCACAGACAGAGGCAGTGGTGAGGAGGCAAGAGCATGGTCCTCACCATTGTTGTCAGAGTCATTGCCATCACAGTAACCTTGGAGCATGTCACCTTCTTGAGCAGTAAAACCAAGAACACCAATCATAGTAGGCCAACACTTGCGTCCAATGGTTCTTATAGCACTGCAACACCCAGGGCCAATGTAAGTCTCACCGTTGAGGAAGAACAAGATCAGCTCTCCGGAGCAGTGTTGGAGCTGCATGAGTGAGTCCCAGCAGTAACCTGTATCTTCATCAAGCCTGAGCCTGTACACAAGGCTTGTGGTAGGAGAAGACGAGCCCATGGACGGTTTCATGAGAGGGCGAGCTGTCACAGTGGAAGAAGAAACCACCATGAGTATGAGTGTCACAACGTTGAAGGTAGTCATGAAACTGGACTTGGTAGCCATTTCTCAACAAATTGATAAGGTCAAAAGAAGAAAGAGTAGAAGTGGGTCTGGTTGATTTGTTTGTGTTTGTGATGAGAATTGAGTGAAAACCTTAGAGAGTTTATATAGAGACACTTGGAGATTGACTGTTACAAGTAAATTGGTAGAGTGAAAAGGCCAAAGTATTTACGTGGGAAGCTCATTAGATTGTGAGATAATTAGTGCTTAGTGGCTTAGTGGGTAACTAGGTGTTATTACTGTATTAAAATCTGCGTTATAAGTCGGATTATTGAGCATTTGCTATCGTTCACAAGTGAGTAAGCTAAAATGGGTCTGTTTAGGGGCTAATGGGCCGGATTAGGATCACTCAGTCTGAAACTCGTTTGATTCAATACAATCGAACCAAATTATCTTCACCATTAAAATCTTTGCAAGAAATAGATTTGGGTAAGTAAAGTATGTACACATCTAATGAGCATAAAATGTGTAAGTATTTGATATCTTGCAATAGAAGAAATCATAAGGCTGGCAACTATTTTAAAGATACATGCAATACTGCAAATTTGAAAGGTATCTAGATTTAGTAGAGCTGATTCATGATAGGTGTTTCAAAATACATAAATATAAGAGAAGAAGAGAAGTTTTAGATAAAGTCTAAACGTGCATGAGATATGCAAATCCGTCACTCTAGTTCTTGCTCAAGTCTTGGAGAGGCGGTCTCTTTGATGTTCTTGGAGCTGTTACGTTAAGATTATGCACAATCTTTGAGTTTGGTGCATTCTCTTTCATGTCATGCTTCGTAGGCTTCACTTGTGTTCTGAAAATCAAGGTTGGTTCTCTTCTTACTTGCCTCTCGGATAACGTAGCTGATTCATCAATGTTCAAATACTCCTTCCTGTTCTCAGAGGACTCATTCATGGTTTCTTCAGGAATTGGAGTAGATTCTCTCGTGATCATTTCCTCATCTGCAGCTATTTTAAAAAGAAACAAGAAAAAGGTAAATGATTCTAGATATTAGTCATTGTTTTAGTTATTTTGTTGGATATAAGAGAAATAACATTTGTAAGAAATCTAACCTTTTTCATTAATGTGATTCTGAACAGTCAATTCATCAGGAGTCAGGGAGATAGCTTTCTCTGTGAGAATGGATTGAGTAGAAGCAATAATTAGTCAAGAGATTCCAAATGTAGTAAATAACACCAAGAAATTGATTAGATGTAGAAAAGAAATTTACCAACGGCAATAGCAATTGGAACAGCTGCTTCATCTTCATCCTCCGTTTCACCTAAGATGCATATCTCTCCAGAGACATTAGAGCCACCACCTGAGGAGTTCAAAAGGAGATTTCCTTCGAAGCCTTTTTGAATGTTCTCTGTTACCTTTGCTTCTACGAGCTCATCTACTTCATTATTGTCTACAAATGATAGGAAATAATTTAACTATCTTGCTCTTATGTATGCCTCCAGAAACAAAGTATGTGATGATGAAAAAAAGAGTGGTAATTACCTGTTATTGCCCATTCCTCCAACGCATCATTTATTTGGTTCTGAATGTCTGTGGAAGGACCAGATTCTACTGCGTTTCAGGGGTGGAGAAAGAGATATGAACATTTTACATTTATATGACTCAACTAATATGATGAGATAAGCATAATAACTTCAGAGAAAAAGGATTAACTTTAGATGATTTATATTATATTGACTCCATGCATTTTTTCAAAAAAAGAAGTTGCTCACCTGACACCATAGAACAGGTTCTGGAAATTTCACCAATTGTCTCGGAGTTGTTACCTTCGGCTGGTAACGCAACAAAGGAGCTAAAGGAAATATTTTTTTCTGCTTCCATGATTGTCTCTGCCTCCTCAGTGTCAACATGTGGAGAATGCTCTCTGCTTTTCTTTGATGTTCCTTGTGTAGCATCTAGACCTACAACATCCTCTGCACCTGCAGTTTCTTGCCCAGCATTAAGCTCGTGGTTGTAAGAAACTTTGGATGCGATACTACCGCTTGAGTCAACAATGGTGTTTTCCTGAACCACACTGTCATCCACCTCCTTTTGTTCTTGCTTTCCATCACTGTATGGTTTAGAGTTAACTAAAAGTTGTCTCTCTGCAGAAGTGAGAACAAAAGCCACTTCGCAAGTGGCTGCTGAATAATCTCTTGTTTCATCTAGTACGGAGTTTCCAAACAGTATTTGCCTCTCTGGGTGAGTGGAAGTGTTAGATTCACCCAACATTTCCACATCCTTGATTTCTCTGTATTTTTCAGCTTCATCTAGCTCAGAGTCTCCCATAAGAGATTGGGGCACAGCAGCAGCGAGAACATCATTCACAACATGAGACTTAGCAGTTATATTGTCTTCTTTTACCCCTTCATCTGTTTCCAGAAGTAAATGTTTCTCGGGAGTTGTGAAAATGCCACAGTCAACTTGCAATACAGACAGTGATGATGTTTCCTCTTTTTCCTCAATCGCAGCCATCAGAACTGTCTCTTGCTCATGTTTCTCTTCATGTTGTCCGTCCAGAGGTTCAGAATCCAACTCTTGAGTGTTTCTTACTGGTGAAAAATCACCTGAAACTTTCAGTGTAGAATTCAAAACATCCTCAGAAATCATAACATGTTCTGTAGCATTGGTTTCAGATGTAGAAGGTGAGGCCTCCTCAGTCATTCCTTGTGGCTTATCTTTTACGGATTCTTGATTCACTGTCTTCATTTTCTTGAAAGAGCCTCTTGCTTCAATATTAACGCCCTCTGCTTCTTCTGGTTCCAACTGAGTGTACTCATCCACAAGTTTTTCTGGTGTTAGATTCACACAACCAACCTTAGTAATCTCCATTTCTTCTTCTGCACTGTTGTTCTCAGTTTCGTATTCAATACAATTTCCATGTAAATTTGCACCTTGTACTTCTTTCTCTACGGAACCTTTCTCACTATCTTTGCTTGGGTGTATCCCTTTCCAACATTCTGCTGAGTTTTCCAGGATTGCTGTGATTAAACATTAGAAAGAGACACAGATTATAAAATAATTAATTAGCCATAAAACTGAAAATAATTCAGATCTAATGAATCATATATATACCTTCTATAGAGCTGTGTTCCCTATCCTCAGATTCAACCATCGAAACTGTATCTCGCTCAAGGTTCTTTTCACGATTTCCTTCCATAAGTTCAGAATATAACTCTTGAGCGTTTGTTCTTTGAAAACTATCAACTGATTTTTCCAGAGTAGAATACAAAACAGTCTGAGTCTGAGTAGTCATCATAACAGATTCTGCAGCTTTGGTTTCTGATAAAAAAGGTGAGTTCTCAATCATTCCTTGTAGCTTATCCTTAACACATTCTTGATTCATTGTCTTTGACTTCTTGGAAGAGCCTCTAGATTCCACATTAGCACCACCTCCTTCTTCTTGGTCAAACTGAATGTACTCATCCAAACCTTTTTTTGGCGTTAGATTGCCTTGAGTTGATGCAGTCTCTATGCCCTTCCCTGGCTCTGCTGATCTATCCCGCTTCGTCATCCTAGTAACTCTTTTAGATGATTTGACAAGAGAGTCAAGAGTTTCATCCGTTTTCTTTTCAATCAGGTTCCTTTCAACCAGCATTTCATCATTCACATTTGACTTCTTCACATTACCAACAGATGCTCCATCTCGTTCACAGTCAATAACTGAACAACTTTTCAGCGAACTACTCAGTGCCTGACCCAACATATTATCTGATGCAATGTTCTTCGAACTTCGTAGATGCTTTTTATCCTCATCCTTTTGCGCTTGGCCATCTACTAGGAGTTCACTGAGACTCTTTACACGTTGCCTAGACTGTTTTGGAGCCTTTTTTACTCCCAGGTAATCACGCTTCACAGCCTTAACGAGCTGCTTATCCATCAGCACATTAATGTCGTTGCAACGTCGTTTTGAACGCCGAGGAACGTTTTCAACTTTAGAAGCATCCTGGACTTTCAGCCTACGGTAATCTTCAGTTGTCTGAACCTTACAATCTATCAAAGGCTCCTTTGCTTTATATTTAACAAGCTCACCTTCTCGACTATTAACCACCGTAGATCTTTTTGACTGCTTAGTAGTCTTTATATCTTCTTTACTTTCCTTAGCAGAACATAAAGGTCTACCATCGGATGACTCACCTTCCATAGATGGGTTTGCAGCTCTAACTTTAAGCCTTATTGACCTTCTCTGATCCTGAGTATTGGTCTGCACATCGATGCCATTCACTAATTGTTTAGATCGCCTAGAAACCTTTTCAAATTTAGGATCACCTTGCAATACCTCCTTCACATTATTCTTGACAAGCTTAGCTTCTTTATAAACGTCTACAAGTAGTTTTGACGGTTTAACAGGTAACAAGTCTCCTGTCTTTGATATCAGCGGTGTGGGCGGTCTCCCAATCTTTTCAAACTTGAAACCATCCTGTTCCAAAGCCATCAACTCCGTTACTTTACAGTCTTCTTGACTAGTACCACTAGATCCAATTCGTTTCAACCGCCTTGGGACCTTGAGACTTTTTGTAACATCAAACCAACGACCTCTTCTTGTGTTTGACTCATTTTCATTAGATCCAGCTACCGTTTTCCCCTTAGCCACAATTCGAGTAGACCGCCTTAGCTCGATTCCACTTTCTTGAAGATCTTGAACATTCCCTTTGCTAAGCGTTCTCACATTCTTCCGCTGACATTTCTTGACAGATCGAGTGAATTCAAAAACTTCATTCTCAGGACTGAATCTTACTCTCTTAACAACTATATCATCCTCAAGAACCTCAACAGAATCCTCAGACAAACTTATCGTATCCGTTAAAGTTTCCTTCTACATAATAAAACACACAAACAAATCAACCGACGATTCTAAGATAAAAGTACAAGATGATCAAAGAAGTTACCTCGAGAACAGAAACGAGCCTATTAGCCATCTCAGTGTTCTTCAAATTTGCTGGGATTCCATGCTTTTTGCATAAAGCTTGTAGATCCCTCCTCTTCATTCCATGAAAATCCATCTTCCAAGATCGAAACAATGTGAAATTCTTCTCTCACCATGAATCACTAAACACCCACACAAAGTGAAGGATTTATACAGTGAAAGAGTTTAGAGAATCGAAGAAGCTTGGGAATTAGAATCGTCTCAGATAATTGGATGGGGATAAATGTTTCAAATTTGAATTTGGCAAACCCGCTCTCGGAAAACGCGAGTATAACTGTTTGTCTAACCACGCGCTCTTTTTTGTGTACTCGCTTATTTACCCGTCCGATGCAAAAGATGGAGAGCGCGTGTACTTATGACGCCGATGGGTTAACGAAAAATGCTCGCGGAAGCGTATTGAAGAAGAATCACTTATTGGGCCGATAAAAAGGCCCATTAAATTAAATTAATTAAGAGAAATTTTGAAATTGAAACCCTCGAGGTGAAGAAGAGTGAATGAAGTGTTTTCAGCGGGAACTGAAACAAATGATCTAAGCCGTTGATTTCTTATCTTTTAACAAGAACACTGACAAAGCTGAGATTTTTCGAAAATCCGAGATCGGAATTGAATGTGTTCGTGGATCTAACGATGATGCGATTATCACCTGGATTTGCAATCAATCCTTGTTTTCGATCCAATACCTTCGTCAATTCCCAGAAATCGACTTCTCTCTCCGTCCAAATCGGGTCACGGCGGAGGAATTTCTCCAGAATCGGATCGGAGAGCGGCGACGGTGTCGCTTTCGATGCTGTGGCTTATGAATCTGAGCGGTTGAGCCTCGACGCGGTGGCGATGGAGGATATGGCGGAGACGGCGAAGAAGGAACTAGAATCGGATCCAGATAGTGACCCGAAAGCGTGGAAATGGGTTATCAGGAAGAAGATGTGGGATATAATGGAAGCTCGGAACTACGCAATGAGCCCTAGACCTGTTCATCATCGAATCCCTAATTTCGTCGGTGCATCGGCTGCTGCACGAAAAGTTTGCGACTTTGACCTTCCTTCTTCATTTTCTAGGTTTTGTTTGACGTAATTTACCAGCACATTTTGTTTCAAACTTTCAATACGATGAATAACTTTGCTGTGTGACAAGAACATCAGATTGGTGAAACCAAAATGTTTTCAAATCCGAATAATGAACTAAACATCTTGATTTCACCTATTTGATGTTCTTGTCTTTTTGGAAGATTGATCATGCGGCAACTCTATACATGTAGAGATATCAATGCCAGTGAATTAAAGGGAATAAACAATGGTAGGAAATTGTAAGAGCTAGATTTGATGGAAAACGATATTCATTTCTTGCTGATAAGCTATGCCTATGTTCGCAAGTTTGCCAAAATTTTGAGTTCTTGGTGCAGTTAGCCGAGCTTGATGCTTTTCGTACGGCTACAGTCGTGAAGGTTAATCCCGATTCGCCTCAAAAGCAAATCAGGTTTCTTACACTTTCTGGTTAGTTAATAATTTAATATAGCTATGTCTGAGCAAATTCTTCACAATTTAGAGTTTTTACCTCATGTTTAATCATGTATTATCTTAGAGACTATTCTCAAACTTCAATCCCTTTGCCGCAAAAGTGTTGAATTGTCACAGTTTTATAAAAGTTTTATTTCCTTCTGATGATGTAAGAACTATAGTCTTAAGGTGAATTTGGAATTTAGACAATGTGTTGTGTAAATGTAGGTGACAAGAAGCTGTTGACTCCTCAACCTAGGCTAAGAACAGGATTCTTCTCTGTACTAGAATCTGATTTGTTGAAACCCGAAACCATCGTGGAGGCTTGCACTTCTGTAGGAGTAGCCAAATATGGAAGAGCGATTGGCCTTGATGAGAAAATCAAAGTTGATCTCATCGTCATTGGCTCTGTTGCGGTTAACCCACAAACGGGTGCTAGATTAGGGAAAGGAGAGGTGAGATTTGTTACAATTCAATTATCACTTAAAAGAAAATATAATTGAACCAGTCATATGATATGACTACATCATTATATGTGCAGGGTTTTGCGGAACTCGAATATGGAATGTTGCGTTACATGGGAGCCATTGATGATTCCACACCCGTTGTTACAACTGGTATAGATATAACTTAGAACAAGTTTGGAGACCTTTCTGTTGTTTTCTTCTTTTACCTACATATTCATGACTCATGAAGCTTTTACTTCATTTGCAGTACATGATTGTCAGCTCGTGGATGATATACCCCTAGAGAAACTGGCGATTCACGATGTTCCTGTGGATATCATATGCACTCCTACTCGAGTCATTTTCACAAATACACCAATACCAAAACCACAAGGTCTTGATTTCCTTATTAACTCAAAGATTTCATGTGATTTGTCAGTAAATTGTTTTTTGAAGTATCAGCCTTAGTCAGTGATTCACTACGTATATTGTTTTCTGAATTCTATGCCTGATTCAGTGATTGTTTTCCTCATTCATATGCTTATTTTTTCTTGCAGGAATTTATTGGGACAAACTGTCGCCGGAGAAGCTACGACAGATTCGGATACTAAGAGAGCTAAAGAAGAGATTGGAAAAGAATACTGGCCGTAAACTTCCGACTGGACCATCTGAGAAATTACCTCCTACTGCTGAGCGCAAACGCCGGTAACTAACTAACGGCTTCTAGTTTTGGTCAATTGTTTTTTTTTGTTCTACTAAACCGCTTGGTTTTTACCGGTTTGTTTTCGGTTACTGTTTTATACGATAAAACAAATTATATGTATATTATGATGGATTTGAGAAATGAAATCGTAGTAAAAAAAAATTACGCAATAAACTCATTATCCAAACACATTTCAAACCATTGTAACAATAATTCATACATAGTTTTTTTTCGTCTATTCATATTTTTATCATCTATAATTTTAAAAACACTTATTCAAGAAATACTTAAGGGCTATGGCTCGTCAGTTATTCTCCATGAAAACTAATTATTAAATTAGATAACATGATTACATTTAATTCATCCCAATAATTACGATTTTAGGTGATAATTTTATTAAGCTTTTTGAGGAGGAAATATACACCAATAGCCACCAAGAATACGATCACCCAGGCACCGACGCCTATCGCAAAGGCCACCGCAATATTCATTTTCGCTTAATTGTTCTTCACAGTCAACAATTTTTGTGTGCGTCTTGTGTAGTAGTTTATCTGTTTATGATCTTATTTTTATGTGATGTACCTATTAGCAATACAAAAATGGTATTTATAAGTAAATAAAGCTTTTGACTATATCTATTATTAATCAGATATTGATGACATGTGGTTACTATATCTAATATATATTAAGTAGACTGTGTTATATGTATGCTAGATCTACTATAAATTATGTCATAAAATATGTATTTTTGTACATACATTATACTATTAATGAAATTTAGTTTTTGATAAAAAAATGAATTATAGTTTTATGTATAAGTATATCTATTAAAATGATTGTGACATTTTTCATTAAAAATATATAGTAATAACTATTTTAAAAGATTAATTTATATATGTATCTAAGAGAACTAAGAAAAAAACAATGATAATCAATATTTATTGGTAAAAAGATATGTAATTTTAAAAAACAAATGTCAGGTACGAGTTACGACTAGTGATAGCTTGAGGATTTTCTTTGTAGCGTAGAATAAGTTATATTTTAAACAATATCTCTAATTTTAACATATATTTTTGGTCAAGAAAACATGCAATTTTATATGTATGTTTGAACAACTTTGGAAAGCTTTTTTTGAAAGAAAGAAAAAAACAATTTTGGAAAGCTTTCTTAAGGAACTCATGAAGCTTTTACTTCTTTTGCAGTACATGATTGTCAGCTCGTGGCCACCCCTCGACCTCGAGAAACTGGCGATTCACGACGTTCCTGTGGATATTGTATGCACTCACTCGAGTCATTTTCACTAATACACCAATTCCAAAACCACAAGCTGGTCTTGAGTTCCTTATTGATTTAAAATTTCAAGGAATTTATCGTTAGATTATTTTATGAACTCTTTGCTTGATTCAGTATTTTTTATTTGTTCATGAGAGCTGATATTTTTTTCTTTTTATCTTTTTTGAAGAAATCTGTTGGGACAAACTGCATATATCACTGGAGAAGCAACAACAGATTCGGATACTGAGAGAAACGGTTGGAAAAGAAGATTGGTCGTAAACTTTCAAGTAGACCATCTGAGAAATTACCCTACGGTAACTAATGGCTTCTAGGTTTGGCCAATTGATTGCTTGTTCGACTAAACCGTTTGTTACCGGTTGTTTTCGGTTACTATTGTATACGTACGTACGATCGAGATAATATGAGGTAATGTATATGATGGATTTGAGTAGTGAAACGTAGTAAAAAGCTAAGCAATATATACATAATTGGTGAGGTTATCCATTATCCAAACACATTTCAAACCAATTATAGCAAATTAACAATAACCACATAGATGTTTTTCGTCTATAATTTGTAAAATGTCTTATTCAAGAAATATTGAAATACAAATTAATTGTAGTCAGTTATTCTCCATGAAAACTGATTGTTTAAGAACTGAAGATACGCTGATTACGTTTAAGTTTAACACATCATGGTATTACGATTTTAGCTTTTGGATGAGGAACCATAACGCAACAGCCACCAAGACTATAATCACCCCGGCACCGATGCCTATCCCTAGCCCCACCGCAAAACCCATTTTCCCTTACACTTGTTGTTCTCACACCAACAATTCTTTGTGTGTTTTGTGTTTATGATTTTTTCTTTTATTATGTAAAAGTTGGTCCCGATGTACCCATAGCAACATAAATAGTGGGTATTTATAGTTGAATAAACCTTAAATTGAGTTCAAATAAATATATGCAATATTAATCAGATTATAACATGTGTTTGATATAATATAATATTAAATAGTTCGTGATATATGTTATATCTAGTAATTAATTAGGTCACAACATATGTTTATGTATATCTAATATTAATAGATTGTGACATTTATAATAAAAAAATATTAAATAGATTGGGACATTTGCCAAAGAATTTCATGAAAAATTATATAAAATTAACTATATAGTTATTTTTTTGCCATCTCATTTTTTTTTGTAACATCTTGACATCTCAATTTATTAATTGAAAATACAGCACAAAGCAAGAAACAAAAAAAAAAAAAACGAAACAAAATAAAAATAACCCAACAAGAAGCCCAGAAAGAGCCCAATCGAAAGTGAAACAAGGGGACAATTTATTCTTAACGCCGTGAAAAATAACTTTAACGCCGTCTATTGTTCTTCGTCGTCGCGGTCTCTCTCAGGTAAGCGTCTTCAGTTTTCCGGTGGTTTTCGTTTGTAGACGCAAGTTTCTTCCTTTCCCAATGTTGGTGTCGATCTTAAAATCCCAATTTGTATATTGTAAGTTTGTAACATATATAGAAAGCTACTTGCAAGTTGCAATCATTAGTACCAATTTTTATCTGCAAAATTCTTGGATTTGTAGGTTTATCTCAATTCTCTGATTAGTGTATGAGGTATTCGTTTGGTCGCCGCAGGTACCTGCGGCTGCGGCAAACGCAGGTAGTGTTGTTCGTTTGATCGCCGCAGGTCGCCGCAGCGTCCGCCGCAGATCGCTGAAATTAAAAAATTTGAACGCTGATTTAATTTAGCGGTTGCGTCAAAATTCAGCGTTCGCCGCCACCGCTGCCGCAGCCGCAGCCGCAGCCGCCTGCGGCGACCAAACGAACACGACAAATGTCCATAAGTTCATTTTCTAAAAATCAAGAATGAGAGAATTGAAATTGGTGGTGTTCCTGTTGGAGATGTGTCTTGAAAATGTTTTGGATGTTTTGGATAGTGTTTCAAAACGTAACTTGTTATTCAGGTGTTTGTAGTGTCTAATGACATGGATCTTTTCTCGGTGCAAAATGCAGTCATCGATCCTGCGACAAGATTTGCAATGCTTTTTGGTAGCGAACTCTTTGAAGGGTACATAGGACAGCTTGCCATGGCATCAATGGCTTCATTCTTTATAATCTTCACACTAGTTTGACGCCAAAAAATATACAAGAAAAAATGAGGGTAAGTATGGACTTATTAGTGTCCCCTACTCAAACCATAGTCTTCCTTTAAAATATTAGATTGTGTTGCTTTCTGAGGTTCTCAGAGACCGACTCAAATTCAAGTCTGTTCAAATGTGATTTGGGAATTGAGATAAAAGACTAACCTAAAGGATTTAACTTTTCACTCTTACAGAGAGCCAAAACAGCTAGTGAGAGTGATCCTTTAGCAAACAATGCACGTCAAAAGTTAAAACGGAAATGGAAGGGACCACGATGATGATACCTCTACATCACCAAAATCCAATGAAGCATCTCACTCTACATATGGTCCTCAGGTATCATTTTACATAAACCTTTAGCTTCTCTTTGATCTTTAATTTCCATCTTACCAAACTCATATCTCTCCATATTCAACAATGGTCAAATGCTTCTTTAGCTGACTTGTGTTAGATAGATAACATTCATGCTTGTGTGTTTAGTAAAAACACTCTGAATCAGTCAGAGTCTCTTGAAAAACGTTCAAATCGAAAGATAAACTGTTTTCTTATTGGAACCACAAAGCCCCTAACGTGGAGGAATTCAAAACTTGGAGATGAACATTTCAACTAGTACTTACCACGACCAGCGCCACCTCCTGGCGCAGGGAATCACTCTTCGATTGGCTATAATTGATTCAGGTGAGATCGCAGGTATCTCTGTAGCGGTTTCTTGCTTATTCAAATCCCGTTTTTATAATATATATACCATGCAGTCTTATCATATTGATATTGCAGTTGTGTGCCATGTATGTAAATATTTCGTTGTTTATTTGGTTTTGGGATTTAATGTGAATTTGGGATGTTTAGAAGAAGATGATTAATGTTGATAGCACATGAAAAGGTCTTCGATTAATGGTACACTACTACACTTACTGTGATTACTCCGATTATTTAAAGTAAAAATTTAATTTTATAATTGAAAATGATAATTATAGTTAATGTAAATTTTGTCTAGGATGAGATTCGGATTTTTTTTTTTTTAATTTTTTTTTTAATTTTTATTAATATTCAATAATCAAAAAGTAAGCTAATATGTTTTAAAAAAAATTATTTGAAGATATTTTTAACTATTAATTGTTTTCTAAAATCATTCCAGATTATTTTGGATATTTTTATAGAATGAAATCTTTGAGTTTGCAATAAGTTGAGATTTTAAGATATAATCTTAGATTTTAAATGATTTTACCAAATGCTAGATCCAAATAAAATAGGATTTTAAATAATTTTAGAAAATCATTAAGGGTAGGAGATTTTTTTTTGATAAAAAAATTAAATTAAAAGATGCACGATTCGGTAATGCCATATAAATAGATGTCATCACAATATTCATGCTGATTTGTAGGAAGTATTCAGAACTGTTAAGTTCTATGGGCTTCCAACTCAAAACCAATTGGCAATGAGTGGATTGGCCCAAGTCCCTTTATATACTACTCAAGTCCCTTCCCATCTTTCCAATGTGGGATCTTTTCTCCACACACCCCCTCGAGATAATGGCTCTTCTAGCCATTAATCTCGACAGAATCCATCACGCCCCATCGAGATAATGCTCTTCTAGCTATCTCGACAGAATTGAGCCTTCCTTTTGGGCCATCAATTAGTGGGGGTGATCGGGCCACTTTTCGGGCCGGATTAATGGGTCAGCGTATGGATCGGGCTCTGATACCATGTTAAGTTCTATGGGCTTCCAACTCAAAACCAATTGGCAATGAGTGGATTGGCCCAAGTCTCTTTATATACTACTCAAGTCCCTTCCCATCTTTCCAATGTGGGATCTTTTCTCCACAGGAACCAATGGGTCGGAGGAAGCCGAGTAGTTCTCGAGGTGGAGATGATGAGCAACCACCTCTCGTTGGTGCTAAATCTAATAAGAAAGCTGTTCAAATTGATGATGATGATGATGGTGAGTACTCCATAAAAACTGAGGAGCCTAGAGTTGAGGAAGAGAAAGTTGTTATCACTGGGAAGAAGAAGAGTATTAAGAAGGGTACGCAGCAGCAGCAGCAGGAGGACGATGATTTTGCTGAGGTTGTTCCCGAGAACGCTTTTGAAGGGAAGAAGAAGTCGAAAGGTAAGAACGGAGGTGGCTCTGTTAGCTTTGCCCTGCTTGCTGATAAGGAGGAAGCGGATGATAATGAATCTAATGGTGACAAAGATGATGAACCAGTTATAAGTTTTACGGGTAAGAAGCATGCATCTAACAAGGGTAAAAAAGGCTTTGCGGTTTCAGCTTTTGATGCCCTTGGTGGTGATAAGGATGAAGAGAAAGTGGATGGTGATGAGGAACAAGTGTATCCTATCATCTTCTCTGGTAAGAAAAAGAAGTCCTCCAAATCTTCTAAGAAGACCACTAATAAAGTTGCTTTGCTTGATGAGGAAGAAGGGACAGATGCTTCGACCTCTAGACTCGGCAAAAATACAATGGGAGATGAAGAGAGCCTCGAAATCACGTTTTCTGGTAAAAAGAAGGGCAGCAGTGTTTTGGCCTCAGTAGGTGATGACTCAGTTGCCTACGAAACTAGTCAAGCTAAAACTCCTGATACTAAGAGTGTGGAGGTTATAGAAACTGGAAAGAGTAAGAAAAAGAAGAAGAAGAATAAGAGTGGAAGGACAGCAGAGGAAGAGTATGATTTTGACAAAGTTCTTGAAGAATTTGGAGAAACCCCTGCTGCTGGAAGACCTGCTTCATCGACGCCTGGAGAGGAGAAGGTTCAAGCTCAGCCTGGGCCAGTTGCACCTGTAGAGAATGCTGATGAGAAGGAAGGAGAAGAAGAGACTGTTAAGACTGCTGCAGCGAAGAAAAAGAAAAAGAAGAAGGAGAAAGAGAAGGAAAAAAATGCAACCTCTTCTGTAGAGGCTAAGGAGGGAAAACAAGAAGAATCAGTAACTGAGCCACTACAGGAGAAGAAGAAGGATGCAAAGGGTAAAGCAGCAGAGAAGAAAATCCCTAAACATGTTAGAGAGATGCAAGAGGCTCTTGCACGGCGGCAAGAAGCCGAAGAGAGAAAAAAGAAGGAAGAAGAAGAAAAATTGAGGAAGGAGGAAGAGGAGCGCCGCAGGCAGGAAGAGCTTGAGGCTCAAGCTGAGGAGGCTAAGCGTAAGAGAAAGGAAGAAGAAAAGGAGAAACTGCTGAGGAAGAAGCAAGAGGGCAAGCTTCTAACAGCAAAGCAAAAGAGTGAAGCTCAAAAGAGGGAGGCTTTTAAGAACCAGCTGCTGGCTGCTGGTGGAGGTCTTCCTGTTGCAGATAATGATGGTGATGCTACTTCCTCAAAGCGTCCCATTTATGCCAACAAGAAAAAATCTGCTCGCCAGAAAGGCATTGACACTTATGTTCAGAGGGAAGATGAGGTAGAGCCAAAAGAGAATCAAGCAGATGAACCAGATACTTTAGGTGAAGTAGGTTTAGCAGACACTGGAAAGATTGATTTAATTGAGTCAACAAACACAGACGAGAAATCAGAACCTGCTGATGTTGCTCAGGAGAATGGGATTGAGGAAGATGATGAATGGGATGCAAAAAGCTGGGATACAGTTGATCTTAACCTCAAAGGTGATTTTGATGACGAAGAGGAAGAACCTCAGCCTGTGTTTAAGAAAGAATTAAAGGATGCTGTATCAAAGGAACATGATTCAGGTTAGTATGAAATGTTGTTCTTTGTTCTTCTTCCTAGTGTTTCATCCATTGTCTGTTTTTAATCTAAGTTTTTGAATTTGTACTGACCATGAAACTGAAAAACCAACTGCTAAACCAGCAGGTATGAGCAAGCCAACAACAGCTGTCGTAAAAGCTATGTCTGAAGTGGAACATGCTACGCCGACAAAACGTGCTAAGAAGGGTAAAGGCTTAGCTCCAAGTGAATTTATAGAAGAAGGTGGAGAAAATCTCCGTTCTATTATTTGCTGTATCATGGGTCATGTCGATACTGGTAAAACAAAGCTGTTGGATTGCATCAGAGGAACAAATGTACAGGAAGGTGAGGCTGGAGGTATTACTCAGCAGATTGGTGCAACATATTTCCCTGCCAAAAACATCCGAGAGAGGACCAGGGAACTGAAAGCCGATGCAAAACTTAAGGTGCCAGGTCTATTGGTTATCGATACACCTGGCCATGAGTCCTTCACGAATCTGCGGTCAAGAGGTTCAAGTTTGTGTGACCTTGCCATTTTGGTGGTTGACATAACGCATGGGTTACAGCCGCAAACAATAGAGTCTCTAAATCTTTTGAGAATGAGGAATACAGAGTTCATTGTTGCATTGAATAAGGTAAAACTGCTTGTCATTCTGTTTGGATGGGATTTTTGTTCTTTGTGTATGGAAAATAAAATCTTAAACTTCCAGGTGGATAAGCTATATGGATGGAAAGCATGCAAGAATGCTCCTATCGTGAAGGCAATGAAGCAGCAATCTAAAGATGTTACAAATGAATTTAAGATGAGGCTGACCGGAGTAAGTTATACGTCTAAAGTTTCTTATTTATGGTTTGAGCTATCACTTGGTGTACATATTGTTCAAATTATGTTCTTTCATTGGTATTCCAGATTATTACCCAATTCAAGGAGCAAGGACTTAACACTGAGCTTTACTACAAGAATAAAGAAATGGGCGAAACTTTCAGTATTGTTCCTACTAGTGCTAAAAGGTATGATTTATGTCGTATAAATCTCTGTTAACTGTTTGTAATTTACAGCGTAACAGACAAGTTATTCATCCTAAATAGTTGGGTAACTTTGGTTCTTGATATTTCAGCGGGGAAGGGATCCCAGATCTCTTGCTGTTGTTGGTTCAATGGGCTCAGAAAACAATGGTTGAGAAGCTTGCTTATGTTGACAAAGTGCAGGTCTCTCTCCCTTTTCTTTTAGGTAACAATTGTTTCTGCTTTACTTGAGCATGAGGATTCTGATCCTTTCTTGAAATTGTTGTACAGTGTACTGTCCTTGAGGTCAAAGTTATTGAAGGCCATGGTACAACGATTGATGTTGTGTTGGTAAACGGTGAACTCCATGAAGGTGATCAAATCGTCGTCTGTGGGTTACAGGCAAGTAAAAACTAATGATCCAAACAAGTAATGCACTGGGTATACATAGAACTTAGAAAAGTGATCTTATTTCTTCCTCATATTTCAGGGACCTATTGTCACAACGATTAGAGCTTTACTGACTCCTCATCCAATGAAGGAGTTAAGGGTGAAGGTACTTTAAGATCTCCACTTCATGTGTGTTGTTACTGTTTTTTCCTCGATAAACATACATTATGCAAATCGTCGCCGATGTTAATTTTTTTAATACACAACGAAAAATGTTGTTTTGATGTTGCAGGGTACTTATCTGCATCACAAAGAAATAAAGGCTGCACAGGGCATCAAAATTACTGCCCAGGTGAAATGGACTAACTCTACTATAATCTTTGTCGCTAGCAGCTGGTGTTAAATATACTGACGTTTAGATCATATCCTAAATATTTTGGGTTGTGTTTAAAAGGGCCTTGAACACGCAATTGCTGGTACTTCCCTGCATGTGGTTGGACCTGATGATGACATGGAGGCAATTAAGGAGTCGGCTATGGAAGATATGGAATCAGTTTTGAGCAGGATTGACAATAGTGGTGAAGGAGTTTATGTACAAGCGTCTACATTAGGGTCATTAGAAGCATTGCTTGAATTCTTGAAGTCCCCAGCTGTAAAGATACCTGTCAGTGGTATTGGCATAGGGCCTGTGCATAAGAAGGATATAATGAAGGCGGGAGTGATGCTCGAGAAGAAAAAGGAATATGCTACAATTTTGGCTTTTGATGTGAAAGTGACTACAGAGGCTCGTGAACTTGCAGACGAAATGGGAGTTAAAATCTTCTGCGCTGATATCATCTATCGTTTATTCGATCAGTTTAAGGCTTACATTGAGAATATCAAAGAGGAGAAAAAGAAGGAATCAGCCGGTGAGGCAGTCTTCCCATGTGTCCTTCAGATTTTACCTAACTGTGTGTTCAATAAGAGAGACCCTATAATCCTTGGAGTTAAGGTCCACGACGGTATACTTAAGGTATCCTATTCTTACTCTGCTATGTTCTCGGTAACTTGCTCACATGTTGACACATCTTCTCACTCCTTTTACCATTCATCTTGGTTTTTAGCTTGGAACCCCCATTTGCGTCCCGGGCAGAGAGTTCATCGATATTGGTAGCATTGCCTCTATTGAGAACAACCACAAGCCTGTTGACTATGCAGAGAAGGGAGAAGAAGTGGCGATTAAGGTAATAACAGGATCATTCCCTTCAACAACTTTTGTATACAGAGAGAGACAAAAGTTGCTGAGGTTTCAACTTGATGCATTCACGCTTTTCTCTGGTATAACAGATTGTTGCTTCAAATCGTGAAGAACAGAAGATGTTTGGAAGGCATTTTGACATGGAAGATGAGCTTGTGAGTCACATTTCGAGGAGATCTATCGACATACTCAAAGCTGACTACATGGTAAGTCGAGGATAAGATAAGTTTTTTTCTTTGAATCATTTATTCTGTCCAAATAAAAAAATGCTCGAAATTAAAAGACATAACAATTGCAGAAAGAAATGTCGACAGAGAAATGGAAGCTCCTTGTGAAACTGAAGAGAATCTTCAAGATTCCCTGAACAGTCAAATGTCTACGCTAGAGCTTACAAAAAAACTCGCAGGCCTTGTTATGTCGTGTCTGCTGCAGAACAAAGCGATTTATCTTCCCGGAGAGAGCTTAAACCAAAAATTGTATTTGTTTTTGTTTATTTTCTCCCTCAAAAGTGCTGGTCGTTAACCTTCTCTTCATGCCTGCAAATTGCAGGGAAACAAAAAGAATCTTGAGATACAGATCATCTTTACTTGCCTTTTTGACTGACTAATTTTTTTTTTTTTTTTGACAATCGAATATATGTTTTTGTCTAATTATGTTCTCTCTATGATGTTAAAATCTTGTTAGAAATTAGTAACAAAAAAAATCATCTAAGATCAGGACAGTTAGTTAAAAAGCTTCAGCTTCGGTTATCCAAAAACATACTTCTCAGAACACACGCCTAGGCTCAGTTCTATCTATGGAACACTTTTTAGGTTTACTTTTTGGCCTGGCGGAGACAATTTATGTGGAGAATCATCACCACTAATCACACTAAAATATGGCCAGATTAAATCAAATACTATTAATTACAAACCATGTTTTGTATAAGAAAATAACCATAAACACATAGTTATAAACGTAACCGCAATTACATATATTTATAGGTTTTAAAGGATAGCTTTAATCTTGTGAGTTGATCAAACAAAAAAAATCTTGTGCTGACATGAGAAACATCTATATATGATCACAAATTTTAAGTTGACAGCCAAAAAAATCAAACAGTTAAATTTTTAAAATATAGACAAAGCTAAGTAGGTTAAGGTGGAAACAAGTAAGATAGTATAAATATGGTTGTGTTGTTGTAATGAAAAAACATTAGAGATTAACGAGAAAAAGGTTAAAGTGGCTAAACCTAATCTCCAAGAGATCTAAAGAGAGAAACAATGTAGACATCCAAAGAGAATCTCTCTAAGTGTTCTAAAAGCTTTGTGATTAGCAAAACAAAGTAAAAGAGAGAACTAGAGAGAAGAGTGAATCTGACCCTAAGTGATAGAGGAGGTCAAGATTCCAACATGGTATCATAGAAATTCAGAAAAAACATCACATCACTGGTGAGTTTATCCAATAAACCACAAATGATATCCAAACACATTTTCAAATCATTGTAGCAATTAATTATACATAAATATTTTTGTCAATACAGATTGATCATCCTGTAAGATAATTATAAGTTGATTAACTTTTGGTCGATCATAGTATTACGATTTTAAATAACATGAAGATTTATGAGGAGCAACCATAGTCCAAGACCCACCACGGCTAAAATCACTCCGACGATAATGGCAATAACTCTTTTTTTATCTACTCCTATCTCCATCGTTAGAGCCATTTCCTCTTACTTGTTCTTCTAGCCAATAACTCCTTTTGGATGTATGTACCCATCACAATATAAACACCCAAAAAGTGATGCTTTTTATAACTAAATAAATGTATCCAACAAAATTAGGACCTCTTTTTTGATTTTTTCCAAAAATATTAATTTTGGATCGTGATACAATATTTAACACAAAATGTAATCAATCAAATGACATGTGTTGCAGTCTCAAAAATAATAATTACATCATATATCGAATTATAATGAGACTCGTTCAACTTCATACATATCAATTTTGTTTAGTATAAGTACTACTAATAGATTGTTATACATTTTTAGACACAGAATATTTCTACTTTAATTAAGGTCATAGGTTTAAAAGTTTAAAACATATATTTAGATATATCTAATATTAAGTAAAAAAAGTAAAGTGTGTCATTTGCCAAATAATTTAATCAAAAATTATATAAAAAATATCTTTTTCTTTTTAACTAAGTGATATTATTTTTTATATTCTCAATTTTAAATTGAGTAAATATTCAAAGAAAAAAAAGTCTGAATTAATTCTGCCAAAACAAAAAAAAAAAGTTAGAATATTTTTTTGGTTACATTTTTTATTTTTTGTATCTCCAGTAAACATCTCAATTGGGCTGGGCCTTACACAAAGACGATCCAGTTACAAAAAGAAAAAAAGGAAAGTCGGAAAACTCGCCGGAGAAAGGGAAGAGGTTACATTCTTTTCTTAACGCCGTCTGTTGTTCTTCTTCCTCGCTTGTCGTTGCGTTCTCTCTCAAACTCTCAGGTAAGCGTCTTCAGTATCCATTTGTGTGTTTTTCAAATAAAGATGGGTTCCTATGGTTTCGTTTCTAGCTGCAAGTTTCTTCCTTTTCAAAAGTTTGTGTCGATCTTAAAACTAAAATCCCAGAGTTCAATAAAACTAATTCTCTCCGTTTTCTTGTAGAAACTTGACCTATACTAGTCCCTGATTCTGATTGCGTCGCTGCAAAAAAATGCAATTTTCTTGTGATCCTGTAAGTGAAATTGGGTGAGATTTCGATTTGGTTTGTAGCTTTTTATATATTTATTTGTTTCGTATGCATTTGTCTCAAGGATCAAGAAGGAGATGAGCTGCCACAGTATGAACACATTTATCAAAATGACTTCTCATATCGAAAGTAAGAGCCTTTCTTTTGATGCTGGCTCTTGGCTTTTGGTTATCTTCTCAATATGGAGTTGTTGTAAAGTACACATTTGTTTTATGCTTCTATAGGCACAAGAAACAGAAGGAAGAAGATATTTCTATCTGCGAATGCAAGTTTGATTTTGGAGACCCTGACAGTGCTTGTGGTGAGAGATGCCTCAATGTCATTACCAACACCGAATGTACTCCTGGATACTGCCCCTGTGGTGTCTATTGCAAGAATCAGGTATTTTAAATGTTTGCTTCTACATTTTGATGTTATTCTAGAATCTATGTGATTCAGAAGATTTGCCTTAAACTAATGTGAGCTTAACATGAATGTTACTAAGTTGTTTTTACATGCTTTGCCGGTTACAGAAGTTCCAAAAATGTGAATACGCCAAAACAAAGTTGATCAAGTGTGAAGGTCGCGGTTGGGGACTAGTGGCTCTTGAAGAAATAAAGGTGAGGACTCAAGCTTATTGTTGTGTCTTTAACATATCTGATACGCTTTACCAAGATTTTATGAAAATTTCCATCACACTTCATTGTTTTAATGCAAAAGGGCAAATTACATGGCCGGTGTATTCTTTTCTGAAGTAAATATTCAATTGGGTTTGATCAAATGACTGGTTGTATTTGATGCTATGATGCAGGCGGGACAGTTTATAATTGAGTACTGTGGCGAAGTAATATCATGGAAAGAAGCAAAGCGTAGGGCTCAAACTTATGAAACTCATGGTGAGTAGAAACTTTACAGAGATGATGATAGTGTTATAATGCTCTAGGTGACGTTAGGTGTGTATAAATTGTGTGTTACATGGGCAGGTGTCAAGGATGCATACATTATATCTCTCAATGCGTCTGAGGCTATTGATGCCACTAAGAAGGGAAGCCTTGCTAGGTTTATAAATCATTCATGGTAAAAGAAACAACTGGCTTTTTTACATGCTTCAAAGAAATTCATATCTAGAAAGCTTTCCTTATTGTTTCTTTCTCTATTTTCTTGCAGTAGACCAAATTGTGAGACGAGGAAGTGGAATGTACTGGGAGAAGTTAGGGTTGGAATCTTTGCAAAAGAGAGCATCTCTCCCCGGACCGAATTGGCCTACGACTATAATTTTGAATGGTATGGTGGTGCCAAAGTCCGTTGTCTCTGTGGTGCAGTCGCATGTTCTGGATTTCTTGGAGCCAAGTCTCGTGGCTTTCAGGCAAGACCTTACGTTATCATCCTAATAGTATTATTTGTCAGAAATTGGGAAAAATGATATTAGTTATACTGGTCTATACCTTATCTTATGCCTTTCTACCATTTCAGGAGGATACATATGTATGGGAGGATGGTGACGATCGGTAATTTTCTTTTCACTTATCTTATGCGGCATAACATTGTCATAGATCATGTGAGAAAGGAAAAAAATTCATATTGGACTGGCGATATTTTAGCCCTTCTCTTTTCTTTTATCTCCAGGTATTCAGTTGATAAAATTCCAGTCTATGATTCTGCAGAGGACGAGCTTACATCTGAGCCCTCTAAGAATGACGAGTCCAACACAAATGAAGAGAAAGAGAAAGATACCTCAACAGAGAACCATTTGGAGTCTACTGCTGTTCAGCAATCAGATTCAACTCCTATGGAAGAAGATGTCGTCACGGAGACTGTTAAAACCGAAACAGCTGAAGACATGAAGCTGCTCTCACAAAATTCACAAGAAGATTCATCACCGAAGACTGCAATTGTATCACGGGTTCGCGGTAACATTTACAAGATTAAGTCTGAATCTCTTCCGAAGAAAAGAGGCAGGCCGTTTTCAGGCGGGAAAACAAAGAATGTCGCCCAGAAGCATGTTGACATAGCGAATGTGGTTCAGCTACTAGCAACCAAAGAAGCTCAAGATGAAGTTCTCAAATACGAGGTAAAACAGTTTTTCAAGCTTATAGATACAAATTCAACATCCTCTCAGTATCCGATGTGTTTGGTAAATTGTTGCTTGCAGGAGGTGAAGAAGGAGGCAGCAGTACGACTCTCGTCATTGTACGATGAGATAAGGCCTGCGATTGAGGAGCATGAGAGAGATAGCCAAGACAGTGTAGCAACAAGTGTGGCGGAGAAATGGATACAAGCAAGCTGTAATAAACTAAAGGCAGAGTTTGATCTTTACTCTAGTGTAATAAAGAATATCGCTTCCACTCCCATCAAACCACAAGACACAAAGACCAAAGTCGCGGAAGCAGGAAACGAAGACCATATTAAACTCTTGGAAGCCAAATGAGAATTAGCTTGACACCCGCTAAATTGCTAGGAAGGTTCAAATTAATGATTTATAATTGTATGATTATCAAAACGTGTTCAATATTTTTGTTTTTTCCTTAAATTGTGAACATAATTTCCGAATATAATTGTCACTTTATATATCATTGATCCATCATCTTTCTTTTTTTTTCTTTTTTTTTTTTTCTTTTTTGGTCGACATCGATCCTTCATCTCTAAGATATAATCTTTTTTAATTGATTTGTTGCCAATAAAATGATTTACATATTTGAATTGAATCTATGGAAAAGAAAAGGAAAAAGCCAATGAGAAGCTGACGAAAAACCGCGTGGTTAAATACATATATAAATGGGTTTTGTGAATTCAAATAAAGACGAAGAAAAAGGTTAAGACTTTATCTTCTACTTTGACCCGACCAGCCAAAGTAAATTGAAAGAAAGAGCCAAAAAGCTTAGCGGTTGATTTTGAAATCTCGTCGCCGGCGCGTGGAGTGTATTTTTCGGCGTTAAACAATAGAAAGAGAAGAGATTTGTGGTGTTCTTCTGCTTAGTTTGATATTATCCATCTCCGGCGATCTGAGTTAGTGAGAGATTTGGTGGAGAATTTTGATTGATTTGTGATCGAAGAGTATAGAGATGGTGAAGGAAACGGAGTACTACGATGTGCTCGGAGTTAGCCCAACTGCTACAGAAGCTGAGATCAAGAAAGCTTACTACATAAAGGTTCAATTTTTATCTTTCTCTTCTCTTGATTTCAAGGTTTTTGTTTTTGGAATGTTATTTGGATCCGGTGAGTTTGATTAGCCATTTGAATTTGGCAAGTGATGATTCCAGTACCCACGACTTGACAATTTATTATAGCTTTGTAATCTGCACAATTCCAGTTTGAGATTTGTTAGTTTTACGATTATAGTGATTGTTTGTTTTATACACAGGCACGCCAAGTTCATCCAGACAAGAACCCTAATGATCCTCAAGCTGCACACAATTTCCAGGCAAGTTCAGATTCCTTAACTTTGAAAAACTTATTTAGGTGATAAGCTTTCCTTGATGTTGCCTGCAATTATTAATACCAACTATTTCTGCAAAATGCTTTGATTTTTAGGTTTATACACCACGGGATAAGCTCTTGCTTTAGAATTTCAAGAATGAGAATTGGAATTCCTCTTCTACTTATTTAATATTCTATGTATGGTTTACATGGCTAATGGAAATGTTGGCATTAGTTTTGAAGAAAATCAAGCATAGAATGAAAATGTCTTACATTGTTTTTCCATCTACTTGTATTGGATGTTTGGATAGTTATTCAAAAAAGGAACTTCTTAATCAGGTTTTGGGAGAGGCCTATCAAGTGCTAAGTGATTCAGGACAACGCCAAGCTTATGATGCATGTGGGAAATCAGGGATCTCCACGTTAGTCTCTTTTTCTTGTGGACTCTAGGGCATGGCTCTTTTCGGTGCAAAGTTTTGGGTCTCAGTGCTTACTTGTTTTTGTTCATCCTGTCAGTGATGCAATCATCGATCCTGCGGCAATATTTGCAATGCTATTTGGCAGCGAACTTTTTGAAGAGTACATAGGACAGCTTGCTATGGCATCAATGGCTTCACTCGATATCTTCACTGAAGGGGATCAGTTTGATACCAAAAAGATACAAGAAAAAATGAGGGTAAGTTTTGGATCAAAGTGTTCCCTGCTCAAACCAAAACTTCTTTGTGCAAAATTTGCTAAATTTGTCGATTGTGTTTGGTTTCAGATTGTCCAGAAAGAAAGAGAAGACAAGCTTGCTCAGGTTCTCAAAGACCGACTCAACGAATATGTGATAAACAGAGACGAATTTATCAGTAACGCTGAAGCTGAAGTAGCTAGACTTTCAAATGCAGGTACTATATTGTGTAGAGTGTTCCCTGTTCTGTAGTTATGCTTTCTCTTTCAATTGATACCATCTCTGTGCTAAAATGAGTCTCATCCCCTTCTATTTGGATCTTCTTCAGCTTATGGTGTGGATATGTTGAATACAATTGGGTATATATATGTAAGACAAGCAGCAAAAGAACTAGGGAAGAAAGCTATTTATCTCGGAGTACCATTCATTGCTGAATGGTTTAGGAACAAAGGTCACTTCATCAAATCTCAATTAACAGCTGCAACAGGTTAGATTAAAGAAGAAACTAAATCAAGAACAAATTTCTAGAATCTGGTCTTCTCTCTTAGGAAGCAAGACATGTTGTGATTTTGTTTTCTTTTCCTGGCTCTTTATTGTCATCCTAGGCGCATATGCTTTGTTCCAGTTGCAGGAGGAAATGAAAAGGCAGCTAAATACTGAAGGAAATTATACTGAGGAGGAACTTGAGGAATACCTTCAGGCCCATAAAAGAGTGATGATTGATTCGCTGTGGAAGCTCAATGTTGCTGATATCGAAGCCACTCTTTGTCGTGTTTGTCAGCTGGTTGTTTAGCTTAACTAATACTCATGTTCACATCTGACCTCTTTGTTCAATTTTTCTGGTTTGTAAACTTATTTATGATTCTTTTTGTATAGGTTCTTCAAGATCCAGAAGCCAAAAGAGAGGAGCTTCGTACAAGAGCAAGAGGGTTAAAAACTCTGGGGAGGATCTTCCAGGTAAAATCTGGTTTCATTTCCTTCTTCTTATAGTCTGACGGGTAATTTTTCAAATGTGATTAGGGAATTAAGATAAAGACCTAAATGATTTAACTTTTCACTCATACAGAGAGCCAAGACAGCTAGTGAGAGTGATCCTTTAGCAAATAATGAACCTCAAAAATTAAACGGAAATGGAAGGGACGACCATAATGATACATCTACATCACCAAAATCCAATGAAGCATTTCACTCTACCTCTGGTCCTCAGGTATCATTTCAAATAAACCTTTAGCTTATCTTTGATCTTTCTATCTCACCAAACTCATATCTCTCCATGTTCAACAATGGACAAATGCTTCTTTAGCTGACTTGTGTTAGATAGACATAACATTCATGCCTGTGTGTTTAGTAGAAACACTCTGAAAAAGGTTCAGATCGAAAGTGAACTGTTTTCTTGTTGGATAATCGTAGGAACCACAAAGCCCCTACGTGGAAGAATTCAAAATTGGAGATGAACAATTCAACTATTACTTCCCACGACCGGCGCCACCTCCTGGCGCAGGGAAACACTCTTCGACTGGCTATGATTGATTCAGGTGAGATCGGGGGTATATATATCAGTCTTAGCAATATTGCAGTTGTGTACCATTATGTAAAATTATTCCTTTTCTTTTGGTTTTGGGGGGATTTAACGTGCAATTGGCTTGTTAGAAGAAAATGATTGATGTTGAAAGCACATATAAAAGCTCTTTTGTGATAATGTGTCCATGGAAATTATTGTGAAGGTGTAATGACTTAAGAGTATAAATAAAAAGCCAGAAACTATTACATCATAAGGGAAACACATTACATTATTGATAACAATTTCAAGCTGTTGATTCGAGGAAAGGGTAATCGGTGTAACCCACAACAGGATCAGAAATATAAAACGTTGTTCTATCGTATTTATTCAGCGGTGCATCCACTTGAAACCTCTTTGGCAGGTCCGGGTTGGCCAGAAACCATCGACCGTAAGCCACCAGATCGGTCCGTCCCTTTGCCACGGCCTCATTCCCATCTTCTCTCGTGAAACCTCCTGCAGAGATGAAAGTACCCTTAAAGGCTTTCCTCATCGGCATTAGTGTATGAGGAGAAGCTGATATATCTCCCACTGTTTTCATTCTGGGTTCAACCGCATGACAGTAGAGGATTCCATATTTGTTCAGAGATTCCACCATGTAAAGCCCTAATGCTTCTGGATTAGTGTCTCCGGATTCCATGTAGTCTGCGAAAGGAGAGAGCCTTATTCCAACACGGTCTGGCCCGATCTCCTTGGTCACTGCATCGACTACTTCTATAGCAAATTTACAACGGTTTTGCAATGAACCACCGTATTCATCAGTTCTATCATTCACCGTGTCCTTCATGAACTGATCAATCAGATAGCCATGAGCTCCATGAATCTCAACTCCATCAAAGCCTGCAACAACAACATTCAAAAGACACACATATAAGAGTCTTGAATGAGATAGCTTCTGAAATTCCCAATCCAAGTATGCTTACCAGCTTCCATAGCATTTCTTGCAGCAAGCCTAAAATCATTGACAATGCCGTGGATTTCTTCGATACTTAGCCGTCTTGGAGGGGTAAAGAGAGCTTCATCAATGCCATTAGCACGCATTTTAGGCATCAATGGCTTATCCGTACAAGAGATAGGAGCTTGTCCATTTGGCTGAAAACCGCTATTTGAAACGCGGCCAGCATGCCAGATCTGACAGAAGAAGATACCACCTTTGGCATGAACAGCATCAACGATTGGCTTCCATGCCTCCACATGCTCTTTAGTCCATATCCCAGGTGTATCTGGATACCTTCAAGATCAAATCACACAAATGTAGGATGATCAGCAAAAACCCACAAATAAAAACGTTAACTTTAATCGAAATCACACAAATGTGCAAGGATAAGATCAAAAACCAACAAATAAAAACATTAACTTTAATCAAAAAGTAAGAGTTTTTGAGTTACCCTTGAGCTGTATCAGAAACTCCGGTGGCTTCAGCGATGAGTAAACCTCCCGGTGTCGTTCTCTGAGAGTAATACAAGATAGCGTGAGGCTGAGGAACGTTTCCGTACGATCTCTGTCTCTTCAATGGTGCCAGAACAACCCTATGGGAAAGATTGAATCTTCCCATCTTATAGGGGGTGAGAAGAGGGATACTCTGTTTTGCTACTGCGTTTTCCATTTCCATGAATTCAAAACTGTGGATTTTGTAAAAACTGTTGATGGATTTAAATTTGGTGAATTGTAGACGATAATGGATATATCCGAACATATTTATACACATTGATCGATCAGAGAATTAGGAACGCAAGTGTTTCTTTTCATCTTTAAGGACGTGGTCACGTGGACGTCATTGAGGACGTCATTGAGGACGCATTTGTGGACCCTTCCTTATAAATCCAACCACTTGGATTTTTGTTTATTTTCTTCATATTGACGCATTCATTGAGACGACATTATATATTCATTGCTTTCTTCATCCTATCATGATAGTATCATCTTCTACAGTTCGGATTCTACTTTTGATCCATTGGAGATTACAGAACATAACAAATGGGGCCTCAATATGATTTCAACAGATTGTTCCGATGTATAACTTTGACCACCGACAACAAAAATTAGGTAGAGTTGGAGGAAGATGCTCTGTTTTGTTTTGTTCTGCGCAGCATACGAAAGAAGGGAAGATTATTAAAGGATCCATATGAAGCCCAATATAGTGTCTTATGTGTAGTCCAAAAGCCCATGTAATGGTCCATGTAACTAGGGTTCTTAGCAAGATAGTGACTCATATATATAGTCATGTAATGAGAACTTTGATGTTAACTTTGGAGTTGCTATTGAGAGCAACTCTCCTCTTTCTCTTTGTATGAAATCAAATCTAAAGTCTTTGAGTTCTTGGTGACAACCTAAGTTCTTCTTCTTCTCTTTATATTTTTGCACAATAAAGCTCTATTGAGCTATATCATTTTCAGTCTTAGGTTTCTATGTTAATAAGCTCTTTAAGAGCATTGTCTTGAGTTTGTCAACATGGTATCAGAGCCAAACGGTTCATTGGGTTTTTATTCTCACTAGCTTCTAGCTTGCAAAGCATTGTTGAAGTCCAGATTATCTTCCGCAGCCTCTGTACTTACTATCAACCAGAGAATCTTGGGCAGAACAACAAGATCTTGACTACCTCTCGTCTCTGATATCCTCACAAGAGCTCTTGGGATAATCATAGCTTCCTAAGTGACAAAGGTTCGAGCTTTAGCTTTCTCCAGCCATCTTGCGGCTTAAAGTATAGATTTTTTTGCCGTAAAGCAAGAAATCTGCAGAAGTATTCGTGGGTCTCTTCTTCAAATGTGCAAGAGTAGACAAGAGAAGATGAAACAGAAAGCTCAGGAGGAGAAAGAAGAAACATGAACAGAAGAATCAAGCTTCGCGTTATCAAGGTAACAAAAAAAAAAATGTGGTAGCTTGAAAAGGATTTGCCGACAGGATTTAGATAGTAGGTCTGGAATTGAGATGCTAGAATGGAATAGGACTGATTTGGGTTTGAGAAGGATGCGTTGATGGCTGCAAGTTTCTTGCTTTTGCTGAGCGCACGCAAGATGTTTGATAAAATGCCAAAGAGAAAAACAGATTGGGTTTATGCAAACTTTAGTTGGCTAATGGATGAGACGCAAATAGTGAGTAGGATTTAAGTAGTTGTGGAAGATAATTCTTCATCACCATGAGACAGCTTAGGGGAGTTAGACGAGGTAAAGAAAACCCGAACTCTTCGTGAGATAAATAGGCTACAAAGATAGACCTGAAAAGATCTCACACTAATGACTGTTTTTAGAGTGAACTGAGGGTATTGACTACAACAAACAACTTCAAGCTCTCTTCCCTTTCTCAATCCGCTGCACTTATGCTTGGAAAAATGAAGCTTGCGAAGCACACGTCTCTTGGTCTCATCTTGCTGCGAATATTACTTCATATATGTTCGGTTCAAGACGGGATTAAGACTGATTATAGAAGATAAAAGTGTGACTGAGATAATATGCATTCAAGGGATCCTGGACTGAAAATCAAGCTCCTCCATCAACTAAGGTAATGTGTCTAAACTTTCTTCTTAGGCTGAACAAGAGACAAGGATGCTGGTTGGTTTAGAGAGATAGGTTTGGAATCATGAAATAGGCTGTTATGGTAGAATTTGGACAGTATTCCCAAAGGAAAAGGGAGAACAGACATTGTGTTTGATTCAAAGCTAAGACAAGGCTGCATTTGTGTCACTCAAAGGAGATGGGTGATTTTGTTTTTTTTTTGTTTTCTTGGGAATACCTCTGAGAGAGTTTAAAGGAAAAACTCTACAAGTATCAACCCAATTTGAGAGTAGATTGGTCAAAGTACCTCTGAGAGAGCATTGTTAGCTCTACAAGTACAGAACCACATGATTAAAGTGGGTAAAGAAACCCTAAGAAGTACGAGATTGGTCATACCTCTGAGAGAGTTTATAAAACTCTACAAGTATAGACCTCATATGGCTTTGAAGATCAGATGACAATTATGTCTCTACAATGAAGTTCTTCTACATCTCCTTATGGGCTGCAAATGTTTCTGTTCAGTCTACTAGGGTGGTTACCATCAGTTTTGACAAGCCTAAGATTCGGTTAAGCTCTAATGTTGGTCTTTCTTTGTGCATACAAACTTAGCATCGTTGCTTTCACACCCGCTGCTAAGTTTGCGGGGGAGTATTAGTGGACCTATATGAAGCCCAAAAGAATGTCTTGTGAGAAGTCTAAAAGCTCATGTAATGGCCCATGTAACTAGGGTTCCTAGCAAGGTGAGGATTCATATATATAGTCATGTAATGAGAACTTTGATTGTAACTTTGAGAGTTGTCTCAAAACAACTCTCCTTCTCCATTTTTATAAAAGTATCAATCTTGAATCATTGTGTTCTTGGTGACAATCTAAAGTTCTTTCATTTTATCTTTCTTTACATAATAAAGCTTTAATAAGCTATTCAATTTCTATCTTTATATTTCTCTTTCAATAAGCTCAATGAGAGCATTGTCTTAGAAATGTCTTCATGGTATCAGAGCACAGGAGATCAGGGATCTATTGGTTCAAGTTTCTATTCTTCTAGCTTTTGCTTGTTTTTAAAGATTGAAGATTTGTTGGTTCAAAAGAGAAAAAAGAAAAGACCACATCTTTAGTCTTCGTCTTTAGACCACATTTGTTAGCTAAGAACCCTAGTTACATGGACCATTACATGGGCTTTTGGACTACACATAAGACACTATATTGGGCTTCATATGGATCCTTTAATAAAGATAGCATCATGAGAAGAACACACTGAATTGCGGCATGATCACACTAAACAGAAATAAGAAACTAACCATCCTGTTATCTTGTGTCGGTCTAGCCCACCTTGCTTGACTAGTTTAGGAACAAAAGGTCACTTGATCAAAACTTTTTGGAGGATACATAAAACAGCTTGCTATGGCATCAAAGGTTTCACTTGATATTGCCAAGAAAATACACGAAGAAATGAGTCCCTGATTCAAAACCCTTAATGTGTGTGCCATTATGTAAAATTATTCTTCTTCTTTTTTGTTTTGGCGTAATTTAATGTGAATTTGGGATTGTTAGAAGAAAATGATTAATGTTGAAAGCCCATGATAGCTCTTTTGTGACAATGTGTTGGAAGAATATGATCAATGTTAAAAAGCACATGAAAAATCTCATTTGTGATAATGTGTTGGAAGAGAGTGATCAATGTTAAAAAGCACATGAAAAATCTCATTTGTGATAATGTGTTTAATTTGCGACAATGTTCTAGTACTAGAAACTTATTACATCAAAAGGGAAACATATTACATTATAGATAACAGTATTTTAAGCTGTTGATTCGAGGAAAGGGTAATCAATGTAACCCACGACAGGATCAGAAGTGTAAAACGTTGGTCTATCGTATTTATTCAGCGGTGCATCCACTTGGAACCTCTTTGGCAGGTCCGGGTTAGCCAGAAACCATCGACCGTAAGCCACCAGATCGGTCCGTCCCTTTGCCACGGCCTCATTCCCATCTTCTCTCGTGAAACCTCCTGCAGAGATGAAAGTCCCCTTAAAGGCTTTCCTCATCGGCATTAGTGTATGAGGACAAGCTGATATTTCTCCCATTGTTTTCATTCTGGCTTCAATCACATGACAGTAGAGGATTCCGTATTTGTTCAAAGATTCCGCCATGTAAAGCCCCAATGCTCCTGGATTAGTGTCTCCGGATTCCATGTAGTCAGCAAATGGAGAGAGCCTGATTCCAACACGGTCTGGCCCGATCTCCTTAGCCACTGCATCGACTATATCTAAAGCAAATTTGCAACGGTTTTGCAATGAACCACCGTATTCATCAGTTCTATCATTCACCGTATCCTTCATGAACTGGTCAATCAGATAGCCATTAGCGCCATGTATCTCAACTCCATCAAAGCCTGCAACAACAACATTCAAAGGACACATATAAGAATCTTGAATGGTTCAGCTTCTTCAGCTTCTTGAATTCACAATCCAGATTTGCTTACCAGCTTCCATAGCATTTCTTGCTGCAAGCCTAAAATCGTTGACAATGCCGGGGATTTCTTCGATACTCAGCCGTCTTGGAGGAGTAAACATGGCTTCGTCAATGCCATTAGAGCGGATTTGAGGCATCAATGGCTTATCCGAACAAGATATAGGAGCTTGTCCATTTGGCTGAAACCCGCGATTAGAAACACGGCCAACATGCCAGATTTGACAGAAGAAGATACCACCTTTAGCATGTACGGCATCAACGATTGGCTTCCATGCCTCCACATGCTCTTTAGTCCATATCCCAGGAGTATCTTGATACCTTCAAGATCAAATCACACAAATGTAGAAAGGATCAGAACCAAAAACCCACAAATAAAAACGTAAACTTTATTCAAAAAAGGAAGAATTTTTTAGTTACCCTTGAGCTGTATCTGAAACTCCAGTGGCTTCAGTGATGAGAAAACCTCCTGGAGACGTTCTCTGAGAGTAATATATGGCAGCGTGAGGCTGAGGAACGTTTCCGTACGATCTCTGTCTCGTCAATGGTGCTAGAACAACCCTATGGGAAAGATTGAATCTTCCCATCTTATAGGGCGTGAGAAGAGGTATACTCTGTTTTGCTACTGCGTTCTCCATTTCCATGGTGGATTTTGTAAGAACTGTTGATGAATTTAGATTTTTATCAAAAACACTTTGAAGTTTTCCGTGAATTGTGGAAGATAATGGATATATCCGCTCATATTTATTTTAAATATGAATCATATCGGAGAATTTAGGAAGGCAAGTGTTTATTTCGTCTTAAGGGACGTGGTCGTCATTGACGACGCATTTGTGGACCTCCCTAAGTCCATCCACTTGGAATTTATTTATATATTCATGATGACGTATTCATTGACGACATAGGAAGAGCTTAACCACTTTGAACTTAACCTATATTCCTTTCTTTGTTCCCTCCTATCATCTACAGTTTGGATTCGGCTTTTTGATGCATTGGAGCTTACACAGAACATAACAAATGGGGCCTCTTATAATTTCAATCACTTCTTTTTTTGGTTGACTTTACGAAACTTTGACGACCGACAAAAAAATAGGTAGATTTTGGTGAAATATGCTCTGTTATTATCTGCGCCACATAGTAAAGACTAAAGAGGCAAAGATTGAATCAAAAGAATGTGAATTGAGACATAAGATACACTGAATTGCGGCATTATTACATCAAACAGAAATAAGAAACCAACCATTTTTGGGTGTTTATGTAGCCCACCTTGCTTGACTAGTTTGAAAGAGACAGAGCTTTAACAATTCGCCATTGTTGAAATCAGATTTGGGCCTTAAGTTTATGTTATCAGCCCAGTTTTAAAACTCCTAGACTTATAACGTTTTGTTTTGTGTACTTATTTTTTCAAATAGTAAGTTCTCTTATTCAGGTGTTGGGAGATGCCTTATGCCGATCAAGTGGCAAGTGATTTAAACACAACGCCAAGCTTATTATGATATACATGTGGCGAAGTCAGGAATCTCAGTGTTAGTCTCTTTGTCTTGTAACATGTATCTTCTCTGTTTTCCACTTGTCTTGATGTCATTTCTGATTGCTCCTTGAATCATCTTAACGATCAAGTACTGAAAAGTAGAAGAAAAGATTTCACTTGTTTACCAAAATTCGAACAAGACAATAAATCAAATTGTGTCTCTTTTCCAAAGGTTTGGGTGATTGCTTTAACAACTTTCTTATATAGCTCATTGATCCCTATAACAAAACAGAGCATGAGTCAGAACAAGCAAGGTTTTGCACCATATCTCTTTTCCAAAGGTTTGGGTGATTGCTTTAGCAACTTGCTTATCTAGCTCATCGACTCTATACACATCCAAACGATCAACATAGAGCAAGACATCTATTGTTCTGTTCACAAGAAACCTGCACAAAATCCGAGAAACACAACAACTATCGTAAAAACTTCCACACACACACTCAAATATACAACTTCAGCCTAAAGCGGATACTCATAATTCACAATTTCAACAGAAACCCAAACAAAATGAAGAGCTTGTCAAACAAAATGTCATCCAAGCCAATTAGCGAAGAGAGATTCCAAAAGAGTAGCTACTGACCCGGTGGTTCGAAGAGTACTAGATTTGCAGCGTCTCCATACTTAGGTACGAGGTTTGAGAAACCACCTACGGAACTTTTGGATTTTCTATCACAGAACTCCCAATATGCTTACTGAATTATTTTTCTGTGAAATTATTCTTTTTTGTGGTTTTGGCGTAAATTAATGCGAATTTGGGCTTGTTAGAAGAAAATGATTGATGTTGAAAGCACATGCAAAAGCTCTTTTGTGACAATGTGTTGGAGATCATGTGTTCTCATTACTATTTGTGTTGAGGCACAGGCTAAGTTATACAGGTTTTGTCATCTTCAAATGCATTAATAATTGCAGAGACCCATCATTTTTTCTAAAACTATTGATAAAACACAATAATTTCTAAAACTATTACTAAACACACATAACAAAAACGATATTTTTCTTTCTTTGTATATAAATGATACTATAATCAATCAAGTAAAGAATAGCTGGAACAAAGGACAAACTCAATAATTTGGTTTCGAAATACTTGGCTTTGAGTGTGACGGTGTGACTATGACCAATGGCAAATTCTGATTATTTCTTTTATATTCGACAATTATGATCATAACAAAATGTGACTATGACCAATGGCAAATTGGGATTATTTCTTTTATATTCGACAATTATGATCATAACAAAATGTGAAAACTAACACTCTTCATTTCTTTTATCTAGATCTGTATAATGATGATGCTAACTTGTAATAGAAAATCTTAATCAAATTGTACTATTAGTTACACATCTCGACATTATTTCCATTCTAAAATAAATTATAGTATAAGTACGTACTCCGTTATAATTACCGTTAAAATTTCGCTGTTATCAGTACCGTGTGGCTTAATTTAAGACTTTAAGTAAACGTTTGATAAAATAATCTCTCGGAAGTTAAAATTTAATTTGAAAACTAAAAGCACGACGTTACCAGCGGTAAGAAAAGACAAAATTACCCTTAGATAGAACTCGTCTTGAATTAACAAACAAGTGGACCAGAAGAAGAAAGAAGAAGGTCAAATATGGTAAACGACACGCGTCAATGAATGAATTAAATAATTAAAATGATTACATTAATATATAAATATTATTTCGAAATCTCAGAGAATTAAAAGAAGAATTTATACAACTCCAAGGAAAGCATCAATGGTGGAAGGAGCTTTGCTTGTGAGATATATTCAGTGACGTCGAGTGAAGAAGCAGTGAACCATTAGTTGAAGAGACAGAGAGAGAGCAAGCGAGAGTGAGAGAAAGAGATACGTATTTGTTTGTGTGTGTGTGTTTTCGCTTTTTGGCTTTCTTCGCCGATTCCACGAACGGCGTGAATCGACTTTTCTCCAGATCTCATCTCTTCAAAATCTGCAGGCGAATCGAGATTTGTCAGATCTCGTTTTCGCTTGCACGAGATTTCAGATCTGATAGTGTCGGTGTTCAATTTTTCTCAATTCAAATGGAGAAACCGGAGAGCGAGAAGAAATCGGCTGTTTCCGACGTCGGTGCATGGGCAATGAATGTAATCAGCTCCGTTGGAATCATCATGGCTAATAAACAGCTCATGTCTTCCTCTGGTTTCGGATTTGGCTTTGGTAATGTATCTCTCTCTGATCTATCTATCTTCAATTAGCTTCACACTTGATGAATCTGAATATTCGATTCTTGTTTATATATTTCCACAGCTACAACTTTAACGGGATTTCACTTCGCCGTCACTGCACTTGTTGGTATGGTTTCAAACGCTTCGGGATTATCAGCATCAAAGCATGTTCCTCTTTGGGAGCTTCTCTGGTTCTCAATTGTTGCTAACATCTCTATCGCTGCTATGAACTTTAGCCTTATGCTCAACTCTGTTGGCTTCTATCAGGTAACTTGAATCTCTTGGTTTTGTTGTTCTTCGGTTGAAAGATCCTTGTTTTTGATCTTGCTTTATTCATTTTCACTTAGATTTCGAAATTGAGCATGATTCCGGTGGTATGCGTGTTGGAATGGATTCTACATAGCAAGCATTATTGTAAAGAAGTGAAAGCTTCTGTTATGGTTGTGGTTATTGGTGTTGGGATTTGTACTGTGACTGATGTAAAAGTTAATGCCAAAGGTTTCATTTGTGCATGCACTGCCGTTTTCTCCACTTCTCTGCAGCAGATTGTAAGTATCCCTTTGTTTATGTTAGATCTGGAGTTTCTTCCATCTGCTTACATTGTTTGAAACACAAAGGCTCAAACTTTTTTTAGATCAGTGGTATCTTGAGGACCTTTTGTCTCTTTGATTTCAATTTATGTCTGATCTGTATGTTAGGCCTCCCAGATCTGAATTCAAAAGCTATGTTTGTTATCATCAATAAAACGACACATTTCTGTAGATACTATGATGTTGTGTCAAGTGTTTGTTCTGATAAATTTTCCTTTCTTCTTTTGGTTACAGTCTATAGGCTCTCTGCAGAAGAAATACTCAGTAGGATCCTTTGAATTGCTGAGCAAAACAGCCCCAATCCAAGCCATTTCACTTCTCATCTTTGGGCCCTTTGTTGATTATTTCTTGAGCGGCAAATTCATATCTACTTACAAGATGACTTACGGTGCCATCGTAAGTAAATTTTCAACTACTCTAAGGTTCAGATGACTCAAGCATAAACACAAAATCTTTACTTTTATCTCTCAATTTTGCAGTTCTGCATTCTTCTCTCTTGTGCCTTAGCTGTTTTCTGTAACATAAGTCAATATCTCTGCATTGGAAGATTCTCAGCGACATCTTTCCAAGTTCTAGGCCACATGAAAACAGTATGCGTCCTCACATTAGGTTGGCTTCTCTTTGATTCCGAGATGACATTCAAGAACATCGCCGGGATGGCCATAGCCATTGTTGGAATGGTGATCTATAGTTGGGCAGTTGATCTAGAGAAACAGAGGAATGCAAAGTTAACGCCACACGGCAAAAACAGTATGACCGAAGATGAAATTAAGCTACTCAAGGAAGGAGTTGAGCATATCGACTTGAAAGACGTTGAGCTCGGTGACACTAAACCATAAGGGTATGCTTATTATACCCATTTGAAATTTACACGTCGAAAGTGATTTTAATTCTTTATACAAATATTTCCTTTGTGTGCCATTTACTTGTTCTTTCCACTTTCTACATGTCTTAGAACATTTTGGGCTTTCCAGAAAGCCCATAAATCCTTCTTTGCTTAAGAAGAAGGCCCATCCTTGAATAGTGAATGTCCTATATAGTAAGTAATACAGAAATGTCAACTGAGCATGTGATTTTATTCATTTTCTATATGAACTACCAAAACAGATCTCTTGTATCATCTGTATGATTCAATGGCATACAAATTTCTAACAGTGAACAGTTTCCAAATGTTATAAATTTTGTGGAAACGAGCATAACTCAGGTCATGAGTCAGGACATGTGATGTGTGTTTAAAAATACAAGAAAGTACATGTGATGTGGTTTAAAGCTATAAGCAATGATTAAAAGTTAAAACAAAAGATAGCTGTAAAATAATTTTAGTTTGTGATTAGGACATGGAAAAATTACTGGATATCAGTTAAAAATATATATAGTATAATTACTGGGGTTAAGAAGAGGAAGAGGAAAGAATGAGAGGAGGAAAGAGGTCCCACAAATATGAAACCAGACCCCAAAAAAGATCCAAATCCTACAACTAGGTACCATACTATTACTAGGCCCTCTTTTTCCTCTGCTTTAATGTCTTTATTGGAACCCTCAATACCTATAGACAATTCATAAAGATCAAAACAAAATTTTAGGGAAAAGAATCACCTTTCGTTTTTATAATCCCCTTAATTGCCGAAATATAATCAATTTAAACAAATTTTAATCTTAATCAGTGTTCAAGAAAGCGCTAGGCGCTAAGCGGGCGGTGACCCAATGCCTAGCGCCTAGAACGCCTAATCGGGGCCTAGACGATTTTTTAGGCGGTTTAGACGTTTATAACATAAAATATTATAAATATGATATTATATATAAAAGTTATATAAAATATCTATATAAAACTAAAAATTATGAAATTATAAACAAAAATTAGATAAAATATTTATTTATATTTATATTAAACAATATATGAATATTTATAACTATATATATAAATAAAACTCTAATTAAAATTGAAAAAATATATTAAACAAGATCTGTGTAATTTTAGGCGGTCAAGGCGGTTATCTAGGCGTCACATAAGAGCCTAGCGCCTAGTCGGGGCCTAGGCGACCGCCTAGACCGCTTTTTAGAACACTGATCTTAATACATATACTATAATCTATATATGTCACTAAATATAAACTCAAATTCGTTACTTGCCAATTTCTTCTTCTCTTTTTTTTTTAGCCAAAATCTTTATAAATCAAAGCTTTGTTATTCAACTTGCAAAGCCAAAAAAATCACAACAATCTTGTTGTTCTTGATAAGTGTATAGCATTTATTAATAACCTCAATGGTCGCTTGACTTAGCAGTTATACACTGATTTTGGACGTGTTTTTAGACCAAACCAAAAAAGCAAATACTAAAAATTTAGACTTTTACATGTTCTCCTTAACCCTTATTAGTAAAACGACCTTCACGTGCTCAGGGAATCAACTTTTTTTAAGGGTTTAGATGTCTAATTAGTAATTTACCCATATAATGAACAACTTAAACACATTGATAAACCTTACTATTTTTTTCCCAAAATGGGGTACCATTATTAATTTCTTTTATATTTTTTCTGCTATTGTAGAGAGTGTGAAAACCGAAGAGATTTAACATTATTATTATTAAATATTAACAGTTTTTTTTTCCTTTTTCTCTTTTTCTCTTTGGGTTCTCTTTTTTTTTTTTTTTGGTTGGCTAGAGCTTTTTGTGTGTTTGTTTTTATCTTTTTTTTTCTCTTTCTATGTGGTAAGTCACATTCTGATTAAAATAGAAATGCTTTTTCCATCGTAAGGATCATCTTTTCATGCCGATTGCATCAGTGCAGATTTCCTTATTTACTCTTCTCTTCTAAAATTTCCATTTTTTTCTTAATCTCTCCCAACTCCACTCATAAAATAAATTTGTCTTTCTTTCCCAAAATCCCTTTCTTTTTTCTTTTGCCTTTAGCTTTTTCTTTTTTCTCCTCTGGATCGTATCAGTAAGCTGTGGAAGAAATTGTGAGAAAAAAATGGAGAATACCAAACGGATTACTACGTCTTTGACCTGAAGAAAACCCTACTCAGAAGTTGAATAAAAGCAGTGATTTTTCTGACGAACAGAGACACCTAAATGGGCTCAGAGCAGCACAGATTTCCTCAGCAGGAACAGGTTTCTCTTAAATTCTCTTTTTTCGTTGTGAATTCGAGTTCCTGAGGTTTTAGTTATCTCTGTTCTTCAGATTTTAAAGCTTTCGTTTTTAGCAAGTTAGTGTTTTTTTGTTTTTTGCTACTTAGATCTGACTATCCGACTCTGTTCACACTAATCTACTTGATGGAGCAATGTTCGTTAGGGTTTATGTTGAGTCTCTCCTTTGATCATTATGTTGTTGTAAATCCCACCTTTAAGCTAAAGCGAGCAAGTGATTACTGAGAATTGGAATAAAAAGTTGACATTTTTCTGAATTCACCATTCACTTAGAAGAAGAAAAAATCAAACTTTTAGGGGTTGTGATCTAGATTCGATGCGTGTAAGCTTATAAGATGATTACCGTTTCGTGCTTCAGATCCATAATCATTTCATGGTTCTGTAGAAACAGTTGATTCACTATATCTCAATTATCTTCTTGCTTCACAGATCTCTTTTACACGTTGGTTTTTATTCCTTAAGAGCATTGACCTTTGAACTTACATGTCAAGTGTCTGTGTGTGTCCTTTTGCAGAGGAAAAGGTGGGGAGGTTGTTTAGGAGTGTTCTCTTGTCTCAAGTCGCAAAAAGGTGGAAAAAGAATTGTACCAGCATCTCGCATTCCTGAAGGCGGCAATGTCTCGGCCTCACAACCTAATGGAGCTCATCAAGCTGGTGTCTTAAATAATCAAGCTGCAGGAGGGATTAATCTATCACTTCTGGCTCCACCTTCCTCTCCTGCTTCCTTCACCAATTCAGCTCTTCCTTCAACTGCTCAGTCACCAAACTGCTACTTATCGCTGGCTGCAAATTCACCGGGAGGTCCTTCGTCGAGTATGTATGCCACTGGACCATATGCTCATGAAACCCAATTGGTCTCACCGCCTGTTTTCTCTACATTCACCACCGAGCCTTCGACTGCTCCTTTCACTCCTCCTCCAGAGCTTGCACGTCTGACTGCTCCTTCTTCACCTGATGTACCTTATGCTCGTTTCTTGACTTCCTCCATGGATCTCAAGAACTCTGGTAAAGGTCATTACAATGTTTCAAGCGACCTTCAAGCTACATATTCTCTTTATCCTGGTAGTCCAGCCAGCGCTCTTAGATCACCAATCTCTCGGGCTTCGGGAGATGGGTTATTATCGCCTCAAAATGGTAAATGCTCAAGGAGTGATTCTGGCAACACATTTGGGTATGACACAAATGGAGTCTCCACACCTTTGCAGGAGTCAAACTTCTTCTGTCCTGAAACTTTTGCCAAGTTTTACCTGGATCACGATCCTTCGGTTCCTCAAAACGGTGGAAGATTAAGCGTGTCCAAGGATTCAGATGTGTATCCTACAAATGGATATGGAAACGGTAACCAGAATAGGCAAAACAGAAGTCCCAAGCAAGACATGGAGGAGTTAGAAGCTTACAGGGCTTCCTTTGGGTTCAGTGCAGATGAAATCATCACAACTAGTCAGTATGTAGAGATCACTGATGTGATGGATGATTCTTTTAACACAGCAGCTTACTCTCCAAGCGATGGACAAAAGCTTCTTAGAAGAGAAGCAAATCTGCTGAGTCAAACAAGCCCCAAATCAGAAGCAGATCTCGATTCACAAGTTGTAGACTTCCATTCACCAAAGGCATCAAATGGCTACAAAGGTGAGTATCGTCACATTATTATCTCAATCACCTTGCAGAGACAATATCATGAGTTGCTTCATTCCATTGTGTGTGTGCTAATTGTATTGTATGGTATGGCTCAGATCACAAACAAAGAAACCGGATCCATGCGGATGAAGAGGCCTTATTGTCAAGAGTGGGGTCTGTAAAAGGAAGCAGAAGCTATCCTATTTCAAGCTCGGATGCAGAGGTCGAATACCGAAGAGGAAGAAGCTTAAGGGAAAGCAGAGAGAACAGACACAGGATAGCCTGATCAAGAACAACAAAGCCAGCTCTGTTCTTAAGGTCTTCTAAGTTCTAAAAAGTATTAAATATGGATCTTGTGATGCTAACTCTCAAGATAATAATCTAGTTTTTTTTTAAGTATATATAGATATATATATATATATATAAATTACAGATGGTTTTTAGTAGAATGTTATATATAAGAGAGAGCAAGGGTGCGAAAGTGAATGCTTGTTTTTAGTTTGACATGGCTTTTTTGTAAGACCCCATCTTTTATCTAATTGCACCAATCTGTTTCAGGTTCTTTACTCTCCTTTTTATTGCATTGTTAACAACTTAAGATGTTAGATTGGAACTTGTGAATGTTGTTAATTCGTGATTTTCTATATAAACACTAAAGTTTTATAGTATTATGTTTATGTATTGTTTAGCTGTGTGTACATTGACATGTTCTAGTAAATGTGTTCATCTCCAAACAAAACTATTCAATTCTTGTATTTTAATCAAAATATTTGCAAATTGTAAACGTCTGTTAATTCACCTTTATAATGTAATGAAAGTTCTTTTATTAAAACTAAAAATATTCTAGTTATTAGTATAGATAAACACAAAGACAAAATAGTAACACGTTAACTTTTAGAAACACTTGTAAGTAAATCTCTGATGAGTTTCTCGTTTCTAGAATATTGCTGGACCGGGTCAGGTCAATATTATTGGGCCAGATTAGATATTGGATTGTCGACGTTGCTTACGTTACGTTCTATCTTGTTTAAGAACTAATCTATCGACTTAGTCTTAAATTAAGCAAACATTGCCTTAAATTCTCTGTTCTGCGACCGTTTTTTGACCGTTAAAACCCCTAAATAAAGAAAACAAGTTGATTACAGAAAAAGCACTGAAAAAGTGATTATTTTCACAATACTCTTATGAGAAAATACTTATTTTTTTTGTACAAATCTCTAATAAAAACACCACTACTAATTAAGAAACCTTTCAAATCATTATTTTTTTTAACAATTTTTTAAAAAATCTTTTGCTCACAATCTTTCTCAGTCCGAACTAACCGTTGGTAATAATTATTAAAGCGTAAATCATACCTCTCAAATCAAAACTCAAATTTGGGATCAAAGACTCAACATTTCTTTTAAGAGAATTCCTAAAATCAAGTGAGCTATCATCACTTGTTAAAATTTCATAACCGTTGGATTCTATTTCTCTGTGTATACAACGAGTGCCTTGGTTTGCAGGAGATTAAATTTAATTTCCAACCAATCATATAAGTACACATAGTCAAACACATGTTTATCTTTGTTATTACTTTAGATAGAAACAAAAAAAAAAAATGGAGATAAAGACGAAGCAAGTGAAGCTTCTAAGCGCCCACAGATAAATAATATCTCGTGTGCAAGTGGCAAATACAAGTGGCCGGTGGTCTCCATAAGTTTATTGTACCCATTACTTGGCCTTAATCATCCAATTAAAAAGGAAGAAAAAGCGTGTTTTAAACAACAAAAATCATTTAAAAAGTCAAAATATCTAAACACTAATCTCCCACGTCTAATACACAACACTTGATCTTAACTTTAATTTCAAGATTCAAGAAAATACCCATTCCATTACCACAACTTGACCACACGCCTATATATAAACACATACAAACCTTTTTTCCTCATTTCTCATTCACTTTCCATTTCAAAACCAAACAAACAAAAAAAACTACAAAACTTTTTTTTCCTTCTCATGAAGAATAATAATACTCAACCTCAATCATCTTTCAAGAAATTCTGCCGGAAACTATCACCAAAGAGGAAAGATTCAGGCGGAGAGATACAACAACACAACAGCAACAATGGTGAGGACAAGAACAGTGACTTAGAGGCTGTTTTCGATTACATGGATGCAAACAAAGACGGTAGAATCTCAGCAGAAGAGCTTCAAAAGAGTTTCATGACATTGGGAGAGCAATTGTCTGACGAAGAAGCCGAAGCTGCGGTTAGATTGTCTGATACAGACGGAGATGGGATGTTAGATTTTGAGGAATTTACTCAGCTAATCAAAGCAGACGATGAGGAAGAGAAGAAGATAGAGCTCAAAGAAGCGTTTAAACTGTATATTTCAGAAGGTGAAGAGTGTATTACTCCAAGAAGCTTGAAGGTGATGCTAAAGAAGCTGGGAGAATCAAGAACCACTGATGACTGCAAAGTTATGATTAGTGCTTTTGATCTCAATGCTGATGGAGTTTTAAGCTTTGATGAGTTTGCTCTTATGATGCGCTAAGCCTCCATTGTTGTTGTTGTTCTTCTCTTGTTCTTAATCTCTTGTTGTATATAACTTAATAGTTTGTGAAATGTAATGCAATAAACACGATTGTTATTTGATTAATGATCCATATATATGTGAAACTTTGTTATATTAGAGAGGATGTTTTTTTTAACATGAAAGAGTCAATCTACTAAATAGTCCATTGACGTTTGACCATGACTTCTTCATAGTCATATTATTCTCTAGAGCTCTCAATTCAAGACAAAAGGAATCTAACAAGATTCAAAATGAGCTTTAGTGTAAGATATTCATATAACGGTAACAATTAAGGTATCTAATAAGTTTTCGTCCTACAAATATAATCAAACTCTTTATCCAACCAATAAAGAGCTTATTATTGTTAACACTTTTTTTCAAGATGAAATGTTGGCTTTTATTGATCCATCTCAAACTAAGTTACCGATCGACAAATTGTCGGCGATCTTTTCCATATTGTGTAAATGAATTGAATCTCACTATTTGACCTCATCTTAGGATGTAGGATTCCTAACACTTATCACTTATTTTGAATCAACCCAAGTTGGAGAAATTATAGGAGCCATAACAAGTTTGAGGCATGCATTATGGACTTATATGCTATGAAACCTAGGTTGTGAAGAAATCGATAATAATAATAAAAGAAAATCGATGGTTAGTAGATCAAGTTATCATTGTTTTAAATTCTAAGAAGTTGATTTCACTAAACAGTATTGATTTATAATCTTCAACAAATGGAAGTCGTCAAATATTTTATATTTACCAAAATACCATTTCTCAATCCATCTTCCTATATTTAAGAAAGTAGAAGAAAGAAACGTGTTTTAAACATGGAGATGAGACCTGTAACGAACCAATATACTAATATTTCCGTTCCTAGATCTCTACAAGACTATTAATAATACAATGTCTTCTAGATCTAAAGACTAAAAATATTTGTTTTGTTTTTTTTTCTAGATCTGAGTCTCACACGTTTGATTCGTTTCAATTTCTATTTTTTTTATTCCTATTCTCGTCTTGAAACACACCTATATATATAGAGAGAAACACTTTATACCATTTCTCATTCAAATCCTAAATCAAAAAGAAAGAACAATACTTGTAACATAAAAATACCTTGTAAACAATCTTTTTTTCTCAAAATGAAGAATACTCAACGTCAGTTATCTTCATCTTTCATGAAATTCTTGGAGGACAAGAACAGAGACTTAGAGGCTGTGTTTGCTTACATGGATGCAAACAGAGATGGTAGAATCTCTGCAGAGGAGCTTAAGAAGAGTTTCAAGACATTGGGTGAGCAAATGTCTGATGAAGAAGCCGAGGCTGCGGTTAAACTGTCTGATATAGACGGTGATGGGATGTTGGATTTTCATGAGTTTGCTCAGCTTATCAAAGGGAATGATGAATTCACTGAGGAAGAGAAGAAGAGGAAGATTATGGAAGCTTTTAGAATGTATATTGCTGATGGGGAAGATTGCATTACCCCGGGAAGCTTGAAGATGATGCTATTGAAGCTAGGTGAGTCGAGAACCACTGACGATTGCAAAGTTATGATCCAAGCTTTTGATCTCAATGCTGATGGAGTTCTAAGCTTTGACGAGTTTGCTCTCATGATGCGCTAAGCTTTGTTTCGTCTGTATAGTTTTTGTTTGATTGCTGTGTAAATAAGGCTTTGCAAGCAATATCCAAAAACATGTTTTATACTATTATCCAAAATCATAGTTCATTAAAAAAAAACTGCATCTTCTTGTTTCAGTTTCAATGTACATGATGAATCCTATTCCATTGTGTTTCTATTTGGTGTTACACAAAAACTACATGTTACACAAAAACTACATGGAAGGAAAAACACAGAACACCAACTGTTCTGCTCTCGGCTCTTCTCTGTTCCGGGATTGGATCTCAATTTTTGGTTCTCAGCTCATGGGATGTTGAACAAGCTTATCCAAGACCTTCCAATATCTCAGACAAGAAGGATCAGTGTGAATCGCCCTAACCACCCATTTCTCTGGGCTTTGATAGTTTTCAATCCCTGAAGCGGTTTCCGGTCTGCCTTCTGATTGTCTTGCGAGTATGTGCATCTGGAAGTAAACCTCTGCAGGTCTCATTTCTGTCCAACAATTAAACAACAGTTTCAGTTGTGCGCAAAGTTTGGTGAAAAAGAAGAAAAGATTAGAACAATTGCAGTCAAACCTGGTGGCCAGCAGAACCATTCGAGACGAAGGTTTTTCTCCCATTTCTCTTTAGAGCCAAGACTTCCATGTGCTTGAGCTAATAATGTATACACGATAGGCAAAGGAATCAACGAACTCGCTTGAACTTTGCTAAGACTCTTTACAGCTAGTGAGAGGAACTGCGAGTCATTAGACTGTCTAGCCAGCTCCATGCAGACAGCACCATGGCAGAGAAGTAGACAGCTCTCTGAATTTAACAACGAACAAGCTTGTGCAAGGAATTCCTCTGCTGAGAAAAAGTCTTTTTTCCCGATAGAATCTAAGCCCCGAGCTAAACTGTATACACCCATCCATTCTTTCCATGAATTCTTCTTCTGGCTCGAGCATTCTTCTAGACTCATCTCTAAGAGGTTAGCATCAGGTTCCAGATCATACTGAGATTCTATGAGCTTCAGGCAAATCCAACCAATATATGAGTCAGTCTTGAGCTCCAAACACGCTCTGTATTCCTCTTGCATGTCTCTGGTACTCCCTTTTGCTGCATAGGCACGACAAAGTTGCAAATGTCCTAGAAATAGGTAGCTACGTGGAAGCGAAAGGGAAGAAGCCTTTCCAGCATGGCCAATGGACTCTGCTATATTTCCCTTCTGCAAACAGATTTCAGAAGCACAAAGCAGAAGCTGGAACTTTTGATACTCGCCTTCCTTCGAACATGTCTCATCAGAGAGTGCCACAGAGATTAGACGCTCAATAGCACTACAAAGCTGGCGAGGAAATCTCTGCTCACGGGCCTTCTGCATTAGATTCAGAATAAGCAAGTATCTTACACCGCTGTTCCAAGGTTCTTGATGCAAGAATCTGCGAATTGGAAAACAATCATTTAACAGTTATAGAGAAAATATATTTGATAGTGGACCAATTCAGATTCTAAAAATGCTAAAATGATGCAGAAAGATTCTCAAATACCTTTGCAGTTCCACAACAACAACAGGAGCATTCAGATACTGACAATGGCATGTCGGAAATGAGAACCTTGGAGCTGTATTGCCAATTACATTGCAAGCAACCGATCCTCCACCAAGGACCTCCAATGCGGACTTCAGACCTTCCTTATTTGCACACTCAGAGATATTTATGATACAACATCTACTAGCAGTACAGGCATCTTTCATTCCTTCACCAGCTAACAAAATATATCCAAGCAGGTTCCTAATTCCAACAAATTATATTTCCCGAGTTATGATTACAATACCAACATATCACTACACAATTAAAAATTTAAAACCTAGCGCGCGTGATCAAAACCCACCTTATCAAATTACTATGAGGATACATATGAATAGCTTTTCTGAGGTGGGCAATCCCCTTCTCAAATCCAAGGAAATCTCCTGCTCCAGTTTTCAGCTGCAATATCCAGAGTATTGTCATTTTAATCCAGAGTTTATACCAATACAGCATTCAAAAACGAAGGGGCCAACATGATAACCGGGATCAAAAGGCTCACCAATTTGCTGAGTGCTATCAAATAGTGCATTGCAACTATTTCTTCTTGTGATGTTATATAGCTACGAGTGCTTGCAACAATCGACTGAAGTCTATCGCTCAGATCAAGAGAATGGATGGCAGATACTATAAAGCTGATTTTCGAACTCTGGAAGAAATCCTTCGGCATTTTCTGGATGCTGGTGATAGCAGAATCTAACCCAGATATACAATAAAGTAGACTACAGATGAAGCTGATTGGGAAGGCTATTGAGTTTTTTTCCATGGTAGAAATCCTAGCAGCCAGATCCCTAATCACTGAAAGAGCCGAATCATTCTGACCAGTCTTCCACAGAGAGAAAGCATATATTTGCAAACCTCCGGCATCAAGCAAACCTTTTGGAAATATTTTACTAGATATTAGTAAATTCAGTAGCATTTGACTAAAAGTTAGTAAGAGTTGCAAGAAAACCTAGTCATTATTAAAACTGGGGGATGAATGATCTAAGTACAAACCTTTTGACTTCAAATTAGCGCATTCCATAACAGATTCTTTGAATCGTCCTGCCTGCAAAAGAACTTTAAATGAGTACAATATCTGCATTCCTATTGATTATTGAAATAAATTTAAATGTAATCTCAAAATAGCTGTTAAAAGACATGTTAACAGAAAGAAGGGTGGGCATCTCACCTTGCTGAGTGACCTGACCAAGTTTATTGATACTTTTCCAGAATGAGATTTTACTGAATTGTCAGGGTAAATACTCATTGCAGCTAGTGCTAGCCTATAAGAAGCAATGGCAGTGTGATAATTATGTCTTGCCTCGCAAACTAGCCCGTGGAGGTTATGAGATTCAGGGTAATAAGGGGTGCGCTGCACTGCCTGCTCAATGCAAGCAAAAATCTGCAACACAGTTTCAGGAGGAGGAACTACTTAAAGCTCACTTGGATTAATAAAAATCCTGTGTAGATATTAAATATACATATGTGTGTGTGTGTGTGTGTGTGTGTGTGTGTGTGTGTTTATACCTGTGGAGATGATATATTTCCCTGCAGCAAAGCAAGCCATGCCAAACCAACTTGGAATTCTGCAAGCTGGACAGAATTATCTCACGCCTCAATCAAAACCATCACACTTACAAGTAAGTAAACCACGATTAAATTAGCACTCACAGGTGATATCTGTGCAGCTCGTAAACAACTCTCAAAAGCCTCGTCTGATGTTGACTCCCTGAGGTGTTAATTAGTTTATGTGGGCAAAATTGTAGTTCGAAAACATGAGAATTCTTATTCACATAAAAAGCATCTACCTCGCATAACTATCAGCTGAGCCAGCCCAAGGTAGCGCAAGTGTAGGATCTATGCTTCTAGCACAATCAAAAGCTTGCTTTGCAAATTTCATTTCATCTGATTCCCTGAAGATCTGTTTAAGCAACCGAAATTACAATCAAAAAGGAAATCATGAACATATGTGAAACAAAAATGCAAGCCTTGATAAAGCCAGGACATCAAATACAAAGCCAGAAAGACAAAAATGTTAAGGAACAATACCTGGCCCATAAAAGCCCAAGCAACGGCTAAAGATACATCCAAATGCAATGCCCGGATCAAAGCATGTAGTTTCAAAGCACTGTTATCAGACATACAACCTAAAACAACCCAGAACTCCGAGTTTTCGCATTCCAGCAATAATGCTCCCAGAGCCATCTTTTCTGGTAGCTTCCTGATAGAATAGTAGACTATTTCAAGGGTGCACATCAAAAACTAAGAAAATGCCAAATAACGCTTAGTATAATCTTACCAAGAACTTGAAGTATCAGAGTCATCGCTTAAACTTGAAACAAGATCACAAGTTATGGCTATGTCGGTATAAACATTAGCTTGCCAAGGGGCTAAGTGTAGAGCTCGCTGGTAAGAAGCTTTGGCTGACAATGCAGCTGAGTAACAAATGCTTCTCCAAGAAAGAATTGAATCACTCAATGCCTTCAAAGTGAATTCTGAGTTTTCAGTTCCACCAGACCATGGAAAGCATCTTGCGTATGTAAGCTGCTCAAGGATTACACATTAGATACCCTGATAACGAGCGAGCTTTACACTTAAATTACAAGGACCGCCTAAGTACCTGAATATCCCCATGCAATTTCCATATACAAGACATGCTGCTGGCCAGTTCACTGCTTGCTTTTGCAGCTTTACGGGCATCCTACAGTGGATTTCCATTAATCGTTCTCTCATTTAGGTATATTCAATATGGAAGAGATCAGGACAAAATCAGAAGAGTACCTCCAACAACGAAGCTGCCCATCCAAATGCGCCCAAATTTATGCATTCCTTTGACCAACTAAGCAATCCAGAAGCAAGACCATAGAGCACAGAAATATTCTGAGGTGAAATCTTCAGTGCTTGCTCAAAGAGCTCCACACCCTATACAAATACTATATGAGACTTCTGGAGCCACACAAACAAACTTTCCAAAAGAGGTCATTTTAAATAGACGCGGATACAAAGGTTACCTTTCTATATGAACCAAGCATCAAAAAGATATTTGCACTCTCCACTAATGCAAAAATTTTGGTCTCATCTAACTCAATGGCACGGCCATACGCCTGTTGTATCATTGAGAAATAAGATCACAGTAAAAATCAACAATAAACCCAAACCAGTCCAAGAAACTGGGAAACTAAAAAAAAATAAAACAGCGATTATGACCTTGATAGCAGCAGTAAACATTCCAAGTCGCTGGTAAGCAAGGCCTAGAGCCTGCAATGACAGACAAACAAAAAGAATTCTTGTCAAATTCGTTAAGAGAATCAATGTAACGAAAATTTAGTAACTAGAGGAACAAGGGAAAAGGACAATTACTTCCCACAAGTCAGACATGGTAGGATACCCTCTAATTGCATGTTGAAGGCTTTGAACAGCTTCAGACCACTTCTTCTGATGAAGCTGTGATAGAATCCATAACCATAGATCAGCCAGAGCAAGAAAATAAAGACATATTGCAGGAACAAAAAAGGCCAATCGAACAAAACCTGAATATAACCCAATCTGCAAAATGCCCAGAAAGCCTTAGGAGACTTCTCAGAAGCGTCACGACAAACCGCAATTTCCAAAATCTCTTTCCCTTGTCTATCAAATAAATCGCACAAAGCTTCTCCAGAATCAGAATCATTAGGGTTTATCAACACTGCTCTTTGGTAACACTTAGCAGCTCGATTAAGATCAAGCGTCACACGCGAGTAGTAATGCCCTAAATACTTAAACGCCACCGCATTATTCGGGTCTGATTTCGCCGACAACACAAAGTGCTCCGCCGCTTTCTCTGAATCTCCACCATTATCCCATAGATATAAACCCTGCAATCAAAATCAAAAATCCAATTTTTTCCATTGGCAGAAGATACAAAGAGAACCCATAAAAAAAAGGAACTAAATTCAAAATAGGAAAACAAATTACGAGTTCGAATTGTAGAGAAGAATCATCTGGGTTCTCCTCTACAGACTTCTTAAGTTGCTCCAATTCCATCCCCCACCGTCGTCTTCCTCAATGTTTTAGAGCGAATTTAGACTGAAAGATCGAAGATTTGGAAACCAGGAGAGAATAATTTTCAATCTGAAGTGAAAATAAGTAAGAACGGACAGATTGAACATGTGAATTTCTTCCTTCTTGTTTACTCTATCTCTCTCTACTCAAAACCCTAACTTTCCTCTCACCGGAAAACAAATCCTCGGCGTCAAGATACAAAAAACAAATCAAGCTAGCAATTGTTTTATTAGACCCTTGTATTATTATCAAAATCAAATTTACGTCCGGATTTTTTTCTTCATTACTTATTAAACCCTGGAATGATTATTTGGCCCATAGGCCCAAGTATCTACGCTTATAGACCCGGTTTGATCGATCGGTTTTCTCTCGGTTATTTTCGATACGCGGTTTAAAAACATTAATTAGTTCTCGGTTTATTAAGATTATACAAACAAACACTGGTTTTACAATTTCTCACTTGAAAAAAAAAAATTAATCACATCAGGAAGCAAAAAAATGAACTTTTTATCATGTTTTATTTCTTGCTCCAATCAAATCTCCGGCGATGACATACCGGAAACTCAAATTTTCCGGTAACCATTCAAAATTCTTACTCTTCTTCTCCTTCAAACATTTCTCAGCAATTTTCCTCGCATCTTCTGGTAAACACTGAGCTGTTGCTTCCATGAGCTTAGACACATCCATTGACATGTCTTTAACATAATGCTGAAAGATCTTTGGCAACAAAATCTTTGTCCCTTTGTAAACACGAACATTACTTCTGATATACTCTTGTTTTGCTTGTCTTAGATCCCGGAATATTCTATCCGCTGTGTAAACTCGAACCTAACCAATAATCTTATACAGTTAATTCTAATATAGGATGGTGTATAACTGAAATCATTTAGAGTTGAAATGGTTTCTAATTGTTACCGTAGGATCTGTGAATGCCCCTGAAGAAATAGCGAAATGAGCTAAAGCCTCGGGGTATTCCAATGCGTAAACGTGTCTAACACTGCAAGTTTTCGACTTTCTTGAAGGCGAAAACAGAGTTTGGAGTAACTGCAAAATGTAAATGACGCATTTACTATGTGGTAAAAAGTGAAAGTGGAAGTGAAGCAAATAGAAAAGAAAGATGAAATGGTTTACAGGTGATGGTGATGTGTAATGAGGTCTGATTCCTAAGATTGAGCTTTGGATGATAAACGGGTTTATTCGATAGCCTCCAATATCATAAGCTGCCTGTGGTTGGTTATATGGAAGAAAATTGCTTAGTAAAAACATCAATAAATGTTGCTCTACTAAATGTTTTATGTCTCATAGAGATTTAACCTTCAAAACCGATGTGTTTCTTACGCGGTTGTGAGTTCCATAAGCTAAGTAAGCCTTGAAAGAAGAAGATTATGGTATGAAAAAATTATTGTCAAGGAAAGATAATAAAGAAAGAGCTAGTTTATTGCTTACATGCATCACAAGAGCATTGTGAATGTTAATCCAAAACGCGAGCTTCTCTTCGCGTTTCATTCTACTCGGATCAACTTTCTCAAGATTTTGAACCAATGATCTGCATACCAAATTGTTCAAAATACAAATAAAGATCAATTCAGTTATATATATGTAGATTTTATACCTCCAAATTTACCTGAAGTTTTGCAGCATAAGAGCAGCGTAACCGAAACAAGCATCGTCTAAATGTACTCTAAGAGCCTCTATTACAACAACACCACAAGGCAAAACATTGCCTTGATCTTGACAGTGATTCAGAAAATGATCATCACTCGCACAATTCAAGCTCCATTTATCGTCATAATTAGATTTGGAAGAGAAAATGGTTGAGGCATTCGACAATGACGAAACCGGAGAAGCAGGGAAACAAGTGGAATTGGTACTCGTTGATCCTCTTGAAAGTGTACAATACACAGAAGAAATGCATCTCATGATATCTTCAGAGAGTTTATTCGGGTTTATGAGGTTACTTTGATCAACTATATGAGATGATCCTAGAAGCTCACCAAGACTGTGATTACCAGAAACTACTCTAGTCCCTTCCTGAAAAAAAAAACACATAAACAAGTCATTAATTGTTTCTTTGTCGATTGATTTGTTTAAAAAGAAAACTTGATTAGAGTTAAATTACCCTTGAAGATAAGGCTTTTAAACTAGTGTTGAAACTCCGAGGATAAGAAATTGGTTTTTGGTAAGATTGATAATGAGTTAGTGATGTTGGTGAAGTAGTCACAGAACGAGATAAGGTAGTAGTAGCAGAGAGATTAGAGAAGGCATTAGGAAGTTGCTGCTCGAAAGATTTTCGGTAAAGAGATAAGAGATATCGTTCCATGTGTAGAATCTCTATCTCAATTGATGCAATTTCCTTCTTCAATTCTTCTGAAGACTTCTGTATAAATAAAAAAAACAAGATTCAAGACATGTCAAAACAAGAAAACAGTAAGATTAAAGATTTGATTACTAAGTTATAAACGAACCTTTGGGATCAAGCAGAGACTGGTGTTTTGATGAGTTATTAAAGTCTTCTCAATTGGTATAATCTGTAAGGAAATTAGAAACATCTTTTCACTTTCTTGTTAATGAAAAGTTGCATCAAAAAACCATATAAAACCCAGAAGAAGGAAAAAAAGAAAGCAGAGTTTTTTTCTTATTATTTTAACAGTAAAAAGTTTTGCTTTTTGTGGAAAGAAAGGAGAAAAATGAAATGATTTCGAAACCGTACAGATTTTCTGTCGGAAGAGAAACTTGAAGGTGACATATCAACTACACTCTGCAAAACCATGTTCTCTCTGTTACTACAAGCAAGAACAAAGAAAGTTTCAATTAACTTTGATTCAAAGATTGATTAGTCTCTTACGCAAATTGAAATCACTTACCTCGGAGAATATGAAGAAGAAGAAGTGGGAGAGGAAGAAGAAGAAGACGAAGAAGAAGATGAATATGCACAATTCATCAAAGCCATCATTTTCTCACACTCTCTTTAAAAGAATCTTACTCGGAAACTCAAGATCATGTTTTCTAGAAGAAAGAAAAAAAGCAAAAATAAAGCTCCAAGCCTTTTTGCTTCTACTCTTATGTTAATGTGACTTCAAGACCTGAAAAGGGAATGACTTTGTAACTTTCCAGGAAAATAAGTAAGTGAAACCGACATTTTTTTCCCGGGTATTACCCAGTTTTTACTCCACAAGACTTTCGTTAAGATCTGAATATGTATTTACAGACATTGTATTATTTTTTATTAGTATCTGTCAATGTCTTCTGTTTTCGTATTTATGGCAATGTTTTTCTTGCAGTGATGATTACAGTAGTTCATACTTCATAGTCTCTTTGCTCATGTCTATATTTTAGTCTTTAATCAGACTTCACAATAATATAAGCGATAACCAAACTAACTACTTTAATAAATAAATAAAAATTGTGAGAATCATTAAGAAAAATAAAAAAATGTAAGATAGGATATTTGAATCTACGATAGGTTATACTCTATACTCTAAAATGAAAATGATTCGCAGATACTGCAAATTAGTGTTTTCATATGTGAAATAAAAAAACATGTAAAGAAAAGTTGGAAACCATGCAATTAATGCATTTGAGCTAATATAAACAATTTATTAAGTGGGGACAAATTACTACATAAGAGTTGACATGGGGTCATAAAATACCAATAAATATGTTGCAATCACTCCCATACGAGAAATCGGACATTTTTTATATAGCCCGAAATAACTATCGACCTGAAGTTTGTAATAATAATTAAACACCTATTTTTGTCAACAAGTTAAAAATAGTTCTATAATGATTTCATAGAAAAATAAATCAGAATAATGACAACCGATCACTGGCATGTAGTATTAGAAAATGAATATAAAACTGTATGCAGAATCTATTAAATTATGAAGAAGAAGAAAAATCAGAAGTACTATTGAATAAGTAAATTTTGTAGAAGAATCTAACAAGTAATATGACTAAAATGAGCATCCGTGCCATTGCATGTTAGTGGTCATAAATGCATAACCACGACAGCTGTCCCTATAAATTATGATGCCACCCTGTCTATTTTTCTTCTTGATTTTTTATTTTTTTGTATGGTTAAATGTATCCATTAATTACTGCTATTAATACTGATTAGAAACTTATGACTTTAGAGTACAAATTCATTAAGAAAAAAGGGGCAAAGTCATACCCATGTCATTCTCTTTTAAGTTTGCTTCGTACTATAAACGGTTGGAGTAGTAAATTAGTCATAAATGAGATTTTATATTTCAAACTTATAATTGTTCTCTAGTAATTCCAATATTTAGTAACGTTACGTATAATTTATAATTGACTTTAGAAGAAGATGGAGTGGCTCATACATACCTCATAGTTAGAAAACCCAATTGTTAATTTTAACATTAACACCTTTGAATGTCTACTGTACTTTTTCTCACACACGTCATGTGCTAGTAATAAGATTTCGTACGAACAATAATAGTATATTTTGGGTAAGTGTGATATTCTATCTGAGATCTTTTAGCCATCTAAAGATAGATGAGATCACGAATGTGAATGTACAATGTTTTCTCTACGTAGACGTTTGTGTACATATATAGATGAATGCAATATTTGCCAAGCTGACTAAGACAGTGATATATAGAAAAAAAAACACGACTGAATACTTTAATAATTTGAGATTTTTTATGAAAATCGATTTGAGTATTAATTTCATTTCAGAAAATGAATATAGAAGTGGACCAACTTTCGTTTTCAAGTTAAATAATTTGGGGCTTTCTTTAGCACCGACTTTTATGCCAACACAACGAGGACAATTAAATCGAAAAGGAAACTCAGTCACGTTGGGTGACCCATTTAAAATAGTTTTATCTACCATTTCTAGATTTATATACATATTTATTGGATTTTTTTTTCTGTACTCATATCATCTCACAGTCTAATAAAACATAAAATAAATGAACATATATATATAACAATTGATAACAACTAGCTATTTTACCGGCCACGGTACTATCTAATAAACACATGAAATGCCAGCTTAGAGTAACTTACTTCATTTATAACCGGTGTTCGTATAAAAACATTTATGATTGTATAAAGTAGCACTAGCACCTTAAAAAATAGCTCACTAGTTATTTGCATACTCGATCTCATACTCGTACTCGTTTATTAAAATTTCTCGCCAACTCCCACTCGATCTACTTATTACTTAGTACTAGTTTATAAATACTCGATCTCATTAATCCAAGACTCCAAGTACTTTGATAAAGAACCAAAGCAAATTAAAGAAAAAAAATACTAGTCTACTTACTATATGCATAGCATGTATACACACATTTAGCAGCGTTAATAACGGCGCATGTATTCTTGCATGATCGAAATATTCGACGTGACAGGTGCTATCTAAAATTCAGTGCCAATATTCCACCAGATTTCTAACTCATATTTTTGTAATAACATAACAAGTCAATTATTTAACTAATCTATTTTTTTGTCAGATTGTTCTAATTATCATTATGATATAAAATGCACGTGTGGAAGCATAATGATTCTCTAACAAATGGAAAGAAGAATCACTTTAATCATTGTTTATTAACTAAGGTTTTGTTCTTTTCTAATCACCGATCACAGGCTGGGATCCACAACTGCAAAACAAAAATAATCGATATCAATATTCTCGCTGTTCAACCCTAAACCAGCCCATTAGTCAATTGGGCTTTTTATCAACTAGCCCGCCCGTCTTTCTCTGTAGGCACCAAACGCCGTGTTGGACCACGACGTATCCTTTAGATGTCAGCATTTTAATTAGAATAATTAGCATTAGTTAATGACTTTTATACATCTCAAATTAATTTCAGCCACGCCTAAACATAAATCATGCAGCTCAAAAAAATATACTTAGACGAGTATATAAACGTAATGAACCTTGTGTGCATTCCATATCTAATTCTCATCATTTTCATTTTTATCTTTTTGGTCTATCATATCTTTCTTGCTTTCAAAAAAGTATATAAAAAGTCGTAAATTTATATCAACACTTATAATTGAGTTTTACCACACACACACACACACACAAATTAAAACCTATAATTGAGATTTGAGAAGAAGAAGAAAAATCATGAGAGATCCAAAGGGGGCATAAAAACATATCAATCAAACAATTAGAGTCTCAGATCCCTTGCTGGATGTCACGATTCCTACATGTATTTGTCATTTTATGAGACGTAAGCTTATATATCTAATAAATAATTTAATTTTGTCTATAGAGTGTGTATGTCTATATACTCTAATATTTATATACCGGGATCCATACAATATGAATTCTGTGGTGCCAGCATGTACGTGTTTTTCTATCTTCATCATTAGTGAAATATGAACTAATGTTATGACACGTATTTTCACGATAACACAACTTTCCATAATTTTTAGTTGCATAGTGTACAACGAAATAACGTATGTTAAAGCAAGAGAGTAATGGATGGAATTAATGAATTTGAGAATATGGAGTAAAGAGCAAAATTCCTAATATTATGAGAAGGTGGAATAGAAGAAGGAACCGTGCTGGTTCGGAACCGAAGCAGACACCGGAGCTAAGCCAGATTTTTCGATGGTTGCTGTTTGGTCGAACATTGCTTTCAATTGTCGCATTTATCAGACTCCTCCACTGCACGTGCGTACTGTCCACGCGCCGGTGGCCCATGAGGATTACTCAGTTTTCGAAGTAAATTACAAATGCAAAACGGCATGAGAGGAGTCAAAGCAGGGACACCGGACACACCAATCCAATTTCATCCTCTCTTTCATGTGCACACAACATTGCATAATTATTGATCATGATGTATATCATTTGTCAAAAAATCAAAGTCAAGGTGTTGGATAGGTAATTAGTCCCAAACGGTAATTGGTAGAACTATTAGGCGATACCGAATATTCTACTATATATTTGCAAAATTTTGTAGAATGATCATCAGGATGTGTTCTGTTTAGTAATATATACTATGATTTAAATGTTCTTATTTGGCTATTTTAATTCGTGTATAGTTTTTGAATATTGAGTACTTATGGTATATGATTGTTATAAATTTATCACTGTGACTATTCAATATAAAGAAATATTCATAAATTGATTTATATTTATAATGTTCGTAAAAACGATTTCGTAAGTCGTAACATGTACAAAAAAACGAACATTAAAAATAACATCGATCATAACTAGATTATCCCTAATTACTTTCACGATCTTGAAAGAAAAATGCTAAGCTCCTGTCCATAACCACCCCCTTGGTTTACCATGTGAAACGATTCCAAGTCACTCGATCCGGTGACTCGCTCGAACTTTGCTCTCAAATACAACGTCTCGCCGTTCGGAATCACCCCTGCGCCAACGGAAACAGACTGCATCAACCTGAGAAATCCGACGTCGTTTTCAGTCGTTTCTCTCCTCACCGCAAATCCAACTTTCCTGCCGTTACAGTACATAGACCAAACCGGAACGTTAAAGATATTAGACCGGCGGTTGCTTTTGCTCCGGAGAGCTATGCGGAGAAAGCCCTCTTCCATCTCCCGAGCGAGAGCCGCCGTGGGAACGGCTAGCTCGAGGAGGAGGAGAGGCGGAGAGGAGGGACGAGTATCTTCTTGGAGGCAGAAGCTGACATGGCCACGGCGGTGACCAAAGAAAGTGCCGGTTACGACGACGCCAGTTTGGTCGGAGGAAGAAGTGGATGAAGAGACAGAGAGGGTATCGTTTTGGTCGGAAGGAGGAGGTTGGTACGTGCAACAATATGGGATTACCCACTCGATGAGTGAACGGAGGGTTCTTCGGAGTCCGACTTCACGGGCACAGTCAACGTTCGTCGGAGAATCAATGATTTGTAGATGACTTTTTTGTTTTCTTAAATCCATAATCGTTTTTATTTATTTTCTTTGTGATCTGTGTAAATGAGAAGAGAATGAGAGCAAGTTTGATGGTATATGTATAGGTGTGATCAGGTGTAAGTGGAGGGGATGTTTTTTTTTCGTTTAGTATTAAGTTATTAGTTCTATTTTGTTTTTGTTGTAATTTTCTATGTAATTTATACATGCGTGTACATTCGTCTTCTCTGTTTTCAAGTGATTGATTCTTCCTTAATTAGTGTGTTCACCAAAATGGTGGTAAACTAAGCTGAATTTAGTATTACGTTTCATGTAATTGCGAAACAAGAGATCCAAATTTATGAAAATAGTAAATGATGTTGATAAGGAGAAGGGAATAGAGGGAGCTGGTATAATTGGTTGAGCGAACAAGAAATGGCCCCACGTGTAATGAAGAACCCAATCGATGCGTTTCTGTTTTTTTGTTTTCTACATCTTAATTTCTTTTCATTGTTATACAAAAATCTTACATATATGGAAAATCATTTTTGGTGCGGCAATATATTAGAAATCGAACTAATAAATGTAAATGTTTGAGTTTTTTTTTTTTTTTTTTTTTTTTTTACTTTCATATGTGAATTTCTCAATAGACTAATTTACGATTTTTTGTGGAGTAGATCCGCTATAGGTATAGCCTTGTGTACACACAACCTTAGCGTTACTCAATTGTGATTTTGATATAATAAGGAAAACGATTACTTCTTTTGGGCAATCTTCTCAAGTCTCAACAGCTAGATAATGAATTACCCAAAAAATGATATGTTGAGATGATTGATTTCAAATACTTTATACCGTTACTGTTACAATGCCACGAATAGTCAGTATTATGTGCTGTAGTGGGGACTTTACATGTCCTTTGTGCACCAAAGAATTTAAATTACTAACGAGAAAGATAGGTCATTAAAGCCTAATTTACGGGTAAAGCATCAGATATGAATCTTTATAACAATCAACGAAACGATAATATTAAAAAAAAAACCTCAAAAAAATGTGAACAAGTTTAAATTATATACAAGAGTTATACTTTAGTGGTTCATATTTGTATTGTTGTTATGTGTCATGATTTTGGTTCACATATGGTAGTATCTTCTTAAAAATCGTAGACGACATAAACAATTCTCTTTTATAACTATGTATATTTTAAAAGTAGTTTATAAGAATATAATCTTCACTTGTAAATAAAATGAACCTCTTCTGAAAATTGCTGCAAAGAAGACTAGAGAGTAGAGAAACAGACAACTAGAGCTTCTCGAGAATGGGCCTGTTTTAAATGGGTCAAAAAGCTAGTCTAGTGGGCTGATTAAAACTCCACTGTATTTTTCTCATGCAATGAATCAAACTATGCTACGATCCCCAGTCACTCGTTCATTTCTCGCCCGACTATATGGAGTATGAACAAGATATATCTAAGAGTCAAATCCACGTTTATTTTGTGTATACAATTCAAGAACAATCAAATACATGGAGTATTACGCTGACTATAACGAAAACAATCATTCAGTGAACGTTTGAAAATGTATGATTAACACATTGAAAATGATTGGTTACCGAGAAACTGACTGAAAAAACCTCAAACCTTCTCTTTGTCAGCTTTATCGCTCTTTGTTTCATATTTGATTGGGACATACTCAATAGTTTCCATTAATAGTGACCAGGGTGTGGTGTGCATACACGTCATAATTTTGAAGTCTAGCCAATAGGATTATAAATGTGAATGTGAATGTGATAGTCTAGATTCCGATAAAGACTAAAATAAAACAAAGTTTGGATAATTTAATTCTTATTTTCATTTAATTTATGTTACATAACAACGTAATCATATACCGAGAATCGAATCGAAATTTTCAAATCACTAAACTATTTGTTATGGTGTTGCCAGTTGACATTTTCTTGAAACATTTTCTTTTATTTATACAAAAGCAAAAGAGTCAAATAAGGCGATTAGGTTATAAAATTCAAAAACTTGAAGGATACTCCCGTAAGGCCAAATTCTTTTGTCGTACCAACAACAAATCAACGGTCCGATCTGACGCGGGGATATAGACCAAATCGGGAAATATTAAGTACTACTCCCTCCGTTTCAGTTTAGTTGTCGTTTTAGGATTAAAATTTTGTTTCATAATAGTTGTCGTTTTAGATTTTCAATGCAAATGTTTGGTGAAAATTCATGTTTTGTCATTAATGTTTTAATGTTTTGACCAATGAAAAAATTATAAAATATATTAATAAAGGGTAAAACAAAAAATTTAATGATTTTCTTAATTTGTGTGCAAAAACCTTAAACGACAACTAAAACGAAACGGAGGAAGTATATTTTTATTTGGAGTCTTGTACATAAGTTGGGGATACAATTAATTACAAGAAATAATTAAGAAGATAATTTAGTTAATGTTGTCGCCGCCAGATACACTCTGTCATTGTCGGAGACTTGCCAGTCACACGGAGGACTAGCAGCCGATACATATCGAATCTTAGGGTTCACACAAATTCCATATATATAAAAAAAGATTTAACTAATATGACAAAATACACCACGAGACTTTTCAATAACTCTATTTTGGCTGTGTTATGTGATTGAGATCAATGCGCCCCAGCCCCAAAGTAAAAGAAGAAGATCGTTGCATATTACTTGGCTAGACAGCTAGTTGATCGATATATCTTCGGGAATTGGTATTTCGTTTTTTTTTATATACATATATATTTATAATTTGCTTTTATAAGGAGGGATAATGTATGATCATAGATTAGTTGATTAGTTTTGATTACTAACTATAAAAAAAAAATAGTAATATTGGGAAAAAAAATTTAACTAGAAATTTCATAGATAATTTTTAAGCTTTCAAAACATTGAAAGTTTCAGGTGAAACTATATTTGCTCTTTCAAGCAATTTTTATGTTTTAGACTATATTCCTGCTTCATGTCTTGGTCTTAATTAATTCTAACATTTGGACTCAAACTCCTTTTAGTAGCACTGAATAGTATCGTTGTAATTAATTGGTTGAAGTGTTGAACAATGAACTAACAGGATTTGGATTACAATATCAAGCTTTCTTATGAAAGGCTTTTGTTAATAGTTTACTACACTACCATCTTACATCAAAAGTATAAAGACTGACACAAAATTCAAAGTCTAAAGCTTAACTTGCCATTTAAAATAGACTTAGAACGTTAAATCTCATTGGCCGTGAAGCCAAAGCTTCCATTGGTCTCTTTCCCATCCCACCACACCCATTAAATAATCTCTTTACATTTAGAAACTCCAAACTTTTTCTCCAAGTTACTTTTTCTCCCATGGAATATTTTATACTTATTACTTTAATTTGTCCTATAACCATGTTTCCTAAAGTGGAGCTTTGACTGACCCAAAAAAAAATACTATTTAACAAAATTTTCTAAAAGTATAATCAATCATCGGATCGATCAAACTTGTGACTGGTGAGTTACAAGGATCAATTTCATCTAATCCGTTCGACAAAATTTAATATCATATATTACAAAATAATTAAGTACGTGTATCATATAGTCTCATGAAACTCGCAACAGTGTGACAGAGATTTGATTTTTAAGCTATCTTAATTATATTATATAAGTACGTACATTAGATAACAAAATGGGAAATTAATATATCACAAAAGCGAAAGTGAAAGCTGTAATTTACAGATCATTTTGAAACATTACACAAACATTTTCGTAACGATAACAAGAACAAACAAAAAAATGTATCCCTTTAGTTAATTATTCGATCTAATTAAACGAAGAGCCTTCGTATATAGTAGAGAGTCTCAGTCTAAACGATCGAACCGCCAATTTAGCTCGACCAGACGTATATCTTTTCAATTTCCTAACCGAACCAGACCGGGAATAACCGGTTGTATCTTTAAACGGCGTCGTTCTATTCGGCAACTTTCCTTTTTGCAAAATCGTTGCTTCGCCTCCAATTCTGTTGTTCACGGCGGCGATCCGATTCTCGTTAGGCTGATTCAACGTCACAACCGGCGAGATTCTTCCGCTGCTTCTACGACGGCGATTTTTCTTCCCCGCTGATTTCTCCATAGCAACGCTGGCTTTCACGGCAAGAGCCGCCATATCCGACGCCGAGAGACGGTATTGTCGTTTAGAGATCGGAAGAACGAAATAGATTTGATCCGCTTGAAGAATCTCATCAGATTCAATCGCCGGGATAAAATCGTCGTAGTAGAGAGAATCGGAATTACATAGAAAATAAGAAGAAGATCGAGAGGAAGACGATGATGAAGAAGACGTCGATTCAGATTCCAGAACCTGAGATGCTAACACCGGTACATCGTATTCACGTAGATCGCCGTTAATAGTCACGATTTTAGCCGTCGACGGCGAATAATCGTATTCGTTTCGATTAACAGACACACAAAGACCCATTTTGATTTTGAGTTTCTTCAAAAGTTTTCAGGTAAAATCCCAAATTTGAATTTCTGGTTTGGAGAAAGAGAGAGTTTTGTTGATTGATAGCAATAGAGAAGAAGAAGAGAGGAGGACGCGTATAAACAGAGTTGGTTCCAGGTGGGATATAAATAGAGAAAAATTGGTGACGTTAGCATTTTATTTAACCGGCCGTTACATGAGGAAAAAACGAAAACCGATTACGGTTTGTCTATTTGTTCAAACCGGGAGCTGACGCGTACGCTTAGCTGTGTGGATTGACTGTAGTGAAAGTAGTGTCTTGTTTTACAAGGCCATATTAATTATTCTTATTTTAAGATATTAATTTAAATGGTCACTATCCTATAAAGTCAAAAAATGTTTGACTAATTTAAACAAATTCAAATAAAACAGTAATGTTTAGATAGTTTTCTATTTTCCTTACCAAAAAAAGAGAGATAATTTTCTATTTTTAACTCACTGTTCAAATTGTCCTTAGTCCGTACTCTGTATTCAGCATTAACTATTACATCTAAATTGGTAAGAGAATCTCTTTGTAGTAATTACTGAATACTAATTCAATTTGACCAGCGAATGTAGTCAAATGGTTCATAGGATTGTTGATGGATAAAAAAAAATTAACTTAAATTGGTTAATTAGTATAGTTCCCTATCAACTAGTAGTCCAAACACAATGTTTATCGTTATAAACTCTCATATTGATTAGTTAGTGGAATTTTTGCTGATAATTTCTGTTTTGCTAACTATAGTAATTGATAGTTAAAAGTATCACACACCCATATCGTAAAAGTGTGAATACAATTCAATATGGTTGTTTTAGATGAATGTATTGTACAGTTGACAGTTGTATCATACGTAGATGTGCGTATATATTGAGATAGCCTTTCTTATCCATCTATCTACTATGCAACATTGACCTAAAGTAGTATATTTATTAAATTGTCAACTTTGCCCAACTACTAGAAGATACGCAAATAGTATAAAATTGTCAAAATAAAATCTTTACGTTCATTGTATAAAATACATTAGATTGACCTGAATTTGTAACCATTTTCGTGAATATGGAAATTATTTCTGAAATTAAAGAGGATATGTTTGACTTCACGGTTTTAGGCAGCAAACGTTTTGGGAAATTTAACAGATTCTATGTTCCGTACGAGTGAAGATATGTCAGCAATGACGTGGCGTCGAAGCTCTCAGCCGTAACACGTGACTCAAAATTAGCGATAAGGAGACCAAACAAAGACATGGCCACACATGCAAAGTTTAATAATGGATCCTAAACTACATGAACTATATGTATCGCATGCCCACATATACGAACTATATGTAGTCATGTCGCCAACATCACGAACTTTTTTTTCCGGTACACTTTTCGCCGGAATCCAACATTGACCAGTTTGACCGGCGTTGACCAACATAAATATTAAAAAAAAAAAATTTAGTTTTTTAATATTTAGAAAATTATGTTATTGAATCATTTATAATATTGTATAATTAAAAAAATATATACAATATTCAATATAAAAATATTTTGTATATATATTCAATGCATTGATTTTTATAATTAGTTAGTTTCAATAATTTCAAAACTAAACTAACTATTTATAATTATTTTACCTAATTGGTTTTTATTTTATTTTTAGTTTAGTTTTGAAATTATCAAAACTACTAATTATAAAAATCAATGCATTGAATATATATACAAAATATTTTTATATTAAATATTGTATATATATTTTTTAATTATATAATATTATAAATGATTCAATAACATAATTTTCTAAATATTAAAAAACTAATTTTTTTTTTTTTTTGAATATTTATGTTGGTCAACACCGGTCAACGCCGGTCAAACTGGTCAATACCGGATTCCGGCGAAAAATGTATCGGAAAAAAATGTTTGTGATGTTGGCAACATGACTACATATAGTTCGTATATGTGGGCATGCGATACATATAGTTTGTATAGTTAGAGATACATTTTTAAACTTTGCATGTGTGGCCATGTATTCGCGGATACTTCGTGTAGCCAGCCATCTTTTTTCCTTTTGATTATCATGCAACTATTTTGATTAAGTAACGAGAAAAAACAAATCCAATACCACAAAGAAACGCAAATGATCAAATCATCAATAACTTTATGTATAAATAAATGCTATTTTTAATGATGTGTGTTTCCTAGTACAGTCGTAATGATATTAAATACTATTAAACAAAATGTTTTAGAAGTATTAAAGTTGGGTTTTGATTTTGAGAAATACATATGAGTCGAATTTACAGAACAGTCGATCTTATGGAACGTTATCTTTCACATTTCATGTATAGTACTAATGAACAACTTGTAAAACTGTCAAATGCTTTCACTTATCTTATTTTCCTTGTAAAACTGTAAAATGCTTTCATTTATCTTAACTCTTAAGCCTTGGACTTTTACCTTATTTTCACTTACCGGTAACATTTTTGGTATATTAAATATTTATGTTCAATAAATTTCGCATGATTACAAAAAATAATCTGTATGAAACATATTTAAAAGTCTAATACCAATTAGACAGTATGTCATGCATGTTAGGACATATATACTTATGAAGTTATGATTCTAAGATCATCCGAACACGGGAAACAACTCAACTACGATTAACTTTAATTACCAATGTAGTTCTTATTTAAAAATATCACCTTACTCATGCTGGCTTGTATATGAAATAGAAGGGACTTTTTAGTGGAAAATGTACTTTATTAAACGTCATTGTGGAGTAAATAATTTGAATAAGTCTATGTAACAATATAATACTTAATGTGCAACTAACACTTTACATGTGTTTGGATTAGATTAACTATGTACTTTTGACATTTGTATTTTAAATATGCTTCTCAATATCCGCTAAAAATGTACTACATTTGAATTGATTAAATAACTTAATCGTTGCATCTTTATTATACTTTGTTCACTAAAAGAAAAAGTGAATTGGTAAACTATTCAAAAAAATTAAAACTATATACACGATCGTATCCAAATTCAATAATGTTTATTCAAAGTCCGAAGCTTAATGCTAGGGGACACCGTACGCATTTAATTATTACATCGAGCCGAGTAAAGTCGAACAAGGTCGCAGGCCATGCAAAAAGAAAGAAGGATTCACGTGACCAGCCGTTGACTTTGTAGCTAATACTACGTACTAACCAACTACATGTCTACATTAGTACTATTTAATATCCCTATTACAAAAATACTCGAATATGTAATCCAGCAATTCAAAAGATTTTCCAGAGTTTTAGGCAAAACTTTTCTTGTTGGACTATTGTAACTGTTAGAATCTAATTTTATTGATTAGTGATGAGACTACTTGTGGTATCATAAAATGTTCATAAAAAAGTCTAAAATTGATGGTAAATACATTAATTCTTTTTTGTCATTTACTTGAAGATATCTTTAAATCTCGGTAATGGCAGCTTGGCAGCTGAACGCGTAATTTGTCATTTAATTACGAGTAACTTCAGAAAATTCCGTTAAAAACACGTTTTGTTTGCAGAGTCAATTCCAACTTGGCAATTTCCACAAGTCTAATGTTCGATCAACTAAGAAGTTATATAAATTTAATTACTTCTTTGTTTTCGTTTTAAGATTCTTTTGAAAACTAGATAGATAAATGCTTTATATAAACATAAATAATTTAAGTATAAAATGTTTACAAACTAAGTAAAAAGACATTTAAATATGTTTATACGTGTGCGTATTGTCAGAACGGTCACGCTATCACGTTGCTAAGTATTTTAAAACTTGTCTACGGCTCAAAATAATGTAAAACATATTTATCCTATTGGATATTATTTCAGATGTGTTAGGATCAGAACAAATATTAACTAAAGTTGTTCATGATATTTTGTCCTATGCGCAGGTGACGATGCTCACATGATTAATTATCTGGAAGAATCGGAATTTATTTAGTAACCACTTAAAATGTACCATGATCCAGAAAGATTAGCTACCAAAAATATAGTATCTAAGCCGTTTTGTTTAGATAAGCTCCTTGCACGTCTGCTTTTGTTCCTTGCCAGAAATTTTCCTAATTTCTGGTTATATCTAATATCTAATTTAACGTGGTCGTCGTGTTCACATCAACTCTATTGTAAGCCTTAATTGAAACAATTATAGGCGTTGCCTAAAAGGACTAGCTATATTGGGCCATAAAATAAATGGCAGAGAATTGGATCATACTTTGTTATCATCAGTAGGCTTAAAACGCTATTTTCCTTTTTAACTAGCTTGTGGGCTTTATTATATGACCTGCAAATTTTAAAATTGCTCTTATCAGGCTCTCAAGTCTCAGTCAAATATCGTATTAAAGAGCTTGAGCTTTTTGGTTGTGTCACGAAACAAATTCTCAAAAGTTAGTCATAGATCGCCAGCCGTGGATTGCGCTTTCCTCCGCATCTTTACGAGTCAGTTGTGTCCATTCCATTTCTTTACATCATCAAAGGTTGGAGTGGAGGAGCCATCAAGTGGCTGAGAACAGCAAAAGTGAGATATTGTGTCCCAAAACTAAGACATTTTTCGATAAATATAATATAATTAACTTTTGAAAATGATTTATTTTTCTTTGTTGGCATATCAGAATTATGCCATTGTTAGTTATACATTTTTCAACAACTTTCGCGTATCTTACATCATATTCAAATTCAGATAAGAAATGAATTTGATAACATAAACCACTAAGTTACATACCTTAGTCGAATATATTATTTGTATTTTATCTTATAAAGTAACATATGTTTTCTTCGTTATGAGGTTATTTATCCCAATCGTAAAAGTCATCTCTTCCGGTTTCATATCCTTTCCACCATCTTGTACGGATCATAGGTTTTTCTCTTCCACCATCTCCAAGGACTGACCACTTACAATAATCACAGTGGTCTCTCCGATCTTTAAATATAGTAAACCAATGATCACCACCTCCTTTCCATGTAAAATGACAACGGAATTTTGTAGTGCCTTTCCAATTTACCTTAAATCTGAAAGACCAAATGTGAAAGAAACGGATATGTTGTAACCCTAAGTCATCTTCTGAAGACTTACAATGTACATTCAAAACTTCATGGTTTCTTACTACATTAGAAATCACAATAGTTTTTTGTTGAAAAGGTAACAACCGTCTAGCTCTCCCTATTGGTTCTTCTGATGCAGCATCTGAAAACTTGAACAATGACAACACCAACACATAAAACACAAATCCGTAAATCATCAGTTTATAAAACTGATGATTACAGAAGAAAGCCATGATTTTGATTAATCTCTTATAATATGAGAATTGACAGAAGTTAAAATGACAATATTTATAGTCTTTGTTTATTTATTTATAGAAGATCAATACAAATATTTATAGTATCTTATATTTGACCAAAAGAATATTTATAGTATAGTACTACTATCTCTTGACTATTTATAGTTTGTTGTTTCTTGTTCATATCGAGAGAAAAGAATACAAATTTAATCCACAATCAAACCGCTAAAAAAACAATTCTCAAATCTATCAATTACTGGAAAATAAAGGATTGATGAATAATATATATGTACACAAAACTAATACAAATTACCAGGCCTATAAATCGTAATCAATTAGTGAAAATTTTAGTTTATAATCCTAGCTACCAGAAAAGATAAACTCGTCATAATCCACAAAATGTATATTTGTTATTTTACTGTGACGATAATACACTCCCCGTCTACGATAAAAACAACATACCACGAACCATATTTTCAAAACTTTAAAGGTGATGGATATTATATATTTACAGCAAAACTGAAACTACATAAAAAGCATATTTCAGCCCCTTATAACCCCAATATATATATATATTTTATAAATAAAGAAACATGTATGTATGCTTTCTAATTGTCTAATATATATCCATATATTCCTAGCTTCGTCTCTTCCATGCTTCTTTGAAAAAGATTAGACTTATCATTGATGTCGTGTTCAAAAAAAAAAAAAAGACTTATCATTTATGTTCTCTTCATCCCTTGCATGTTTCCATGATTCCCTATATGATTTATGCATTTATATATAATACTCTAAATTATATTTGTTCAATATTAAAATTATATTAATTTGGTTTTAGTTTATCTAATTATGTAATTTCTTAGAACTTCTTCTGGAATTTCTTAACTATGTTTTTTTTTCAAAACGTCAATATTTTATAATGTTATTATAAATTTTTATAAAACATTGCAAAAAAATTAACGGAAATTATATTTTGTTAAGCCGAGAGTGATGGTACAATATATATATATTTTTGAATTACAATAAAAATAAATAGTTGATTGATTGCTTATGGAAATTTCTCTTTTTTTTTTTTATCAACAACTTACACATATTGATTTTACACTGTATTTAAATCCAGATAAGTACACGCCAACAATAATAACATAAACCACTGAATTACAAACCTGAGTCGAATGATATTGTTTTCAGTCGATCTATTAGAAGGTCGCATAGTAATTTATGTTTTATTTATTTTGAATCTATTTGTCCCAATCGAAAAAACCTTCATATTCAAGTTCTTCATCTTTCCACCATCTTTGACGAATCATAGGTTTTTCTTTTCCACCATCTCCCAAGACCCGCCAGATACACAAATCACAATGGTCCCTCCGATCTTTAAATATAGTAAACCAATGATCACCACCTCCCCTCCATGTAAAATGACAACGGAATTTTGTAGTGCTTTTCCAATTTACTCTAAATTTGAAATACCAAGAACGAGCGAAACGGATATGTTTCAACCCCAAATCATCTTCTGAGGAACTGCAATGTACATTTAAAACTTCTGCGTTTCTTACTAGATTAATAATCATCACAGTTTTTTTTCAAAAGGTAACAATTGTCTTGCTCTCGCAATTGATTCTTCTGATGCAACATCTGAGGAAACTAATAGTGATGACATTGATATATAGAGAATAAAACTGTAAAGCAATAATTTTGTGCACGAAAGATTATAGAAAAATTCCATGGTTCTTATTCCCCTAGAATAAGAGATTTGATAGAACGTTAAATGAATATATTTATAGTTTTTATTTATCTATTTATAGAAAATTAATAAGGTTTTTACAATGTAATATTTATAGTATTACATGTTGTTACATGTTGGGTATTTATAGTTTGTGTGGTTTCTTGTACATATCCAGATAAAGAAAACAAATTCAATCCAAAAATTAAGTTAGTACCAAAAAAAGACAATGAAAAGAACTTAGAAAATTCTATATATATAATATCAAAGTACACTCTTTTCACATTGAGGACTACCGGTGGCATTACCAATTTCTTATTATCTAGAAAAAACCTATTCTAAATAAAACACAGTTAAAATCTCACACACTTATCAAATCAAATGTATAATATCCTAAACGAGCTTTTCCATGTAGAGTTTCCCCCTTTTTTCTAAACGATTTTATTGATCTTTGCAACCTTTGATACAAAGCTGACAAAAATCGAGCTTCCTCCAAAAACAAAACCAATGAGTTGAAAGACAACTTCTAGATCCAAAAGTTGGTGGAACAAGATATTTTCTATAAAACTAACCGAAAAACTAGAATACAACTAATACATATCATAAAATTTAACATCAAAACACCACTAAAAGATGAAGCAACCAAGGACAAAAAAAATTAAATGTAGATGCATGAGCATCCAAATGCCGAAAGTTATTAGGATTTAGCGAAGTATTGTTTCGAAGAACCACGTTATATTGTTTCGAAGATAAGACTTTCTTAGACAACGAGTTAAAACTACTTGATAACCAATTTAGGGAAACGAAATATTTTGAACTTTTGTTAACAAACGATTTCTAATGACATAAGCCTCTTTGAGCCGAAGCTCCTTTCCTTGAAATAGACCTAAAAGTTTTTTGTCCCAGCTCACCAATGTTTTTGAAATCATAATTAACTAGTTAGAAGTTTAGTTAACAATCCTAGTTAACATATTTGCTATTTTATTGTCACGATAATAGTTATAAGATACAAACAAGTCTGTTGAACCAATATACCTCATTCGAACGTATATTTACAGCGAAAAACTATATGAAAACATATATCAGTCCCTTTGAGTACAGTCTATACCTAATTTCTACATGTATATGGAAAAAAAAGCCAAACAATACCTGTACATACATATGTCTTCTCATAATATATATTCCTAGCTTCAAAAGGTTAAAAACCAATACTAACCATTTAATTACAACATAACGACAGTATTTTCTATACTATTAGCTTCCGTTAGTATATAAATTATTAGAAAGGAGCACGGTGTGGGACGCCCTTCCGTCTGCTTGAATTCCGGTGATTATATATCGGCGGCGTCCCCGGAGAAAAATTAAAACCGCTCTCATCACCGGAGCTCGAAGACGGTTGATCTCCTGACAAGTAATCACATTTAACGGTGGAGATGGAAAGACCACTCATCAGACGGTTGAAAGCAGACGTCTTGCGTATCTTAGTTGGTGTGGTCGCTTCATCAGATTCCCACTCACCTTCGTACTCTCTTCCATGCTTCCCTCTCAAAGAGAAGGTTAGACTTGGATCACGCTTCATTCCTCCGAGCTGAAAATAAACAAAACAAAGGGCAATACGGTCATTTCACTAAAAAAAAAGAGCAAATTCAGTGGAAACAGAGCAAATTCAGTGGAAACAGAGAGAAGAAGAGTTTACTTTGCAACCGAGAGAGCAGAAACGGAAAGAATCAAGAAGGCTTCTGCAACAGATTTCACAAGTATTGGTGACTCCTTTGCCGATTCTTGGCTGAGGACGTTCGTTCAAGAACACGATTCTTGCGCTGTTGATTATATATGTCTGAACACAAGAGATGTCTATGAACTTCTGAATCTCGTTTACTCTCACAACGTTGTGGTAAGATGATCTCCGTATCTGCAAGTAATGAGAATCTCATTTACTTAACTCTGCTCTGTGAATTGGTGAGAGGGAGAGACAAAAAAAATGATTTGAAGTTGATGAAAGAACCTGAAGGACACGATGGTTTCTGTGATTGAGTACACAGTAAGAGCAAAAGGCATGGGAATTGCAATCAAGACAGAACATGTTGCATTCGCTCTTGTTGGAAGCGGCGTGGATCGAACACGGGACGAAGTAGTTTGCTTTTAGCATTGGGATTAGCCATGGTGGAGGACTTAGATTGTAGTTATCTTCTTCTGCTCTCATCATCATCGGTACCTGAAGAATTATTAGACCAAGGTAAATATAAGAATCTGCAGAGATACTTAAAGGGAAAAAAAGAGTAAGTAAGAAGGAGAATCAATTAACCACCATAGTTATTGTTGTGAGTTTTGATAGCCAGCTTCAACAGTGAAGAAGAGTAGATTTGATTGAAAAGACTGAGAGAAAGAGAAGAGAGGATTTGAGTTTAGTGGAGGAGGCGGCGGCTATAATAGCTGAAAAAAGAGAAATTGAGGTTTTTCTTGTTTTTGAAGTCGGTCACGATATTTATCAGAGGTTTTATAATTTCACATGAAAATCATTTAATATCTCCTTTTTAAAACTGTTTTTATATAGTTTTCTTTAATTACTTTATTTGGCTAAAATAAGTGTGTCTCTAATTTTGCTTTTAAGAACATGAGCGACACACGTATATTTTGTGCACATGTGTGGGTCTATAGAAGTAAAGGAACTTAAAACAAAAGTTGTATTATTGATAATTTTGAAGCTCACAAATGATAATAAATCATTTTATTTCGTGGTCCGCGACAAAATAGCAAATTAGCCGACTTATATTATTCTGTCCTACATCATTCCCAACGTAGGAAGATATTTTTCTATCAAATTTGATTGTCTTAATATCTTGTTTTTAATGTCTTAATATTTATTCATTATGTTTGTGATAGATAATGATATTCACATGTAACATATTGCACGAATTATTGAAAGGGCGCGCCATACAAGAGAAGTAGAGAACTCTCGAGTTTGGGTGCTAAATTAGCTTTATAAAACAGGAAATCATTTTAATTTTATATCTTCAGAAAACAAAGAGAAGATTGTGGTCAATATTAGAAACACGTGGCTAGAGCTGAAGAGCTAGAGAGATGGACGGACACGAGAGGAGACAGAACCGAATTGGAGATTCTGGTCTGAGCCGTTGGATTAAAAAGACAATCTTTTATAATGTAACGTGGCTCACGCTTTTGGCCTTTTGTAGTTCACCCACATGACCAATCCTAGACCGTCGGATGAAGAAGTTGAGTGGGCCGTAAATAAGCCACCTCTTGAAATCGTAAGGTCCGAAAGCGTCTGTTACGTGCCAAAAAGTTCTTATCATCTACTGAGTGTTTTTTGCTGAAAGAAAGTGCTTAAACTAGTTTCAGGATTGTGTGTTACATTTTACAGTCAAAGTCACAACTACGAAGATCTGTGCAAACCTGTACGGCTTATGAAAACTGTTCACATATGATTTCTTATCTGCTCAAACTGTTAGAAGCTTAGCACATATGTCGACTGATATATTTAAATAGTAAGGTTTTAAAAGATATTTTTACTAGTGGGGTAGTTCAATTTTATCATCAGTTGACAAAAGAAACTACATACTATTACCACAGTTAAATCCATCTGAATATTCATAGTACTGGATAGCTTATTGGGGGCTGGTAACGAACTTATGAAGTTAGCAAGATAGTTTCAATTTGTTCACACACAAAAAAAAAAAGATATAGTTTCAATAGATATGATCAAAAGAGTTTGCAATTAATTTGAGATTGCGTGAAATGTCGAAACTAGGAGAAATAACTCGACATAAATGTAGTTCTAGTCCCTACCCAAAAATTATGTAGTTAAAGTCTTTGTCTTCTACGTATTTTAGCCTGATATCTTCTACATAGAGTTTAAAGCAACAAGTCTTCCGGCGACATCCAATAAAAAAGTATTTTTAAGTATCTGATCTCTACTCGAGAAAGAGACCTGATATCATATTTTATGGAATAATGTATCTAAAGAGATAATAATAAAAAGAGAAGTGTGATCCACGTAATCAGATAGTAGCTATCTCTAGAAAATTACACATAACAACTAATTGTTCAAAATGTTGGGAGAAAAGTCGACGAATCATCGTCTTCTTTTCTGCGATCTTATCTCTTTCAACTACACACAAAAAGAGATTAGTTTTTGTTTTGTTTGTATTCATAAAGTGAAAAATAAAGAGAAACTTTGAGACAATTGTGGGAAGAAGAGGGTGAAGATAGGGCAATGCACTCTTGACCGACCTCAACAATAGTAGTCAATAGCACGAGACTCACGTGACCGTTGTGGTTTATTTTGTGAAGAATCATCTTCAGTCTTCACTTTTTAACACGTCCCTTTAAAATGTTTAGCAAGTGGCTAATAATTACTAGTTTTACATAGCATTACGAAAAAAGGTATTACATTACAATTTTACAACAATGTTCAGCTACGTCTACAACTCTACAGACACGATAAACCCCCAAATGTTTGTTAAGTAACACAAATGTGAATACCTTTTAGAACATTACTCTTAAAACAATGAATCACATGTGCTAAGTAAGTAACATGGTATTAAACATATTCACACATTAACATACTAGTCTCTTCATGTCTGAAGCATGGCAAGCAGATTGTTATGTACTGGATCAGAGACATGGTCAACAAGATTTTGTACAGGACCTTTTCCAGTGACAGCAGCCTGAGCATAAAATCCAAGCCAAGCGACCATCGCCAATCGTCCGTTTTTAATCTCTTTAACCTTAAGATCTTCGAAAGCTACCGGATCCTCAGAGAGGTTCAAGGGATCAAAAAGCGTCCCTCCAGGATAGTTAATGTCTCCTGGCAAGTATATTCCCAGTGGCTCTAAGGCCTCAATGCCACAGTATCTTGCATATTCCGGTCCTACCTGTATACGAAAAAACGTTTTTGGTAAGAGAAATGTATGATATATATGAAGCAAGTGTTGAATTTGATGTCTTAAGGTATAGTACCATCAAGAGTACTTGGCAAATGGCAATTACAATGACACCTTGGCTTCCAGCTACGTGAAGCCCTGGAATGCCGAGGTAGTCCAACGTCTCTCCCTGGTGAAAATGAAAGCTTACACGATCATGCTACTGACACTAGTACTTTAGATGGGAAACATGTTTGAAAAAAGAGCTAAGTAATGAAGGAAACCTGAAGCTTTGAGTAACCGACTCGCCACCATACGGGTTCAGCAAAATGGAAAGCTCCTGTGAGATCAAATACTTCTGGGATTAGAGCACCCAATGCTGCAAGCATGGCCCAACGAGCATGAAGTATTTCAAAGCTGCAAAAACAAGCAGTATGACTAAACTACTATTTACCAAAAACAAGATCTGACTTGAGTGAATTTCATAATGTTTCTCACATGAATTGGTAGAAAGAACAAACAAACAAGTATGAGGAACAATCACAGTTGTCTAGAGGAATCAAGACAGCTTCGAAGTTCTAAACAATACAGAACAAGGCTAGAAATAGAAAGGAGAAGACTCACTTGAAGTACTTATCAAAAGTCAAACGATCCTTGCCAAGTCCTGCAATGTCAAATCCATAATCCCCTGGAAGTTCTCCTGTAAGGTATGGAGGATAATCATATGGGATTGGACCAAACCAACGGGGACGTTCTTTTCCATACCACTTGCTGCACACTTACAGGAACAAACCAAGGAAATGTCTGATCCATATTGTTACAGTAAAATAGCACTTTCGAAAGTGTCTATCAAAATCATCGTTACTGCAGAAAACTGAATTTATCTACCATCATATCAAACATTGCCTTCACATACTTCAAAAAAAAAAAAAAAACACACTGATAAACTCAATCTTGATTACCTGTCGTTTCTAGCTTCCTGAGCTTTAGCTTTGAATCTAGAAGAATTCTGTACGGCTTCCTTCTTTTTCTCTTCCAATCTCCGCCGTAAAGATTCTCCTAGTGAGCTATTTGCGATTGCTTTAACCGCAGTGAACGGTATCGCCGAGAAAACCAACACTCCGGCGAGCTAAAAGAAACAACAGCAAAATTTAAACAAAATGGAGGATAAAACCAAAAAGATAATTTAGAATTCAACAAAAACCTCTTGCCACGAAGCTCTGCAAATCGAACGGGACCTTGTCACAGCGATTCTACTACGAGGAGGCTCCGGCACCTGTATCCTCGAAAGAGAATGAAATGACGAATAACTTGAGGAAAGTGATGAAAGCTTCTCCTGTAACAACATAGCCATGGAATTGCCTCACCGTGAAATCTTGATTTGGCTGTTTGTTTCACTCAAGAAGAAAGAAGCAGAGGTGATGAAGAAAGAAGCGGTCGAAAAATTTCCAAAAAAAAATAAAATAAAATGATTCATAAATTATTAAGACCAAATTTTCAACGTTACGATTTGACCACGTGTCTTGGTATTTAAAAGCCCAATCACTTAATAGCCCAAGTCGCTATATCCATAAACGATCAAAACGACGCCGTTTCATTCCAGATACAAAACGCACCATTTCATTCCAAATCATTTAGCATTAGCATCGGTGTTGCCGTGTGTGAACAATCATGAACAACGTTTTTGGATGATTGAGAGATTTATTAAATCATTAATCAGAATCCGTCTGTTCTAAGTCCGCTGGTTATTAGATTAGCTACAATCATTAAAAAAACAAGAAATTATAATTTTAGTCTTCGTAGATTCGACACTCGTCGGTCTCTGGATTCTCCTGGCAGAAACTTTCTAATGGATCATGGTTCAGTAGCTTCAGCTTGATCCTCAGATCTGCTCTGGCTTGACTCACTTCTTCCACTTCGTCCCACGCGACTCTACACTCCTCCAATCTCTCCTCCGCCTCGCAAACCTCCGTCGCTTCCTTCACTTTCTCCTCTATCATCTCCGATAGCTTCTCCTCCCTCATCTTCGTTCCCTTATACTTTGCCGTCGCCGTAGTCACCATCATCCGCCTGAATCGCTTCGGTACTGTTTCTCTTAGACGTAAAATCTCCGATCCAGTTGAGATTAGCCGTCGCTGTCGCCGACATCATCTTTGTGAATTTCGTTTCGCTTCTTCTGTCTGGCTCAAAATCCCATTTATTTTAATTGGGCTGGTTAATTGATTATGGGTTAAGTTATCACAAAGAGGCCCTCCAATCGCTATCGTTCTATTTGCCACGTCATTTATTGATTTTTTCCAATTTTTTTATTAATGCGGCATTATCCAAACTACACTCATCAAACATTTGACTTTTTTTTTTTGTTTTTCTGTTCTTCTCGTAAGGTAGTTGAGATAAGCACAAGGCAAAGCTGACCCCCTTTACCTACTCCTCTTGTTGTTCTAGGTGTTCACCAACTTTGATGTCCTTTGTATCATCATAATCTTATGTTTTAATTATATACTCTCAACGTATATCAAATCTTATTGTTTCTGAGGTCTTATCACACTAGGCCTATATGAACATAACTATAATAATAAGGTTGTGTTACCTTTCTTTTGCCATTTTAATGTTTTTATGTATATTTTATTACCTTGTTACATATAATTTGAGTACCAAATCATGACAGATGAAATTCAGTTACTAGATATCTTTAGTTAATGAGAGCCTTTTTTTTATTATTGTGGACAAAGTAAAGAAAGCCTTAAAAGCCCAAATCAGGTCAAAATAAAAAATCAAATATCCATTTTTTAAAGATCCATGTGCATAATTACTTAAATATACATTGGTACACAATAGATAGATATATATTTGTATGGATAGTATTTTCAGGCAATACTTGGGGAGGAGGGAATGAGAGAGTCGTCTCCTTATATGTTTGCCTTTATTCCTTTCTTGTAATTACAAAATTACCATCTAAGCATATTCCCCTGTTGAATGCTATATTCTCCATTATTTCCTTCTTCTTTTTTTTTCTCTCGCAATTTCCGTATTTGCCCTTCACCTATGGTTTGGTGCACACATTCACTCTCTCCTTTTTGTTGTTCTAGACTTCTAGGTGTTCACCATCATATGACTTAGTGAGAATTAGTCAACTCAAACTAAACCGCATTTATAAATCGTAACATACAACCAACTAAAATTACATACATTTAAGATTATTTGTATCAGTTTTAAAGACTCTAACCCATGAAAAATGTATACAATTTGAATTAACCAAAAAAACAAATGAATCCTAATGCAAACCATGTAGAAAACTCGGGCATCAACCTAAACCTTTTTAAACAAACAAAAAGCCGAGGAAGGGGTAAATATGTCCAATGGCATTTTCGTAAATAACCAGAATAGCAAGGGGTGATCGAGAAAAAGCGTGGACTGAAAACAAGAAAAAAAGAAGACCAAATTTTGGCTGTTGGGTTGATCGTATCGCCCAAGTCCCCCGCACACTATATAAATACTTTTGACGGACCAAAGAAAAAACTTTCTCTGAATCATCCTCTCTGAGTCTCTCTGACACTCTCACCAACCTAATTTCTCCAAAAACCTAAAAATTTATCGCCCATGGATTCAGATTTCGGAATCCCCAGAGAACTCTCTCCTCTTCAACAACTCCGATCTCAGTACCACCCTGAGCTTCCTCCTTGTCTCCAGGTACTTCTTCTTCCTCTTCTTATTCGTTTCTTCGTACAGTCCTTAGATCTCTTGCTTCCTTCTCTATTTTATTGTCTCCAATGTTTGGATCTCTACGTTTTTCATTGAAATCATCTGCTCTGCTGTTTCGTTTTCTCACAATTTTCGTTACTTCGCGAATACTTTATTGTGATTTTCAACTTGAGGAACTTGCAATGTTGGTTCCGTTCATGCAGATCTGGTTACACTGTTGTTATAATCGCGATCTAGGGTTTATGATTTCCTAATACTTGTCCGTTTGCTTTTACGGGTCTAATTCAGTTTAGTGTGGTAGGTAGAATTGTCTTTCATCGTGAACATTGAGGCTTGTATTGTTTGAATATGATTTTCTGGATTAGTGATTGAAGCGTAGTTGAATTTGTTCTTGATTCAATGTACATAACAGGGGACTACTGTTCGTGTGGAGCTTGGTGATGGAACCACTGTGGCAAAAGCCGGTGATGCTCATATCATTGCCCGTGCCTTCCCGCATACTCTAGGCCAGCCTTTGGCTCACTTTCTTAGGGCAACTGCTAAAGTTCCTGATGCTCAGATCATTACTGAGCATCCAGCAAAGAGGTGTGCATGCATCTGCATATTTTTAGTTCTCTGTCGTTTTGTGGTTTTGTTGTTGGTTTGAGCTAGTTGTTTTCTATTGTAGGGTTGGAATTGTGTTTTCTGGAAGACAGGCTCCTGGTGGGCACAATGTAGTTTGGGGTCTTTACGAGGCTCTCAAAGTGCACAACGCGAAGAACACTTTGCTTGGATTTTTGGGTAAGTTCTGTTTTTATCCGTTAATTGGTTTTCTTATTACTTTAACTTCATTGTTTGCACTATAAAGTCACTTCTTACTTCCTTATTGACGTGTGCCTACTCATTAACTTGGGACTTGCCTGTCAACAGGTGGTTCTGAAGGTCTATTTGCCCAGAAGACCCTGGAGATCACTGATGATGTCCTTCAAACTTACAAAAACCAAGGTTGGTTGTTTGATGAAGACGTTGTTAAGATCATTCAGAATTTCATCTCTGCTGCTTTCTGACATATAATGTATGTCGTATTAGGTGGCTATGATATGCTTGGAAGAACTAAGGATCAGATTAGAACAACCGAGCAGGTTAATGCTGCACTAAAAGCTTGCACGGATTTGAAATTGGATGGCTTAGTTATCATTGGAGGTACCAAGTTTTCTTCTTTTTCGGGTGTCTGTAATAGTAGATGTTATGTTCTTAATTCGTGTAAATCTGATTGTTGAAGTTCATCACAGAATTTTCTAAATCATTGTTTTTATTTGTTAGGTGTAACATCAAACACAGATGCCGCCCATCTTGCTGAATTTTTTGCTGAAGCAAAATGCCCAACAAAGGTCCTAGTTTTTCCCCAGTTTTTCTCTTTCTTTGTCTGATCTTGTATTCATGACACAATTTGGTGACAGTTGCACCTCATCTGATATCATTAACAGCAGAAATTACCTTTATGTTTCAGGTAGTTGGTGTTCCGGTCACTATTAATGGAGATCTTAAGAATCAGTTTGTGGAAGCAAATGTTGGTTTCGATACTACTTGCAAGGTAACTTTGAAATTTAGCTCTTATGTTTCTTTTACTTTGTAGGTATAGTAGCCAACATTCTTTCATTTCCCTCACCAGTCTTTTCAGATTATTAACATTTTATCTCGTTATTTAGACTAACATTATTCTACTCTGTACAGGTGAATTCTCAGCTCATTAGCAATATCTGCACCGATGCCCTTTCAGCAGAGAAGGTAAATGTTGTTCCTTCCCAACGTTATCATGTTTTAGAAAGATTGCTATTGAATTATTCAGTCTAGCCATCTTAATGAATTCTTTTCCTATCGATATATGTGGTTTTGTTGGTTAATAATGTGAAGTTTATTATGGTTTGATAAATGCGAAGTTGGGTTCTTTATGATTCTATTATCAAAGTTTCTTCTCAATAACATACTTTCCTCCGTATTGCCAGTATTATTACTTCGTCCGTCTCATGGGTCGGAAGCATTCACATGTTGCCCTTGAGTGTACACTTCAGTCTCATCCCAACATGGTATTCTTGCAATTTCTAAATATATACAATTGACATTCTTGGCAATGCTGTCTCTATTTTCTCATTTGCATGTGATGCGATTGTCTCAGGTGATACTGGGTGAGGAGGTTACAGCATCTAAGCTCACAATATTTGACATCATAAAACAAATCTGTGATGCTGTTCAAGCAAGAGCAGAACAAGGTATGATAACTAAAATGACATTGTGGTATGTTGGCAGTGATGTCTTTTGCTCGTTCACTAACTTTAGTGATAAACCGTTTATTTTTGTTTCAGACAAAAATCATGGAGTCATCCTAATTCCTGAAGGGCTTGTTGAGAGTATTCCTGAACTCTATGCTCTGTTGAAGGTAAGATTCAATACTGGCAAGCATTTCTATCTATCATTTAATGAGCTATATTTTCTGGTTTCGTGAGTGCCAAAACATAGTAAGTATTTACATGTTGACATTGTGCGATGCAGGAAATTCATGGATTGCTTAAGGAGGGTGTGCAGGCTGATAATATATCTACTCAGCTGTCACCTTGGTCATCTGCTTTGTTTGAGTTTTTGCCTCCATTCATTAAGAAACAGGTTCTGCTTCTTTAGCATGGGGCTTTTCTTTGCTTTTTTTCTCACATGTAAACGAGTATGTATACTTATGATAAATTGTCGTCTTTGTTGCTGCAGCTACTTCTCCATCCCGAGTCTGATGATTCTGCTCAGCTATCCCAGGTAAGAAGAATGGCAAGGATGGAGTTACTGTGCTATAAAAAAGTTAGAATTCTAATTGCTCATTTACTTTCTTCCCTAGATTGAGACGGAGAAACTTCTAGCTTATCTTGTGGAGACTGAAATGAACAAGCGCTTGGTATGTTGCCGTCTTTTTCAGTAATCACAATCCAAACCAAACTTACCAATCTTTTTTAATAACCTTGCCTGAATATTCAAGTTGTTCTTGGACTGTAACATCAATCTTGTCTCTAAAACTAATTTTTGAAAATGACAGAAAGAAGGGACCTACAAAGGGAAGAAATTCAACGCTATCTGTCACTTTTTTGGTTACCAAGCTCGTGGATCTCTTCCATCAAATTTCGATTGTGACTATGCCTATGTATGTGATCGCCAACTGCACTACAATGCTATTGCAACTTTAATTTTTTTTTGATATTAACACCATTGATTATAACTTTCATGCAGGTTCTTGGACATGTATGTTACCACATCCTCGCCGCTGGTTTGAATGGTTACATGGCAACAGTGACTAACCTGAAGAGCCCTGTAAACAAATGGAAATGTGGGGCTGCGCCGATTTTAGTTGAGTTTTGTCGCTTGATAAGGCTAAAGTTTGTTTAGTATATGTGATATTTCTTTCTGACTTCAAGTTTCAGTTTTACTGACCCCACTCTCTTTGTCTGTTTAACCTTAGGCAATGATGACGGTTAAGCGCTGGTCCCAAAATTCTGGTTCTACTTCGATTGGTAAACCTGTAATTCATCCAGCTTCAGTTGACTTGAAAGGCAAAGCATACAAGTAAGTTTTTTGTTCCTCACTAAACAACATTAGAATGAATTTGAAGTCAAGTGATAATTTGTCAAATGGTTTTGCAGTCTATTGAGACAAAATGCGCAGAAATTCTTGATGGAAGATATGTACAGAAACCCAGGACCGGTCCAGTATGATGGTCCAGGTGCTGATGCAAAGGCGGTAAGTCTGTGTGTAGAAGACCAGGATTACATGGGGAAAATCAAGAAGCTGCAGGAGTATCTGGATCAGGTGAGGACGATAGTGAAACCTGGTTGCTCTCAAGATGTTTTGAAAGCGGCTTTGAGTGTTATGGCGTCGGTGACCGATGTTCTCACTACAATCTCATCTTCTTCTACCAGCGGTCAGCAATTTGCTTAAAGATCCCTTTTTAATTAGTTGGTTTTCCCTTAACCATAAACTCCATTAGCTCTCTCTTTTTCCATTTTGAAGTCAGTCTTCTGTCATCATCTTTATTGTTCCACTTTATTGTTCAAAGTTGAGTTTAGGAAAAGAATTTTCGAAGTTAAAGGATTTGGGTAATGCTTTTAATGGAGAAGTCTGTGTGTCGGTTCACTAATCTTCTTGTTACCTTCTCGATCATAACTTTTATATGATGCGTTACACAAAGTCTTATTTACTAATACACCAAATCAAAGTACCCTACGGATGGGATATACATGACACGTGGATAAATGTAAAAAATAAAATAAAATGCTATAATACGTGGCAAATAAAAAAAGAAGGCGTATACAAAAGACCGCTCCACTTTCCAGTTTGAATTTCGAATATCAGTCCGTTGTGAAAAGCCCAACAAAAAGGAATCTATAATTACAATCTCATTTAATTATATAACCGATCTACACTTTGTTTTCACTTTCCCAATAAGAACCAACTGAGAGAGAGAAAGAGCGCCGGAGAAGAAGAATTTTAGCGAGAGAGCAATGGACGAGGGAGTTATAGCAGTTTCCGCCATGGATGCATTCGAGAAGCTTGAGAAAGTTGGGGAAGGGACATACGGGAAAGTTTACAGAGCCAGAGAGAAAGCTACGGGAAAAATCGTCGCTCTCAAGAAGACGCGTCTCCATGAGGACGAAGAAGGCGTTCCTTCCACCACTCTCCGTGAGATCTCCATCTTGCGCATGCTTGCTCGTGATTCCCACATCGTCAGGTTAGGGTTTTACCTCTGATTCGTTGAAATTGCCCCCATTTTTCTCGATCTTGTCTCTTTTGAGTCGCGTTAGGTTTTTGTATAGTCGATTTTTCTCACTATCTCGCTTATTTTCCAGATTTGATAGATTTCAATTTCAAATCCTAATAATCTGTTTGAAGAGTGTAGTAATTGTTATATGATTTTTAGGTCTGTGGAATTTGTTGATAGATGTTTTCTAGAGTTTGATCTCGATGGCTGTATCAGTTAGCTTTCCAGTGATTGCAAAATTTGTTGCTTCTACGGAATTCTGATTGTCATCTTCTTCAGGTTGATGGATGTTAAGCAAGGACTAAGCAAAGAAGGCAAAACTGTATTGTACCTGGTTTTTGAATACATAGACACCGATGTCAAGAAATTCATCAGAAGTTTCCGTAGCACTGGCAAGAACATTCCAACCCAAACTATCGAGGTTTTTTACCACTTGATCTAATTGTTTCTGTCATCATCTCTGTCTCTCACTTCATTTGTGCTCACTTGAACTAAACACAACATTCTTATATTATCCGCAGAGCTTGATGTACCAACTATGTAAAGGAATGGCATTCTGTCATGGCCACGGGATATTGCACAGGTGACTTGTTCTCTGGTTTTCCCTTTTAAGTGATAATGATTTGAGAAAATAACCCGCAAGAGAGATCTCCTGTTCTTATTACTACTTCTCCTGGTATCATAACAGAGATCTGAAGCCTCACAATCTCTTGATGGATCCCAAGACAATGAGGCTCAAAATAGCAGATCTTGGTTTAGCCAGAGCCTTCACTCTTCCAATGAAGAAGTATACCCATGAGGTAATCTATGTTGAACACTGTTTCTTGTATAGTGCTTACATCCTATCCCAGTTTGTATGTATTCTATGAAGCTAGAAGTTATGGTTTTGAATCGGTTGTCCATTGCAACAGATATTAACTCTATGGTATAGAGCTCCAGAAGTTCTTCTCGGGGCCACCCATTACTCTACAGCTGTGGATATGTGGTCTGTTGGCTGCATCTTTGGTAAGTGTTCCCTTTCAGCCTCATTGATTTCACTAGTCACTGCAATATCATCTTGAGTTACTAAACAACAACAATTAACATTGTTTCTTCACCATTTACAGCTGAACTTGTGACCAACCAAGCAATATTTCAGGGAGACTCTGAGCTCCAACAGCTCCTCCATATTTTCAAGTAAGTCTTTGTCCTGATTCTTCACACTCCTACATGACAAACATAAGAAAATCTTTTTTCATTTTATCGCCCTTCCTTGGTGAATTCAGGTTGTTCGGGACACCCAATGAAGAAATGTGGCCAGGAGTGAGCACACTCAAGAATTGGCATGAATACCCACAGTGGAAACCATCGACTCTCTCCTCAGCTGTTCCAAACCTCGACGAGGCTGGACTTGATCTTCTATCTGTAAGTCCAAAGTTCTTTAATTAGCTATCAAAACAAACTCCACAGACGAACTAATTGCGTTCTTATCTTCCTGGAACAGAAAATGCTGCAGTACGAGCCAGCGAAACGAATCTCAGCAAAGATGGCTATGGAGCATCCTTACTTTGATGATCTGCCAGAAAAGTCCTCCCTCTAAGGATTTAAGTCGTCAGTTAGTATCTTTCCCAGTTTTATGTTTTCTTGTTTTGCTTCTTTCAAGCATATCTCTAGTGTGCTGCTTCCCGCTCTATGAATCATCCTTCTCTTTAGCATAATATCACTTCGCATTGTTGTTTCTTTCTGTTCGAAAATTTGTATCAACGGCTTTAACGTTTTAAGAAATATGCATAATATCACCTCTGGTTGCTGTTTCTTTCTAGTTTTTCTTCTATATATTCTCTATTACGCATGATCCAGTTATCTGGAAGGCCAGGAACAATTCTTGAATAAATAGAACAAAAACAATACATGTAAAAATGATGGTGTGAGGGATTAAGCCACAAGCCACATGAAGAATGTTGGCCAAACAGTGAGTGAAATCGAAGCCAAAGAGTAAGTCCAGAGCATAATCACTGAACATTCACTCTCCCCGGTTCCGAATAACTGTGTAATTGTACCTGCAAAGTAAGTGATTAAATCTGTTAAACTAATGATGCATCTGATCAGATGCACTAAAGAGTTGGTTTGCAGCAACGAACCTAGATTCATTGCTGGTGGGACAGCATACTGAAGAAGAAGAACGAATTGGTACAATGGTTCTGAGGTAACTAAGTCCAACTTATATGCTCCTCTTACGATTAAAACACCGCTCATAGGCAGCAAAATATATCGTGCTACCAAGACGCCAATAATGCTGGTCTTTTTCATTCCTGAACCCCTCAAACCTTTGAGTAGGTTTCCTCCTATAATCATGGTCATAGCAGGAACTGCCCCATCTCTTCAGCCCAGAGAAACAAGACACAGAACAAGCTTTCGAGTGAGTGATTTTTTTCCGTGAGATGATTCATTTTCAAGTACTTAGTCTATTCTACAATTACCCCACTAGAGTTACTGAATCTTGAAGCACCCGGAGAGGAGCTTCCGTGCCAATTATCAGCTTCCTTAAAGGAGTAATGAGCCCGATCACAAGCGCGATCATCTGAAAACAGAATAACAGAAAAGGTGAGAAAGATTACACTCACTCTCGTGTGAGCGAGTGATGTCTCGAACTACTGAAACACAAACCGCAGCTATGGTTGATGGAGCAAATATCGTCTTAAGGTTGACTTTCTCTGACAGTGAAACCAATCTCCGCTTGACTTTTTCCCACCTCCCAGCCTGTCACATACACACATAGTCACTACCAACTTTGATAATGAATAGTTATTGATCATGTGAAAATGTGATGAGACCTTTTGGTTGTCTTCTTCTTCTTCCTTAGAAGAAATAAGTGGAACTTTGTAGCTGTCATAGTTAGATTCAACAGAGGGAGGGGTTTCAACGGGAGAGTTCGATAGCACACGCATTAGATTGTATACGTAAGTCCATATGTATATCGATCCCATCTGATTCATACATACCAAATAGTGTCCTGAATCATGATACACACTGATAACAATGCCTTGAAGAAGAAGAAGAACTTACTGCCATGGAGAGAGCAACATAACCCATTCCATATTTCTGACAACTCTCTGGATCTCCAAAGGGACCATCTTTTTCTTTACAAACGGCTGGGATTATAATCAGTGGCATATTCCCCAAATTCCCTGTTTTTGGGTTTTCATTCATTACCACATTCATAAGCAAAAACACAAGTCAGACAGTTTCTGAAATCAGACACATTCATGTTATCAAGGTTTTTACCAGCAGCACAACAACCAAGAATGAGACCACGAAGATGTGAAGGAGGCTTAGTGATGACAATAACAATCCAGCCTAATAACGAACCAATGATGAATGTCAACAGAACATTAACCGGCATAAACCACCTGCAAATCATCATTTTCACTATAGTTAACCAAAGAGCAAAGATAAATCTGGACTCAAGATGCAAAATATCATATTGACTTACATTTTGACCAAGCTTTCATATGTAACGCTATCAGCTAAACGACTTCCAATAAGCGAAGGACCAAACACATAGAAGACAATCTATACACATCAACAAAACAAAGATTAATTATTGAAATCGTTTAGATTTGTTAAAGAAGAGAGTGATAATATAATTAACGGACGTTGTTCAAATATTTGCGAGCATCTTGACCAAGAAGATTGACACCGTCAAGAGCCATATAAAATCCGACAGATGTTATCAACAGAATCTCCACGACTGGTTTCGATGAAGTTATGAACAGCTCCAAAAGCTTCACCATCTTTTTATTATTAACGCTCGAATCTGTAAATAAATATAAGTTGATTGGAGGAGAATTGATGGAGCTGCAAGACCACGAAAACAGAGCAATCCGAGAGATCGAAGGGAATGGATTTAGAGAGAGATTATCGTCGTCGGTGGTACAGCTAGACGACAGTGAGAAGCCGCCGTAGAATCCAGAGAAATCGAAACTCTCTCTCTCTCTATGAAAGAGAAAGAGCGACTCTAAAATTTGGCCTACTAGTACAACACTTGCATGGTCGCCTCTTCACTCTATTTAAATTCTTGTCTATCCAAAAACAGACAAATGCTTTTTTTTTTTAAGAAACTAATCTTTTTATTTGGGGCAAAACTAATCTATTCCATTTTTATTGTTCTATGCATATGGGAAGAGAATTTCATATTTTCATCCTACGAAATATTATTATTTAGTTTTTATATCATTGTAGTGTATGTACAACTTGGTGTCCGCTTGATCCGGGTCAGACTTTTACACCTTTGAAAAAAAAAATGAATAGTTTTGTAACTTTGGTTCCGTATAAGAAACAAATTAACGTATCATCGATTTCTAGCTAGCTCCTTTCTGAATTCCAACTTTATGATAACTCGTAAGTTTCTGTACGCCTTTGATTTTAAAACTATGATAGTAATTATATTCTTGTATATTTTGCAATTTTTGTAACCTAGTTTATGTACAAAAAGAAAGAAGAAACAGGTCCACAATTTTTGGAAAACTCAACTCAAGCGGGCTCTTTGTTTGTTTCGTATAACATTCATGAGAATAATAAGGCTTTATCTGAGAAGACAAATTATATCGTCATGCCTTTCGTCACATTGACTACGAAACGTGCCCCATGTTTTTTTGTGGTTCTTGCCCAAGATGTGCAGATATTAATGCAAAGTGTTTATCGAATGGAAAAGAACAATAATATTCTTTTTCATAAACTAAATTGTTTAAGTGACATAAATTTGAATTGTATGTTTTGTTATCAATAGATAATATAGATTAGTACTATACATTTATTAGGAAAATCAGCGTGCATTTTAACCCTGATGTGGAAGGTCATAAACGTGTTCGTAGGTAGGAGTTTGTCGATACTAAATTGTTAGAAACCTTTTACATCATTATCTTGAATCCGATGTGATGAGACTCTAATATATACTCTCTCCGTTCTTTTATAAATGATGTTTTAAGCTTATATTTTTGTTCTTAAATAGATGGTGTTTTCAGTTTTCAATGCAATATTAATTAGTTTTTTATTGGTTTTGATAATTTATATTATGCATATTGTTATTCTATTGGTTGATTAGATAATAAATGATGTTTTTGTTTAGAAATAAACAAAAATTAAATGATTTCTTAATCGGTGTGTATTGGTGGCCTAAATTAATTGTGTGATGGAAGCTAAGCGTGCCAACGAACCGAATATAAATGACAACGGAAACTACTGTGTGCGAGTTGAGTATTCCGAAAATTGAATACAATGATGAAGACACATCCAGAAAAACCCTACAACAACAATGACGTGTCTGTCTATCTCTATTTGGCTCGTCATAAACTGCAACAAACCTAATGAAGCCCATGTGAGCTATATATTCTCATGTGAGCTATATTTATATACGCTTATTATTTATCTACTTATTAGAGCTCGTTTGAGCATGAATAAACTTATCTTGGAAAAAAAAAAAAAAAAACTTATCTTGGATTCTACTCACACAAGAGACTTGTGAAGATGTATTGTTGAAAGAAGTTAACATTATTTGATATTCTATGATGATACAAGAACACGCGTTAAACGTGAACAAAAGATTAAAAAAAAAAAAGGAACAAAAATATGTCAAATCGAAATGGTCCAGTCATTTTAATGTCCGTCAATGAAAATTACACACTTGACATATATTGAAAATCTTGATATATATATATTGGAGATGCTGGGGTATCAAAGACTAATTCAAAAGAATGGTCCCTAATTCAATAGAATTATGCTTGATCTGTACCATTTTGCTTCGAATGAATGCTCATATTTGTTATCCTTTGGATCCACATCATCATCACCATAACTGTAAACTTAAGCACGTAAATGTATAAGCTAATATATATAATCAGAGACTTTGATTGCACTTCCTCCATCTTAAGTAACTAATTAAAACACCACAAAAATGGAGTAAACTACATATAACCACAGTTTGTTTTATAACAAATCACACAAGAATCAATCTATGGGGAATGGAATGAAGTCCGGAAAATTGAAACAGTACACAAACAGAGACGTAAAGAAGTAAAGAACAATCGAGACAAAAGATCGTTGTCTTCTTTGTGTTTTGTTGGGCCTAAGATTATAGACCTTAAATATTAAGCCCATATTTTAACATAATGGGCTTCTTTAAGTATATGGGCCATAAAGGTCCAACTTTCTGAAATTTCATTTCCAAATTGTCTAATACCTTTAAATAATCTTGCTATTAAGATCTTCGTTAAAAGCCTTTTTTTTTTCTTTCTTTTTTTGTAATGAATTTTTGTGTTCAATATTGGGCCTGATTGGTAACAGCTGTAGCTTTACATTTTTTATGTAGAAATATGACTGTAGGTTTATTTGTTGTGGCTGTAGATTTTATTGCTGTAGTATTTTGGCTGTAGAATTTAAAATTTTGGAAAGTTAAAAATTATGTGCTTTAGGAATAAAGGCTTTCTACAGCAAAAAAAAATGAATTAAGGAAATATTTTGGCTGTGAAAAAAAAAAAGGAAAGCCAAAAATTTTTTTGGTTTGTAAAGACTCTAAAGCCAAGCCTATCATCAGTTTTTTTAATCGTGATTTTTGATCTGCCTCTCTCTCCGTTAAATTGATAATTTTTCCGTTTCTCGCTCTTTTTTTCTCCGCCGGCGTCCTTCAATTTCGCCGGCTGCTAACGAACCCTACCCCGCCACTCCACCGTCTCCGGCGTCGTATTCTCCCGGCGAAACCGGTAACCATATCTTTGGTTTCTTCTATGCACTCCATGATTTCGTGAAGCTCTGCTTTCTAATGCTTTAGTCGTCATCACTTTATCTGTTTGAATTAGAGCAAATCAGTGAGAGAGTAGGACTCAGACTTTTGTTGCATTCCAATTCTCGATAACATGCTTCTTGCATTCTCTCTGGAATTATCGATAGTCCGTTTCGAATTATTTATGAATTCTGGATTTTGAATTCATCCTTCTTGTTGTGATGGTATATCTCAGAGAATTAGCTTTTTGATGGCGGACACCGAAATGCAAGAGCAAGATGTGCCTTCTGGTGCTGATACCAAAGGTGTTGTAGCGGAGGAGGAGACTTCAGAACCAGAGAAAGACCAAAACTCTATTGAAATACCTAAGTCCCCTGTTATCGAGGATAAGACTCATACTCTGGACAGTGATGTTCATTTATCTGATGCTCCCATTACTAATCAAACTGAGGCTAATGAAGAGGTAGGTGGTCACAACAGTGTTGATGGCAAGAATGGTGATGTCGATCAGTCTGAAAAGAAGGTTACTAGTGATGGCGGTCAAGAGGAGACGACACTTGGGGAATCAATTCCTCTCAAGGGGGAACCGTCCAGTCCGCATGTTCCAGAAAAAAGTGTTAAGAAGTGGAAGACATGGTTGTTGAGTGATTCTGAGGTGATGACAGCACGTTTTTATCGCATTTGAGACAACTAGCCTGCTTGCATCTGCGTTAATCGTTGTATATCATTTTTTTTTGGTGAGATTTGTGTTCATCGGCGGCTCTATTTCATTACGAACTCATGTGTTTTTTACAGGCCAGGGAAGTTGATGAAGCAGGGACACCACCGAATCAAGAGGCGTTTATTAAAGAAGTGGAGGCCTTCCACAAGGAGAATTTCCTTGAATTTAAAGCCCCAAAGTTTTATGGACAGCCCTTAAATTGTCTCAAGTGAGTTGTTGAAAGTTTTGTTTTAATTCTTGGGAAATCCCATATTTTTGGTTATTCCTTTGTTTGACTTCTGCATGCTTTACTTTTAAATGTAGGCTATGGAGAGCCGTCATCAAGTTAGGTGGCTACGACGTGGTAATGATCTACTTTCGAACTTTGAGAGATTTTATGTTTACTAAGATCTTCTCCTCCCTCTCCCCAGTTAGTAGGTTAAAAATCTTCTATTTTATTATATACAAGTTGGTGGTTTATACGTTTTGGGTTGTACGGGTTGTATAACCCGTGAACTATAGTATCCTAGAAAAGTTAGTTCTTGTAGCTAATGAATGAGAAGATGATTTAAGACCAAGGAATGTCTGCCGGGAATAATTAAGTGTATGTGTTAATTATGTTATGTCTCTGTTTTGGCAACTGAACTTGCTTAGTGTCATCTGCTTTGTTTGAAAGTTTAGACTCAATTCTAGCCCACCGCCCACGTTGCTTGAAACTCTATGTCTGTGGTATTCAAAATTCCTGTGATTTTCATTTTCTTATATAGGTCACCACATCTAAGCTATGGCGGCAAGTTGGAGAATCCTTCCATCCTCCGAAGTATGGCTTGTTTTGTCCTCAAACTCCTCAACCTTTTCCGTTTTTTCGTATGAATTTGACTTACCACATGTTTTGTTATTCAGAACATGCACTACAGTCTCCTGGACATTCCGCATTTTCTATGAAAAGGTGAATTTGATTTTTGTGTTAAGTACTGAATGTGCATTGATATTAACGAGTTAGTACTAGTTCAGTTTAGTTCATACACCTTCGATTCAGACAATCTTCTTTTGCTCCTTTTTCGGTAGTGTGTCGGAGACTAGCTAGTTTCGTTTTATCATTTATGTTGTGGTTTAGTAGCCTCCTAATAGTTTATTTGGATTGACTCCTTTGTAACATGGAGTCTGGTTGATTTCTATCCTATCAAGATGTAGAAACTTCATTATTTGTATCCTTATTTTCCAATTGCAGGCACTTTTGGAGTATGAGAAGTATTTAAGGCAAAATGGTGAGCTTAACCTTCCTGGTTCAGCTTCTCTTCCGTCTTCAGGCCTTGAAAAGGAGGTTAGAATTCCTATGAAATTGTGTAATTCTTATGCTTTTGGGTAGGTGAACACTTTTGAGAGGAGGTCAATTTAAGAGTAGGTTAACCATGTTGTTAAATTAGATGAAGTGAAAGCTCTGCAGTTCTTTCATAAAATGATTTTATACAGATGGGAATTTCGGGCATGCGTAATATCAGCTTATAACATGTTGAATACTACTCTCTGCAATCTGATTGAATAAAGCTGTACCGTTTTGTGTTAAACGGGAAGCATAAGAAATAATATGTACACAACCCAGATAATTACCAATTTTAAGCTCCATAATACAGAATTTTAAACTTTATTTGCCTTCCCTTTTTCTCTCATTGATATAAGGGCACTTATGTAGGCAACTAGCCATCAAGCTTCAGGGTCAGGCAGAGCACGAAGAGATGCTGCAGCTCGTGCTATGCAAGGTTGGCATTCTCAGCGCCTTCTTGGATCTGGGGAGGTTACTGAGCCTATTGTTAAGGTTTCTATTTAGATCTTACCACGTTTCATAATTCACCATGCACAAACTTGCGCTTCAACATGATTCTGTTTGTACGTATTTTTTCAGGATAAAGGCTTGAATTCAACCCCAAAGCAAAAGAACCTCAAAAACATTGGTAATATTCCTAAGCAATGCAATGGCTATTATTCTCCACTACCTACAGAATGATTACCTAATGCCACCGTGTTTAAATGTTCTTTTCAGGTGTGCAGAAACAAAAGACAACAACCGCCATGGACCTTGTTTTTTCACATGAATCAGAAAAACAGTTACGAAAGCTAATCATCTCCTGTATCTTTGAGTTGCTTATGCAAGATTGCTTTACCATGTGCGATTGCATACAATCTTATCCATCGAGAAAACTCTGTTTCATTGTCAATGTTTGGTAGATCATAAGCACTGTTCTCTGAGTGGTAGTTGTAAGAACTGCCATTCCAGAAATAGTGCAGGAGATTAAATGAATACAGAGAATTTTGTGACATGTCTTTTCATTTCTTTTTTCTCATCAAAGCAAAAGATTAATAATATGGTTTTGGCTTGATAGGTCAACTGCCGAGGTTATAGATGTTGGACCCCCTGCAGACTGGGTGAAGATAAATGTCAGAGAAACTGTGAGTACCTCTGCCGTTTTTCCTCTCATATAATGTAACATTTACCCAATTCTTGAAATTAGAGGTATGAGAAAGAAAAAAAAGTCAAAAACAAGACTGCCTGAAGAAAGGGAAATAACTGCAATCTGGCTCTTTGTTTGAATCGGAATTCTGAAATGTTACCAAATTTATTTTGTTGTCTTTATTTACAGAAAGACTGCTTTGAGATATTTGCCCTAGTACCTGGACTTCTTCGCGAAGAGGTGAGCTTTTCTCCTTGGAATTCAATCTCTTAAGCTTCTTGATCAGTGTCTTGTCACTGACGTGTACCAAGAGATGAATGTTTAGTTCAAAGAGTGTGACTGATTCCTACGTTATAGATGTGAACATATACTGGATTCTAATCTTAAATACACACATTGTTGTTAGTTGTAATGAATTTCATAGTAATCTTTTGTGTCATCGCACACAGAATATAGTTCCTCAGTATAAGTTGATTTCTACTTTCAGGTCCGCGTTCAGTCAGACCCTGCAGGGCGGCTAGTTATAGCAGGCCAACCTGAGCAACTTGACAATCCTTGGGGAATCACACCCTTCAAAAAGGTTAGAGTCCTCCAAGTCTAATACTCCAAACAGAGCCATGTTTGCTAATTGAAGGATAGTTGTCATTTGTTTTCGATTTTGGTTTTCGTAGGTTGTGAACTTTCCAGCAAGAATCGATCCACTTCACACGTCAGCGGTTGTGAGCCTACATGGTCGACTGTTTGTGCGAGTCCCATTTGAGCAGTGACCGGTCTCATCCCAAGTGAGCTTGTTCTTTATTTGTTTCTTTTAGGAATTCGTTTGTATCAGAACTAAAAAAGACGAACGTTAGCAAATGTGATAGTTCTGACTGTAACTTGAGTTCTGAATATTAAGGTAGAGAAACGAATATTGATGTTCCATATCAAGTTGGGGCATGTTCGTTTGATCATCCAGCATTTCTATCCAGATGATTCATCTAAATGTTTCATCCAAATGCTCCATCTGAATGTTGTTTGATTCAATTTTTAGATGTTTATTTGGATGAAGCATCTAGATGAACTTTTGTTTGTTTGCTTAATTTTTATAAATCTTTATTTCCATCTAGATGACTTTAACAAGAAAATGACTAAAATACTCATACTTTTAATCTAATTATATTTTAATTTTAATCTTAGCTATATTAATTTAATTATTGCTCTAAAATAGATTTACAAATAAATAATTTCAAACTATGATTTTAACATATACAAATTAATTTTACGGTTTTAGCGGAAAAATATGATATTACGGTTTTGACGGAAAAATATGATTTGCCAGAAAATATGATTTTACGGTTTTGGCGGAAAAATATGCTTTACCTAGAAAATATGATTTTCACAGGAAAATTAAGTTTTGTGTTTTTGGCGAGAAAATATGATTTTACGGTTTTAGTGGAAAACACAATTCTTCAATTTTTTTTTTTGGGCGCAAAAGTCGTGATTTTATAGTTTTGGCGGAAAAATATGATTTTACGGTTTTGGCGGGAAAATATGATTTACGGTTTTGACGGGAAAATATGATTTGCTAGAAAATATGATTTTACGGTTTTGGCGAGAAAATATGATTTGCCAGAAAATATGATTTTACGGTTTTGGTGGGAAAACATGATTTGATGGTTTTGGTGGAAAAACATGATTTTGAGGTTTTGGCGGGAAAATATGATTTTGGAGGTTTTGGCGGGAAAATATGATTTTGGCGGTTTTGGCGAAAAATATGATTTTGCGGTTTTGATAAATTCCACACTTTTCTACCAAAAATCATGATTTCACTTTTTGGCGGAAAAAACACAATTCCGCGATTTTATGATTTTGACGGAAAATGATAATCCTTGATTTAATAATTTTTAGAGATTTTTTTTGTGTAAATATGTGACTTTTAGAATATAAAATGAGAAATCTATGTTTTTTTTTTTTTTTTTCGTCAAGAATTTGTATTAAAATAGCAATAAGGTTCGTGAAACACTAAAACAGAGCAAGAAAAATAACACAAAACAGAGCAACAATGCTCATGAAAAAGAAAGAAACTGAATTGGATCAACCAAAACCGAGGAAACTTCATCGTCGTTTATCTTCTTCTATTTGAGAGTGCAACCATGCCGGACCTCCAATGGCAAGGTATGATCTAAGACGCCCATCTCGAGTCACACTTTTAGCAATATCTCTTGCAACAGAATTCGCTTTTGGTGACACAAGCTTAAAGAAAACTTTACGGAAACTCGGAGTAATGCGAGAAATCTTATCAAGGTAAGTATGATACCGGGGCCAATTCATGGGATCCGTGACCGCTTCAATCGCAGCCGTACAATCAGACCAAATTTTAATGTCCTCGAAATGCAGATCTTTTAAGCTTTGGGGTATTTGGAAACATAGGAATGAAGTTATTCACGCAGGGAAACATGGTGATTTAAACATCCTTGTAGAACATGCTATCGAGGAGGCAGAGATATGGAATAAGTTAGTGTTAGAGTCGCCTGGCCACATTTTTCAAGTTACTCGTGCTCCTCGAGCTGAAGTACGATGGTTGAGACCACCACTTAATATGTTTAAATGCAATGTCCATTCCTCATGGATTAATGACACGAGTATGTGTGGTGGTTCTTGGATTGTGCGGAATCATAATGGAGATGTTGTCTTTCATGCGAGAGAAGCCTTTCTTCCAACTACTAACCGAATCGCTTCAGAGTTACGATGTTTTTTGTGGGCGCTTCAAAGCTTAAGAGAAATCTATGTTTAAATAATGTTTATTTTTCATAGATTTCTCATTTTATATTCTAAAAATCAGCATTAATTAGACGTAATATTTTATATTTACATTTAACCTTTTTTATAATCTAATAATCTATGGTTATTTTTGTTTATCTATTTTCTAATGTAGATTTTTGTGTAACATGAAGTGATTTACTTATGTAGTGATTGTAGACAAAAAAAATTAGCAAAACATTCTTTAATAATATTCAATAATATATTAGTTTAGTATACAATTTTTGTTTAAGTTATTTCTTCTTATAACTGCGAGGTTCTTGGTCGAAATTCATACCAATATATCTAGAATTTATGTAAAAAGTATGATATAGATTATTTTTCATGTAAAACCTTTACAATAACAAACCATAATAAAAATGCTGTAGAATAATTCAAACCAAGATCCTTTTAGTCACATCTTGTTTCAAGCTTTGGCCCATACATAGTGTAGATATCTTCTTCTCCCCTGGAACAAAATTTATATCAATCCAATCATAATTCATATATAGGCAAACCTTCGCATTTACGTTTACTTATCAGCGTTCGTAGAACATACACAATGAACAAGATTTCTTAACCCAATTGTTGCTCAATTGCATGTAAGGCACATGAGACATGACATGAGCACATGGAAATCTTAAAAAGATAAAGTCATAGTGCATGTATCTAAAAGGTCTCAAAGTACATTGCTCTTTATTCTCTTTACATGGTTCAAGCCCTAAAGAGTCAAATATATGAAATTATGAAAAATAAGATGTTTTTAATCCATCTCTCATTCCCATTGTATAACAAGTAAACCTGAGACTCAATTTCTTATATACATAAATGTGCCCCGTCTTCTCTTAGAAGCTCATTGGAGATATATCACCACAAATCTCTTTTGGACATGCATTGGTCATGTACAAGCTTTTTCTTTCACTTGTTTTTTAATATATTTTAATATATGTTTTCATACGGTCCATACATATCTCCCCTAGGGACTTGATGCATTACTCATTTTCACACATCTTGGTACTCAAAAACCCACTTGGCTATGTTGTTGTAGAATTTCTTAGTCCTCTAAAGGGAAACTGATAAATTAAACTCCGAGACACAAATGTTTTTCATGTCTTCGTTTTGGCAGGTCATGTAATGTTCTCGTGTTTACGCCATTAACTAGTCGTCGTAACCGTCGAAAAATCATGTTTATTTCGTTGTAACGGATGAGCGAATCTTTTCTTATAATCGACAAAAAAGAGTATGCATCCATAACCGCTATCTTTAAAACAAACTCATAGAATTCTAAAGCGTTATTTACTTTTTCGAAAATTTTCAAAGCGTTATTTACTTTTTCGCAAGTTTAAAGCGTTATTTCCGTGATTGATTGATTGAATCGAAGAAAGATTCATATCGATCTCATCGAAATACAAAGTAGAACTCAATTGGGTGAAACATGTATAATCAAATCAGGATTCCATGCATAAACAAGATATTCATATAGAGGATTTCCAAATCATAAAATCTGGAGGATTTATGTATGGTATCTACATGAATGAAAAAGAACCAGATGTTTGATTTGTTGGTTGATTACTTGATATACATAGTAACATAGACTGAGTGATTATATTACCTTTGATACCTACTCCAAAAAGGGCATTACACATATACCATATCCACGAAACCATTATGAGCCATTTCAATATTTACATAGATGTACTCAAGAACTTTATTGTTATCCAATTATACGAAGGTAACTAAGTGATATATAAAAATTGACTTCTAATTAAAAGCATTTTTATTGTGAACTCAAGCATATAAAAAATGATATAGAGGGACAGCACGAAACCCTATTGATTAAAAAAGAAGAGAAAATGGAGATGGAGAAGTATATTTGAAGACGAATTCAAATAGTCATATGATCAACTAAATTTAAAACCAAACGAACCCCAAATCATTAAGAAGTCGGTATCATAAGATATTTTTTTTTCTTCTTATAATTCTGAAAAATGAAATTTGGTTACAGCTATGTTACGGACATAATTTTCAATTCTAAAAAGGTGGTCTTGGTGCGGCCGCTGCGGCTCCCCAACCAAGCAAATGAGGATCACCGGAAAACTGATCATAACCACTTATGTTACCTCTTAACTGTCCTTGACCGGCTCCAGAAGGTGGTGATGATGACGTGGCCGGCGGTGGACCACCACCTCCTCCTCCTCCTCCTCCTCCTCCTTCTCCAACTTCTCCAACTTCTCCTCCTGCCCCTTCTCCTCCTTCATCTTCAAGCGGAAGTCTTTCGAAAGTTGCATTAGAGAACGATGCAGCCATTAGTATCACTGGACCCGAAGCCACAAGCGGAGCCACCACGTTTCCTCCGATCACCTGACCTTGAACGCCGGAAAGAAAGATAGAAAGACCACCGGATCCCGGCGGCGCAGGCGGAGGTAACACCGTACCGGTGAGGGAAAGTATCTCAAACCTTCCATGTAGAGCCACAACACCTCCGGTTCCACCATTAGCCCCATGAGCCGCTGCCGGCTGACGGATACTGACGTTAGCCACCGTGCCGTTACCACTGAGTATGGAGACACCTCTCCCTCTCCGGCGAGCGTAAGTGGTAACGCTCTCAACTATGTCGGCTCCAGATGAGACTTCAAGAACATGAGATCTAAGCACGTTGGGGCTATCTCTTGTAACTATCACCGGTGGCTTCGGCTTGTTCTTAGATCCCGGAGGACGTCCACGTGGACGTTTTCCAGGAGTTGAACCCGAGGTAACTGGGTCGGAACCCGGATCCTTGTTGGAGTCAGATTCATCATCTGATTGCTGCTGTTGAGGATGAGGCAAAGGCTGAAGTTGAGGCTGAGGTTGAAGCTGGTGTTGAAGCTCAGGCCTGAAGAGGTTGTGAAAGTATCTAGAGGCTCCTCCGGTTTGATCGTAACCACCGTCCATGACCGCCGCATCTACTGACTCTTCTTGTTCTTGTGGCTCATATATATAAAGATATTGTGAGGGTGAAGATAGAATTCATATAAGAGAAACTTTGAGATCCATTGGAGAAGTCAAATTTCAGGGGGTGAGGAGCCAATGGCTTGAGTTGATCGGTTACACAAGCCGACAAAAACAGAGGAGCTACGAGACACAAATCAAAAGGGTATACTTTGTGTGTTAAGCCCTAACTCGCTTTAGGGCAAGAGAGGAGAGATTCTTCACCCGAGACGGTGCCGTATTAATTGATGCGAAAAGGAATTTAGAGAAGCTTCAAATTAATTCATGTGCTGAGGACTGAGAGTGAGTGACTCTGCAATACTTTTTCTTGAACGAGGAAAGCAAAAAAAAAGAAAAGAAAGCAATAGATACACCGAAAATTTAGCTGAATATCATTCCTTTCGCATTAAAAAAATAATATACATACTGTATAGTGGCATATTAATATACGCATAATTGCAAATTAATAATATACTTGAAATCCATGAAAAGACAAGGGTTTCGAGTTTTCTTCTCTGGATATATTCATTTCCTTTTTTGGCTTATAGCTTCAAACGAGAAAATAAAGGAAAACTTTTAAGAGTTAAAACTTATAACTCTTACTCCCTCCGTATTTTAATAATTGTCGTTTTAGAAATTTTATTTTTTTGAATTGGATGTCGTTTTCAAATTTTTATGTAAAATTTATTACTTTTTAATGTTTTATGACATCATAAAACATTAAAAAGTAAGAAATTTTGCATTGAAATTTGAAAAAGACTTCTAATTCAAAAAAATAAAAATTCTAAAACGACAATTATTTAAATACGGAGGGAGTATAAGAAAAGGAAATTAAGAAAAAAGTTTGCAATTTAAAAGCCAAAGATAATTTGAATAGGAGATTGAAGAAACATGCTGATATTAAATTGTTGGGAAAAAAAATTGTTGGAAAATATTATTTTTGTTAAAATTGTAGGAAATTATTATATAGAAACCAAACAAGAAGTCTAGATATAAATTATTTTATTAAGAGAATAAGTCATATATCAATTTCCCCACATTATAATGTAATATACTCTCTCAGTTTCAGATTATATGTCGTTTAAAGCTAATTCATACATATTAAAAAAAAGTTGCACTTTTACTTTCCGAGGGAATATGAATTAAAATTTAAGTGTTAAAACAATACTTAATTTAAAAGGAAGGGAGTAGATGACAAAAAATAAAATGAAAGTGAATATAAATTGTTAGCCATGAATCGAATTGCCTTGAAGCGTGTGCATGTAACGCCTTCTATTATCAATTTCATCATTTTCTTCTGAAACGAGGATTCTGTCTATTCGAAAACAATTTTGGTCATATATACTAAATTACTTTAAAATTTATTCAAAAAATTTTAAAACTAATATTAAATTATAAATATATAAAGAACATAGACCAATCTATTTACTATCAATTGATTTTAAGTAGAAATTTATGAAATTTAATATGATCTGAGAGCTTCATATATCTACATCGGTAAAAAAAAAATTTGATTTGAAAATGGAATTTGGTTCAAAAATAAACAGATAAGTGTCAAAATGTGTTAAGTGTCTACATTAAAAATTTGATATCCACATCGAAAGTTTGAAAAAACCAACATTAATTAGTATACAAAAAACATGAATCAAACCATTCTTTGCCATTTTTTATTTATGAAACTTAAAATTTATTAATTTGCTAATTATGGTCCTGCATGTAAATGTCTTTTTTAATATATCAAATACAGAAAAAGTAAGCCGATTTTTATTTTTATTTTCTGTGAACGAGGTTCATTGGACCTCCTCTCAATCTTTTGCTAAGAGATGTTACTCAACATTTATTACTATGCGATAATGGTATTGCAAATTAAATGTGTTTTTCAGTATATCTAACACAGAAAAAAAAAAAAAAAAGATTTTTTTTTGTCATCGAGATTCATTAGATTTTTTACTGAGAGGTGTAATCGAACTCTCGTGTTTAAGTGGCATTCATATAATAGATTGCAACGCCACTTGTTCTAGAAAGATTTGAGCTAGTATGTTTATTCTTTGAAACGTTTGAATATGAACCGTATTTAGAAAACTATTGTTATGCATAATTGCTTTCAACGTTTCAGAATACTTCTAATAGTTAAACCGTACCTTAGTTGATTAATTAACAGCATTTAATATTAATTTGCACACATATTCCCTACTCTATGCTACTACTCGATCTTTGTGGTGCCAAGCTATATATTAAAGAAATTGAAATTCTTACCAAAGTTTCCCCACTTGTTTAGTAGGTATTATTATTTATCCACTTTTACTGTACTAGAAGGGGGTCGGACATAAGTCGCATAACTAAGAATAATTTAGTTGATAAGAACGAATAATTTACGATATCTTTTTCCTTCATACTAAATGAATATTTGGTGTATCAAATTTTTCTTACAACTAACTCATGGTTGTGTAATGTGTATGTGAGGTAAAAAAATACATATGTCCATATCTAAAAGCATTTATGTGCACACATTAAAGTATTTGATGATCGAAGCATGTAAGTACTTTTACATATGATTCATATGTGAAAGCTCTAGAATATGCAACGAACAAACAATAAGTATTGATAACATATCACTTGGTTGCATAGCTCTGAAGAAAATTGAAGGCTATCTGAAGATTGGACCAAACATAAAAATAAATTGAAAAAAAAAAATAATAATAAATAAATAAATAAATAAATTGACGAGGGAAAAAATTCACCATTAATAACCGTTAAATAAGGTTAACATAGAAATTTCAAAAAAAAAAAAAAAACATAGAAATGTCTAGTTTCTATATAAATGGAAAGATAGAACACATGGAGGTAAGTAACTGATAGTTATGAGAGGAATAAAACACAGAAGATGTGGAAAGACAAATTTCTTAGTTATTGGAGTGGAAGGAATTGAGATATTAAATTATCAAAAAAAAGGAATTGAGATATTTTATTTTGTTCATAGAATATTAGAATGGAATGATATTCTTGTGGAGAAATGATGCATAAGAAAAACTCTCAAGTTGATATATCTACATGTAGTAGAAATGAAATGTGGATCTTGTTGGGACGAAAAAGAGAATTGCAAAGATGTGTGGATTAGTTACCTTTGAAGCAGAAGCAGTCTCTTTAACGTGGATGCATGTGCCTCACGCAACCAAGTAGTCTCAATCAGAGCCGTTCTTTTACATGACCGGCGACAATCCGACGACTCATGACGTGACGATGCAATCGCACAGTCTGCTTGATACACACGTGCACGGGGCAAAAGTCACGTGCGGTCAAAATGTCAGAGCAGAAGCTGAGCTGTTGTACCACGTGGAGGTGGTCGGAAGCATCGGTACTTGTTCCACGTGGAGGTTTCCCCCAATCTATCTTACCACACAAAGGTATTAAATACCTCGAGTTACGTTTTTTCAAATATTTATATAATTAAATTTCTCATATCCGAATCCTTCAAAATTCAATTATTTTTTTTCCTAATCATAAGTTCTGTTAAAACACCTCCCGGGGTTGAGTTCTTTCTAATCAAGGATCGGTTCTATATAAAATATTAAAAAATATATTTTAAATTAAGTTTGAATATGGCCCATAATATTTTCTGTATCTAATATTTGTAAAGTTGCACTTGAAAATGATTGACTACATGGTTATAACATGATACACGACATATCATCAAGTTTTATTATATTATAGTAAAAATAAGATTTTAAAAGTCTGAATTAACTGATTGAGAATTGAGACCATTACTATATATATTGGTCGAATCTCACAAACTACAATAAAATTCTATTAGTGTCATATTCAGAAGTTTTTTAAGATTAGTTAGTCGTAATACATGATCTCCCCCATATATAGTTTCCTACAAATAAAACGATCATCAACCTATACATCACTGGACTACAACACATTTGTGTCAAACTTATTTATTTATATACAAATGAAACCAAACATGTGTGACCTCCGAATCTATATAATCGTTGGATTGGACATTTGGACCTCAAGTTGCATAATGCATTGCATCTGTTAGTAGATTAGTAAAGTACTAGGAATTAACACCCATACAAAATTGAATTCCTTTCCTCCTTACTTTCCACGTGGCACATTATGATTGATTAGATTTTGAACTGAGATCAGCTCGGGACCCGTACATAAATACTCTCGTCGTCGGTCCATGTATTGTTTTTCCTATTACAAGATCGAAGTTCGGTCTTTATCAAAAAAAGAAAACGGTCTTTATAAACCCAAATTTAACACATATATATGTATTACCAAAAATATGTATGTATATGTAATATGCAGAGTAAATGTTTCCATTCTCTTGTAATACCTTTACATTTCCTTACTTAATGATATTTAATTATTGACATTCATAGCAAACAAATAAAAATGCATAGTACATGTTTTATATAGTTAAGAATAATCAAAAGCAAAATTTATATGGTTAAACTAATGGGTTATGGACTAATGTAATTATTTGCCAACAATACTGTGGAGCGACTAATAATGTAATAAGTTATCACAAATCATTTTAAATTGTTGACAAACGAAGGTGATCATAATTCAAAATCATTGAATTTTATGACATATAACTTTAACAAAAAGTTAACAAAACGAAGGTAAAAGAAAAACGAAGGTCAACATTTTTAACAATACCCTTTTCTCATTTTCATAGATCTTTGGCGACTAGTTTATCTGCCACTATAACTCGGTACCCCATCCACCAATTATCATGTCTTTTTCATTATTATATTTTATGAGCTTTATTGCCGAAAAAGACGACAAAACCAAAACTAAAGTCCATTCGAATTTTAGTGCTTTTCCCAAATGTATTATGAGCACATCTTTTTTTTTTTCTTTCTTAGTCATTCAGATTTGAACAACCTTCACGACGATGAAGTAAACTAGAAAAAACCACCGAATAAATACCAATATAGGTGTTAAGTTCTATGGACTTCCAACTCAAAACCAATTGGCGATGAGTGGAGTGGCCCATATCCCTTTATATATTACTTAGGATCCCTTCCAACTTCCGATGTGGGACATTATGTCCTAATACGCCCCCTCGAGATGATGGCTCTTTGGCCATTAATCTCGGAATGTTTGGGCTTAGATCGACGGCATCAATTTTGGGCCTTGTCGATGATTGGACCATCTTTGGGTCGGATCGGGTTGGACATGTGTGGATCGGGCTCTGATACCATGTTAAGTTCTATGGACTTCCAACTCAAAACCAATTGGCGATGAGTGGAGTGGCCCATATCCCTTTATATATTACTTAGGATCCCTTCCAACTTCCGATGTGGGACATTATGCACGTATTCTTGTAAAGAACTAACCTTCAAATGCCAATGATCACTTAGATTTTGTTTGTAGAAAATAAAAAGTGAAAAATTCGTTATGTAAGTTGAAGGACTAGTCGACTAGAGTTCAATCATAAGTAGATATGATGCATACATGATACATTAAATGGTGAAATGGTCGATCGACTCTAATATATATAATTCTGAAATTATATTAAAAAAATAATAATAATTCTGAAATTAGTTTGTCCTTCGGTTAGATTCGCCTTGTTATTGAGAAAAGGATGACATTTACGAATTACGAACTTTACAAAAATAGAGGGAAACAATGGGCGCAAATTACCAAAAATGGCTCGAGAAGATAAACGCCCACATGACGGACGTGAACAAAACAGAGTTTTTTGGCCCATGAAACTTGAAATTACTGTTAACAGTTTATTTGGAGCTTTTGTGTAAGTACAGGTAGTCTAAGATAGCCCAATAACAACAAATGGGCTCAGTCTCAAATTCAATTTGATAGATGTTTTGTAACTTATATTTTATTTGTATGCATTTTATAAAACCATTTAAAATGAAACATAGAAAACCTGAAAATACTGAATGAACACTGGTTAAGTATGTACCAACTTTGGTTTATCCCAAAGTGGAAACACTTTTCACCTAGTCAGGCCCGGCGCATGACACAATCAAGTGAAGCCATGGCTTAGAGCATCAAATTAAAGGGGGCATATATTTTAGAATTATTTTTTTAGGGTCTTATATGTTAAAAAAAAGTTATAAGCTTTTTTTGGGAAATAAATTGGTTGAGCTTTCCTTTCACTATATTTTATGGGCTTTATGCCTTTAAATTAATAAAAGATTAATTAATATGTTGTTAATGATTTTTTTTGCAAAATTTTGGCTTAAAATAAAATAAAACCCTAAACGTTTACAAAAATTTCTTTTTCCATTGATTCAATTCATACTTTTACTTCGGTGTGCTTGGCTGCTTGCAAGCTTGATAAGGTATGTGAACTTTGCTTAGATTTGATTAATCAAGTAAATATTTAAGTGACTAAGTTTGAAGATTATGCCTTCCGTTCATAATCAATCTGATAGTCGACATAATCAAGCTCGACTACGTGAGTTTGATGAATGATTTTGCAGGTAAAAGTCTAAATAGAGCTATATTTAGAGAATATATATATTTTTTTCCTTACAAACTTCTTATGAAATTAATTACTGTTTTTTTAGTTTTGTATGAGTTTTATTTTAATTTTATTTGTGGTGCTAGGAAAAAAAAAATTTACAAAGGGCATGCCCGGCCCGGCCCTGCACCTAGTGTCCAACTATTTAACTGGAATGTTTGTTTGTTACATCAAGTTTAGTGTAAGTATTCCAAGAAACACGAATTACTAGAGTTCTTTTTGCTCTTTTAAAATATATTTGAATTTGGATGGTATTACAACAAGGACTATAACACAAATCACTAGGGTACAAATAAAAATTTGTCGATTCAAGTTTTGTCAAAATTATTGAACATCTATGTGGCAACATTTTAGCAATCGAAGTTGGTGTGAACTGATTCAATGTCTACAGGGCGATAGAATAATTTTCTCTAGTGTGAACTGTTTTCGAGGATCTGAGCCCAAGAGGATTTCTATTTGTTATTAGATTAAAAAAATGAATTAGCCAGTGTCTTTGTACTGGTTTGATTTTTATTTTCAATGTGAGATTTCTAACATAATCTTTCTTTGTTGAAGACCTGTATATATTATATATGTCATTTGAATCCCAATCATGCAAACATGTAAGTCTCAAAGCTATTGATCACTTGACTAGTGAACAAAAGAAAATATATTTTTTCTCTTTTCCATTTAAATAGTGCAACTTGGAATGATTTTTTAATAAGGAAATCTCAGAGGTGTGTAGTAAGTAGAACACATAGATGGTAATATTATATAGATGGACTCTTCTGGAGGAGAAAAGATCCGTATCTCTACCAACAACTACTACACAGAGAGAGATGTCCTAACACACAGGGAAATATTTTATATATATAACAAAAAATAAAAATTAAGAGGAAACAAAACAGAGAAAAAATCTCAAAAATGTCCCCAAACGCAACTGCATACACAATTTTTTTTCATATAGACCACTTCCTAACAAACAAAGACAAAGCTTAGACAAATCAAAGAGACACGAATTATCCATGAGAGTGAGAAAGAGAGAGAGAGAAAGTGTGTAAAATCTCTCTCTCTCAATCCTCAATCCAAAAAAAGATTTCAAGTCAAACAAACAAAACAAATAGTTTTTTTTTATTTAACAAAAAGGGCAACGCACACGCACATGGCTTAAATCTGTCCACCAGCGATTTTGGAGTGAATGAGTTGTAAAAAGCCTTGCCCTTGTTTTGGATTGTTGTCCTTCTTTGTGAGTTTTGAGCCAGAGAGATTCATATCATGTTGTTGTTGTTGTCGTTGCTCCAGAGATGTCTCGGCTGGATCTGTTGTATTTCATGTGACTTCTCACAAGCTGTCCAGCTGCAATTGCTGACATTAGAGATAACTCTCCCGCTAAAACTGCTCCGGCCACTATCGTCGCTAGCCTCCTTGAGTTCATTCCCGGCGACTCTTTGCTCGCTCCTTTCACTCCGAGCAGGTTTAAACACGCTGATTGAGATGCAAGCTGTGTTCCTCCTCCCACTGTCCCCACCTGATAATCCAAACCACAAAACCAATAATCAAACTCTCTGAAATTTTCAAGAGACTTTACAAGTGAGCTCAGAGAGAAAGAGATTTGATCAATTTACCTCGATAGATGGCATAGTGACTGAGATATGGATATCTTTGCCGTCGTTAATAGCTTCCATCATGGTGATGCATTGAGAGCTCTCCACGTTTTGAGCTGGATCTTGGCCAGTAGCTATGAACACAGCAGAGACTATGTTACTGGCATGAGCGTTGAACCCACCTAGAGAGCCTGCAACAGCAGAGCCCGCAAGATTCTTGAGCATATTGAGCTCGACCAAAGCAGCCACACTCGTTTTTAAGACCTTGTTCACGATCTCTCCTCTGATTACTGCCTCGCAAACAACTGATTTACCACGTCCCTCAATCCAGTTCACAGCAGCAGGTTTTTTGTCCGAACAGAAATTACCTGAAGAATTAATATAAATAAATGTGAAGTCAGAAGATAAAGAACGAAAATAAAGATTCTCAGAATTTCACAAGATAGCATCATCAAACAAAATAAGAGCTTTAAGTCTCAAGATGACACTAAGCTGATATACGGAGGTTTTTTCAATCAGATCAATCACACAAAGAAGGAACTCACCAGAGATTCCAATCACATCCATGTCGGGAAAATCATCGGTAAGATATTCGAGAACATTCTGCACACCTTTAGATACCATATTCATCCCCATAGCATCACCAGTACTACAACAGAACCTTACATAAGCATTCTTCCCCGCGATTGTGCATTTCACACTTTGCAATCTTGCGAATCTGCTAGACCTGCATCCAAAAATTCACTTCTTCGTCAGTAAATCCCCTTGCAAAATTCTCAATCATAATTTAATCACTCCACAAATACTTTCGATGCAATTTTATATCACAAATTCGATGTAAAAGCTTCTAATCAAATATAGTTGAACAAGTCTTCTCACTGAGAAATATATCTTAAATTTATGCCCACCAGACGACATCAAACGCATTAAAAGTCAACAAAATCAAATCAAACGGGAAAATATTGGTTAAGAAGATGAACCTGTTGAAGACTACTGTCAAAGTATCAAAGTTCTCTGGATTCTCCAAGAAAAACTTAAGCTCAGAAGCTCGTCTCGCGGACGCAAACCGAACGACAGGTGCTCGGGTCATACCGTCCTTAAGAACCGTACTAGTCGCTCCACCAGAGATATACATGGCTTTGCAGCCTCTGTTAGTGCTAGCAACCAAACAACCTTCGGTTGTAGCCATAGGAACAGAGTACTCATAACCATCAAGCAACAATGGTCCAGCAATCCCCACAGGAATCTGAATATATCCTACAGGCATCTCACAGCATTGCCCCAATATCGATTCATAATCAAATCCATCCAACGGTAATCCTTCCATCGATCTCCCGGTGACTCTCTGCAACGCCTCCCGCCGAATCGTCGCCGCTCTTTTGCAATCACCGAGACGAGATTCGAGCGAGTACGATGGGATCACTCCGTCGATAACGGATTTCACAATCTCCTCGTCTTCCTCAGGAAGCGATTCGGTAACAATAGGCTCCGGATTTGGTAATTTAGCAACGGAAACGATCGGAGTCGGTGGAGAGCACGTGACGAGGCGGTGGTCATCTTCATCGATCGTATCCGCGAGATCCCACGCATCACCGGAGGCACGTGAGATAAATGACTGAACAAAGTCAATACCAAAAAACCCTAGGAGATAGATAAACGAAGCGATTAGAGCAATAATGGCGCCGAGTTCTGTGATAGTGACGACGTGAAGAGGCGTATTGTAACGGATCTTGTCACGCCACCGGTGGAGGAGATAATACGCGACGGAGAAGAAGAGCGTGAAGAAGACGGCGTTGGTGAGATATAATGGAAGAGGAAGCGCGTCGGATGCTTTAGGTGGAGGAGCAATCGTTGTAGTACGGCGACGGTGATCGTCATCGGAAGTGCGGGTTTGATAAGAACGGAAAGATCCGTCGGAGGTGTTGTTAACCGGTGGTTTAGGAGGCCTCCGTCGGAGATCCATTGGAGGGAAGAATCTCTCCAGGGGAAGAGAGAGGAGGAGGTGAGGTGGCGTGATAAGTGTGAAGGAGAGATTAACAAAGTTTTATAGGAGACGAACCCGCATGTCTGTTGGGGACCAGCTTGCTTTTTCTTCATTATTTTTGTTTCCATTTTTTTAAATTTGTTTTTTTTTTCTGATTTAATTTATTTATTTTTGCCTAATTTTCGTAACTCATCTAATTTTAGGATTTTCATTTTTTTTTTTATTAACAAAATTTGATAATTAGTTGTCATACGAGGATGTGAATGATATGATTGATTCACAAAAACCTGCATTAATTATTGATATTTGTGTACTTCAATTAATTTGATATGTTTTCCAACGAGCCAACCTGTCTTACATTATCGTTTATTCATAATAATTTCCTCAAAAACAAATGTTATTTACAAAATCACTATGTTTTCTAATTGTTGTTACTGCAATTTTGGATTAATGTGATCCGCGAGTATTTTTTCCATTTCATATGAAATTTTAATATGCCGTATATGATTTTATTAGTAATTTTGAATCGTATCGGTAAAAAATGTTTTTTTTAATGGTTCACTAATCATACGAGCATGAAACAAAGTGATTCAACAACGTCGGTAGTATAACTTACCAAAAAAAAAAACAACGTCGGTAGTATCAATTATCATCTACTTTTATACTACTATTTATGTTGGAAACTATAGATGTGATCTTTTATCGTGGAATGTATTCATCTGTTCTACGATAACGAAGAGATGAATAATCATTTGCGAAAGAAAAAAGAATGTCATGATCATTTGTCTAATTTCCATCCATAATTTGGCTATACACCTAATTAACTCTACTTTACATAAGAGTCCAAATGAACAATTTTTCAAGCTAGCATATATAGTCATAGTAAGGATATATCTGTTGCAAATTAGGCCGCAAAGACTAATGGTCGTAATTGACATTTGATTCATCTCCATACATTATGATGAGGGTAGAAAAGTATAACGTTTTGAAAACAAAAAACGGTTAACATATTTAACGATGTAATAAAACAATAACGCATCTTGAACAATTGGTATAGGAATTTGAAGTGGTTGCAAGTACGCAGCATGTGTAGGAAAAAATGTCCCGTTTACATACTCACGAGATTGTATGGCTTTATGATCTTTCATGATATACTGTACCAAAAACATCTCATTACATAACATGTTAAACTAAAATGTTTAAAGATTTTCTTAAACTATCATTTTTATAGTGCGGTACTTTTTTATTATCCGATGTCCCAAAGGGACCTTTGGGACCATTTTGTAGCACTACTTAATAAACTCAAAATGATCACTATTTGATAAGATAACCTCTTTATAACATTTTCTTTGGGTAAATTTGGTTAATCACATTGTCGAATTAGAGGATGCACCGTCATGCACGGTTTAATTTACTTCATAAGGATCAAGTTAACATAGTTTTGGCTGTCCTACTCGCAACAATATTATTCCAAGTATAAAAAAATTTAGAAATAGCAGGTTTACACAATCCTCTTAAAATAACTACCAGTCTACCACTCAATCACTATGCGTTGGACAATATATAAAAAATTATAAATATCAGTCTGAATCTCTACGATATTAAATATTTAGCGTAGAAATCCCAAGAAGATAATCAAATCACGAAAGAAACCTTGAGTGGCTTAAAGCAACCATTTTTAATTTACACTTGAGCCTTGATTTGGCTCATATAATACATATGAGTTCTTAACGAGATACACGTTACAAAAAAAAAATGCTAATCCAGACAAACTTCCTATACTAATAACCATTTTGTCAACTATATCGATAAAATTCAAAAATGAAATCATTTTAAATTATTAGTATAATTTTATTTCTATAAACGTGAGAAGTTTTAAAATTTAAACCAGTAAATAATAATATCATGATTTTTTTTTAAAAATGAAAAAATGCTAATCCAGACAAACTTCCTATACCAATAACATTTTTGTCAACTAAATCAATAAAATTCAAAAATTAAATAATTTTAAATTTTTAGTATAATTTTATTTTTATAAACGTGAGAAGTTTTAAAATTTATACCAGTAAATAATAACATCATGAAATTTTTTAAAAATGTAAATGATAGCAACTTAGCAAGCAAAACACAAGACAGTATGAATAAATAAGGATAAATTGTTAAAATACTAATTTTGTGACGTAGGTCCATATTTGATTTGTCCTGAAGCAGTGGAAGTCACATTGTCACGTTCTGGTGGATCTCGACCTTACTCGAAGTAAGCAGACAATTAAAACCTACCTCCCCTAAGTAAATTAATTAATAAAAACCCATTGATGATTGAATTGCTCCTCCAATAATATTCGTTTGGTTTTATGTTCTCAGATTCCTTCCTACAAACGCACAAATCCTCCATTTTATTAATAAATAAAATAAAAAGGAAAGATGTTTAAAAGATAATTACAAGATGCTTGTGCAGATAATCTTCAAGTTATATGAAGATCCTTTAACAAAAAAAAAAAAAAAAATTCAAGTTACCAAATTAGGCCAAACCGGGCCTATGTCGATAAGCTTGATGATATGTTGGATCTAATTCTGAAACAGTACTGAATAACAGGTTTCATTAGGGGACTAGGTCTAAGCAATAATGTGGTCCTTTCTGTCCAGTAGGATGTTTTCTTGTACGACGTAATTAAAGAATCTCTTCTGTGTCTTAAATTGGGTTTGGTTCTCATTGGAGTAAGGTCGTATGGAGCCTAAATCGATTGTACTTGTGGGAATCTACGATTTCAGGGTTTCTGATTACAAGATTGGAATCCGAAAAGAATCGACGTTTCCATTACACAGAACACTCTGTTACTTACTGTTATGTCTGTTAGTCTTCGTAAATGGTTTGCCTTGTCTCGGCCACGAGAACATGTTAGTGTTTTTGAAACTTCTCAACTTTCGATTGTGATTTTGGTCTCCACACAACCAGGGACTAAGTTATTGTGTTATGCTAATAATACTTGATTCTTGATTTGTTATTAGGTTTGATGTGAAAGCTTTATATGTTGGGAAGGAATTGTGGAGAGAGACTCTGTCATTGCAATCAGGTTCTCGGGTTTACAAGTTAGAAGGACTAAAGTCTAATTCTTGTTATGAAGTGAAGATATCATACCCTGCTTCTGTGTGTAAAAACTCTGTTTTTTTTTTTTTTTTTAATTACTTTTGATCAACTCTGTTGTCAAAGGTTTTGTGCAGTTGAATTGACATCTGATGTTCTTGGCCTTAAACAGATACCAGCTCGGTTTTCGCTGAAACTACTAAAGAACCGTGAAATGGGATTGAAGCTAAACCAGATGAGGAGATTACTAAACACTGAGAAGTTGATGTTCAAGGTGGAAAGTCTTGAAGAAGTTAACAATAAGGTATTGCCATCAAGAATATATATAGCTTTTGTTAATTCCTTCAAACATGTACTCAGCTTTTGGTTTTAGGCTGGATTGAATGTTTTGGTGACCGTGGAACCCGAGGGGATTGTGGCAATACCAAATTCCAAAGAAAGATCTTTCATCATTTACAATATAGGCAAGCTCTTACATTATATATCCACTTACATTGAGAAATAAGCACTCTTTTGCATCTCTATACCTACTTCTAAGTCTCAAAACTCTTTGGTAACAAAAACAGTTTGTGAAGAACAACTCATGGGCATACCTTATTCAAGCTGGTCAGTGGTTATATTAGTAGCTTTGTGTCTCGTGGTGGCGTTAGTTCCTTGGTTTCTTCCATCTTCTCTTCTTATAAAAGATCAAAGTGCAAATTCGTCGCATCGCAACCACGGAAAGGATCCTTGAGATCATACATGTTCCTTATTGATATATATCTTGTCCATTATCTATTCATCATTCTCATCATCTTAGTGTTCTTTTGCTCTTACGTTTAGTTTAAGCGGAAATCTCCGATTTTAGTACAAACCGACAAAGCTCTAGTTATCTAAATCTTTCTTTTGGATTCACTTTAAATCAGTTCTTGTTGTTGATTTACTCCAATTCCTCTGAATCTGTTCTTGCACAATCCAACATTGTCTTTTCTTCTTTTGTTTCTTTATCATTGGAGACTTTTCTGCCCAATAGCGTCTGAGAGAAAAAGTTTCAAATTAGGCTGTGTTAAACTATTGTTCATGATAAAATTCAAAGTTCTTTCTGTTTCCTTAACTTAGTAATTTACCTGTGGAAATGACTGTAGATTTCTAAGAAGGGTCAAATTAGGCTGTGATATACTATTATGTGCATGATAATATTTTTCTTAACTTAAGAAAAGTATCATGTAGAAATGTTTTCCTCTCTTCAAATATTTAAATTTTAAGATTATCACATTATAAAGATATATGAATTAATAAAAAAAAAAACAAAAAAAAATCTTATAAAATTGTTATCAGCTTAAAAAATTCATTTAATATTTCAATGTCTGTAGAATCTGAACTTGCAATCTTTATCCAGCTTAACTCAAATTTATACGCTACTTAACTTAAAGATGAGTAGTTAAAGACATGTGACTTGTGTATAAATACCTTGGGACTTGTTTTCTCTTTCGTTCACTCCAAAGAGCATCTTATTAAGTTGCTAAAGAGAACGAAGCCAATGGCTGAAAAGCACGAGATCTTCTGTGTACGACGTAATTAAAGAATCTCTTCTGTGTCTTAAATTGGGTTTGGTTCTCATTGGAGTAAGGTCGTATGGAGCCTAAATCGATTGTACCTGTGGGAATCTACGATTTCAGGGTTTCTGATTACAAGATTGGAATCCGAAAAGAATCGACGTTTCCATTACACAGAACACTCTGTTACTTACTGTTATGTCTTTTAGTCTTCGTAAATGGTTTGCCTTGTCTCGGCCACGAGAACATGTTAGTGTTCTTGAAACTTCTCACATTTTCAATTGCGACTTTTGTCTCCCCAAAAGGTGGGGACTAAGTTATTGTGTTATGTTACTACTTAGTACTTGATTCTTGATTTGTTGTTAGGTTTGATGTGAAAGCTTTATATGTTGGGAAGGAATTGTGGAGAGAGACTCTGTCATTGCAATCAGGTTCTCGGGTTTACAAGTTAGAAGGACTAAAGTCTAATTCTTGTTATGAAGTGAAGATATCATACCCTGCTTCTGTGTGTAAAAACTCTGTTTTTTTTTTTTTTTTTTTAATTACTTTTGATCAACTTTGTTGTCAAAGGTTTTGTGCTTTTGAATTGACATCTGATGTTCTTGGCCTTAAACAGATACCAGCTCGGTTTTCGCTGAAACTACTAAAGAACCGTGAAATGGGATTGAAGCTAAACCAGATGAGGAGATTACTAAACACTGAGAAGTTGATTTTCAAGGTGGAAAGTCTTGAAGAAGTTAACAATAAGGTATTGCCATCAAGAATATATATAGCTTTTGTTAATTCCTTCAAACATGTCCTCAGCTTTTGGTTTTAGGCTGGATTGAATGTTTTGGTGACCGTGGAACCCGAGGGGATTGTGGCAATACCAAATTCCAAAGAAAGATCTTTCATCATTTACAATATAGGCAAGCTCTTACATTATATATCCACTTACATTGAGAAATAAGCACTCTTTTGCATCTTTATAACTACTTCTAAGTCTCAAAACTCTTTGGTAACAAAAACAGTTTGTGAAGAACAACTCATGGGCATACCTTATTCAAGCTGGTCAGTGGTTATATTAGTAGCTTTGTGTCTTGTGGTGGCGTTTATAGTTCCTCGATTCCTACCATCCTCTCTTCTTATAAAAGATCAAGGTGTACGTTCTTCGCATCGCAGCGACGGAAAAGATTCTTGAGATCATACATGTTTCTTATTGCTATATAACTTATCAATTGTATTTTCATCATCTCTAGTGTTGTTTGCTCTTTCTTTTGGATTCACTTTACAACAGTTCTTGTGGTCGGTTTACTCCAATTACTCTGAATCTGTTCTTCCACAATCCAACATTGTCTTGTCTTCTTTTGCTTCTTTACCATTCGAGACTTTTCTGCCCAATAGCGTGTGAGATAAAAAGTGATCAAATTAGGCTGTGTTTAGACTATTGTTCATGATAAACTTCAAAGTTCTTTCTGTTTCCTTAACTTAGTAATTTACCTGTGGAGATCACTGTAGATTTCTAAGAAAGGTGCTGTGATATACTATGTGCATGATAATAATTTTCTTAACTTAAGAAAAGTATCATGTAGAAATGTTTTCCTCTCTTCAAATATTTAAATTTTAAGATTATCACATTATAAAGATATATGAATTAATAAAAAAAACAAAAAAAAATCTTATAAAATTGTTATCAGCTTAAAAAATTCATTTAATATTTCAATGTCTGTAGAATCTGAACTTGCAATCTTTATCCAGCTTAACTCAAATTTATACGCTACTTAACTTAAAGATGAGTAGTTAAAGACATGTGACTTGTGTATAAATACCTTGGGACTTGTTTTCTCTTTCGTTCACTCCAAAGAGCATCTTATTAAGTTGCTAAAGAGAACGACGCCAATGGCTGAAAAGCAAAAGGTCTGTGTTACTGGTGCTGGAGGGTTTATTGCTTCATGGCTCGTCAAGTTTCTTCTCTCTCGTGGCTACACTGTCCATGGAACCGTTCGAGATCCTTGTAAGGGAGAAGAAAGGACAAAACCTATCTCTTTGTTTACTCAGTTAACTTTTGAATTTTCTCTGTTTCTTGAGTTTGAGAAAGTTGCATGCATTGATTCATTGTTCTCAGGTGATGAAAAGAATGACCATTTGAGAAAACTGGATAATGCTGCAAAGAATCTGAAACTTTTCAAGGCCGATTTGTTTGATTATGAAGGTCTTTTCTCAGCCATTGATGGTTGCTCTGGCGTTTTTCATATCGCTTCTCCTGTGCCTTTTGAAGGAGTTCCTCTCACAGAGGCAAGTTCTAATCAAACATTGATTCTTCTTATTTATTTATTTTTTCTTGAATCACTAAGAAGAATCTTAAAGCATTCAGGAAGAACTGATTAAACCAGCTCTCACTGGCACCAAGAATGTTCTAGAAGCATGCACAGAAACTAAAGTGCAGAAAGTTGTGGTTGTATCATCAATTGCTGCAGTTGTCTACAATCCAAAATGGCCTCAAGATGTTGCTAAGGACGAGGATTGTTGGTCAGACACTCAATACCTTCACTCACTTGAGGTAATATTGTATCTTTGAAGCTAGCATGTTGGTCAGATTGTCTGTTTTATATATATAAACCAAAGACAGTAACAGAATTGAGTGTTTTCTGCGACGCAAAACCTGAGGATCTCAGGGTTATTGGCCTTATTACTATCTTGCCAAAACATTAACGGAACATGAAGCTTTAGAGTGGAGGAAGAGAAACTTTGCTGAGGTTGTTACGCTCTGTCCGTCTGTCACGATAGGCCCTAGGCTTCAATCCACGCTTAACTCTAGTAGTTTGGGACTTCTCAAATTCATAAAAGGTGATGTTAAATATGTAATGTGTGTTCTCATACCTCTTCTTATTACATATTTTGGTTTAAAAGTTTGAAAATTTGATGAATTGGTGTCTCTTAGGCGGTATAAAGTCCTTGTTGAGCGATCAACTGTATCTTGTGGATGTGCGTGATGTTGCGGATGCACTTTTGTTGGTGTATGAAAATCGAGAAGCAAAAGGAAGATACATATGCAATTCTCATTCACTTCACATCGATACTCTTATGGAGAAGCTCAAGAATATGTATCCTAAACGCAACTTCCCTGAAAGGTAAGAGTAAGAACCAAGGGTTGAATTAAAACTTTGAGATTTCGGTCTGATCTGATGAAATGTATAATGGCAGTTTCACTGAGGTAAAAGAGAAGGAAGTGAGGCCTCTAAGTGCAGAGAAGTTGAAGAATTTAGGGTGGAAGTTTAGGCCATTAGAAGAAACCATTGATGATTCTGTTGTGAGCTTTGAAATAGCTGGTGATCTTCCAAAGGCATAGCTTACTCACAGTGACTGTCTCTTCACATTAAATAAAGTGGTTCCATGAAATGGTTTTTTGTTAGAATCATTTCATCCTCAAATCCACTATCTATCATCATATTGGTGTTCTTCTTTGTAAAACTTCAGATATTTATCACTTTTAGAGTCTCACGGTTTCTTTATATCTCAATACAATTTGGGTTTTATTGGATTTGAATCCGACCACTAGATTTAAAGTGTCTGAATCGTAGTCCGCGGCAAAATAAAAACCAATTCAAATGCCGTTATAGCTTTGTAGTCTAGTAGGTACAAATATAATTGTCGTTATAAGTTTTTGTAGTCTAGTGGTTACGGTTCCTTAATATCAATGACATTTGGACCACATAGTGGACTTGTGGGGTTAAATGAGTCACGAGCTCATGAACCCCTAGCCATTTATTTGGGATTTTCCGAGTTATACAAGTTTGAGAGTGACTTACAAGTTTTATAAACTGATATAAAACCAAAAATTGTATCGAAATCTGGATTAAATTAACACCCCATTAACTAAAGTTATTATTTTTTTTGCCTTGGCACCAAAACGAATTCACAATTCTGTAACGTTTACTTACAAGTTACAACGGATAGATTTGATTCAGACAAAACATAGATCGATGATTACGACGTTAATTACAGAATTAGAGTTATAAATATGGGCCCCACGTCATTTACAATGGCCAGAAACAAAAGTATCTTTCTCTCTCTCTTCTCTCTTCATCTTCAACAAATCACGCACCATCATCTTCATCGTCATCACCAACTTCTTCATCATCACCATCAATGGAATTCCCCAAACCAAACAACCCTTTACCCTAAAATCGTTTCATCTTTTTTCCTTCTTCTAGTTTTTTAGGTTTTTAATTAACTTTTGCTTCAAGTTTTTTTTCTTCTATAGATTTCGAATTTCGACCCTGTAGCTTCGTTTTTGTTTATAATTTCTTGTGATCCTTTCTTTAGTACAAAAACCCTAATTTCACCCACCGACTTCATCTTCTTCTTCTTCTCTCTGTGGCCCATCCTTAAACCCACACTGCTTTTGCTTTTCCTTTTTTTTTTCCGGGAAATTTGATCTCTTTACCTTTCGTCATTATTAGTAGGGAATGATCTTTTAGGTATTTTGTTTCCCCCAAATCTCACTTTTTCTCCCTTCTTCTCCATCTCTATTTCACACAACCGAGTAAACCCTAGAATCTCCGCTTCTAATCCAATGGGTTTTCATCACATTCACTGGGCTTAATCATTGCAATTATCTCTAGGGTTTACTCGGTTACCTTTATCATCATCACTTAGAAGAATTGATCCTTGTTCATAATTCTATCTTCTTTCTTTGGCATAAAGTTTCAATTTTTTCTTCTTCTTAATTCTCTTTCTCACTCACCTGTAAGTTAATCATGGCGTATCAGCCTGTTCCGGGTTCTGGGTTTCACTACTTGAATTCTCCTTTTGGTGATACAACTTTCACTAAGGTATTCGTCGGTGGCCTTGCTTGGGAGACTCAAAGTGAAACCCTTCGTCGGCATTTCGAACAGTTCGGTGAAATCCTTGAAGCTGTTGTCATTGCTGATAAGAACACTGGCCGATCCAAAGGTTATGGCTTTGTGAGTCCCCTCTTCTCCTTCTTCAATCTTTCTTGCTCTGGAATGTCTCATAGAGTTGCTAAATGTTGCTTTAAAGATACACTTGAAACTAGGATTTTGTCATATAATAACTCTTATGGATCGTGTGAAATAGTTACAGAACAAAGAAAAGTCATTAATTTTGGTGTGATTCTGTTGCAGTTGTTTTGTGAATGATTGAGTGCTCTGTTTCTATTTCATATGGAGGATTTATAGGTGACTTTCCGAGATCCAGAAGCTGCTAGGAGAGCTTGTGCTGACCCAACTCCGATTATCGACGGTAGACGTGCAAACTGTAATCTTGCTTCCCTTGGGAGACCTCGGCCTCCATTGCCCTATGCATTGATACCTAATATGCCTGGTCGGTCCTGCTTTCTTATTTAGAATGGTTTGCTTTGGTTTAATGTTCTCTACCTATATGTTGTTGTAGAATACTCGTAATTTAGTGCATTGGTGGGTTTTTGTGTGTGGTTAGGACGCTTAAGACCTGCTTCCCCGTACATTGGAAATGTGCAGGGTCCTCGTGGTTCACTTATTGGAAATTATCCGTATCAGCAACCACTTCCATATAACTACCAGCAAGGAGTTGTCTATCCGTATGGGTGAGTCTTGCCATTCTTATATCACACAGTACACTGATGTCTTTGCGCAAGTATCTACGGTTCATTAAATTTGTTTCTAAAGTTTGTTTTTCTTTTCTATCTCAGGGTAACCGCTTATGGACCCGAGTACATGTACTCACAATCACAGGTTGGCAATGGCTATGAGCACTTGCTGTTATTTCTCTTCGTCATGAAATGTCTTGTAACTCTGGCTATGTCTTTGCTTGTTTCATGGTTTAGGGTTTATATGGTCCATACATGGGTCAGCAGTACCTTCAGGTCTACGGAGTACCTGGAGCAGTGAATTCACCCGTTTATCAATACGGGCAACTAAGTCCGACTATTCCCGGTGGCCATGGTTATCCAGCAGTTCAAGGGTATTCAGTTCCAGGAAGCCATGTTCTGCAGCTTGGTGGACCCACTGTCAGTGCGATGACCACTTCATCTATGTCTGCTCTTCAAGCTCCTTACCCTTCAGGTATGCTCTGAGTGATCAAATCTCAAGAGTACTGGCTCGATCGCTTCTGAGTTAGAGGTATTATGGAAAAACTAAGTTTATGTGCAATTAGTTATAGTTATGTCCTCTTTTGAATTATGTATGTCAGGTATACCAGGCCCTGCTCCTGTACAGTCGCATATCATTGTCCATTCCCCTCAATTTATGCAGAGTAGCGGTTCTGGCCAAACAACAAGGTGAGAATTAACACTATGCTTTCTGTACTTTGAGTGTAGTATTGAGGAATTATGCACATTTGTTTCTTTTTTTCCACCGCTTATATGATTGTAATGGTTTCAGTTATTCTTGAGGACCGAGGAGAAAAGGAAGTTATTGAGGAAGAAAAGAAACTGCTACTAGATGTGGCAGCAGAGACTTCTTGTATTATTAAGTCTTGCACGTTATTTATCTTACATCCTTAAGGTATGTGTTTCTTTTTCTGCATTATTGTAAATGCATAAACAGAGGATGGTCATCATCATAATGCGTTGATCTCATTAACGTCGGGATCTTATTGATGTACAGGTTATATAAAATAGTCTTGCTCACGGGAAGGCTCAGAAGGAAAAAAGAAAAGGAAATTGGAGTTTCAGGGTTTACGCTTCCGTTTTCTTACCCATCCATCAATGTGTATAAAACACAGTCACAAAAAAGCTACTGGCTCGAGCTCGGGTTGAGTTTGAAGGCACCATAGCGGGTTTCCCTCGGAGGGGAAGACCATTAGTAATAAGTTGGTGTACAATATGCATATATATTATATACACACATACACAAGCATATACATATGGTAGAATCAAAATCTGATTCTTTTCTAGTCTAAAGTCGTTATACCACTACACTTCCTTCAGGTGCAGGAGTGTAGTGAGTAACATTGATAGGTATATAGCCTTTGTCCCCAAGTCCTGCATTGTAAGTAAAACATGTTCATGTCCTTTGTCTGTGACTGTTCATATTTAGGGTTCTTTCTTCTTCCATGTATGAACACACTGATGAATTGTTTATCTGAAGCTTACTTCAAAGTATGGAGTTGGCTCATTTCTCAGAATTTCATTGAAAAAAAAGTGATTGTTCAGTAAACAAATTGCTTGATCAATTCTATAATTTAGTTCCGCTGATAGATATGAATGACATTCTCAGATGAATCTGAAAGACTTGACTGTCTGCAAAAACAAAGAAAAGGTCATAAGCAACAGGTTTTGGTGAACTCTGTGATTGTTGTAGTGTCGTCTGCTTTACCTTTTGGATCTTGGAGCTTTGTTCAGCAGATTCTTCATCTGTAAACTATAGTACCCAAAGATGGTCCTTGTGTTAGACATTAAAAAAAAAAAATCAAATAGGTTATTGTGGCAATAAGACTAGAGTTATACCTGCCCTGTGACAGTGTATAACCGGTTGTACCAACCGTTTGTTGCCATTCCAATTGCAGCGTACAAATGCTTGCGAGCTTCTCCAGGGTTTTGTAAGGTGTACTCGATGTAATAGAATCCTGATCATAAATTGTGTCAACGAAACAAAGCAGATACTTCAGAGATTCTCATTTAGTTGAGATTTTTGTATTTACCCTTGGAAGATCTGCTATCGATTAGCTTTGCAGTCACTCCTGCTGGTTTTTGCCAGCTTCTATCCAATCCACTGACCTATAAATAAATGTCATGTCGACACTTACTTATACGGAAAATCTTTTTGCAGAGAGTTCGTTAGTTTGAATTCCAGGTAGAGAGACTACTAACCAGTGTTTCAGCGAAAGCTTCGACCTTTCCAAAAGATTCCATCCTGGTGAAGTCCGGACCTAGTCCAGTGATCGCTATGCTCACTGAGAAGATCCATATACATCACCTATCAGTTAACTCATGACTTCTGAAGCAGAAAAAGTAAACAGAAACTAATCTTGATAAATTTACCATTGGAAGTTGAAGTTTCCTGAGGGTAAAAGGCTGTGATTGACTTGAATCCATTAGGTTCTGCTTGCCCGACTTGCCAATCTTCTTCGTATGAATGCAAATCAGATTCTTTCATCAGTCATCATGACTTGTTCACTATCATAAGTCCTCTAAAAAGAGAGTTTGATTACCTTGTGGGATTGATATCTCGAATTTGTTCGCTTCATCTGTGTACACACGGAAAGTTTCTGATGCATCTGAGATAAGATAAAAAAAAAAAGGTTTTAGAAAGTTCCCATATTCTCAAGGAATCAACATTAAAAAGAGCTCAACAATACTTGTCTCTGCAAATGCAGGTGAAACGGCCAATGGAAGGAAGAAAACAGAGGAAGCTATCTGTAACATGGCTTCTCTTCTTTTAATCCCCACATGATCTCTAGACCTGTTAACAAAAAAGATTGAGACTTTAAACAGATTCAGAACAAACCCATAAAGAAAGGTAGTGAATTTTACGAAATTCGATGTTGTTCCTCGCTGGAGCTGTCTAGAGCAGAGATTGCTACAGGAATTGATGAACATCTTCTGGAATCTGGAAAAAATTAGCTTCAAGAATATGAATTTTGTACAAGAACTACGATGAATCAGTGAAGTGTGTGTGAGAGATAGAGATTGAGAGTACTTGTAAAGCTCTTAATATAACGAGACGAAACACTCTGAGGAGAAGAAAACCATGGAGAAATCGCTGCCATGTGTTTCAAGATATGTCCGCTTCTCTGTTTTCACCAAATCTATCTCCCTTTTCCTGTTTCAATTATTATTATTTTTTAATTCTAACATAGTTTTTATTTTATTTTAGTGACTATGGATTAAAATTCAAGTTTTTAATTTTCGAACATACTCCAAGTCGACACATGCTACTATGTTCCAGTACTTACTGATTTCGATACAACATTTACTTAATTTTTGTTTTTTATAAACTGAGAATCCACAGCTATAAATATTTTACTATTTAAAATGTTGAAAACGATCAATAGTGAATGATATCGCAGTTTGAATATTCGAAGCATGGTTTAGTTTCGCATGACGAATCATTAAGCAATTGACGACCCCAAATTGCTTAGAAGACCTTCTCCTAGTGTTGATGATTGTTTTACTTCTTTGGCTCTTTTCAAAAGTAATCGAAGGGAGAAAGTTGCGAGAAGTAATGTCCGCCAAAACCAGGCCTTTGCATTCTTGGGATCCACTCTCTTAGCCAGCCATAACGCATAAACTGCTTCACTAACATGCGTTGTCACCACAATCCCCGATGCTATCCGCAACACTAACATCGACCTGAAGATAAACAGCGCAATGGCTCGAAAGAACGGTATGGGTCCAATGTCCGGTAGCCATGCGACTGATATAATGCTAGGCAAACCGATCACACAGAAAATCCACGCGTAAATGCTTGGACCATCGACCTCTCTCCTTTTCTTGTCTTTAAAATATGAAATGGTTTCGCTCATGGCTTCTTCGGGCTGTGTAGTGGGCTCGTACCCTAGTTCCTCCTTGGCTTTGCGGATCGAGTAGTAATGAGTAACCCCCACCTGTTACATTAAGAAAAACGTTATAAGCTTATGCCAGTTCATGTTTTTGATTTATTTCTTATTCTTAATGTAATCAAAACTACTCTCTAACAAACCTTATAAACTTCAGGTGGAAGAATCAATGGTTGTGGAATCCACCTTTGGTTTAGTACTGGTGTTAGCATTTTGTATATTGCTTCACATATTTTTCCTAGTAGAACCGCAAGCGAAATAGATAGCGATAACTTGGGAAGATCATAATCAAGATTCTTTAAAAGTGGCTGAAGAAATTCGAAGAAATTTATTGGATTATCTGCATAAATATACCACAAAAATCGGGTTTGAGATAAATCGTTAAAAGCAGAGTATACAGAAACAAAGTTTCAGAGTATAACTTTTACCATCAGAAACAAAGTAGGCCTTCCCTGCGGCTTTCGAGTGTTCATTGAGTAAATCGGTGGTTGCCAACATGAGCGCGAATACAATGTTATCCACATAAATCCAGTCGGTTTTCGAGCTTGCATCGCCGATTTTGAAGAGGAATAAACCCAATCTTGCATCGGAGATTATCCTATCAAGATACTTCTCTTCAGCCGGTCCATAAACAATCGGGCAACGAATCGCACAAGTAGATAAAAGACTTCCACGTCCATTCCTATATTCCCATAAACATATAGAAGACATTAGCTCACAAATGGAAGACATTAGTAAACAACAAGATAAATACTGACTTTGCACTTACTCAACAGGTTGACCGTTGTTCTCTAGAACCAATTGTTCGGCAATAGATTTAGTCCGATCATATGAACTAACGTATTGATCGGAAGCTACATAAGGTAGAGTTTCATCTCCACTCTCAATCTCTTTCCCACCGAAAACGACACCGTTAGTGCTTAAATACACTAGCCTCGTGATCCCTTTCTTTACGCAGGTTTCCAAAACGTTGCGCGTCCCTTCCACGTTGACTTCCTCAATCCGATGAGTCCGAACCATTACCTTACCCGAACCACCGTACGAAGCAAGATGAATCACACAATCCACTCCTTCAAGGGCCTCTTCTACGTCCTCTCTACTCACAACATCTCCTGACATAATAATGTGAACAAGTATATTGTTAGAATATTCCAAAGTGGAAGTGGTGATAGATATAACCTTTATACCAAAACATGGATCAATGTACTCGTAGTCAATTGGTTTTGAGTTGGAAGCACGTGATTCAAAAAGTATACACTCATATTATGGTCATAATCTTAAAATCTTGAGCTCGTTGATTCGAGTAGAGAGTCAAATCAATATGAATACCATTTATGCATTGGACGCCAGATTCTTTGAGACGGTCTGACCAAGGAGAGGTGGTGCGGCAGTCCAAGGAGCGGACTTGGAGAGCGCCACGATGGAGCAGCTCAAGGCACACGTTGGAGCCGACTAAACCCAACCCACCCGTTACGGCTACGACTTTGCCTTCTATTCCTCTGTTCTCTTCTTCATACATCTCCATTTTTCGCTGTGGTTTCTTCTTCGATAGTTTGATTTTGATCGTTCTAAAATGGTCAACGAAGAGTTATATATTTAAGTGGTTTATTACAAGGTAATGGCATGGTATGATATAAACTAAATATATAGGCGTAATGCACGAATACCTCGTTGTTGTTTGAAGCACGTGTCTAGGCCAGCTGGATCACGATCACGTAGCGTTGATTGATTGTCACGACGAGAAAGTTAACTTGTTCATTTATAATCCTAATCCGCAAGTTAAGCTCCTTGTTAAATAGTACATTTTCAAGTTAATCTCCTTTCTTGTCATTGTCAATAAGCATTATGAATCAGATCAATGACATATCGACAATAATAGTAGATACTACTATATCAATGAAAAACGAATAAACGTTACTTACAAAAAAAAAAGAGGAAGTTTTGGTTTGCCGGTTGACTACTATACAATTTAGTGTTTCACTTTCTATTTCATGTTTAAAGTTTTAAAATCTAAAATATGCAATTTTAAAAAATTACGTGTATTAATTTGATGAATGGCATAGGCTAAATGATGAATACTGAACAATACCTAGTGTTTATTAAACTAAAAAGCATGTAAAAAATGTGGATATTTTTGGTTAGTCAGACTGGTCAACAAAACGCCTGACACATGGCTTGTGCAGAGTGGTTACTTTGACCAACTAAGTTATATTTTGGCTTCCTCACCTCACATTCACCGGTAAATCCAGTGACGACGACGACGGTCACGTTGCTCCACGAAGCTTCGCAGTCAACACCATCATCGAAACTTACCGGAGTTCCCGACGGTACCCTAAACCAAACCCCTTCTCCGTTTTCGCTTTGCTGATTTTCTTCATGAGTTACTTCGTTTTGAGAAATTTTCTGGGTTTTCGGCATTGTAGAATCGAGATTAGGGTTTTTCTATTTTGGGTATTCTCTGTCTCCTTTCCGACTTTGAATCTGGTTCTTTAACTCTAGGAAGACGAAAACTCATCGCTATATCGCCGCCACTTATTCTAGGGTTTTAATAGCCAAGAAGAACGGAATCGAGAAATTTTAAAAACTAATTTCATAGACCTGTTTGAGCTTAGATTTTCAATGATTCGTACTTTGAAACGCATTGATTTGAGAAATCTAGCTCAAATGATTTGAGTTTCAGAACTTGATTCATCATAATTAATAACTTTGTTCATGGATCCAGCTTATTTTGTTTGTTTCTTCCCTTGTACTTTGAATTCTATGTTCTTGGAATCTTCCTTCAGAGGATTGGACCCTTTTACTCATAAAGTTTTAACCTTTGCTCTGCTTGTATAGGAAAATCTTATAGGTCTCTTTGCTTTTACATCTTCAAACTTGACTTGTGCTTAATTTGATTGCTATCTTTTTTTCCTCTGCTGTGATGTTATTAACAGGTAGGTTTTGATTTTATCCCTTTGTGGAAAAACAAAAACACAAAGCAACACCATGAACACTGAGAATAATCAGACTACTACTACTACTCACTCGAAAGTGATCTCACATGTATTCTTCACTGGTACTGCTAAGCAAGGCTCTGCTGGGCCACCTGTTGGTCTTGTAGATATTGGCGTCAGCGAAGTTGCTTACATCTTCAGAGTCTCTCTCCCTGGCATTGAGAAAAATCAAGGTAAGCCTTCACATTTCTTTTCTCCTGATGTCCTTTCGTTGATAATACTGTTGTTGGAATAATGGAAAGTGTTGTCTCAATACGAAATTTCCTTCTAATTCACTACCACCTGTTGAAACCGGAATGGATTGGATTATTCATGTTTTGGGTTTGGTAATGACAAATGACATGAAAAGAAAGCTGCACTCTTTTTCACTATCTTTGTATGAAAGAACTTTGACCCGAAATGCTATGTTCTGATCTGTTGATAGATAAGATCAAATGTGAGATTCAGAGGGAGGGAAGAGTTTGCATCCAAGGAGTAGTACCTGAGATTGCGATTCCAAGTGACACCGGATGCTTATACAGAATGCAGGTGCAACAGCTCTGCCCGCCTGGTCCATTCTCAATCACGTTTAATCTTCCAGGACAAGTGGATCCTCGCTTGTTTTCTCCACATTTTAGACCTGATGGGATCTTTGAAGTTGTTGTCGTCAAGCTCGGAGTACGCATCCCAACTTCATAGTTCCGGTTTTCATCTAACTATGATATCATCCATTCTTAATCACCATTTAGTAGCAGTGGCCGACCTGTAAGTCTTTGGTTCGGATTCAGAGGTTAGAGACTCAAGAATGTTCTAGTTTCTTTTTTTTTGTGTAAAATCATGTTCAATGATCCGATTCCTTAAAGATATTTTTAGAATCAGGAAAAAGTTTTAACAAAAAAAAAATTGGCTACCACATCTTACAACTAAAAACTGTTTGCACCAAAAAGGGGTTTTTAAAACTTATAAATCCAAATTTTATAAATATTATCAAAGTCAACTAATGAAGTGGACTCGATCCAGGGAGGTGTTGTGTTCCTCACAGTCAAACAAAAGCATATTCCATATTGTCTTGAAGAAGAAAAAATCTCCAAAAACACATTAAAATGAAAAGACAAAGACTTCTATTGTTCTCATTCTCTGTATCTTGAAAAATACTAAAAATCGACGAAACGATGCCGGAGTTAAGAGTGTTATCGGCTTTAGATGCGGCGAGGATACAGTGGTACCATTTCAAAGCCATAATAGTCGCCGGAATGGGACTTTTCACCGACGCTTACGATCTTTTCTGTATAGCTCCGATCATGAAGATGATAAGTCAAATCTATTACCACAAAGACTCAATCGGAACCGCTATTCTCTCAACTTCTTACGCAATCGCTCTTCTTGGCACCGCTTTAGGTCAGCTCATCTTTGGTTACTTAGGCGACCGAGTCGGACGTCGTAAAGTCTATGGACTTTGTCTCTTAATCATGGTTTTTAGCTCTTTTGGTTGTGGCTTCTCTGTTTGCACGACTCGTCGTTCTTGCGTTATGGTTAGTCTTGGATTCTTTAGATTCGTTCTTGGACTTGGAATCGGTGGAGATTATCCTCTTTCCGCCACGATTATGTCGGAGTTCGCTAATAAAAGGACGCGTGGAGCTTTTATAGCTGCCGTATTCTCGATGCAAGGGTTAGGGATTTTGATGAGCTCTGCTGTGACTATGGTTGTGTGTGTGGCGTTTAAGAACGCCGCCGGAGAGGGGAGTTCAGAGAAGACGAACGTGGCGGGATTAGAAACTTTGGCTCCGCCGGAGTCGGATATAGCGTGGAGGTTGATTCTTATGATCGGAGCTCTTCCCGCTGCGTTAACGTTTTACTGGCGAATGCTCATGCCTGAAACCGCCAGGTTCGTAATTTTTGTCTTTTTGTTCACCAAATTTTAACCTTTAATATTACCATAGTATAGAGTATAGACTATAGACTATAATTATATATAAATATATGCACTATGTTGTGTGGCTTTGCTTCATATAATCCCACATACAAACCTTGGAAAATTTCTAGACTATTCAATAACTCTTTCTCCTAAATTTTGTTTTTAGTAATATTTTCGAATATTAAATACATTGAAATTTGAAACGGTAAGCATTTTCACCGTGGAATACTTCTAAGTTCTATCGTCAGAGCATATATTAACCCATGTATATATATTTTATGTATCTTGCGTGACTTTGTGAATTGTTAGCTATTGTCCACTTACAAACCTTTGGAACTTTGGAAGTTTTCTAATTGTCAATGAAATCTAAATGTAGAATTATAAATTAAATTACTAAAAAGTTTAGTCGTGTGCAAAACAAAAGTTCTAACCATACGTTTCCGTACGAAATAATGTTGGAGAACCTGAAATTCAACCTAAATTCGATTTGATGTTGATCAGATGATAAACATAAAATAATAGTATGTGGGTAATAATGTAAAGAGTGGCAACTTCGTGGTTTGTTCCTAGGAAGTAAGTTGACTTGTGAGGGAGAAATATACCAAACACAGTGGTATATACCTTTTAAGCTACCTCTCTAGATAACGTATTTCAATAGTATTTCATTTTAATATGTATGATATATAGTTTTAGTATGTTTTTTCTATATAAATTATTCCTCCCAGGTATAAACTCCAGCTAATTAACAGATTTTTTATTTCATTACAACTAAATTTAATCTCTCCAACTTATCACCACGTACTCTCTTCCTATCAGGTTCTCCCACTTTTTTTCTTTTTTTTTTTGTACAACAAGTTCTCCCACGTACTCTCTTCCTATCAGAGTTTGAATGCTCTCACTTCATAAGAAACAAAAAGTCTAAGAGATTGGTCTTTTCCGTTCCGTGTGTAGTATGAGTTGTGACTAATTTTTATTTAGCGACATCTCTCACTAATAATAAACCTAATTTATGTTGACAAGAAAACCTAATTTGGCAGAAAAAGTTTGTTTTAGTAACTAATTTGTTAGAAATCTCACATAAACTCTTGTTATAGAACAAATTTTTTCATCGTCTTTTAATTTTTTTTCTTTTTTTTGTGAATTTCATTGAAAGACAAAAATAAACTAATTACAAAATGTATAGTGTATATTAGAATAAATGTCAACTATCTATATAACCAACTATTGTTACATATTCCCTCTGGGTTTTTTTTTTCTAGAAAAAACATTTGTTTCAAGAAGATAGATTTTTTAGGTTTTCTATACAATATTTATTAGTTATTATTAATGAATTGTAAACTTCAAAAAAGAAAAATTGAATAGTATTAGTTAGAGTTATAGGATGTAAAGTACAAAAAATAATATATTTATAATCAATTTTTAATTTGTTTTCTTAATATGTGTGAAAACTCATAAAATACATCATTTAGGAATAGAGTGAATATTTTTTCGCAAAATTTTAAATATTTTAACCCTCCCAAGTAACTAATTAATATGATACCTACTAATTAAAATTTTTGAAAATGCATGCAGATACACAGCATTGGTGGAGAACAATGTAGTCCAAGCAGCAAAAGACATGCAAAGAGTCATGTCCGTATCCATGATATCTCAAATAAGCGAAGATTCATCATCGGAGCTAGAACAACCACCGGCTTCCTCCTACAAACTCTTCTCTCGCCGTTTCCTCAGCCTCCACGGCCGAGACCTCTTCGCAGCCTCAGCCAATTGGTTCCTCGTCGACGTCGTCTTCTATACAAGCAACCTCCTCCTCTCTCAAATCTTCAATTTATCCAACAAACCTCTCAATTCCACAAACGTCTACGACTCCGCCTTCGAAGTATCTAAGCTCGCAGCCATTGTAGCCGCTTGCTCCACCATCCCCGGTTACTGGTTCACCGTTTATTTCATCGATAAAATCGGTCGAGTCAAGATTCAGATGATGGGTTTTTTCCTTATGGCCGTTGTTTACTTAGTCGCTGGGATTCCATACAGTTGGTATTGGTCTAAGCATGAGAAGACTAAAAAAGGCTTTATGGTTCTCTACGGATTGATTTTCTTCTTTAGCAACTTTGGTCCTAACACGACAACGTTTATCATCCCGGCGGAGCTATTTCCGGCGAGGTTTAGGTCCACGTGTCACGGAATATCTGGAGCTGCCGGGAAGTTTGGTGCGATTGTTGGCACTGTTGGTTTCTTGTGGGCCACGAAACACCATGAAGAGGACGGTTTTCCAGACGTGAAACGCGTGAGAATCGCGTTTTTGATCCTTGGAGGCGTTTGTATCGCTGGAATGATCGTTACGTATTTCTTCACTCGTGAAACTATGGGAAGATCATTAGAAGAGAACGAAGACAAGATTGGTACAACGTCAGGATCGTCTTCTGCGAATGAGTTACTTCCGAGACAATACTGATTTCGAGATCCCAACAAAATCAATCGTATTTTGATTTTTTTCCTCTCTAATTAACTCTTAATTTTCCTTGGTTTTTGATGGTTAATTGATACTCAAGTTTCTTTTGTTTTTGTTTTCTCATGTTTACATGAATCTTTTTTTTCTTTTTGATTCTGTCATACTAAAGGGGGTGTACATAAATGTCAAAGCCTGATCCTTTTTTTTTTTCTTTGTCAATGAAGCTTGATATCTTTCATATTCAATTATTATCATGAACCAAATGTGATTGTTTGATCAAAAAAAAAAAACAAATGTGATAATTAATTTATAATTTTCCGTTTTGATATGTCATTATGAATTAGTACCTTTTTTTTTACTTTCAACTTCGTTCTAGAAGAAACTGATTATCTAGCTATTAGAAAGATTTTTGTCATAGTAATTTTCTATGTAGAATTTATATAGAAAATTAAAATAATTAATTTGTATCAGATTTGGATATCATGTCTTCCTTAAAACAACAATAATATTCTTAGTTTTATATTTTGTCACTTTGCCTTTTAGATTATCCATTTCTTATTAAGCAGTCCTATTACGGAATTAGCATATGGATTGATGATGTACTAATACTTTCCTCGTTAATAACTTTTTCAGCAACTAACTTTATTCTTTAGTCACATCTTTATCCAGTTATTTATTATACGAGTTGTAGCGACGAAAATAGTTTCTAACATTAGGAAAATCTCACATAAGTTCTTCATATTTAGGAAAATAAAGTATTGTAAAAATTTTAGGGAAAATCTGAAAATACAACCATGATCATCAACTAGACATTTCACCTTTGGATCTTTATGACATGAATATTCATAGTCGTACCAATTACTAGTTAGGGATACAATACAAACATACGATTGAAAAAGCTTTATCCAGAAATTCAATAATACTATATGATATATGTGCACGGTTTTATTGGTCCCCCCAAATATGCAACTTTTCGCCCATATTTATGAAGGCTTCGTCTGTCCCAATATCCTCAAAACCTTTCACATTTATTGCCATCCACGGTACGGACGTCTTATAAATGTAATACTACTAATTTCCATAACCTCATATTCGCATTAACCAAAATAATCATATATACACATCACTTTATAAGGGATTACAATTTTGTACTCTACGAATCAGACTAGTCTCTTGACATTATTGTATATAGGCTATGATTGCTACCCAAAGATGAATGATGAAATGATTATTATAGTTTGTAAGTTTTATCAATCATATAGGGGGTTATATATAGTATTAATTAGTTAAGCTTCACATTTGATCATTTAATGATTTGGGAAAAATAAAACCAAAGTGGTAGAAATTAAAGAAGCAAAATGGGAGGAAGAAAAGATAGCTTGTGAAGGGAAATGAGTGAGAGGTCGTTCTCTAGTGGAGCAGGTCGGTGCTGCCATTGTCCTTTCCTCTTCCTCCTTCATTTATTGTTTCTCCACCTTCTCCTTCTACTTCCTTCTTATTTTTTTTGGCAATTTTTCTTATGAGTAAGTCATGGAGGCCAGGGTGACTTAATTAGATTTTGTATCTAGTCCAATACCAAAAAACCAGTAAAATTTGGTGTTAATTAATCACTTGGGTTCTGAATTTTTTTTTTAAAAATAAACATATGGTTCGATGTATATATATTGTGCAGTTTAATTCTAACAGGTGTAATTGATATTTACTCTTAATTGCATTTAATATTCAACTTGGTACTTCACTTTATCATTGTCCAAAAAATATTCTGGTATTTTTTGTACAGATAGTTTATATTTTGTTGTCATTTTTCTGAAATAAAATTTTGTTATAAACTTTTTTTTTTGTCGACTATAAACTTTTAAAAATGAACTTTGATACAGACATTTTAAATACAAACAGACAAAGACGAGCAAGAGAGTAGGGACCCTCTTGTCATTTGATTGACATATACAGATATATACTATAAAAGAAATGTGACAAACAGTCATCTATTTTCATTTTAGTGATTTTTGTTTCACCTAATATCTGAAAGTTTAGTGTCACATTATACTGTATATTACTAGCCCTGTAATTCTGAAACAAATTGGACTATTATTTTATACACTAGTTCTGTTTACACAGACCAGTACCGTTTCTGCTCATTAACTGGTTTAACTTTTTTTTTTTACACAGCCCTTTCTTCTTCAAATATTCTGCCAAGTTTAATGATAATTATCGCAGACAGATTAATTTTCATAGATGAAAAAATTACTTTGACAGGGGCCAATAATATTGTTTTGTGACGCAGAGGAACAGCACTATAATATATAGTAGACCGATGGCATCACTTGGACAATAATTAAACTGAAATAGAAAAAAATAACAAATCTGAAAAGGATAAAAAAAGAGTGTCACAGAAATATCATCAGAGCTATAAAGATTATAGACCCCCTGAGGAAAAAATAATTTAGATTTTAAATAGTACAGAAACTATATATAATAAGCATTTAATAATGGATAGGCTTAGGTAAGCCTATGCAAGTACAGCAGGTTTTGAATTATTGGATGAAACATTTGTTTCAATATTAGATTTTACTCTTTAAAAATTTAGTTATAATAACAGTAATGTTTATTTTAAAAATAAATATTATAGGGTTGTGTAGGGGTTAGGGTAAAAGAATGACTTGGGAGATTTAACATAAGATCGTGTGGGCAGTTAATATTTAGTGAGATAGATAGTGTGTAGTACGTTTGCATTTATTATCTTTTTACCTGATTTTTTTGTATCATTCTACACACACGTGCCACCGCCGACTTCTGCTATCTTTCTACTGTTTCATTTTATTTTTTAACATACGTTTTTGTCAAACATTTAATATCGACAATATGAATTAAAAGTTTTTTTTCCAACCATTTGTTTCCAAATATTTATCTTTTGTTGTTGTTGTTTATCATCTAGTATTTGTTTTTAGTTCTAAAGTAAAAGATTTTTTACGTAACTCTTGTTTTGTTGCAGTGTCGAGTTTGGCAAATTCTTTTGAACATTTGTTCTCACAATATTATATTTGATTATTTTTTTCCCATATAAATAGTTGTGTAGAGACACTTAAATGATTTAATAAAAAAACATTACACAATAAATGTAAACAACTAATCTAAATCCATGTTATATTATTTAAAAAAAAAAAAGGAGAAGAAGAAGAAGCAAATTTGTAACACAGAATTGAGTTAACCGTTGGAGAGAGTAGTGGTTAAGGGAAAAATAAGGAAACGAAAGGAATTGGTATATATCTCAGGGGAGAATGTGTATAAAATAATAGTAAAAGAAAAAAGTCTGACTCATGAATGTATAATGATATGCTTACACCCGCACGCATAAACCTCTGCCATCTTTTTACTGCACACTCTTTTCCTTTTCTTTTCTTTAAAGTTGAATTTATTTGCTGATAACCATAAAACGTAACAAATTTAGATTACATTATTTGTTTGTCATTTCTTGAAATCTGAAAACTTTCACTGCGACAACATTTTTTTTGGTAGAGAGATCGACTTGGAGTATGATAGATATAACCTTATTATCAGTATCTTCAATATAACGGTTGCATTGCATATTTCCAAATAATTTAATGATATTCCGTTGAAAAAGGTTGGATCAAATGTAATCTTGATAATTTCCTTGAAACACACATTATTTGGTGTGTGGGAAGAATGGACTTAAAGAGATGATAAAAGCCACTAGCTTTTTTTTTTCCTTGTTAAATAGTGTATTTATTCAGTTCAACTAATATATCCACCCAAAACAGTATGCTTATAAACAGCTGTGTCTCGTTTTGATTCAAAATTTCAAACTAACAAGAAAATGTCAGTTTTGTTGAAAAATAAATGCAAATTGTTATACTTAAAAACAAAAGCCAAAACGTCAACACCATTTAACCATATATTACATTTGAATTTAGATAAAGTACAAAAACAACACTGTAATGATCCATTGACCAACCGAGTAGTCATTAACGAAAGATCATAACTTAACATCACCCAGTCTCAATCAAAACTCCAAGACCATAAGAATTTTGCTAAAGCAGTATAGTGATAAAACACAAAACGGCAAAAGTTGTTTTACAAATTAGAATGTTATACAATTTAATTATTATTTGCATAGGAAAAAATAGAAAGAGAGTCCCCAGGTGAGGGCAAATAGAAGCCCCTGCTCCCTGAATTTCACAGCCTTTATCATCAATGCTCCTCTAACCTCAAACACTCAAAATCCACACATCTTTACACACACCTCTACATACACACCCCATAATCTCTCTCTCTCTCTCTCTCTCTCTCTCTCTATTATATCTTCGATTTATGTGCCATTTTTGTATATAAATATATAATCTTGCACACAATAAGGTTATACTTCCCATCACCTTTTGTATCATTGCTCTCTCTGTTCTTCCTTTTGGTGTCTCTTCAGTGTAACAAAAGTCTCTTTTTCGGTTATAATAAGTAAAAAGATGATGCTTGCGGTGGAAGATGTGTTAAGCGAACTCGCCGGAGAAGAAAGAAACGAGAGAGGATTGCCACCTGGCTTCCGGTTTCACCCGACGGACGAAGAGCTCATTACCTTCTACTTAGCTTCCAAAATCTTCCATGGAGGTCTCTCCGGCATTCACATTTCTGAAGTTGATCTTAACCGTTGTGAACCTTGGGAACTACCCGGTAATATATTAAAACATTTTGTCTCTTCTCTCCTCTAAACGTTTTGTGTTTTTGGAATCTTGTTTGAAGTTTGAATGTTTTGATAAATCTTTAACCAAAAAAAAAGTGTAACGTTTTGAAAATTTTTGTTAAATGAAGAAATGGCGAAGATGGGAGAGAGAGAGTGGTACTTTTATAGTCTAAGGGATAGGAAATATCCGACGGGTTTGAGGACTAACAGAGCAACTACTGCTGGATATTGGAAAGCTACCGGAAAAGATAAGGAGGTCTTCGCCGGCGGCGGAGGACAGCTTGTTGGGATGAAGAAGACGTTGGTGTTCTACAAAGGTAGGGCTCCACGTGGCCTCAAGACTAAGTGGGTCATGCATGAGTATCGCCTCGAAACCGACCATTCACACCGCCACACGTGTAAGGTAAATTACTTTACTCTCTCACTCGTGCGTCACTTTCTTTAAAGAAATTTGTATTTTATCTTGTCAATTTATGAGTTGACTTTTTAAAACCAAAAGTTTGTATTTTCACCTTCGTTTTTACTTTTTAGTGTTTTAACTTGTTAGTATTACTTTATTCACACACGTTCGTTTCTTATAACATTAAATTCTTTTAACATTGCGAATGTAATAGGAATTTGATGTTTTTATTGTCCATTAAAGTGTTGACTTTTAAAATCGACAAGTTGAAAAGAAAGGTTTAACAAAAATATTTTACTTTTTTTTTTTCCATTTTCATTTGTTTTTTTCTTTATACTTTAATTCGTGTTTCGATTGTATTGTCATTATTTTGTTTGGCTTAGTATGGGGAGGACAGGGGAGAGAGCAGTTTAGATGTGATAGATTTGATATAAACCTGTACGTGTGGTGTGGATGTCAACACCAAACACACCTTGCCGTTTTCTGTTCACCGATGCTACTGTTGTGTCGTTTTCCATCACTATTGCTTTCTTCTATTCTTCTATTTCCCATCCCTTTAATTACACTTAAAAACTATCATCAAAAATCAATTTGTCAGGCTCACATTTCAAACAAGATTTATATCGATCTTGGTTAGGTGTAGTCATTACATATAAAGGAGTATATACTGTGTAATAACATGTTTATTTTTATTTTATTTTTGGTGGAAATTCACAGGAGGAATGGGTGATTTGCAGAGTGTTCAATAAAACAGGAGATAGAAAAAGTGTTGGAATCCACAACCAAATCACCTACCTTCATAACCATTCACTCTCAACAACACATCATCATCATCATGAAGCCTTACCTTTGCTTTTAGAACCTTCCAACAAAACCCTAAACAACTTCCCATCACTACTCTACGATGATCCCCACCAAATTTACAATAATAACCTCCTACATGGATCATCAGGCCACAACATCGACGAGCTCAAAGCCTTAATCAACCCAGTCGTATCTCAGCTCAACGGAATCATCTTTTCGCCGGGGAACAACAACAACGACGAAAACGACTTCGACTTTAACCTTGACGTGAAGACAGAGCCGTCTTCCAACGGTGGTAATAATAACGAACTTGACGTACGAGATTACTTGGAGAACCCTCTGTTTCAGGAAGCGAGTTATGGTCTTTTGGGTCTTTCGTCTTCTCCTGGACCTCTTCACATGCTACTAGATTCTCCATGTCCTTTAGGTTTCCAGCTGTAGAATCTTCTCCCTTGGATTATATATTTGGTCTTTTCTTGTTTTCACCTTTTGTAAAATACAAATCGTTATATATAAATATTATTATTCCTAAGATCCAAAAATCTTTTGTAGAACAAAATTTTCAAAAGTTATGTGGCTGATTGCTGTGGCCTTGCAGGTAAAAGCTATTATTGTGTTACTTTTGATGAACTGTATTTGTGGGCGTTTCACTATTCGATGTGATGTCATAAATACCAATTATATTTGCAACTATTCTGACGTCATTCTTGTTTTTATTTTATTTTGGCTTTCGATGGACTATCCCTCATTCATTTTTTTCTTACTTGTGTTCAAGATTTTGGAACTGCAAAAATAACATTTCGGTTACAGTGCTAAATTGGACCGGTTAGGCGGGCTACTATGTATGTTTACTTGTAGGCCTGGGCATTCGGGTACCCGTTCGGGTTCGGTTCTTTTTTTTCGGGTATCGGGTCTATTCGGGTAGGGGGTCGAGACCCATTCGGGTATTCTAAAAATTGGGTTCGGGTTCGGTTCGGGTTCGGGTTCGGTTCGGGTATTTTAATAAAAAGCAAAATACCCGAAAATAACCAAAAATACCCGAAATATTTTCGGGTTCGGGTCGGGTTCGGGTTTTTTACTCGTATATATCCAAATCTAACCGAAATACCCGATTTCTCAAAAATACATTGGTTACTCTTTGCCCAAATATAACCAAAAATATCTAAATGTATCCGAATTACTCAAAAATACCTAGTATATTCGGATTTATGATTGTAATTTTAGGTATTTCGGATATTATAAGTATAAATATAACTAATATTTTTAGGTGTATATTTGTATTCGGGTACCCACGGGTATTGGATTCGGTTCGGGTTCGGTTCGGGTTTTTTTCGGGTAGGGGTCTAGGAACCATTCGGGTATTTTTAAAAATCGGTTCGAGTTCGGTTCGGATATTTTTTCGGGTTTTTCGGTTCGGGTATTCGGTTCCGGATATTTTGCCCAGGCCTATTTACTTGTTTAACCAGTATAAAATGAAAAACAAAAACTAAAAAGAAATAAAAGCCCGATTTAATAAGTTTGGTCATAGTTTCGGACTACGAAGCCCATTAAACACATGCGAGGCCCAGAAATCGGTTTAACTAACTAAATATCTTAAGAATCTACAGCATATCAATAAATTATGAAAATTAATTAAGTTTGAGATGGTAAACGATTAACAAGTGTTATGTGATCTTGTTATTGATATATGTATGATCAATAAATCCAGAATTTTCAGATTTAAAATATAGTATTAATTTATGATGCATGCACATATTTATTCCCAAACATAAGATAATTAGTGTATGAGATATGTAGTCTTATCTAAGCGTGAAATTTGTAAGAGAAATTGGTATGTCCATCAAATTAATTTGAATTTGAACATTACGTTCCCTTCTGATAAAAATGTACAATTTTTTCAAAACATTCAGATATTGTCAACCGATGATGATTTTATTTAACTGTAACACCACTAGCTACGGAATAAAGCATTCATAATAATAACAAAACTAATGTAGCTAACTAATAATGCAAAAACAGGAATCATGGGAATCTTCGGCCTGATTGGGAATTTTGGTCTCATCATTTTTCTATGAGAATGTATAGGCCCTCCTTTTAACAAACAAAAAGCATGTCTTCACTTTCGACTTCCTACTCTTTATTTGTGATTCAGTAGAATAAATATCCATGACTATTTAATATGAGAAAGTATTAGAATGTAGTAATATGATTAGAGAGCCAGGCAATACAACCTATCATCTATACATGGAGATAAAGGGATATGTAATAGATTATGCACATGCATTCATGTACAAGTTTACAACATACAACGAACCATATAATATTACTTTCAAAATAAATAGCTCATTTAAAAAAAAAAAAAACAGTATCAATTTCTTTAAATTTGAACATTAAATACCATGCATGTTCCGTTTTTTAAAGGTGATTTATCCATCCGTCTTATAGATTCGACATTAGTCAATTTTGAGTATATGTATATATTGGAGAACTCTACTCATGTCGTCAATAGTATATAATGCATTAAAATGATTTGACGTTCAACCTCTGTGGGATTATGGTTATAATGTTATATAGCTTGATTTCAGCTCGAAAATTTCATTGATGGAATTGGAGCATTATGGTTATATAGCTTGCTTTCAGCTCGAAAATTTCATTGATGGAGCATTAGTGCATTACTACCATTACGGCCTATATCATCAAAATTTTAGTCGTTGGAAAAAATTAAGATGGATATTTTTGTGATATAAGGCTATATTCAATGTCAATTATGCAATCTAGTTTATTTCATTTTAAAACACAGCACTTAGCACATGGACGCACTTTCCATAGTGGAAAAACTCGTGATGAATGATGATAGCTCGCGATGGTGGACCATCACTATTCGTATGTGTTTTTTACTCAATGGTTACACGGAGAAAGATAAATAATCCCTAAAATCAGTCATTTTTTCGTCTGTGTAATTATCTACATCTTGACTAATTATTTTTAAATTACGTTCTAGTTGTCTTATCTCGCACTTTAGTTGTACTCTTTAAGATTTTGGCGATCTTTTGTTAGGTCATTGTTCGAAGACAAAAATAAGATCATCTTCATGGTCATTTTCGGAGTTCTAATAATTTAAAGTCGTGTCTGATGATTTAGTGGGATACAGGCTCGTGTTCCCAATATTTAAATGCTTTTAACAAAAAACATGAACACATTAAATATATAAAACCCGACAATTAGTTTGCTGCTTTATTAATGGAAAAGGGAAAAAGAAAACTCACACAAAACACATTACACCATCTGTTCTACGTATACTGGTCCATCTGTCTACTTTTTCCCATTCATTATGGAATATTCCATTAGTTAATCGAATTTGTAGCAACGAACAACCAACATTTTAGGTAGATAAAGTCCCTTGATGCTTCTATCAAACGTAAACTAATCATGACAAATACTATGTATTTTTATGTCTTACATAAACCCATCTAAGGCAAATTTTAATTCCGGGTAATTTGGATTGTAGTTACGTATAAATTGTGTGGTCCAACGTCTTAGTTTCAAGTTCTTGTAACTATTTCATGGTCCGTAGCTATAAAGTATATATAATACATTGACAAAAAGAAATAAAGATAAACTTTCCATTCCATGATAAAATTTACAATAGATAAAATATATACACATGACAGAGTACCATTATCCTTTAAAATGATAAAGAACACTTTTTAATATTATAACCGAAATCCATTTATAAAAAAAAAATGGGATATGTCTAAAAAAAAGAATCAAGGTAAGAAGTTATCAGGATCATCTTCACGTTGCTTGATTCGGGTATCGGGTTCGGATCCTGAGCTTGAGCTACCGGGTAACCCGCCACATTTATGACACCTGGCAACCACCAAGATTTGACGGCAAGAAGGACAAGAAGAGTGTGATCCAAGCCACGTGTCGATACACGATACGTGGAAACCATGTCCACACTGCGGCAACACCCTGAGCTCGTCGCCGGCGGCGAATTCCGTTAAACAGATCGCACACTCCACGAGTTTCTCTGCCAGCGGAGAATCCGGCGAGTAAGTGAGTTTCGGTAACGATCGGAGGACTTTCTTTTTCAAACCTTTGTTAGCCGCAGCTACCGGCGGTGGATGAGTTTGATCCGATCTGTTTCTTGAGGCGATACGGCGGAGCCATGCGCATCGAGAGACGGCGATTAAGCCGATGATACATGTCAGTGCACAAAGAAGAACCGCGAGGATGAGGACGAGGTCGGAGTTGAAAGGTGGAGGAGCTTCTGTCGGAGATGTAGAATTGGTTTCTTGGAGAAGACGGAAGAGAAGGCGCGCCATTGTTAAAGACTTAGAGAGAGAGAGAGAGAGAGATTGGTTTGAAAACTTGAGAGGGATTAGGAGTGTGAGCGTTTTTTGGGGAGGCAAAGAGGAAAGGGATTTATAGTGAGTGAGATCTTTTTTGTTGGGTATTTCATATTTGCTTTATATTATAAAGTTTTTTTTTTATATAATATCACTTTCGGTTATAAGGTTAGTTTCGTAAATCTCGAATAGTTATTAGTTCAATATTAGTTGTTGCCTTTAGTCAATAATTCAAAAGACTAGCTCATGTAAACTCTCTGAGTCCTTTTCTTCGATATTTTGTATGTTAACGTTCTCAAGTTTTTACGGATGGGCAGGTCGGCAAGAAAGAAAAGGTTACGTTTAGATAAATGCCTAGTAGACTCATGATTTTTTTAATTACACCAATCTATATAAATATCCCTCTATACATTAGTTAGAGAGTCTATAAATATCGCTGTACTATTTTAAATTAAACTGTCGCTATATATTATATCTCATTTTTCCAAATTATGAGATGTTTTTAGTTTACCTAACATCTTTACACCAAAAAATTAAGAAAACACAGGCTGATATCTTTTACCAAAAAAAAAAAAAACATAGGCTGATATTGAAATGGTCTGATTTTTTCTGAACGTTCCAAATATTGTTTAGAGAAATCTAACTAATGTGCCACTTACTTTTCAAAAACTTAGCAAAAATGCCACAAAACATAAATCTTTCTAAATGTGCCATAATGGTGGACAACATTTCTTGTCTACCCAAATTTTTGTATATCGTTTCGAATTCTTGTCCACCAAAAGTCTGTTGTTTTAAAGGTGGACAAGATTTTTTGTCCACCAAATATCTTCCCAATCTGTTGTTTTAAAGATGGACAACAATTCTTGTCTACCAAAAATTTTCGGTTCAAAGTCTTGTCCACCATTGTGGCACATTTGGAAAGACAAATGTTTTGTTGCAATTTCTGTAAGTTTTGCTACAGTATATGTCACATTAGACGAAAATCCCATTGTTTATTTGCTTAGATGGGATTGATAGTTTTGGTGGACTTTTTTTGCTAAGATTAAATTTTGGCGTTTGAAATGAAATGGTGCGTGTGGGGGCATATACATGATGGGAGTGGAAGAAGCGTGTGTGTGCGATGCGACCATTAAACACCAAACCACGATATAAGTTGATAACGTGTGTTGTGTATCGCTTATCCTTTTTTTCTTGTGTATCGCTTATCCTTAACATTATTTCTTCTCGTATTATAATTACCCTAAAGTTTTTATGAATTGTTAGTTTGTCATCCACAGCAACTAATCAGGCGGAATCTGCTGTAGTGGGTTAACTATGTTACATAATTATAGGTAAATTATGGAATTTATGAACTTTTTTGTTTGTTTATGAAGTTGTAATTGTAATGGAGTGTTGTCTGTTGATAATTGATTTCACAAAGTTGGATCAAATTACCAACTCATAGATGGTCTACTATTAGCCATGAAAGTGGAGGGAATAAAATTTAAATTATTCAAAACATTGTGTATATTTTAAATGACAATTTTTTTTAATAGATTCTATATATTTTAAGATTTAGTTATCTTTCAAGTTATCTCAAAAATAGAAGGGTTAGAATTACTCTTATACATTTGTTAGATGGACATGCCATTGGTAGATCCTACATTTTGCACTCATAATTTTTTGATAATATTTGAGAAATACTAATATTTTAATTAGTAGCTATTCCAAATATGGGTTGAAAATTTATTCGAATATTATAAGTGTTTGCCTCAGTTGATGATACACATGTTCAAAATAACTTAATGATGTTTGACCTAGTGGAGAAATGTGATTCTCTACTCTACGTACTACTATGATGACCTTTGAAATCACGAAAAGAACATTTTAAATCAACGGCTGCTAGAAAAGATTTTATAATATTGGAATACCCAAAATTTAAAAACAATTCTTTTAAAAACAATTCCATTTGACACCAAATCTAAATAACACCCATTCTTTTATAGTGTTATGTTAGGACATATAGAAAATTTACGTTTTGTGAACTACTGAACTCGTCGCAACTCAAAAGTACTAAAACATTATGACTTACAAAAAATTATGAGTCAAATGCCCAGACTGTTGTCTGTTGGTTATAAAAACGAATGCTTGATTTGAAATCCTTTTTGAAAAGAAAAAAATTCTGGTCAAGGACTTGCAGTCAATCAAGCTGACCTGGCAATTGGTGTTGGGATAACGACTAATTCATTAAGGAAAACTTTTTAATGTTTAGATAAGATCAATCTTAACTCTTAATCCTCCAAACCAAAAATGATTTTTTTTTCTATACATGGGATTCATCGTCTTTTTGTATAACAATCCCATATATAGACGATTAGTTATTTAATAATGACGGTGGGATTGCATCACCAATACCACCTCTAAGTAATCAAAGAAAATAAATAAATTGTAAACGTTTTCAAACTCTATATATGTCCTATTTGTCATGTATCATGTTATATACCGAAAGTATAATATTTTATCTGATCTTTTGGCTAAAAAAACTAGGAAATTGTATCACCAAACCTGCAAACCACAATTTTATGGTATTATGTAACTTTAACGAATGAATAAAAACTAGATCAATGACTAAGGTTCTGGGCCAAAACTCGTATAATCCTCGAACAAAACTATATATCAACCTGCAGAGTACCATTCAAATTATTAAAATACGCCACTTTTTAATGTAGCTACAATTAGTATAAAACTAAGTTAAAGTCACATATGCATGCATATTCAAACATCTATTTAGAAGAATAATCTTAATATCAAAAGTCTCGTACTATTACACTTGAGAAAAGTTTGTGGCTTTGAAGTCTCTCAACCACAATCCCGAAATTCCATTTTTGGCTTTACAGTTTTCCCCAAGCACCCTTAGCCATTAGAATAATGCCACGTACACATAGAACGAACAACTGAGCTAACCTACGAAAACGAAGCTTAGGGTGCAGATACAACAATTAGTTTACATACACATTGATATGATAAGCAAGTTTCTTGATTAATTTTGGGTAAGAGATTGCTAAAACATATTCTAACGAAAATATTCATATGGCAAACTTTTAATTATTTTTCTCCTGGTTATTATAACGACTGTATAAAGTAAATATACAGTTATATAAAAAAAGAAATGAAGGTTAATTATTGTGAAACTTTTTTATTAACGAAATTATTCATGCATATGGAAGATGTTTATAATTCTCCTGGCTATAAAGTAAAAAGAGGTATAAAACATATGTGGAGAACAGTCACCTCATCGGCCTAATATGTAAAGAAGGAAATGAAGGTTCATGTGAAACTTTTGGCCTCAATGGTCATCATAGTTTGTGCGAAAGATGATAATAACAACTAACTAAAAAACATGCATCAACACTCGAAAAGAATTTGGCAATGAGGGACGCCTGTCCATTTCTTATTCATAAACTTTTTCCCTTTACTTATCACTCAATTTATATACACTCTTGTTTTTTTTTAATACATTTACAACTATTTGTACTACCAATTCTTACCTTAATAACTATGTAAACAGCTTTGTTTTAAAGTCAAGAAAATATCATAATAACCAATTTTAAGATAAATATCTTTGTTGAAGAAATCCGTGGTTGGTAACTTATATATATAGCACCGAAAGATCATAAGCTTGTATACATTTTGATATAATATCTGCCGGCTCTCTTTTCTTTTCTTTTTTCTGTCTTGAACGTTACTACTCGTTTATTGTATATCGTTGCATGGAAATTAAACGAACTAAATGATTAAGAGGAAACTAAATAAATGAAAAACGAGAAGAATAATACATGAAACAATGTGTGGTAAGAAAGGAGGAGGAAACGTGTGAAATTATGAGTTTCTAAATAGAGTTAGATGACAAATGTTAAATATATAAAAAAGAGACCATTACATATTTTTGTTGACTCTTTCTCTTCTAGTGTGCACTTATCACTTTCCGATTTCCCACCACCCACTCTTGCTTTCCGTCACATGCTCCGCCTTTTTATTTATTTTATTGGATTATTATTAGACACTAATAAACTATAGTCCCTAAAATTACACTACTCGTTACATAAATATTGTTTTAAAAAATAAACATTCTTTTTGGTCAACATAAACTGAAATGAACGGATATAATAAGCTCATGACTAGACATATGAAGCAAACAAAAAATCTAAAAACTACAAAGAATCATAAATTTTGTTGACTAATATCTAAAAAAACCATAAATTCATAAACGAATTCGTGTAGAGTTTTAGTTATAAACTGCTTTTACCAGCTGGTGTAGTTTCAGGCTAACAATACCAACCCTTAACTAAAGATGTAAAACTAATTAATTAGATTGCTATTGTTAGCCTGAATTTACATCTTTGGTTAAGAGTTCGTGTAATAATGGGATATTCTTATTATAACATTGTGGAAATATACCGGCGGAATTGTACATATGCAATAATCTGCTCTCTGCAGGTCACATGTGAACATGTAAAGCACATTTTACTTTTTGTTATTTTTATATAAACCCTTTTTTGGACTTTATTATTCCATCATTTTTATATTATATATGCATGATCATATAGTATATTACATTTAAATATTTGATAATGCGTAAGTGTTTGCTTTTACATATCATCGAAGTAGGGAAACCTGGAACCAAATTATAGGATTTAAAGAAAATGCATTGAATGTGACCAAATTAATTTAATTCCAACCATGAGATTTTCTCCATTCCCCATTAGTGGCCTAGAGAGACAGCCTAATAAGAAAAAAAATTCCACGTTATCATTCAAAAGCGGACATATAATATAGCCCTCTTTCAATTGAAGAAGTGGCTTGCCTACTGCCTTGTGATCAGCCTTTCCAGTTTCACCAAACAGATTTCAAATGAATTATTTTCCATCCATTTCATTGTAGTTATCTACATCACATATATTTGGAGAATTAATCACGATTTTTCTTTAGCTATTCTGCAAACATAATATTTACACTATTCTACGATTTTTTAGATAATCTTTTCGTTTAATGATTATACATTTCACTCCACATCATTTGTTTAGGAGCTTTATTCTTGAAAATAAAAACGAAAATATTTATATTATTTTAGCTTTAGGTGATTTGTCTTTGTTGTCATCATTTAGACATTGAAATTTGTAGGCGGATATCACTTTATCATACAGATAGAATCAAATATTATAATCACAATGGACAGATAAACTTTTCTCACGTATAATTAATAGAAATTAAGTTTACATGCTAAAACGAGTTATTACCTGACATCATTTACATACAAAGATGATGTCGTTTTTTCTTTGTTTGTTTGTGCAAACACAAATATCATGATGTGTAAAAGACAAAAAAGTTGAATGAGATGCATGAATAGAAAGATAATTGCAATTATTTTCCAAAATATCTTTACAAGTTTGGGAATTAAAAGTATGTAACAAAGATTTGGGATAAAACTTGTCACATCTAGTGCAATTTTTTTAATTAACAAAATTTCTTTTGGGATAAAACGAAAAGCGACCTCATCACTTAGAGAGCTTTCACATATCGCCGCCTCTAATAAAAACATTATTGTAGATATTATGATTAATTATATGCATAGATATCACGTGGATTTTTAGTAAAAGCCACTAACAAAAATCTAACGATAAAATTGGTGACTTGTCAGTGTCTCTTTTTCAGTTTTTCTTTTACCATTTGATAACGATCTTTGATCCTTTTGTTTTCTCTTTTTTGAGTGATGATGATCAGTAAGCAAATCTTGAGCATACCCCATCTTCGGATTCTGAAGATCAACACTCTTTTTAACTCAGATTTTGGTGCCGAGCAGCACCATCTCAATTTTAACTAAACCAAACCGGTCTGAGATAGTTGGTGGTTTTTCGATGGTCCGGGTTTGGAATTGGTTAGTGAAATCATGTCAAATTTCGGGTTGATGGTTTAGCATGTTTTTACCGGTTAAGTTATGTTTCCATCACACTCTTGAGGGATCCAAGAGTGTTACAGTCTACTCATAAAGTCAAAATTCAAGTAGATACGAACCCTATTATACCACATAAAAAAACCGACATTTCCCTTAACTTCACAGAAGCTAGCAATAGTAATGGAGATGATTTGGAAGATCTCTGAATTTGATTAATTGGTAGAATTAAAATGTGTTCATCAGTAGTGGTATCAATACATTTCTCAGATTATGATGATGAATATAAAATGCAGCTACAGCCTACAGGTCATACCGCAAGTTCCATTTTCCCTTCATGTTCGCGTTGAGAGTCCAATTGTTTTCTCTGATCTGCATATATGGGACCTGAAAGAGAGAAGGCAACACATTGTTTTGAAGAGTCCAAAAAAAATGGAAAGCATTTTTCAAGTTTTACATACGATATAAAGCCTGAAAATTATGACAATCGATTTCAAGAGTGCTGCTTAGGCAATCATATGGCCACTAAGCAAATAGATGGATGATCAATGATACTATGAAGCGAAAAAGACTTTGGTTTCAACAAACAGTCTGCTTTGTGAGCTTATAGATGGAAAGATTTTCACCACAAGAGCAAATTTTGGAAGAGTCAACATACTGTACTTCAGCTACGAGAGAGATACCTTATCAAACATCTCGTAGCCAACTTTGATCCGTACATCCTGATCTTCCTTAAAATCCTTTATGTTCCAGGCAAATTCTGCGGCTCCTTTCGGGTTCCTCTGTTAGCACAAAATGAGAACAGTTTGGTTCGGCATAATCCAAAGCAAGAAACATAACTTCAAAGAAAGTTCCTGAGAGAAAACAAAAACACCAAACCTGATTTAAGTCTTGATCAAAATCACACCGCCCTTTAATATTAAAGGTTACACGCTTATCAGCTCTTACAGGAAACTCTTTTTTTCCGCGTACAAGACACCGAAGCTTTTGGCGCTTATCATAATGCAATCCTAATCCAAGGCCTGTTGAAGCCTAAGGGAAATTTGTAACACTATATTAGTATTAGTCTACGGTGGAAAATGTTTCAGGAAGAGATAGAGGAAACAGCAGATATAAAAATCAAACCTCAGGAAAAAAGTGTCTAATCATAGCACAAAAGTAACTCGGAGCCCCAGTTCCAGTATCTAACTCTCCATGAAGCTATCTCCAAACAAAAACCATCAAAGAAAATAAGAAACAGAAATACGATTGCAAGATAGTAACCGAAAGCCAAACAACAAGAGCAGAACAAGCAAGCCGGGTACACAAACTGACAACTAGTGAATCAAGATTCAAGATTCCGGGAAGCCTATGAACGTTCCTCTTGCTAATAACCATTATTAAAGAAGTTAACCATTCAGACATAATCTTCTTTCCTATTCCTACACTAGATTACATTCTCAAAACCGAAAACCCTAACAGCAAAATGATGATACAAAATCCTACAAGAATTCCAAGCAGAGAGCGAGTGTGTGAGACACAAACCACATAGCAGCAATCTCTCTCAGATTAGGTTTCATAACTCCAAGGAGCTGCTTCAAAGTAATCTTTATCTATCTTCTTAACCAAAAGTTCACTTATGTAAAATGCACACAACATTCTCCGAAACACCCAAAATAAAACCCTACATAGACCTCAAAATTTAAACTTTGCAAATTCCAAGAGATTTTTGGGCATTATTAAGCTCAAAAGTAAAGAAACTACCCAAACAACTGAACAAAGCTAAAGTCCTCCATAGCAACACGAATACCAAGGAGACAACAAAAACAAAGTTTTCACCTGTAAATGGGTTTTGGAGTTCACCGGGACCTTCTCTTTGGCATGAATCTTCATAAACTTGGAATTGCAGGTATACCTCAGAGAAGTCTCCATTTTCCCTCAAACGATTTTCTCGAGAAAATCGCCTAGAAAAATCTCACTGAGCCAAAACCAAAACCTCACCTAGTTTTTTCACACTTCGACTACTGTATCATCCTCTGCACCAAGGTTCACCATAATCCAACCAATAACTCACCGCCACCTGTCTATAATGAAAGAGCCAATATAGGGGGTGATTGGATTAGACTTTTAAGGCTTTAGAAATAATTTAAAAGTTTTCAAAGTCTATTTTACCCAATCAAGCTTTTTTGGCTTTAAAAAATTGTAAAGCCTTGAAAGTCTCTTTTTTATTTTTTACTCATTGATTTCAATTTTTTTTTAAAGTCACGTAAATGAGGCTTTAGAAATAAATAAATTAAAAGTTTATAGTTTTTCTTCTTTTTCTTTTCATATATACATGTAAACTCTCATAACATTCACAAATAAATTAATTTTTGAAAAATTTCAGTTTATTTACAATTAATTTTTTTTTCTTGTTCTATTAAGATTCACTTTCCTATATATTTGGTAGTTATTTAAAATTGTAATTTTTACAGTCACATTCTTTACCAATCAGTTATAAAATTTATACAGTCAAAGTCTTTAAAGCAAAAGTTTCTACAGCGAAAGTTTTTACAGTCAAAGTCTCTAGAGCGATAATTTAAAGTCGTTACCAATCGGCCCCATAGTGCCTTAAGCCCATGTTTAGGCCCAATATAGATGGGCTTTAGCAAGACCCGACCCGACCCGGGAAAATAGTCAAGATTTTGTAAATGCTTAAGGTCTCTGAGTGTGAGTAAGAGAGTTCGAAGACTGGTTGGAAAAATCTGACAAGGATGAAGCAATCGAGTGTCGTCGATCTGTTGCTTCTTCTGCTGGCGATCGCTCTTTTTGCGACGCCGGCGTTCTCCGATCTGGTTTTATCCAAAGTCGAACGTCGTGTAAGTCTCAATCACTCGATCTGGTTTTGTATTCACGAGGTTCCTGATCCAAATTTGCATTTGTTCATCTGTGCTTAACACTTCGAAATCAGTTCACAAGATATAACCTTTATATGGATTTCTTATAATCTCGTTAGGACTGGATAATTTGTAGCTAATGGAATCATTTTAGACAATCTTTTAGCTTCATTTTCTGCTTTCTTCATCCAATTTTGTTGCTTTTGTGCAGATCGATGTGAATTCACAGATTGCTCGCGTTACTAAGACTCTTAAGGTAATTTCCATGAGACTTTATGTTAGTCAGGTTCCAACTTACCAAGTCATTTGTTGTGTTGGTGTCTCTAAGTCCTGTTTGTTTTTTAGGTCGTCAATTCTGGCTCTGAATCAGTTTCTGAGTTTATTTTGACCTTCCCAAAGTTTCTTGGTAACAACTTGGCTTATCTATCAGTTGCTCATAGTGAGGGAAAGGGGAAATCTAAACGCAGTTTAGTCAATCTCTCTGTGAGAGAAGCTGATTCGAAAGGAATACCCGATTCAATTAGTGTTTACTCTGTCGCATTACCCAAACCACTCAGTAAAGGCGATACTTTGACGTTGGAGGTAGTTGCTGCATTCACCAATGTACTTCAGCCATTTCCGGAGAAGATTACTCAGGGTGAAATCCATCTTGTTATGCTCCAAGAAAGTGCACAGTATCTCTCTCCTTACGCCGTTGAGTCTCAGTCGTTGTCTATCAAACTACCCAATGCCAGAATCGAATCTTACACCAAATTGGAGAATACAAAGCTCCAGGGATCAGAGCTTAAATATGGCCCATACAAGAATCTCCAGTCGTATTCATACTCTCCAATAGTTGTCCACTTTGAAAGCAAGGCTGCATTTGCTGTGGCTGAGAATCTTGTGCGAGAGATAGAAGTTTCTCATTGGGGGAATGTACAGGTCACGGAACATTACAATGTTGTCCACCGAGGGGCTCAACTCAGGGGAGAGTTTTCAAGGTTAATACTCTTACTAAAGCTTTAATCTGTGTTTTAATCGCTATTCTAACCCACAAATTGATTGCTTCATTCTCTTCATATTCCAATTGCAGGTTAGACTTTCAAGCCAGACCTAATCCCCGAGGAGCATCTGCCTTTAGGCATTTACTTGCTAGATTACCCCCCAGAGCCCATTCCATATATTACAGGGATGATATTGGAAATATCTCCACGTCTGAGATGCAAAGTGATTCGAAAAAGGTTGATATTTTGGATTAACGAGATTTGGTCTTCCAAATATTACTGCTGTATGTGTTTTGATCTTTTTGCTGGTTTGGTTGCAGACAGAGCTACTAATTGAGCCTAGGTTTCCTTTGTTTGGTGGGTGGAAAACTTTTTTCACGATAGGTTATGGTTTGCCACTTAGCGACTTCTTGTTTGTTTCGGAAGGAAAGCGATTCCTTAATATCTCCTTTGGCTCCCCTATACTTGACCTTGTCACTGAAAAACTTATTGTACAGGTCTGTATTATACACTTTCAACTTATAAGTGTTTATACCTTTCTTATTTTGATTTTCTTTAGCTTTAGAATGATGTGGAATCAAATCAGTCGAAGCAGTAACCTTTCATCGTGACTGGATTGACCAGTGATAAACCAATATGGATGATCTCATGCACTGACATTGAGTGAAAGTTTCCTTGTCGTAGCTTGATGTTCTTTTGTGTATTCCATTGCAGGTGGTTTTACCCGAGGGGTCAAAAGATATATCAGTTACTACTCCATTCGCTGTCAAGCAGTCTCAAGAGGTAACAAATTCTTGGCTTTCTCTCTTCGTGATTTATCCTGTCTGATACTATCTCTGGTGATTATAAGTCTCTCCTTGTTTTTTAATTCTGATATTTGATTTCTTCACGTTGCAATCCTGTTCATTTGCAGATCAAATATTCACATTTAGATATAGCTGGTAGACCAGTTGTTGTGCTCGAAAAGAACAACGTTGTCCCAGATCACAATCAGCATATCCAGGTAATATAATACGTCAGAAATGCTGTCATTCTAATTCCACAATATTCCTACTTTAATTGATCATGAGATTTGTTTTCTGTACAGGTCTACTATAAGTTCAGCAACATCAATCTGCTGAGTGAGCCATTAATGTTAATCTCTGGATTTTTCATTTTGTTCATCACTTGCATCATATACACACGGGCTGACTTCTCAATCTCCAAGTCCTCTCCGACATATTTGGCGAAACTTCAGTGGGATGAGGTACACTGGAACCTTTTCTTATACAAAATTTCGCATGATTTATTGATATTTTGTTTCTCTGAGTGGTAGATATTTAAACGCTCCATTTGTTTGTTTGTTTGTCAGGTCCTAGCAACACTCCAGGAAGTCCAAAGCATCATCCAAAAATGCTTAGCCACACACGATAAGCTTGAAGCATCGCTGCGTGATCTCTCAAGAACTGGTGACATTCAAACCTGCAAAGCAGCTCGCAAATCCACTGACAGTTTACTGAAAGATCTTTCAAAAGAACTGAAACCATTGCTGGGTTTCTTACAGTCTTCCCCATCAGCCTCTCACATATCTCCAAAGGTTCTAAATTTCTCCCTCCACCTCTCTTGCCTCTCTTAGTCTCCGCTCTCTTAACTGTCTCTTTTGTCAATCATTCCATTAATGCAGGTCGAGGAGCTAGTTGCGAAAGAGAAAGAACTTGAAGAGAAGTTAATGGCCAAACATACCACTGTTGTTGAAGGGTACGAAAAGAAATCCTCAGGGCGTGATATCGAAAACCGGATTGCTTCTCAGCAGCAAAAGATCATAGCTTTGAGGCAAGAAATTGAAGATCTTCTAGAATTCATTGATGAGATCTAGAAAAGTTAAATGTAGCAGATCCTTCTAAGCTTAAATACCAGACTTTTGAATGCACTCCCATTAGAAAATTTTTGTTCTTTATGAGCAGTGTTTATCAACTTTGAAAGACAGCTCTAGTTTCTCTGAGTTGAACAAATGAATCAAATTATCTTAAAATCATTTACAAGAATGTATATAGATCTAACCAATGTTGGTGAATATACCAGAGAAGTTTGGGATTTTATCGATGTGCCTCAACGCCTTCTCAGCAATCTGTCGCGTCCTAAAATCTGCGTTTTGAAAGGCGTCCACAAGTGCTGCAGTTACTTTTTGTTCTTCTCCCACTTCTCTAGCTATTTCTTCAATACGTAAGATCCTCTCAACCATCCACACAGCTCTAATCCTTAAATTCTCTGTTCGATTCTCCAAAAGAACGTTTAATATAGGCGTAATCCCGTCTGCTTCATCAATCAATCTCACTCCTTGTACAACATCTAAACCATCTTCTAACAATGTAGAAAGAGCTGCAAGTGCTGGTCCAACCACCTTCTCGTTTTCATGGTCTAAGAGATCAACCAACTTATCTACTGCTTGTCCTTCAACGAGACAAAAGCTTTCTCTCACTGAACATATACCTTGATGGATCTTGCAAATCCCTAGAACAACAGGCGGTTTGCTCAGACATGAAAAGATCGATACACAGTAGTTTGGAGGAGGCAGTTCCGGTATCTTTGTAAGATTCTTGGATTCAAGTGAAAGATTCTCCAATGCTATTGCAGAAGCCATCTGGATGTTATCTTGACTGTTGGATTGAAGGAGATCAAGGAAATGTGAAGTAATATTGTTCTCTCGGCAGAACGAAATGGCGTGGTGAGTCTCCTTGGTGAGTGCGAAGGTGATCCGAGCGAGAATACTAACAAGTCCTTCGAGAAATGTTCTCTCGAACCGGATTCCCCTAATTTCTCCTTGGCGAATACCAACAATCTTGGAGATGATTTTCTCAAAAGCACCTTCTCTTAACAATCTCATTGTCAGACCCAAATCTCTCTCAGGAAGTTCAGCTAGAAGTCCAGCAGCTGCAGCTTGTTCCTCAGTGATTGTTGTTGTATTCTCTGATATAATGGCAACAAGGCTTCCGAGCTGTCCAACAGTGCCTCGCAACGCATTGGCTAGTTCTTCACTCATGTGTGGGGAAATGTTGTGAAGAAGCTTGATAGAAGCTAAACGCAAATCATCATTCTCATGAATCTCAACAAACTGAACCAAGCTAATGATGGCAGCTGAGTTTCTGATCGCAGAAACAACATTAATAACCGAGTTTGGACAGCTAGTGAGTCCAACAAGAACCGCCAACAGCTTTCCCTGGATTTCTGGACCTGTGTTGCTTGTTAGTTGGAGTAGGTTCTCCACTATTTCCTCTGAAACAAGAGTTTGGTGATGAGGTCCAACAGGAACTTTGTCAAATTCATAGCCAATGTTCACTATATTAGCAAGAATGGTGGCAGAGACTTCTTTAAGTCGAATTGGAAGCTGGTTTGGCCCAACATAGAACAAGTCTTTGATAAGCGGTGGGAGAATTCCGGTGTTGATTAAGACTTTGGCACTTCCTTCAAACGATGAGATGTTGTTAAGAGCTCCCAAAGCAGCTTCCCGTTGACGCATGTCGCGAGTTCTCATAAGATCGATAAGAGAAGAACCCACGGTCTGAGCCACAATAACTTTCACATCGTTATTTAAGGCAAGAACCCCAAGATAGAAAGCCATAGAGACTTTTGTTTCAGGTGAACCTGCAGATGCAGATCATGTTTCATAGTTATCGTTTCATTAAAACCAATCAGAGAAAATCAGTTTATTGGTAATGAAAGCAGTGGTTTGGTACCTTCAAGAAGTTTAGCAAGAAGAGGCTGCAGTCTACCATTGGTAGCCATCTGTCGAACATTTTCCTCTGATCTCTCCAAGTTTGTCAAAGTTTTATCAGCTTTCTCAACAGTTGAAACATTCTCTGATTTGCTGCTTGTCAGGCCAACCAATAAGATGATTGCTCCACGGATTGATCCAATCTTCTCGCATAATGCTTCAGATTTGGAGAGTTCGAACAACACAGAAACAGCTGCCTCCCTCCCCTTTGATGGCTCTTGGGACAAAAACTTAACTATAGTACGCACAGTGTCTCCTTCAGCTACTATTGCCTGAAACACACTAAAGACTTATTAACAAAGAGATAAGAGACAAACAGAGAGACAAAAAAATGATCAGAGAAATAACCTTGCTCTCTTCATCTCCTTCAACGACTACTTGAAGAGTTTGTAGAGCCTTATACCGCACTTCATGACTACTACTTTTTAACATATCGGTAATTAACCGAACAAGCTGAGGATTGCGCACGCGTTGCCTAATTTTACGTATATTCCTGCAAATCTCTCGGACATTCTTCAAAGCTAGCAAAATATTAGTCTCAGCATTTCCCAAATAAAGTGACTGACGAGCAATATCAAGCTTCAAAGCATCATTCCTAGCTCTCCACTCTTCAATAGTGTTCCGTAAAGCAATACTCGGGCTTAGATCAGTGATACTCAGCTCCTTGGAAGTTATAGGACAAGATAGAGGTCGACCGTTGTCGCGACATTCTTGGAACCATTTCTCAATAGCTTCACACTCAAATGTCTGACCATTCTCTAAAGTTACTGGATTATGCATAACTTGCTTAGTCAATGGACAGATAAAAGCTTCGTATATATTATCAATCCCTGGCTCGAATTGTGAGCTATTATCTGATTGGCTTCCATCCCAACTTCCACTTCCAGCCATATGATGAAGATGAATTGATTCCTCTTCACTAGCTATAATAAGACTATAATGTAATCAAAGATCTATCTTAATTATATACCAAATTAAGCTAAGTTCTTCTAGCTTTTATGAGGAACAAAATTCAGCAGTTAAAAATCAAAACTATACCCTAGTAACAAATCAAGCAACCAATTTTTTTTCCAACACAATCATTATTCATATAACCCTAATATAGCAAATATTACCAAATTTAGAATCGCGATAAAGAATTTTGTTTATTCTCAGAATATTATTAGTATTGTATAACAAACACACACGTACCAATTCAAAACACAAGAATCCCTGAAGAAACTGACCTAACCAAGAACAAAGAACCTTAGCTTCTTCTTCTTCTTCTTCTTCTAGCTTGAGAAATTGAGAACAATCTCTGGTTAAATTCCAAATCTTTGAATAGAAAACGTGTTAAATCGAGTTAATTCCATGTACACAACATCGGTGTATCTACTCTTATCTCAAGTATGAATCCGAAAGAGATATTTTTGCCTGAATTTGAGACTGGAGGAAAAATGATGGAACTAGAAGAGAGTTTCAGTCAGCTAAGCAAAGCCGAGGAAAAAAACACACACCGACAAAAAATAGACATTATTACCAAAAAGCGTTGACTATTATTGAGAGAAGTCTTGGGAAAACACGTGTGAACACCGAGACTAACCAAATAAAACGTTTTGGTGTCATTTTAAATGATGTTTTTAGTCCAATTTTTTTTTCTTCTTTATATAATTTTCAATATACAAAACATTAGTTTTGGGTTCAATTGATTCTATATTAAAAGATTAATTATTTTTACTTTTTTGGTTAAAAATTCAATTATCTATTATTGGTCTGATCCATAAAGTTAACGATAGATGTTTGTTACATTTATTTTATTTGTGTGCAATTTATTAACACCACTAAAAATGAAACATATGAAAAATTGAACAAGTATCAACTGTAAAGCATCAACCACTAATCTACTATAAGTACTATAATCATCAAAGATTCAAAATCATGATCCAATCACCACCCTACTCCCCCTACACATCATTTAACTATATGGGCTAGAATAACGGCCCATGTAGTAGGCCCAATAAAATTTCAAAACTTGAAAAAACGTTATCACAAAACAATCCATACAGTGTAAACCACGTGTATTGCAGTCACGCACGAGTAACCCGTGTCCACGTTTTGGTCTGCACGTACGAACTCACTCACACATGTGTAACCCAAAAACAAAACCCAATAAAATGAAATAAAAAACGAAACGACTGTTTATTAGAGAGAAGAGAAAGGCGGAACAATAGAGAGAAGAGAAGAGAGAGAATGGGTGAGGTAGCTGATAATAATACATTGATGAAGAAGAAGAAGAAAGGTAGGCCTTCTCTACTTGACCTCCAGAAGCGAGCTCTCAAACAGCAACAATTGCTTCAGCGAAGAAATCCCGATGAAGAAGAAGAAGAAGAAGAGCTTAGATCCGGTTTCAGAAACCCTAATTCCGTCGCCCGATCAAATCGCCGGAATTCGAATTCTGACGACGACGATGATGAGCGGAGAGACAAAAAGCATCGCCTTTTGCACGGATTGAATTCACACGACCGTCGTGATTCTTCTAATTCCAAATCTATCGGCGGCGATTTGGACTCCGATGCTATCAGACGCCGGAAAATTGACGGATCTGACGATACGGTAGTTATAGAGTATATAAAAAAACAATCTTTTTGGAAAATTTATTTGGGGGAAAAAAGTTTTAATTTAGGTTTTTTTTATAAAGATTTTGGCGCGTTAATTGAGGTTCGTCTTCATGCTTAAATATGGTTATTGAGTGAGTGAGTGATGAGTTTTGACTATTTCTTTTTTTTTTGTTGGTGGGAAATGGGAATTCATAATTTCAGCTTTTTCTGTATATTTATTTTTATTTTTCTCCTCTTTTTTTTTTTTTTGTCTTGGTCGAGAAAATCTTGGTGTTAATCTTTTCTTTTTTTTTGAATATTATATAATATTCTTTTGATTCTGGTATTAATTCATAGTTATCAGAAAAATTAAAGACGGTTTCTGCACTGAAGAGACAATCATGTGTCTGAGACAAGTTCTCACTTTGTCTTTTACTATCAGTTTAGTTTCTTAAGTTTCCTTAAAAATTGTACTTGTTCTCACTTTGTCATAAATACAGACACCTGTTTTTGTTTGTTATGATTTGATCTTTTTAACTTGAGGTTGATGATGATACTCTGTTTTTTTTCGTATTTCTGCAGGGAGAAAAGGCTTCGAAAGCGACAGACATTCTTCTTCAAAGTATGTATCTTTTTTTTTCATGTTTTTTTTTTGAAGTCATGAAAAGGCAGAAACTTGGGATTTGTTTTGTGGTAATTAATTAAATAAATTGTGGTATTTAACTTGTGGACAGGAGGGTCACTTGTGGAGTCTACACCTTTGCCAGACAAAAAGTTGCTCTTGTTCATCCTTGATAGAGTTCAAAAGTATGTCTATTTTTATGGCTTCTTCCTTCTTCTCCATGTTCTTCTATTTTTGTGTGTTTTGGATATAAAGTGATTCAAATCTGAGTTTGTTTTTGAGTCATTGTTGTTTTACTATACTTGAAGGAAGGATACATATGGAGTGTACTCTGACCCTGCTGATCCAGAGGAGGTGAAGTGTTCTTTATTTGTTTAAGCTTTTTGATGTTAAAAGTATTTGTTGGGCCTTATCTTTATCTGTGAAAGTTTGTTTACAGCTTCCTGATTATTATGAGATTATCAAGAATCCCATGGATTTCAGCACATTGCGGAAGAAATTAGAATCCGGAGCATACACCACCTTAGAACAATTTGAGGCAAGTCTTGTTATTGAACGTATATCGATCCTCCATGCTTTTCACTGAACTATCACTTTGCTGTGTATAAATACATCTCTACTCTTTGCCGTTAGCTAAAATGGAGTGTTCACCTTTCATAGTTTTGATTCTTCATATTGTCAAAGTCTCGTTCAATAGTTTCTCTGGTAGTAACAACATCGTGTTTGCCGACAAGCGTGTAAGGTCTTCTTAGTTTCACTACTTTAACTATGTAAAAAGATAATTATCTGACAATTTGATGGCCACAGTGTGTTAACTCTGAGAAGGTGCAGAATACTGTTAAAAGTGAAAAACTAATGGGGTCTAAAATGTTTGTTAATTGCCAGGAGTTAACCTCTCTGATCCCCTTTCATTTTGTTGCAGCAAGACGTATTTTTAATATGCACGAATGCGATGGAATACAATTCAGCAGATACAGTATACTTCCGACAGGTTTGTCTTGGCTTATATAAACTTTTTATTTTGCTTCCTTTTGTTATAATCCATTCTCTGATAGTATATCTATGGCTATAACAGGCACGAGCTATGCTTGAGTTGGCTAAAAAGGACTTTGGAAATTTGAGACAAGAAAGTGATGGAGAAGAACCAGTGTCACTATCACAACAGCCTAAAGTGGCCAAAAGAGGCCGTCCTCCAGGCTCAGGCCTTAAGAAACAGCTTGAGCAATCTTTGATTGATCGCACGACTTCTGATATATCAGCTGATGCAGCAGCACTCACTTATGCTGGAGATAGCTCTAGATTATCCGGTTCTTACAATCTAAGAAAAAATCCTCCTTCCTATGGATTACGTCAAGCAGAAACTTCGGTTAGAATCAACCATAATAGCGAGAACCAAAGTGGCTTGATGATAGATTGGGAGAAAGAGTTTCCACGTAAAATCTTCCTTTTCTAATATTACCTTCTTCAGACTCCATTATGCCAAATACATTTTGTTGACATAAACCATTTTCTGTAGCTTCTGTTGTGAAGGCTGTCCATAAATACGGGATGAAAAATGTCGACGAGAACAGGCGAGACACCTACAACCAGATTTCTACTTCCTTGCAAGATTCTTCGATTTTTACAATGCTTGAAGATGATTTAAAACAGCTAACTCCAGTACGTGCTAGCAACTTAAAAGATTTTTCCTTTGTTCTAAGCAACAAAGAATCTGACCGTTGTTTCGTTATTTTACCAGGTTGGATTGAAAACTGAATATGGGTATGCTAGGAGTCTAGCACGGTATGCAGCAAATCTTAGTCCTGTTGCTTGGAGATTTGCCAATGCGAGGATTGAAAAATTGTTACCAACTGGAACCGAATTTGGTCCCGGGTGGGTTGGGGAGAACCCAGAAGCGCCTCCTGAGAATGACTTTGCGTCTGATGATCATCATCAGTCAAGCAGAATCATGTCTCCGACAACCTCTGTCTCAAGTTCCATCATAGGAAACAGACATTCTTCCCATGAAAGCAAAGAGTCTGTGCCAACTGCTCGCGTATTGAATCAAGAAACCGAGAGCAATGGTCTAGTCCGTGCTTCCAGCGGATTTAACCAACCACAAAACCAGATGCTGGAAACAGCTGTTTCGCAACAAGGCTTGTTTCCGAACATAAAACAGGAATTTCAGCAGTTGCCACCGGATCTGAATGCTAGGCTTGTCTCACCAAACTCACCGGGCTCGAACCACCAGGCAGGTTCATCGCAGCATCCGGATTTGGCATTACAACTCTAAGTAATTCCTACTAATATTGAAAGCTTTAACGATATAGGAGGGAGAAGAAGAGGCAGAGGCATGTGATTCTTGGTACAAGGTTGAATATATAGGGAAAGTCTATGTACAGATTGTTGCAATTTTCTGATTTTTTTTAGGGTAAAAAGAAAATGAAGGAAACCCATAAGAGTACTCTCACAAGATGTATGAATATAAAATTTGTACAATTTTCTAGATTAAGTGATAAAACTTGAACATTACTTCTCTATCTCATTTCGTTATGAGTGATGTTGGAGAAAGAATAAAGGATTTCACTTGTTTACCAAATTCGAAACATGACAATAAATCTTACATTGTTATACGTTATATGAATAAGTACAGAGAGCTTAATTTAGTTACAACCGAAAAACAAAACAAACGTTGAAAAAATAAAAGAAAACGACGCGCAGTTCCCAAATTAGGATCCGATTGGCTCCTTTAATTTCTCTTCCGTTGCCCTTTCAAAAAAATTCACAGTTGCTTTCACCACTCTTTTTCAATATTTCCTCTCAAGATTTTTCCATTAGCAGAGAGAAGAGTAAAAAAGCCTGTTTCTTCCTCTTTTAGTATATATAAACAAAACCATTTTTCACCATTCAAAATGCCATTTGTATAATTTTAGTTCTTTCCAATTATCAGATTCTTCCTAAGGAATCATTTTCTCATTTGTTTTCTGGAATTATAGAGAAAAAGAGAAAGTCTCTCTCTCTTTCCCATTATAATCCCGGGTTCTTTCTTCTTTCTTTAATTACAAGAAACCTAGGTTTTTTTTTTTTGTTCTGTTTCGTGTGTGGGGTTCCGGGAGCTGCGTTTGATGATAATGTTGGACATCATCTCAAACCAGCTCCGTCTCTGAATCCATTCTTGTTATATTTACATTCAAGAAAATCATCATCACGAGTTTATAAAGGAAAATGAGGTGTTTCTCTTGTCTCACCACGCAAACTAATGACATGAGAATCAACATTGATACCCTTTCCGACCTAACCGATTATTCCTCAGGTTTTAGAAAAAATCTCTCGGTTTTTCTCTGAAAACAATCTCCATTTTTTTTGTTTTCTTGATCATTCGTGACTCTCTTTTGTTTTGCAGTTGCCACAAAAAACGATCCAAGAGGGACAGGGTCAAAATCTGGCATTTTAGGTTAGGACATATTATGGATGATTATTTAAAATCTTTTTTTTTTTTTGAAAATTATGATGAAAACATATGTTTTCTGGTTATGGTTAGTTAATGGGAAAGTGAATAGCCCTAAACCGGGAGGTGGCGCTCGGAGTTTCACGTTCAAGGAGTTAGCGGCCGCCACCAAGAATTTCCGGGAGGTGAATATGATTGGAAAAGGAGGCTTTGGGAGTGTCTACAAGGGACGTTTAGATTCAGGACAAGTAAGCAATGTTCTGTTTTCACTCAAAACGTTTTTAGAATTTAAAATGTTGTAAAAAGATTTGATGGGAACTGAATTTGAGCAGGTGGTGGCGATCAAGCAATTAAATCCAGATGGGCATCAAGGAAATCAAGAATTCATAGTTGAGGTCTGCATGCTTAGCGTCTTCCATCATCCAAATTTAGTAACTTTAATCGGTTACTGTACTTCTGGTGCTCAGAGACTTCTCGTTTATGAATACATGCCAATGGGTAGCTTAGAAGATCATCTTTTTGGTAAGTTTGTGTTTCCTAGTTACCCCGAAATCAAAGAGTTTTCATCATGTTTTTACTATTAACAAAGTTCTCTCTTCTTCTTGTTGTTGTTTGAATCAGATCTTGAGCCTGATCAGATTCCGCTAAGCTGGTATACGCGGATGAAAATCGCGGTTGGTGCAGCTCGTGGGATTGAGTATCTTCATTGTAAAATAAGCCCATCCGTGATTTACCGTGATTTGAAATCCGCAAACATTTTGTTAGATAAAGAATTTAGCGTCAAACTCTCTGATTTTGGACTCGCCAAGGTCGGTCCTGTGGGGAACCGGACACATGTGTCCACGCGAGTCATGGGTACCTACGGATATTGTGCTCCAGAATATGCAATGAGCGGAAGATTAACCATTAAGTCGGATATCTATAGCTTCGGTGTAGTGTTGCTTGAACTGATTTCTGGCAGGAAGGCCATTGATTTGAGTAAACCAAACGGAGAGCAGTACCTTGTTGCTTGGGTAAGTAAGATCAACAATTGGAACCAGATTAAACCAGAACATAATATCTCGTATAACAGTGTTTTTTCTTTTTCGCGTTATGTAGGCTCGACCGTATCTCAAGGATCCTAAGAAATTTGGACTTCTAGTTGACCCGTTGCTACGGGGAAAGTTCTCTAAGAGGTGTCTTAACTACGCGATTGCTATAACCGAGATGTGCCTAAATGACGAAGCGAATCACCGGCCAAAAATAGGAGATGTGGTGGTGGCATTTGAGTACATAGCCTCTCAGAGCAAATCTTATGAAGATCGAAGAGCGGCTCGCAAGTCTACGGACTCTAACCGGTTAAGAGGGGAAACAAAACAGAGTTACTAAATTGTATGTCATAAGTGAAACCTCTGGTAGTATCAGAAGGTTCCTGATAAGGCCGCATAAATAATGTTTGTGCTTTTTTTCCGGGTGTTTTTGTTTAGTCAGCTTTATTAAGAATGGGATTTGGTCGGATAAAGAGGGTTTTTTTTTTTGGCTCGAGGTATATGTTGCTTTGTAAAAAACTAAAAACTAAAAATGAACTCTTACGTTCAAATATATATATAGGTACATACGATGTTATTGATGGGTCATTAATACAATTACATATATATGCGTACACAAGTTATAATAGTTTTGATAAATAAAATTTCAAATGAGTTAGATTTAAATACAAATACTTTCTAAATATACGTATCTTCAAATTTAAACATCGATCTCAGAGTAGATAAGAATGTGACATATACAAGATGCATATAATATAGTCAGGAGCGAATCTTTTGATTATTTCTTGCAAGAAGAGGAAATTAAATCATAAATGCAAGTAGGTGAACTGATTTACGCGGACGTCGAATTATCGAATATATATATTTATGTCAACTTGCATTACACTACTTAATTCGATTTACACATAATATTTCCCATGTCTACATAGATATATAATATTCGCATATTGCAGGGTTTATGATTGAAGAAGAATAAAATAACATCTCCCCACGTTTTCTACGTGACTCATCGGTCTTATTGTCTTGTTACTACATATGCAATGTTTCAAACTTTACGTGGACTGTTAATAACTGTGTGTGTCAGTGTGTGAAAGAAAGAAAGAAAGCCACACAGATATCGACTGTTAAAAGAAATGTTTTGTTTTAACCACTTTCTCATTGTAGATACTAGATACCACATACTTTTGAGTTTTGACCCTCGTTGGTCGTTATCATTTATTTATAAATTTTCTTATAAAGTTTTCCATATGCTGTCACGTTTATACTCGGACCCGCCATTGCTAAACACTGTTCTTCTTTTTTGACCTCTTCCCACTGATATTTATTTTCTTCGTTTTTATTTTTTGTAATATATCATGTTAATAAAGCTTCTTTCATATTTGCGATGCTATTTACTGTTTCTTTTTATTGTTTTGTTTTTTTCCACATGTAAAAACAAAGAAATTTGTTCACTAATAATATCTTCCATAACTCACTCGATATCTGCGTTTTTATGAGTTCTTGTTACGTCATTGAGGTGACGTATATGATCGTTATAGTCGATATAGATCATTAACAAATGTGAGTGGTAATTTGGTGTGCGATGAAAAAGAAGTACGAGCAAGTTGTAATTTTGTCTTTTAAAGAAACAATACAGTTATTTACGTACATAACTTTATTGTAAGAGTCAGTGAAATAAAAAATGTTACTTTTATTTTTTAATAAGTTAAACGAACTGAAAAATTATGATTCATTGGATCTGACTGATAAAAACTTTAGAGAAAATGGAAGAATTATATTAAAAAAAAATGGAAGAAAATTTAACTTTAAATGAAAAGTGTTTCTTCTCGGAGGGAGGTAATTTTCTCACTAACTCTACTTTCTAATTTTTCTAGCAGAAAAATAATTATTCAGACTTTAACTAACATGTGAATATAATACATGGAAGTATTTAACCGTGGCCTTGAAATGTGTAATTTACATTTTCACATTTAACCGTGGACATGGTATGAAATGAGAAAATGTAAATACGTCTAAATCAAGGACTAATTAACGTTGAAATTTTTGGTAATAAAATATATATTTCAACATCAACCAATCAAGTAATAATAATCACGACGATATCAAATACTCATCCTTTTATGAAACTAAAATAAATAATAAATTTCCCCCAAAGAGAGAGTTTTGCTTGGTCTTTCCTCTCCGTTTCTCAGCTTCTTCCTCAATCTTTCAATTAAAATCCCCAAAGGAGAAAGAAAGAAAAAAGGGAGAGTTGGAGAAAAGTTTCTCTCTAAATCTTATGATCGTAAAGGGTGAAGCAAAGATTACTCAAAACAGAGGAAAAACAGAGTAAACAGAGTAAAGAGCTGGTTTGATCTTAATGGGGAACTTCTGTCCTGGCTCTGGATCTTCCACTGTTCAACATGAACAGAGCCCTGCCTCCACCAAACCCCTCCCAGGTTCATACACACATCTCTCTGTTTTTTCTTTTTCTTTTTTGGGGAAAATCCAAACACTTTAGATCTATTTACTCAGTTTTTTTTCTTTGGTATTTTCTGATGATTCATGAGTTTCTTTCAGTTCTTGAATTACCTAAAAAAAAAAAAAACCTTTCCTGTTTTTTTTTTTTTTTCATTGTGCTTTTCAACTATGAAAATGTCAATGCTTGCTCTGTTTTTCTTTTATGTTAAAGTCTCTGTTTTTATTTTCTCGAATGAAGAAGTTTCAATCTAATAAGGTCGTGTGTATCAATCTATACAGTGAGACGTGTCCACAACCCAGAGAATAAAAAGTTTCCACCGGCGCTAGTGGCGATGCCGGCGTTAAATCCCAAGTTTCCGGCGCCGGAAACAGGACATAAAACGAGACCTGCCGCTACCCCACCTCGTGAAAAACCGCAACAGAGGACGAGATCCGTCGCAACTCCACCTCGTGAAAAACCGCAGGAGAAGACAAGATCCGTCGAAAACCCACCTCGGGAAAAACCGCAGGAGAAGACGAGATCCGTCGAAAACCCACCTCGAGAAGAACCGCAGGAGAAGACGAGATCCGTCGATAATCCGCCATTAAAGCCGGTAGAAAAACTGGGTTTAGGAAGAAAAGCAGTGCCACCGAGCGGGAAGATAGTGACACCAAATCTAAAGATGTTTACATTAGTGGAGCTTAAGACGGCTACAAAGAATTTCCGACCAGAGTCTGTGATCGGAGAAGGTGGATTCGGACAGGTTTTTAAGGGATGGGTGGATGAGAAAACATTAGCTCCGTCGAGAGCTGGCGTCGGAATACCAGTCGCCGTTAAGAAATCAAATCCTGATAGTGAGCAAGGCTTACATGAATGGCAGGCAAGTAACTCCCAACTTTCCTTTTTTAGTTTAACTTAAAATTGCGTTAAAATTATTAAAAGATTCTAATTGGAGGAAATATATCATTAAAAGATTCTAATTGGAGCAAAAATGGACATTCTTTTTTGTCTCAGTTTCTTCAAAATTAGGAATGTCATGTGTACTTAGATATATACTTATGTATATGTGCAAATTAGGAAAAAAAAAAAACAGTAATTGTTACTTTAAAAGTATGTAAACACAACACGCCAAAAAAAAGTAAGCATAAATTTGGGTAAAAACAAAATTATACATTTTCTTGTCACACTTTTAGCTTGCTAGTCGTTTTCTTGCTCCATATAGTGAAAGTATATGAACGGGTCTTAAATGATTTAGTAACCCTCAGTAAACTTGTACTTAACTCTAAATTTTGTTTATGATTTATTTTCAAAATAATGGTATATTTGGAAGTTTTGTTCTGTTTGGTTTTGCCATTTTGGGTGATAATTTAGAGCATTTCTTACTTATAATCGAATAACGTTGTATCACCACCGGTCTCGCTAGAATCCGACCGTGTTTATGAGTACTTATTTTCTTAGTACCTAATAAAAGAAGAAGAGGTCAACTTGACATTTTAAGACAGGAGAAGAAGACGAAGTCAAAGGAATTATCTCGTAACATAATTAGTCAATCGGAAAGAATCAATACATATAATAGTCAATGAGTATTTAATTATAAGTTTTACAGTTAAAAAATAATAATAAATAAATAAATGATATGGTTGGATATTTTCTTGTAAGTCGTAGGTTTTTTATTTCCTTCCTCTGAAGTCTTCTCCCTTCTCTCTCCTCAAGCAGCTCAAGTCTCGGTTGTTTTTTGGCCGGAGATTAACGTTTGGTGGCTCCTATAGCACCAACGTTGATCTTCTTTTAGGTTTCTGTTTGTTTCTTTGTTTGATCCTCGCAGTTGCAGTTTGTTTTGGACGGTTTCGACACCTTGATAGCTACCGCAGCCATTGAATTTCTTCGGATCTTCGATGATGTTGCAAAAGAAGCTCTCTCCTCCGTTCTTCTCACCTGCGATTCTGATTTCGGTGGCCTTGTTTCTCAGCTTTCTGAAGATGGCTTAGATTCGACTTCACAGAGATGTTGACGAGGTTGTTGCTAGGTTTTAAGAATAAAAATATTGTTGCATGTTCATCTTCTCGTTTATTGCCAGAGTTCCAATGGCCCTTAATTGGATCGATCCGCCATTCACAAGGTAAGTGATTTGGTGTCTCCGATGGGCGGCTCGTTTGTAGTCTCCTCCACTCGATCTCTCGACATGATCCGTTCGAGATCTATGTTGTTTTTGCTTTCTTCTTTCCGGATTCAAGTCGACTTTGTTTCGACGCACCGGCATCGGTGTAGTAAGTCGGTTTCAACCGCATCGCCAATCATGGGAAGCAATTTTAAATTTCCGAAGTCTCCTAATTTACAAGAGAGGACATGAAGATCAGAAGAAGTTCAGAAGTCTAAGGTTTTCCGGCGATATTAGTGTTTCCTCTGTTCTCGTTATATTGGCAATTTTGAAGATGTTTGAATGTGTAGCAATTGGTTTTTATTGTGTTTAAAAGTTTTCTTTGTTGTGTCCGGGGATGTATCTTTGTTCTCCCGGCTTTTAGTTCCGAGGGTTGTTTTTCAACTCGTCGGCTTGCGTCCAGAGGGATCTCTCGATCTTTGCTGGCTTTGTGTCCGGAGGGATTTCTTAATCCTTGTCGGCTTGCGTCCGGAGGAATTTCGATTCTTGCCGGCTTTGTGTATCTGAATGATAAATAAAATCTTTTATGAGAAAAAAAAAAAAAAGGATATTTTCTTGTATTGGTGCGTGCAAATTAATTTCTTTTTTTCTGTACGTCTCTTCATATCTAAAAAAAAGGTGTGAACCATTCACAGCCATATATTTAACAAAAAAAAAACGTTCACAACCATATATTGTGTCGACAGATCATAGAATATATTATATGAAATTAGTATCTCTATTAGAAAAATGAAAACAAGTAATCTTGACAAGGTTTTCGACAGGGAACGATGATAAATAAGCATCAGCTTATGAATGATCGATCTACAAAACATCTAACTATATAAATAAACAGTGAAACTTCAGTTATTCTTAAAACAGTCATATCGAATATAATTGTTAATGTGTGTGTTAATATATTGTAAAATTGCAGTGTGAAGTGAGATTCCTAGGGAAGTTTCATCATCCAAATTTGGTGAAGCTCTTGGGTTATTGCTGGGAAGAGAATCAGTTCCTTTTGGTCTATGAGTATTTGCCTAAAGGAAGCCTTGAAAATCACCTCTTTTCAAGTATAATTTTACTCAATTAATCCATTATAATTACCTTATCTTATACACATATTTATACACAAATATAAAGATATATGCATGTAATGTTAATGCAGAAGGAGCAGAGGCATTGCCATGGGACACACGTTTGAAGATAGCCATTGAAGCAGCCCAAGGACTTACCTTTTTGCATAACTCCGAAAAGAGTGTTATCTACAGAGACTTCAAGGCTTCCAATATTCTTCTTGATTCCGTACGTTGTCGTTTTTTCATCTCCACGTTTAAAACAAAACTGCATGTTGTTTCTAGAAGATATGTCCTGATTTTTAGCAACATGTTCCTGCCGTTTTTTTCAGACCTTCCACGCCAAGCTTTCAGACTTTGGACTAGCTAAAAATGGCCCCATTAATGGATTCTCACACGTGACCACACGTGTCATGGGCACACAAGGCTATGCAGCTCCCGAGTACATGGCTACAGGTAAATAGAACGTACACATTATACACATTAAACACAAGGCTATGTTTTAATTGTCATCGGTATTTTCCTTTGAATATTGGATTAACTTAAATGATGTTTATAGGTCATCTATATGTGAGGAGTGATGTTTACGGGTTTGGAGTGGTACTCTTAGAGCTCTTGACCGGTTTAAGAGCATTAGACCCAAACCGACCATCTGCGCAACAGAATCTTGTGGAATGGGCTAAACCGGTGCTGAACCAGAAGAAGAAGGTACAGAAAATGATGGACCCACGGCTCGAGCACAAATATCCACTTTTGGCAGTGGTCAAAACCGCCGAGCTTATTCTACGGTGTCTGGAGGCTGACCCGAAAAACAGACCGCCAATGGATGATGTGCTCAGAGAACTAGAAGTCGTAAGGACTATCAGAGACCAACCCAAAGAAGAGAGACGTAAAAGGAGTAGTGGTTCTGATAATAACCGGGTTCGTGGAAATGATTCACCGTATGGCCGTAGAACCGGTAGAACCGGATAGTCAATTGGATCAGGCATATATGTATACACACTATATACAGACGAACCACCTTTAATCCTTTTTTTTTTTTTTCTGGTAGTGAATTATATGTTATTAATTTCTAGACTTAGTGAAATATTTGTTGTACACTGAGTCAAAATAAAGCCATAATTTCTATTTTGTCAAAAGTTAATGTAATCCATTTTTTTCCTATTTATCCTGAGTAAACTCTTAATTTATAGCCAAAGTAATTTTTTGTTTTAGGCAATTAAATTTTGATTGTCACTTCTTGACTCTTGTTTTATTTTCTTCCTTATTATTTTGCAAATCCACTTATACACAAAAGAAAACTTCAATTATTTTTTTTCTAGAAGAAAGGCTCTTTACACGTTCTCTCTTTCTCTGATGCAGCTTTAAAATAGTGAAGAAAACCTATGAACAATGTTTACACAACACAAACTATATGCAATCTTTGTCTCTTCTCCTAAAGTGTCTCTTCATCTTCATGTCATGAAAGGCATCCACTGACAGAAGAGCGTTCTGGAAGATAAGAAGAAGAGAGCTGAAGCAAAAGCTTAATCGTTTGTCCTGGAAAAGATCTGCAAACATCTACACACTCATCTACATCGTCGTCACATCTCAAAAGAACCCATTCATTGTCTTCATCTAAGTATTTCAGATCGTATCTGCTCACATCTTCTATACTAAATCGTTTCGCTATTTCCCATAGTAAATCTTTTAACCTATGCGAGTTTCGCATCCTAAACCGGATCTTCTCCTCCTCATAGCTTACCTTTATCCTCAAATATTCATCCTCTTGTGATGATGTTGATGGTGATAAGTGTGTGGTTTGCGTTTCCTTAAAGGATACTGAGACTTGTCTAGTCTTATCCGTGGGATCTTCCTTGTTTACTTGTGTTTCACTGGAACAGCTTGAGCTGTGACTACACGAGGAACCAGGGGAATTTGCATGTTGTGAATGTGAAGTTGGCAAGAACGTCGTCATCTTAGATTGTTGTTGTAGGGATGATGCTTCTGGTGAAGCAGCTAGATTTGGGAAACTCGCATAGAAGGAGCCTATAGGAAGATGATGACCCGAAACACCTTCTACCGAGTCGATGACCCGTTGGATTTTCTGAAGCGAATGACCAACTTTCTTGATCTTTCTCGATGGCCATCTCTGTATCCCATGCTGTCTGCATATTCTCTTCAATGTTGTTGGACAAACTGAAACAAATTCCAAGATCAATAACAGAATCTCTGATGACCGAAAATTCAAGAATTAGAATGTAAATTTTTTACTTACCACCAATACTCTTGGCAGCATCTTTGAGACTCCCTGCAAAATATTGGCGAAGAACATCCAAAGTTATGTTTTTTTCGGCCTTTGTTCGCTTTTTCTCAGTCACTCTATTGAAACCACTGGCACTAGAGAAAGTGTTGTTCTCATTCACACTCAAACCTTTGCCATAGTCAGAACCTAGCTCGCCCATCTCTGTTGTTCTTCCATCGAATACTAATCCTACATTTTGAGGATTACTAATACTCTGATGTACTTCGGATGGATTCTCTATCTTTGGCAATGTCACTCCTCTCTCTATGACCTCGCTCACCATTGAATCTCCCTCTTCTTCTAGTTCCTTCTCTGTGACTGTCCTTAAGCTTCTAGGTACGTGTGCCATTATAGTTGAAAGAGCATTCAACATTTTCCTCTGTTCCTCGATATCCCGGCAATTTTTAGGCAAAAAGAACTCCAAGACGAAATCAGCTGATCCCGTGTGGATGCAGCGTAAGCGTATCGCGACTGTGCCATGTAAGCCAAACATAGTCGCGTGGTGAGAGAGAGGGTACTCAGATTTCTTGTAGCTGGAAACATCAGATGAAAAGCAAGGACCATTGGTCAAAAAGGCTTCTCCAACAACTCCTTGACCTTTCAAGAGATGATGCTCAGAGCAAGCTTCGTGGAATTCACGGATTGTAGGATCACCAACATAGCAAGCATCATCGATTGTGGATACACAATGGATATAGTTCTCATCGTTGTGACGGCAACCGGTTTTGCTTTGTTTGAGACAAGAGACCCATGTTTGTGCTAATGGTAGTTTATGCGTCTCACAAGCACATCTCAAGAGGTTTCTGATTTCAGGTAATGCAGCTTGGTAAGAGAAGTCAGGTCCCTGATTTAAGAAGGATTTGGCTTGTTGTTAAGTAAGATAAACGAAGATTAACAAAAAGCGAAAATTTTAAAAAACTTTTACCTTTAGAGAAGGCGGTATCGGAATTTCTGTGCTCCTAAGATCAACTGCCTGTGAAGAAAATAAACAATGCTTAAGAATTCAAGAAAGCTTATTTCAAAGACAAAGGAGACAAAGCAAAAGAAACAAAAACCTGAAGTGCTCTGCAGATGCTTTCAAGGTCAGGGCTTAATTTAACCATTTGAGTGGTCATTACAACCTCAATAACACCTAAGCAAATTTGACTACCTTGTTCAAACACAGGAATAGCTAACGTGCCTCGAACATCGCAGTCTTGAGCATGTTGTACTCTTGGATACTCCTCGTTCTTGAAAAACCTCACATCAGGAGTCCATTCAGGAACTTTCCCCAAGAAAACTCTTCCAGGCAAACCAACCAAGTCCCTGGAACTGGAACCTGAATCCTCCTGTTCAGTAGAGAATTGATAATTCTCAGAGATCTCTCTGTAATGAGCAAGCCTTTGACACATTGGATCATGGCTAAAAGGTTGTTCCTTAGTGGTTAAAACTCGCTTACCACCTCTATCCACAGGCACCCACAACTGTATAAGAGAGCCTCTCTCACTTGTGAAATCTTTAATGTGTGTCACTGCTTGAACCAATCTCTCCATAACCGAAAAGCCATGACCACTTGGTCCAATCCACCACCGTCTATTAAAGCTAGAGAGATCTCTTCCTTGATTTTGATCCTCAAGACTCGATCTTTCTGCAGAATCTTGACCATACATCTGAGATAAGGTATTAGATGTGTCTTGCGTTGGAGACCACATGAAGGAAGAAGGATCAAAAGGGGTTACAGAAGTTGAAGGACTAAAATTAAGGAACTCGGATGCATCAGTTGTCTCTAACCAGCAACCTTCTAATAGTAATCCGTCCATGAATGAAGAATCCATAGCCGGATCCATAGGAAGAGAATTGTTTTCCATGGCTCACTCAAATCAATGAAGCCACATCTGAAAAAAACAAAGCATCCATTTCACCAAAACCCAAACAAAATCAAAACAAAAATCTTGTAATAGAAAAGAAACTGAGAATCAAGATATTAGTGAAAAGCCCCATCTTTTTTTTTGTTTCTGTTGATTCTTACAAGTTGGTTAAAATACCCTAATCCCTTGTGGGTTAAGAGATACTGATTTAACCTCAATCAAAGAAGGAATCTTTAAAAAAAGTTTAGCACTAATCTGATTCTTGATTTAACAAAAAAAAAAAGATGAGACCTTTGAAGTTGAGAAATGGGAAATAAAAAGAAAACTCACAAAAAAAAAGACGTCAGATTCTCTGAAGATTCTTGAAGTAGGTTTTAAATGGTGTTTATCCTTTTAAATTGAAGATTCTTGGAAAAGAAGTGTCCTTAAAAGACCACTTGTCTTAGGAGAGACAGGAGAAACAGTTGAAACAAACCCAAATCTCAGGGAAAAGAAAGCTGTAAAGATGTCTTTGATGGGTATGTTCCTGGTGAACAAGTAAGGTAATGTGTACCTCTTCCTCATAAATTACCAAAACCCAAAAAAAAATCATTTTTTGAGGCATCGGGAAAAAAAGAACCCTTCAATTATTACTTTTTTTAAACAAAAAAAATCAATTTGTTTGGTCTCTTTAGAGTATATTTACACAACAGAACAAGACTGTCTGTCTCTCTCTCTCTCACTTCCAGGCTGCGTGGGTGTTGGAGGACGGAGATTCCCATATTCTAGAGAGAAAAAGAGATATTATTATTTTTCATATTTTTTTTAGAGTTTTGGGCAGTGAATTTCTTAACATGTAATAGTCTTTTTTTGCCCCTTCCAACATGTAGTCTTTATAAAAAAGCTTAAAAGATATTTCTATCATTCTATGTAAGAAGTCAACTTTTTAATGTTGAGAGAAAATATCAGCAATTAGCACTAACAATAAATAAATAGTAAAAAAAAAAAGCCATTGATTTGGAATCAATGTAATTTATTAAGGAAAGTTTTGGTGCCAATAATAAGGGACCAAGTAGAGTTGACAAAATTTTATAAGGTAGTAGTATATAAAAACTATGAATATACAAAGTTGAATTTTCGCCGCTGACTTTGTTTTTTACTTGTTTATGAAATTGGAAAGAAAGGGTTTATAATAGAAAAAACGAATAACGTCTTTGATTTTTTCCAATTATTTACAGAAGATGATCTGATTATTCTTCCATGTGTACACTCTCGAAAATGATACTATTTGATAGTTGTTAAAAACAAATAAAGATTCTAAAAACATATATAGTTAAAGAGAAGATGTCAAGTAATTACTTAACTTAAAGTTGATACAAAAAAAATTTAAGAGAAAATTAATAATTGATGGAGCAAGTTGGAATGTAGTAAAACAAGTGGGGGAGCAGGTTTTGCTTTTACCCCATGGGTAAAAAAAGGAATCTATATAATAAAACTACAAATAACAGTCGATAGGAGTTAAGTTATTTTGTTTGTCCCATTGGTTTATTTTTTTCTTTTGGTCAGCGTTTTGTCCTATTGGATTAAAAGATACTTTGTAATAGAAATGGTGGGCAATGTGTGTCCCACTTAGCCTCGTGGAGATGTGACTCTTCTTGAAGGAACAATTGTGTTTCCTTTGTAAAACCATTCACGTACGTAGAAGAAGTGTCAAAACTGATCAGTTCATGTGGTAGTGGTCTACAATGTTTTTTAGTTTTCAATTTATACTGATCACTGGCTAGGAAAACATAAGATGTGGTTGTGAGGTAGTTGATATTATTAGATTACTGTTTTGTTGGTTGAGATGATTTTTTCTATGTCGCAACTTGCTTTTGCGAAGAAGCAAAATGCAACGCGTCTAGTAATCTTTTCTCATTGTTACCGTCTTCTAACTATTTGTTTATTTAGGTGAACTGAATTTAGGAAACCTTTTTTTGTTGCAATAAATAGCAGACGTAAGTGAGTTTATGATTGAAAATTGAAAGGAACAACAAACTTTGACATAACATGTATGGAAGAAGATTCCGACTATATAAAAAATTAAAGTTATTCTTCCTTGCCATGGGAATCTCCTCTCTGGTTTGGTATTAAACAATAAAGTTTTGTTTTAAAATAGAAGATTGGTCGAATAATGAATAATCTTTCATCAAAGTTGTGATAATTTCACACGTCATACTTTAGGTAATGAGTTTCTATTTTTTGTTGTCTTGTCACACGCAAATTGATAATAGCTGACAATATCTTGGTTGGTAAACCTATGGTGTGATTCACTTTCATCTTGGTTTTTTTTTTTGTAATCGGATAAATTAGACGAAAATCTATATTATGTTTAAAATATATAGTAGAATTAAAACTGGTTTTTGTTTGCCACTTAAGTGTTTACTATGACCAACATGAAAGTATAGTGAATGGATAAATAGGTTATTAACTTTAATCAATAAGACAAATTTCAACAACTAAACCAAAACACAGTACTGTTGGTCATAGTATCAACTCTTAACATGATTAATTATAAAAAAAAACGTGATTATTTGTTTCAGCTTTCAGATAAGCTTTCAAATTCTTAAACTCTTACCATAAGCATTTGTTAAAAATTCAGTTGAGAGTGTTCGATTAAACAAATTCAGATATACAAATCAAAATCGTAATAAAACAAAAGAAAACAAACTATAAATGGAATTGAAAGAATAAATCAGCAGCGTTTCAATTTTTCATGACCTAAACTGAACAAATGAAATTTGATAAGTACCTGTTTGACAAAAAAAAATATAAGTACCTCCAAGCAAATTCAAATTATATGTTAGTATCTTACATCAACAGATACCGACACGAACCCACAGTGAAATAAATAAAATTCTATTTCTATTATTCAATTTATATGTTTTTATATACCAAGAACTTTGAACCTAAAACCAGTTTTGCATCTTTAATTAGTTTCAGACTTTCAGCTAATTACAAGATATTTGGCAGGAACTTAACTATAATAGTCGGACCAGAAACTAATATTTAATATATACATCCTATAAAGTTTTCCTTCATATGTAATCAAAGCGAAGCCAACTTGATTTAGCCATCATGAAATTAAATTTTCCCAAAGACGGATCTAAGATTTTGTAAACTACACCCAAAGCTCATCATTGTACCTATAAGCAGGTTTTATATTCACCACTACACTATTAATTATTAAAAGTTGGCTTAGTGTGCATAGTTTACAAACACAAGACGTAAGAGCGTCTCGCAAACACAGACAGTAACAACGCATAAAAGCAATCATAATTAATCAAACAATCCAAGTCCGTAATAAGAGAAGATTGACATTTTATCACGATTAATCTGTTGAAATGGAACAGTACTCACAGAGCAATATTAAGGAAACAACATCATTTTTTCTTAGTCTCTGATCTAAGACCAGTAAAAGAGATCAAGATGCTTTGGATCTCGTGTGACAGACACATGGCTCTGGCTACCAACCTCACTCATGTGCGTGATATTTTATAAAAGGTCCAATTGAAATTATACGATTTTATAATTGTTATTTATTTGTCTCTTCAGTTTATATTTAATTTGTTCCCATTGCTCAACTTTTGAGTTTATATCAAGAAACCATCTCTTTTTCTCCTGTGTTTTTAGTTCGGAAGTCTGGGAAGCTGCAGCAAAGAAGGTTTTCAAAAGGAAATTCTCAACGGACTGGCAAACTCTTATTTCCTCTGTTAGCGGGAATTGGCATGATCGAGTAGAAATTTTTACGGCCCGGTACGTCTTTCAAACATGTATCTATACTCTATGGAGAGAGAGGAACAGGAGAAGACACGGCGAAGCACCAAACACAGCAGCCCAGCTCATAGTTTGGATCGACAAACAAATCAGAAACCGGTTTTCTTCAATCCGGCTCAATGGCGACAAACGCTACGATAAGGGTTTACAATTTTGGCTTGAATCTCGTCTCTAAACTATCAAAATTTCAGTTGTAATTTACTTTCAAACACACGAAGCACTCGTTGTACAAACGCTATTTTTCTTTTGAATATAATTTAACATTATTTTCAAAAAAAAAAAAAAAAAAAACTTTTGAGTAAGTATTTGTTTGCATTAATCATAGAGACTATGATTTCAATGATATTCATTAGGTAAAATATTACGCATATATTTAGTACTGATACACATAGGATTAAGAGAAATTAGATAGCTACAATAAGGTCTTTACAATATTAATTGTATGCCATTTCAAGATGGAAAAGCTATAGCTACTCCAATCTTATGTTGAAGTATTTGAGAGATTCTGATTTCTCAGATGCAATCGCCACACTCCTGAGCTCTCTTTAAAAAAAAAAAAAAAAAATAAAAAAAAAAAAAAAAGAAGTATTTGAGATTATGTACGAAAGTGATAAATTGATGAGAGTAAAGAACACAAAAGTGTTTAGGAAGAATTATAATAGACTCTCATAGATTAAAGGTATAAATTACATTCTCTTATATAGAGATGAGATTTCCTAATCTAAGATAAATATAAATGTAAATAATATATTTAGAGATAATGGTAAATATCCTAAACTAAGATATTAACAAATATCATGATCTCCTAGATTATTCTCGATCTTCATGATTTCCTTATTCTTGGGCTTCTCATCTCGACCGTCGATCTCGGTCGATCTCCGGTTCTCCCAATACCCCCCGGCAAGCTCATACGTGGTAACACGTGTGAGATTGGACAAATCTTCAGAATAGCGGCTTTATACCCGGCCGTCGGGTCATCATCGACGTTTATACCCGATCGTAGGGTTCAAAGCGGCTACAAAACTCAGCCGTTGGGTCATCGACGTTTATACCCGATCGTAGGGTTCAAGTAATAGAAAATAACACCCGCGATTGCGAGGTTCGGATGTAGCTCGCGTGATTGCGAGGTTCGGATGTACCTCGCGATTGCGAGATTTAGAAGTAACTCGCGTGATTGCGAGCTCGAAAAACAACTCACGAGGGCGAGAAGTTTAATCAAAAGAAGATGTCAAACTCGCGAGGGCGAGAAAAACATCTTTATCACCGAAGGTGAACAAATCCCATAGATTCATGTTCATAAACCAATATCTTGGTCTTCAAGAAACTAGCAACTTTGCTAGAATATCAACGTGACCAATCAAAGACCAGATCATCAAACCATCAAACGTAATCATCTCTTTGAATCACGTCCTTCTTCTTTTTTTTTTTTTTTTTTTTTTTTAAGAAAACCAAATAAACAATAGTGTAATCTCCATAATCGTGAGAACACCGAGATATTTGTAGTAAGAGGAGCCGAGTGGCTTGTTAAGAGAGAATTGACACACCAACCAACAAGAGCTCTGTTTCTTATCGAGAAAAACAGAGAGGAGAGAATTGACACACCAACCAACAAGAGCTCTGTTTCTTATCGAGAAAAACAGAGAGGATAGAATGAAAGATTGACACTTGCATTAGAAGCAAGCGACGTTAGGTCAAAAGAAATAAGTTTTTTTTTTTTTTTTTTTTGAAGAATTGCGGAAGCAAACGAATCTTAACCCATAGGATTTGGATCAAGGCTCTGATACCATGATAAATTGATGAGAGTAAAGAACACAAAAGTGTTTAGGAAGAATTATAATAGACTCTCATAGATTAAAGGTATAAATTACATTCTCTTATATAGAGATGAGATTTCCTAATCTAAGATAAATATAAATGTAAATAATATATTTAGAGATAATGGTAAATATCCTAAACTAAGATATTAACAAATATCATGATCTTCTAGATTATTCTCGATCTTCATGATTTCCTTATTCTTGGGCTTCTCATCTCGACCGTCGATCTCGGTCGATCTCCGGTTCTCCCAATAGAAAGAGTGGTTTAGTCATGCATCAACTACCTAATCATTCGTTCGAACATGAAAAAACATATATAACACCGTTTTATATATGTCTTCTACTGAAACGATAGATGATGTGTTTTATACGAGAATGGAATACCAGATTTCCACGAATATGCGATTCTGATCACTTTTTGTTGTTTCTTATCTCTTTTTACTCATTTTATCTATACTTCCTCATGTTCACCCACATATATAATCGCGCATAAGTGGTTTTTCACATAGTTTCTGATCACTAAAAAAATAATGATAAAGTAAGAGAAAGGTTTAAAACCCATGAGAAACGGTTCTTAACAAATGACATATTATAACTGGCTAAATTGTTCTTTTATTATTTAATATTTAAATAAATAATAAAATTATATGAAAGTGCTAACATATATTGAGAAACGTAAACAGTCTTTAGCGATAGTGTCAAATAGATAGATGTACAGTTACTTGTAAAAGTAAAGCTTAGACAGATGTACAATTACTTGTTAAAGTAACGCGTACATGTCAAATAGATAGATGTGCAGTTACTTATGGTTTGGTTCTCTAGCAACCACTTGTTTAGGGACAATTATGGTTGCTAGCGCTTAAAACTAATCAGGCAAATCGCTTTTTACTTTTGATTTACTCAAAATCACTAAATTTCAAAAATTCTTTTCCGCAAGTTTTTGACAGTAGCAAGTGGCTGAAACAAAAGAATCATGTGAACAAGTCCTATTTTATCATCAAGTCCTATTCTATTCATGTTAATTCTCAAATACTAATCTCATGATATGAATAGTTATTTATGTTTTACTAAATTTTATTTGTTTTGACAAAAAAAAATATATTTGTTTTTTAATAATTATTTAGTACTTTATTTATGGTTTTTTCACTTTGCACTATTAATCATGTTCAAATATTTTATATTTTATCATAATAATATAGTTTTAGTGTTTTAATATATTTTTTTAGTTATATATGATATTTGTTTTGGTTAATTTTGGTTAACTGTTGTTGCATTTGTTGGTTAACAAATCATAAAACTCCTACAAACACATTTATTTTTATATCACCAAACCAATTATAAATAACGCTTAAAACCATAACCGTCCGTTTGTGCGAACATTCCTAGTCATAACCGCATCCACTGTATTTAATAAACCATTCATGCCCTCAGTGATTACTGATTAGTAGATATAGATTGTCATTAGTGTTTAACCCTAAGTGAAGCTTTGCTCTCTCTTCTTCTTCCTTCCTCCGCGACGCGTTTCTTCTTTCTCTCTCGCAATTGCCAAGAGGTAAGCTCCTTCGATTCTCCTCTTAGACATTTTTGTTCAGCGATTGATAAACCCTAAATGTTCCCTTTCTATTGTAGTCTTGTAGATACTTAAGCTAGATTTATGCGTGATCTAATCGTAATTAGTCCGGATCTAATTGTTGCGTTCGATTTGAATCGTTGTCACGTAGAAACCCTAATTTTGCTGCATCCTTGTGTACTCGCAGAGCTTGAATACTTCCAGAATCGGCTCTAATTTGAAGCAATTTTGAATTTCAAGTCGAAGCTAATGAGTAACTGAGTGTCAAAATCTTAGATTCCACCGACATCAGATCTTTTTTCTCTGGTTTCATTTGATATGTCGACGAACGATGAGGAAAATGGAACTTTAATCGAGGTTAAGAATGTTCCAGAACCAAGCCCAGAGACTTGGTATAGTGTTTTTCTTCGTCAAGCTTCGGTCTATGGTGTAGCTGCAGGGTATTGTCTCTCAGCTTCTCTACTCTCAATCATCAACAAATGGGCAATCATGAAGTTTCCTTACCCCGGTGCATTAACCGCTATGCAGTACTTTACAAGTGCAGCTGGTGTTTTGCTCTGTGCTCAGATGAAGCTAATTGAGCATGATTCTCTTAATCTATTGACAATGTGGCGGTTTCTTCCCGCAGCTATGATATTCTACCTGTCTTTGTTCACTAACAGTGAGCTTCTCCTCCACGCCAATGTCGATACTTTCATCGTGTTTAGGTCTGCTGTTCCGATTTTTGTTGCCATTGGGGAAACGCTCTACTTGCACCAACCATGGCCATCTGTTAAAACGTGGGGATCTTTGGCTACTATATTCGGGGGAAGTTTACTTTACGTATTCACGGATTACCAGTTTACAATCGCAGCATATAGCTGGGCTCTTGCGTATCTGGTGAGTATGACTATAGACTTTGTTTACATCAAGCATGTGGTTATGACCATTGGCTTGAACACTTGGGGTCTTGTTCTCTACAATAACCTTGAGGCGCTGCTTTTGTTTCCACTTGAGCTACTGATAATGGGAGAGTTAAAGAAGATAAAGCATGAAATCACTGACGAGACTGATTGGTACTCGTTGCAAGTGGTTTTACCCGTGGGTTTGTCATGCCTTTTCGGATTGGCCATCTCTTTCTTCGGCTTCTCATGTCGCAGGGCCATTTCTGCAACGGGTTTCACTGTTCTTGGGATTGTGAACAAGCTATTGACAGTTGTGATCAATTTGGTTGTGTGGGATAAACATTCAACGTTTGTTGGAACCTTGGGGCTCTTGATTTGTATGTTTGGTGGAGTCATGTATCAGCAGTCTACCATGAAGAAACCGAATGCAGCACAAGAAGCTAAACCGCAAGAGCAAGACGAGGAAGAAGAGAAACTTCTAGAAATGCAGGAGAACAAGGAGAGTAACAGCATCAATATAAAGGAAACTCTGAAATCAGAAGAGAAACTATGATCATAGTGGTTGGAACTTTCAGTGGCTGGAGTTCCTTCGGTACTGATATGATTTAGTTTTCAAGTAAAGAACTACATTGTACTTAGTGGTTATGCAATTCTTTTGTAACTAGAGGTTAAGAGTACTGCGTTCCTGATCCAGTAGTTGAATAATATCGATTTCTTGTTTACATTTTGATGTGTTTGGATTTATTTCTTGTACCCGATTCAGATTTATATGCGAGTAAAGAATTATTATGTGTCCTTTTTGTCTTGAGATCTGTTATGAGGTAAAAGTTACGAAAGTTCAAAAAGATATTTGTGTTTGAGAGTCCATCTAATCTTGGTAACTGCTGCTAAGCTAGTTTATGTTATGACTTATGAGAGCACCTAAGGTATGATGAGTAACGTTCGATTTTGAGCCCAAAAATGAAAAATTAAAAATTTCCGTCAACAGCAGGGTTCGAACCTGCGCGGGCGAAGCCCAATAGATTTCAAGTCTATCTCCTTAACCACTCGGACATATTGACAATTTGTTAAATCATCATTGAAAGATGTTTATAATATTAACATTAAAAGTAAAATTTCAGTCAAAAAACTAATCCTTAATCCTTCGTAGCTTAAGAAGATTGTAATATTTTGTTGAAGATTTAGTTGAAGCCAATCAATTATATAGAGTAGACGAATCTAATAAAAATTTATATTAGCAAATAATGAGTTGACGATTTCCACAAGTGATCAATGAGTAACAGGCTAATTCAAATTTGTTGGACATAAAAGTCATAGCGATTGTACGGTCGAGACTCGAGAGCACCCAAAAATTGTCTCTCTGCAAGACCAGAAAGCCCTGTTTTTATTCCTCAAGCTAAAAAGGAAGCCCTTTACATGTTTACATGGAAACTCTCAATCTTATGCCACCAGTTCTCTTCCCTTAAAGGCTCTAATGGCTCAAATAATCAGGAGAAAGAAGCGCCTGACAACACATATCAGTAGGTAAGAACCTGAAGACATGACTTGATGAGGATAGATAATGAGTTTTTGTGATCATACGTTCAATAATGTTAAAATGCCTCATTGAATCGGCCAGGCTTGTTTCGTGACACACTGATCATGGCCCTGGAAATTGTTCACGAGCTTTCTCACACTGCTTGCATTTTCCAAGCATGACAAATTGGCAATTAATTAGCTTTCACACAGATGCCTACCATACCTTTTCGCAGAATAGTTCATCAAAAGATACACCATTTACTCTATTAACTTATCCTAAGAGCAACTGGAACCAAAGAAGAAGCGATAAACTAGTTGAGTAGGAGATAATATATTACACACACAAAGAAGCTATCAAGCTTGTTGGCAGTGATTCTTTTACCAAGTTCACCTAGGGGGATTGTTCTGGTGCATATTTGTAGTCGGAATGTTTTGGAACTCCGTGTGGATTAAGTTTTGGAATACTCCTGGCATTGTGTTGTGAAATTGCCCTGCCAATACCGCCTGTGACTGTCTTGGAGCAGCCTGTAATAGAAAGCGATCAGAACACTTAACCATATGAATTGTACAAGTCTACTAAATGTCAATGAGTGGGTTGCATTCGGGATGCAGATAGGAAAATCAAACATACCACATGTTGAAATCCTTCTTGGCTTCCCTCACCAACAGTTTCAGATTGAGCCACATGCTGCACAAATGAAGAAAGATCAATGAAACGTATCCAATCATAAACAAAGTTACGCATCACATCATCAGGGTCTGACAGTTTAGCGGAAATAGTTGTTTGTCTTTTGGCCGTATGTATGAAATTATAGCCTATCGAGTACCCATAAAAGATTAATCGATGATTCTGATAGCATAGTAGAAAAACTAGCGGACCTTTGCCTTTTTAGATGTATTGCTTAGGCTACTTCTCTTCTCCCTTCTGGTTTCAGCTTGCCATGGAACATTGCCTGCATGTATGTTAGGTTCGGGTCCAATCTGATTCGATGTGGATCCATATTGATTTTCTTCCTGGACAGGATGTCCTGCTTGAATTGCAGCTTCTTCACACCTGACGGGATGTTCGATGGTAGTAATCTTAACAGCACATTGCTTAAAAGCTTCTTTCATTGCAAACATGGCGATGTCATAACTTTCTTGGGAAAGAGATCCTTCTTCTCCCAATATAATGGCTCGGCGGCAAAGATCATTGAAACGGCGGATATTAGACTGCACAAGTTCAAGGTTTCCACTGATCTGATGTCTGTTTCTAGCTGCATTCGTCCATCTTTGCAACACATAGTTTATCGGAATGGTGAAAACACCCGACATTTGGAGGACAACAATTGCGTGTCTACAGAGATATCCCTTGTACTCAAAGGAACGGCAAGAGCAGTAAATATCAGACTTAAATTCATCCCAATCCACCAAATACTTCTGATCGTCGTCAAAGTCCTTGACACTGTAAGTTGTCCCTTCCTCACTCTCCTTGGTAAGGTGACAAGCAGCGGCACCCAGAACCTCAAGTTGGAATTTCCTGAATATTTCATGGGAGTATACAAGTAACATTTGCTTCTCAAAAGGTGATGGAGATTTCAACTCAGGTGCTTCATGCCAAGCATCAAAATCTGCTTTGGCTTCCTCTTCATACCTATCTTCTAGCATTAGCCCATATCCTTCTAAGAACTCTTTAAGCGAGGTTTCAGCGTGAACATACCTATCAAACAAAGAATTCACACTTTCTGAACGACAACGCGTAGATAACCCCGCAAATGTTATTCCCCTCATAAAGGTAGGTGCCCAGAACTTACGTTCCTCATACAAAGACCGCATCCACTGAACATCTCTAAGATGAAACTTGTCTATCAATTTCAACCACCTCCTATCAAATTCCTCCTCAGACCATGACATGTATATACATTTGAACAACTTTTTCATGAAAGTGTCTTGCCACATACTCCAATAATCCAAATTCCTAGGAAGCCGATCCAGCACATGCCACAAGCAATAACAATGGCAAGTTTCCGGTAAAACCGCAGCAATTGCAGCTTTAATAGCATTGTTTTGGTCAGTAAGCATAACTTTAGGTTTTTGACCACCCATTGCCACTAACCAAGATTGCATCAACCAAACATAAGTGTAAACTGTATCATCTGCAAGCAATCCACATCCAAGCAACACAGGTTGTACATGATGATTAACTCCAACAAAAAGAACTATTGGTACTTTATATTTACTCACGAAATAAGATGTCTCAAAAGAAACCACATCACTGAAACTTTTATAATCTTCAATCCCTTTAGCATCAACCCAGAACACATTCCTCAGAAGATGATCCTCACTGAAATCAACCGCGTAAAAAAACTTGGGATTCTCTTCTTGCATACGCATAAGAAACTCAAGCAATATCTCTGCATCACCAGATTCAAGAACAAGTCTCCTTCCTTTATCATGTTGATTCCTCATATAACCATCTATAAAATCAAGATCGTTATAAGCACTGAGATGCTTGCAATCAGTCAACGGACTGTTCTTCTTCCTCCTTAAGCGTGTATCGGTGGATTTCACATGCTCTGTGTTTCTATGGCTCCGGAAATAATGAGCTTGCTCTGGTAAAAGCTCGTGATTATGCTCTTTGACGAAACTGTAAACGTACCATTTCCCATCTGGTCTTCGTTTAACATGCATACTTGCTTTGCATCCGATTTTAGGAGAAGCTCTAGGGTTTATCGCATCATCGGATTGTTGTTTGCTTCCATAGCGTATGCAAGAGAATTTTGCATCGATGAATTCCTTTGAAGCTCTTGATCTTCGACTGCTTAATTTCGCAGTTCCGAAACCAACGGATTTGGCGTAGTTTTTGTAGAACAAATACGCATCTTCGTGAGTCTCGAATTCCATTTGAGAAGATTGAAATCCACACCAAAATTCGATATAGATCGGTGACTACAAGACGCGAAATAGATTGAGTTAACATAAAATCACGAATCAGAGAAGTGATTCATCTTCACCAGAATGGTTTTTGGAAGATCCGAAGGAACTCAGAGAGTGAAACATTCGAAGAGAAGGTGAAATATTGGGCCATCGGGCCTATCTTTTTAATCAAGGTATTGGGCCGTATTGGGCAATTGGGTTTGATCTTTGACTTCTTTTCAACTTTTTTGGAAAATGTATTTGACTATTGAGTGTCTAGCAAAGCTATTGGTAGAAAAAGTTGTCAAGAAAGAAAAAAAAAAAGAAAAAAGCAAAAAGGTGAAGAGCCGTTAGTCTAAGTTTTAAAGATTTAAATCATTTATTAGCTTGAAAACGATAAATCATAATTGGGTAAAAATTAAATTAAATCAGATTGGGTTTAATAATAATATATTATAATTTTTTTTTTTTTTGGTGGGTAAAAATGTTTGGTTTTAAATTTTAATAGTAAGAAAAAAATAATAACGATGCGGTTGGTGGTCGGCGACATTGAAATAAAACATGGACCATTGGACCGTTGAGCGTGGTGGTAGTAATAAGTAATAACGAAGAAAGATAAGCAAGACAATTTTGAAAACGCACATGGTTACAAATATAGCCGTTGGGCTCCTGATTTCCTTTTTCCATTAGGTTGAGGTTGCATCCAACGGCTCCGATTTACTAGCCGTTGATTCTAAAAAGGGGAAAAAAAAAGAACAACATTTTTTTGTGTGTTGCAGACATATATCCGCTCTTCACGTCTTCATAATCTTTGATTGATCTACAGTCTCTTTTACCCTTTTTTCTTTTCTTCAATTTTGTTTTCGTTGTGAGAGAAAGAAGATAAAGAGAGAGACTCTTGAAGATCATTGAAGAGAGCCAGAGATCGATTTCTGTTTGCTGTTATGGGATTTTGCTTCTGACATAGAGATAGAGATAGAGAAAGACTAATACCTTGAAAGCGTCAAGGTAAAGAATTTAGTGTTGATTTCATCTGGGTTTAAGAGATTACATCTTGTTCTTGATCGTTGAGTCTTTTAGATTCTCAAATCGGATTCAAGACCCAATTTTTAAATTGGATTTGTTTTGACTTGAGACATGTTTCTTCTGTGATTGCCAGATACGGAAGATAATAATGGGTGGATCAGATGAGAACAGACACGGAGTCATTGGACCGATGAATCGACAACAAGGTAGATCAGAATCAAAACAAGAAGCCTTATTTAATCAAAAACCAATCTTTTGTTTGATTTTCTAAAAGAATGATTTTTGTCAATTTTTTGGAAAAAGGGGGATTACGTGGAGGAAAGGTAATTCCGACGAATGGACAGACAAGAAGGGCACTGAGTAATATAAACAAGAACATCATCGGAGCTCCTGTTTATCCTTGTGCTGTCAACAAAAGACCATTCACTGAGTAATTTTATTTTTTTACCTTCTTCTTTAATTGATTCATTCTTTAATAAAAAGTTGTATACACTTATCTTAAAGAACCAACTGTTTTCTCAGGAACAATGGGATATGTAACAAGAAGATCCCACCTCTTCCAGTGCATCGACCAGTTACTAGGTAAGTGATTTCAATTGATTTCTGCTTCAATCTCACAATTGTATTATGAGTTTGTTTAGGAGCTCTAATTCTTGATTTAATTTCAGGAAATTTGCTGCTCAGTTAGCTGAGAACAATCCCCAAATCCACAAGGAGGTACCTTTATATTGACACTAACTGAATTTGGTAATTGAAAACATGACATGGTTTAGGTTGTCTCATCTTAAGTGTTTTTCTTTTTGGTGGTTAGGAAACCAAGAAACCAAACTTGATATCGAACGAAGCATTAGATAGAATCATAACAGACGTGGAAGAAGGAGACTTTAACGAACCAATGTTTGTTCAACACACTGAAGCTATGCTTGAAGAGATTGACCGAATGGTAATAATAATATGTTTTATTTAAGCCACTCTTTGTTTTTTGTTGGTTAGTCGGATGAAGAAACATGTTGTCTTCTATCTACAGGAAGGGATTGAAATGGAAGAATCAAATGATATTGATGTTGAAGTAGAAGAGTCTGTGATGGATATAGACAGCTGTGACAAGAACAATCCTCTAGCTGTAGTTGAATACATTGATGACATATATTGCTTCTACAAGAAAAATGAGGTAACTTTTAGTGTTCTGTTTCTGTATCAATATGATCAAATTTGGTTTCAAGATTGAAACTTTTTCTATTATTTTGCAGTGTCGTAGCTGCGTACCGCCTAATTACATGGAGAATCAACAAGACATTAACGAGAGGATGAGAGGAATCCTTATTGATTGGTTGATTGAGGTAGAAACACATTAAAGAAACATAACATTGTTCTGCTTTTGTTAGTTGTCTCAGTATAAAGCTTACGGTGAAATTTTGTTGCAGGTACATTACAAATTTGAGCTGATGGAGGAGACGCTTTACCTGACAATCAATCTCATAGATCGATTTCTTGCGGCTCATCATCATATCGCGAGGAAAAAGCTTCAGCTTGTGGGTGTAACAGCTATGTTGCTTGCTTGCAAATACGAAGAAGTTTCAGTTCCAGTTGTAGATGATCTTATCCTGATCTCTGACAAGGCTTACACTAGAACAGAGATTCTTGATATGGTAAAATCTTTCACTAGATCTAATCTTGATCATAACCATGGATTATCTGGTTTCTATGTAGATGATCATTCTGGTGTCTTGCAGGAGAAGTTAATGGCAAATACCTTGCAATTCAATTTCTGTTTGCCAACTCCATATGTGTTCATGAAACGGTTTCTCAAAGCTGCACAATCTGACAAAAAGGTTTGTGTGGTAACTTTGATGATAATCTTTTCTCTTATCTTTATATATAAAGAATCAAAAACATGATTATAAGGTGTGGTTTTTCAGCTTGAGCTTCTATCATTCTTCATCATCGAGCTTTGTCTAGTGGAGTACGAGATGCTTCAGTACACTCCTTCTCAGTTGGCTGCATCGGCGATCTACACAGCTCAGAGCACACTTAAAGGATTCGAGGATTGGAGCAAAACCAGTGAGTTCCACTCAGGCTACACCGAAGAAACGCTTCTGTAAGAACATCAAAACTAAGTAGCTTTTTTACTGATATAATTTGAAAACCTCACTGAAATTGTTTTTGATTTTGATGATCAATCTCTTACAGAGAATGTTCGAGAAAGATGGTTGGTTTGCATCACAAGGCAGGGATAGGGAAGCTAACAGGTGTTCACAGGAAATACAACACATCCAAATTTGGTTATGCTGCAAGAATTGAACCAGCTGGGTTTCTTCTGCTGTGAGAATTAGGTCACACGGAATCTATAATGACTTGACCAAATTTTATCACGAAAGAGAGAGCAACATAAGTTGCATATATGGGGGAAATTTCTGAACACGTACGTATCTCTGTGTGGGTTCACTTGTCTGTGTGGATTGCTTAATCTTTTCATTTTCGTTGCTAAGATAATAATAGAAAGCGTTTTCGCTCTTAACTCTACTTTTTAGGGTTCTTGATTTGAACATATTTTTCCACTCTTCTTTCCAAATTCCAAGTCAGCATCTTTTATCACTCACAATCACGTTCACAACACTTGTGGCGAAAATAAATAAGGCTTTGGTTTGTGGACATAATCACTTTGATCTCTTGACTTGGTCGTAAAAGTCGCTCGATTTCTTGAAAAAACATTAATGATAGAAGAACCAGTCGATTCAATGAGAGGATGTATTATTGGGGATATTGTTACATATATAGTGTGTTTACATAGTGTGATTGGTGTATATGAAAGAGTGAATGACTAATTCTCACTTATTCACACACCAATCACACTCATAATAAATTTAGTTAGTTCTGAATATACCTGTTAGAATAACTTTGACATAACTTGTTGGACGGAAGACTTCTTTATAAGAAGTACCTCTTTCATAAACTTTTATTGCAAAAAAAAAAAAAGAGAGGGAAATGGATGAAATGGTAGTGGTAATATTGCCAAAATGTGTATTTGCTTATCAATAATGTTGCTGCTTTTATCTTCATCCCTTGAGAACTCGCTCGTCTCAGCTCTCCCAACTGGTGAGTCAAGTTTTGTCCTTGTTTTACTTAGTCGACAAGTTAAAGAGTAGTATAATTTTCATACAACAAGAGCAAACCCGTTATTAGAAGATCAATTTAAAACTTTATGATTGAATCCTTTCCCACTAGCTTGTTATGTTTGCAAGTTTTCACTTGACCTAAAACTAAGAGTCTAACATCATATAAACAAAACATCTTAGAAAGAGAATAAAGATTGTTTCGTCATCTTTGGCAAATGGTTTTCTTTGTTAAATTAAGAATTGATATGCATAAAAATATAAATATAAATGATGCAGAGGAGACATATCAAGCGAAAAGAAGAAGCTATTCAGATCATAGTCCAGGTTGCTGAATGGTTTACAAGACCAAACCATGAACTCCCGGTTGCATCATTTTACAACTACTGAACTACATATGCTGAATGTTTTATCTCCTACAACTCGTGTCTTATCTTGATCCGACCATCTTTGTCCGATTAAATACCAGAATGAATAAACCATCTGATGACCTTTTTTGATTTTTAACCAAATTTTCATCTCACAAGACTAAAACCATTATAGAAATTTGCATAATGCATGCTCTGTTCTACAAGATATGTGGAATTCTCAAGAACGTCCATGTGAAGAAAACATGACAATGTTTCAAACATCTTAGCATCCCGAAACATAGAACTAGTCCCTCTCTTTTTTTCTCTCCTCTGCCTCTCTCCTAGTTAGAGATTTTACTTACTGTGTACTTTAAATGCATAAATAACAAGCTGAAGATGGCGGATTCTCCTGAATACTGCAGAGATTCTCTCATGGTCGAAGCTACATTTCGAGGGTTAACTAAACTATCTCCTCACATGTGACAGGTGGCACGGCTGCCCTTCCTCCTGTTCCACGTCCAGTACCTTGAGCCTTTATGACATCATCAAAATTCAATTAGATGCCTTAAATTTCCAAACATTTTCTTCTTGACCTGTAAATCAGAAACATAAAAGGACTTAAGCGAGGGTGAACTTACTTTGGCTCGCACTGCAGCACCTCTACCTCTGCCTACACCTAGCGAAGAGTTTTTTCCCTGCATTGATCAAGTAAGCAAGATTTAATTATCTTCCATGTTTGTAAAGCATAGATGGGTAATGGGTTTGATATTCTCCATCACGTTCAATAAGTATACCTTGACTCTAGCATATAACCGCTTGAACATTGGAGCATTCTTTAGCATGTCGTCTGGTATGACTGTTATTCAAGATTTTACAAAAAGTCACAATGGTCAGCTAAGTTGAATAAAATTGCTCCAACAAATGAAATAGAAGGAAAAAAAAAAAAAAAAAAAGAAGATATAAATAACAATAATATAACCAATACTTTTTTATTTGTAAATTTGCCATCTAATTGCACCCAAATTAAATACTTATCATTCGAATATCATTCGTATTACCATTTACAGATTTCACCATTTATAGATTTGACTAACCGTATTTAAACTGCATCATTCCCACGCTCAAATCGGAGTGTATTTGGAGCCTTACTGAAATTCATAATTCAAATAAATTTTCTAAACTGTTTTGTTTTATTGTATTTGTGGACATGGTTGACGTACGTTTATCTCTTTGGGGATAATATATGGTTGACGTTGACTTGTATAGTTTTGTTTTGTTTTGTTTTAATCGACTTATATAGCTGTTCACGTTCACTCTTCTTTCTTGAAATACAGTATTGTACATAAAAGTAGATCTCTCACACGTACATACGGTAAATATATAAAGAAGAGAGAAATGAAGGGAAGAGGATGTGTTTATTTGGCAATAGTGTTGCTGCTTTTATCATCACCCCTTGAGACCTCGCAATTCTTGACTTCCGCAATTGGTCAGTCGAATTGCCTCGTTTTCTTCTTTTATCTTTGGCAAGTGATTTTCTTTGTTAAATTAAGAATTGATATGCATAGAAAATAAAAATATATAAATGGTGCAGAGGAGACGAATGAAGTGACAAAAATAGGCCAAGCAAGAAGTGGAGTGAGAAGAATGTTGATACCAGCGAAACATGTTTCATGTCGTTGCAGTGAAATATCTAGAAGCCATTCAGAACGAGGTCCAGGTTGCTGAATGTTTATACAAGACCAAACCATGAACTCCCGGTTGCATCATTTTACAACTACCTATGCTGATGTTTTATCTCCTACAACTCGTGTCTTATCCGCGACCATCTTTGTCTGATTAATACCATAATGAATAAAATCGCTCTCTTAGTATCTTCTGTATATAGTAACCATCAGATGACCCTCTTCTGGTTTCTAAACCATATAAACCATATATACATCTCCAAGACTAAAAAACATTATAGAATTTTGCATAGTGCTCTGTTCTACAAGAGATGTGAGAATTCTCTCAATAACGACCATGTGAAGAAAACATGACAATATTTCAAACATCTTAGTAACCCACACACAACACAGAAGTAGTCCCACTTTTTTTTTTTCTCCTCAGTCCTCTGCCTCTCTTCTTGTTACAGATTTTACTTACTGTGTACCTTATTTGGGAATATGACATCACGAATGAAGAGTCATCAAGGTCGCGCAATTAGTAGTAGTCACAAATGAACATGTTATATTAATCATATTCCCACAGTTAACTCTCCGTTTAGTGGTCAATGATACTAGTTACCGACACTAGGACAAATACAATGAAAACTTCTTTTTAGATGGTGAACGAGTTTACCATTTGATCTACCGACATGGTACATAGCAATGCTTTTTCTAGTGGAATTATCCGTTAGAAGGACTTTGATGTCTACTACTAGTGTCCTTTGACGTTGACGTCGTTGACGTTGACGTTGACGTTGACGTTGACTTGGCATAACATATCCACTTTTTCTGTAAACAGAAAAGAAAAGAAAACAAACAGTAAATTTTTGAAGGGATACTTGTTTATAAGATGTACCTCTTTCATAGAATTTTTAACTATCGAAAAGAGATAGAAAAAATGAATAAAAGAGAATGTGGTAGTGGTAATGTTGCCAAAATGTGTCTTTGCTTATCAATGATGTTGCTGCTTTTATCTTCATTCCCTGAGAACTCCTCCGTCTCAGCTCTCCCAACTGGTGAGTCGTTGTTTTTACAGTTTTTAATTTAATCAATAGGCTAAAAGGTTACTATAATTTTCATACAAGATAATAAGACCCTTTAGGCTTAGTATTACTTTCATACAGAACAAACCCACTCGTAGAAGATTAATTTGAAACTAACATAAGTTAAAAGAGCACAAGTCTTAGGCAAGTTGTTTATTTTTCTGGTCGAAATACGAACTAATATGCATACAAATAACAATGGTGCAGGGGAGAAAACAGAGGGAGCAAGAAGAAGTGGAGTGAGAATGATGATGGATGCAAAACGTGTTGGTTATGTATACAGAAGCCGCTCGGGCCGTGGTCCAGTCATGGTGGCCGAAACTAAACCATGAAATCGCGGTTGCCGCAATTTACCACTACCTATGTCAAATGTTTTATTTCCTACAACTCGTATCTTCTCCGTGTGATCCGACCATCTTTATCCGATTAACAAACGAATGAATAATATACATGAATTATTACGACCGCTTTTAGAAAACCATCATTTTATGATTTCTGATTTTTAACCAAATTTCCACCTCCAAGACTAAAAAGACGAATCATTATAGAAATTTGAATCGTGCTCTGTTCTACATAAGATGTGGGAAGTCTATCAATGACCACGTGAACAAAACATGTCAATGTTTCAAACATCTTAGTAACCCAAAACACAGAACTAGTCCCTCTTTCTCTCTTCCCTCCCTGTCTTCTTGTTAGAGATTTTACTTACTGTGTACCTTAAATGCATAAGTGACAAGCTGAAGTTGGCGAATTCTCATGGATACTGCAGAGATTGTCTCAAGAGTCGAAGCTACATTACGAGGTTTAACTAAACTATCTCCTCACAGGTGGCACGGCTCCCCTTCCTCCTGTTCCACGTCCAGTACCTTGACCCTTTATGACAACATCAAAGTTCGATTAATTGCCTTATGTTTCCAAACATTTTTTTCTTGACCTGTAAATCATGCATAAAGGACTTAGGCAAAGGTGAACTTACTTTGGCTCGCATTGCAGCACCTCTTCCTCTACCTACACCTAGTGAAGAGCTCTTTCCCTGCATTGATCAAGTAAGCAAGATGTTATTAGCTTCCATGTTAATAAAGCATAGATGGGTTTGATATTCTCCATCACGTTCAAGAAGTATACCTTGCCCCTAACATCCTTGAACATTGGAGCATTCTTTAGCATGTCTGGTATGACTATAAACCTGTCAAGATTTTACAAAATGTCACATATCAGTCAGCTAAGTTGAAAAAGAATACTCCAACAAAAGTAAATAAGTAGGAAAGAAGCAGATATCAAAAGGAGTTCATATAGCACCTGACTAAGCTGCCTCGAATGAAGACATGCTCAAGCTGTGATACCTTACCATCCTGTTCCATAAAGAGCCCAAACGTAAGTTCAGTAATAATCATGAATAGAAGATAGTAAGTTCTATTCAAAATCTACAAATGTGTAAGAGCATATATATATACAGTAACACTTCAAGATTAAACACATATGGTCTTGTAGTTTATAAATCGGAAACTCGTACCAGTTCATTCCACAAATTTAAAAGTTCTACTAAAGCCATATCACTGGTGAATTGTAAGGAAAAAAAGAAATTCTGTCTTTAGCCATCATGATTCAACATAGTAACAACTTAAGCACGACCTTTATAATCTTCCTTGTCTACTACTAGCATATACAGGAACTAAACCCCAGTCACTACTAGGATCACAATTTAAGTGTTTTTACTCGCAAGAATTTCACAAGGATTGTCAATTTTCCTCAAAGATAGAACTACTCTCAACAATCCCCAAAAATAGAACCTTTCACCAGGATTTAACCCAACCTAAGCCGCTAAATTTTAGAGTAAATTCTCAATTCTTGCCTATTCTAGGGTTTTCAAAGCTCCTACATCGGCAATGGACAAGAAACGAAGCCCTAGTAAAACGTTACCTTGGCCTTATAGGTGATGTTCTCGAGCTGACAGTTCCAATTATCCTCACACTCGATCATGCTTCCTCTATACAGCTCACCGCTCTTCATCTCCACCGACACAATATGACCGGACGATTCGTGAAGAAGCTTCACCGGAATCCCCAAACTCCGACTCATCTTCGATTCACTAAACCCTAATTGAACCTTCCCTTTTCCTTTTTTTGCAGCGAAAAAAGCGTTTCCAGTTGTAAATTACACTCTTAGGACTTTTTATTTAGATTTTGGGTGGGCCCATTAGTTTATTAGGCCCATTAAGTTATTAGGCCCGTTATTTGAATGTTGGTGTCCCTTTTGTTGCTTTGGATAATTGGATTAGTACAAGAGATTTGTTTGGTAATTAAAAGCTCCTCAAAACTTGTGACAACTCAGATTCTCTAAACAGATGTGGCAATGTAACCAAGCTTCTTCACAGATTCTGATTTAATAGCCAAATTTGGCTTCTTGTGGTCATGATTAATAAAAGATTTCATATTAATTGTTGGAGCGTTACACAAAATAGTTTGCCTATAAATACAATAAGCTAATCCACAGTTTTTATATGATTTTAGTAGCTCAATAACCATAGAGAGAAAGATGGAAGGAACAATTAGGTGCTCGGCGAATTACGTCCCGCTTACTCCGATCAGCTTCCTCGAGAGAGCCGCCGTCGTCTTCGGCCCCAGAACCTCCGTCGTGTATGGTGATTTTCAGTACACGTGGCAGCAAACACGTGACCGTTGCGTCCGCCTTGCCTCTGCTCTCTCCGACCTCGGTCTCTCCCGCAACGATGTTGTAAGTGGCTTAATTAACGACTTTTATATATATATATTGGTCATACTTTCTTTTTTATTTTTAAACAATTTTTTGATCAGGTGGCTGCTTTGGCGCCAAATGTTCCTGCGTTGTGTGAGCTTTATTTCGGAGCTCCGATGGCTGGATCAGTACTTTGCGTGTTGAACACGACCTTCGATTCTCAGATGCTTGCGATGGCGCTGGAGAAAACGAAGCCAAAAGTCTTCTTCGTTGACTCTGAGTTCCTCTCCGTCGCTGAAGAATCTCTCAAGCTCCTCTCAAACACCGAAGAACAACCTCTCATCATCACAATTACAGAAAATCCAACAGAGAAGTCAAAATATAAACAATACGATGATTTTCTCTCTTCCGGAAACCCTAATTTCATACCCCTACGACCGGTTGACGAATGCGATCCAATCGCCCTCAACTTCACATCCGGAACCACATCGAAGCCCAAATGTGTCGTCTATAGTCACCGCGGTGCGTATCTGAACGCAACTGCTACTGGTGTTATGAATGAGATGAAACAAATGCCGGTTTATCTGTGGACAGTTCCGATGTACCATTGTAGCGGGTGGAGCTCTGTTTGGACAGTTGCGGCTTTTGGAGGAGTCAACGTATGTCTCAGGGAAGTCAACGACAGAGTTATATTTGATAGTATCGTGAAGCACAAGGTAACTAACTTTGGTGGCTCGCCTCCGGTTCTCAACATGATTGCCAATGCACCAGACTCGGTCAAGAAGTCGTTCCCATGGACCGTACAGGTTATGAGCGGAGGATCCTCGCCTCCAGAGGTAAAACTAATCACAGAGTTTTGAATTATATGTTTGTTCAATCCGGCTTATTCGGTTTGAACTTCCATATTTTTAGGTTATATATAATGCCTTGCTTTATACGTTAGCTCCGTCACAGTACATTATATTTTACATAGAATCATAGTATAAGATATTAATTTATTTGGACAGGTCATGTTGAGACTCAAGAAGCTAGGATTCAAAGTGATGATGGCTTATGGATGCACGGAGGTGTATGGACTAGGAACAGCTTGTTTGTGGATGCCCGAGTGGGAGACTCTACCTGAAGAAGAGAGTTCAAGGCTCAAGGCTAGAGATGGTCTCAACCATTTCGCCAAGGAAGCTGTCGATGTGTTGGACCCAACCACCATGAAATCGGTTCCACACGACGGAAAGACTATCGGGGTGATTGTTCTCCGGGGAAATACCGTCATGAGTGGTTACTTCAAGGACAAGGAAGCCACTGAAGCGGCTTTTCGAGGTGGATGGTTCTGGACTCGCGACATGGGTGTTATAGATCCTGATGGGTAAGTAAATGAATCATTCATTACTTTGAATATTACTTTGAATTTACTAATGATTATGATGTTTCCACATCCAAAGCTACATACAATATAAAGATAGGTCACAAGATGTTATAACATGCGGAGGAGAAATTGTGGGGTCAAAAGAGATCGAAGGGATTCTCTATAGTCACCCGGCGGTTTATGAAGCAGCGGTGGTTGGACGACCAGACGAAGCTTTAGGAGAATCGATGTGTGCGTTCGTGAAGCTTAAGGAAGGAGTTGAAGCGAAAGAGGAAGAGATCATTGAGTTCTGTGAGAGAAAGATTGGGAACAAGAGCATGAAGATGATTCCAAAGACAGTAATCTTCTCGGATGTACCTAAGACTCCCACTGGGAAGACTCGGAAGAATGTTCTGAGAGAGATGGCCAAGAATATGGGTTCTGTTCCATTGAAAGCTGTGGAGTAAATGAAATGATCATTTATCAATGCAACTTATAAAGCGAAAAAAAAAGGTGTAAACTTTAACTCTTTAAGCTTTGTTTGTATGTTCTGTGATGTTCTATGTAATTTTGACATGTATAAAAAATAATGAAGTGAAGGCAAGCTATCAAACTATAAACCAGTCCAGATCAAATTAAACCGGAGAGAAATTGGAATGCCCAATGAGAAATGTATAAATGGGCCAAATGTGAAGACACGGCCCACTAATTGTTTTCCATCAGATTGATAAACCTGAAATGTTTGTTTTCTTTCGGCAAGCTTCTCTTCTCTTACAATCTTACATGGTCGCACTCGCATCTCTTAGTGCAGATTGCTAGAACCAGATACATAATTGAAACGAGTCTCGAAAAAATGGAAATGTTCGCTTACTGATTTAGAGTTTAGATTTTAGTTTATTGAAGTAAGTTTTCTCCTTTTCGTAAATTTCTAATCTCGAAGAACCTCAGAATCGAGCCTGGAAAACTATGTACAGAGCTCTGTAAGTTATTTTGGCAAAATTGGTTTTTTTTTTTTTTTGTTGCCTAGTATTTCAATAATTTTTCATTGACTTTGCTTCGTGGTTGAGCAATGAAGGTGGCTTTCTCCATTGCGATTTATTGTGAGCTCGTCTTCGTCAAAGTTCACACCTTACGTATCTCGAGTTAGTTATCAGTTCCCTGTGTTTCTTCAATTAAATCTGAAAACTTTGCAATTTGATTAAATGGGTATTTGATTATAGGGACGAGGACTAAGTGGAATTGATAACGGGGCTGGTTGTTCTTGTTCTCGTAGTGTCACGACAGTGATTGGTATGTCTGATTTTAGCCCCTTAGTATGGTCTGTTTGTCTCACTATCTATTTGATCTTACTTGGATTATTAAAGACGAGATTTTGTGACTTGAGAGTGCTTGCTTTCATATGCAGGTAATGAATTCATTCGATGCCAAGATGAGTCAAAGATCTTACAGGTGCAGATTGTTGATGCGCTTCGTTCCGGAGAGAGGCCTGGAGCTTCAGCTCTGCTTTTTCAGTTTATACAGGGGAATTATTCACTTAGTGCTCATGATTTTCATGATATTCTATATTATTGTGCCCGATCACCCGATCCTGTAGTAAGTTTGATATATGACAAACTCTCCCTTTGGCTTTGTTTGCATCTGTCTTAAATATGTTGATAATTTCAGAGTTCTCTTCACTGAAGTTTTGGTAGGGCTGAGTTGTTAATCTGTAATGAATTTCTCATAATATAGTACTCTTGTTGTCTCTGACCTCAAGGCAGTAATTTGTTCGTGTAGTTTGTCATGGAGACTTACAGTGTAATGTGTAAGAAGGAAATCAGTCTGGACAGTAGATCTTTGTTGTTCATAGTACAATCCCTTTGTAATGGGGGACACTTGGATAAGGTATGATTATTCCACTCAAAACCATTATTTCCTTACATAATGCGACTAAAGGAGATGAGTCAATATTTTTGGGCATACTTGTTCAGGCATCAGAGTTTATTCACGCTGTCGGAGAAGATGATAGTATCTCTCCTATTCTGCCCGTTTATAACTATTTTCTTGGCGCCTGTGCAAAAACGAGAAGTGTATATCATGCTAGTAAATGTTTGGAATTGATGGATCAACGGAGAGTAGGGAAGAATGAAATAACTTATGCAGCACTTCTCAAGGTTTGTTAAGAATATATCTTATTTCAGTGCCTTTATCTTTTTTCTTTCAAGAGGTGTTATATGCCAACTTCAAAATTTGGAGTGTAGGAGATGTGGACAGGACTTATCATTTTATTTTTTGTCCCCATTTTTGTCTTAGCTTTACTGTCGCTTAAGGACTTCCTTTTGTTCCTTGACATAGAGGTTTCATTTGCATTGATCTTACTTTCTTTGTTATCTGATTAATATTATTTTCAGCTTGCAGTTTTTCAGCGCAATCTATCAGCTGTCAATGATATCTGGAAACACTATGTCAACCACTATAGCCTGGATATACTTCCTCTCAGAAAATTCATATGGTCCTTTACGAGGCTAGGGGATTTGAAATCAGCATATGAATTATTGCAACACATGGTGGATCTAGCTTCAAGAGGAGAGCTCTTTGTTAAATCCAACAGAGGAAAATTGCATTCCATGACACTGGATATTCCTGTACCAGCAAAAGGTGAAACAGGATCAGAGAAAGTTGCTTTTGGAGTAAATGATCACAATGTGGAGTACAATTCGTCTTCCAAAGTGGCTTTGCCGAAAGGTCACAACAAAATCCCTGCAACTAAGGTCCTCAGGTGGTCGTTCAATGATGTGATTCATGCATGTGGACAATCTAAAAACTCTGAGCTAGCGGAGCAGCTAATGCTTCAGGTATCTCCCACTCCTTTCCCATTCATCCATTTCATGTCCTTATCCACTCTCTATGCTCTGCGTGCGATACTGTAGAGTTATGAGAAAAAAAACTCTTCGAAACATTTGTAGGAGACAGTTGCAGCATTAACGAATCTTTAGTGGGAACTTTGATCTTCTGTCTATTACCTTGATTAAAATTCCGAAGCCTTCATGATCATTGATACCAGCTCTTTATCATCCTTGTTGGGCTATAAAAGCTGTTAAATAGCTGTCTGCTTCCCTTGTCTTTTATGATTTTATCTGGTTCGGGTCCTGCTTTGTGGTATTAGGTAAAACCTCATTTCGCTGACTTTCTTCTTATCCCCACTAACAGATGCAAAATATTGGGTTGCTACCATCAAGCCACACATATGATGGTTTCATTAGAGCTGTTGCATTTCCAGGAGGATATGAATATGGCATGACACTGGTAAGAGTTTATATACTGTACAAGTCACCTCTTTCATACTATCTTTCTTTCTGTAGTTTATTTTTTTTTCTTATAACGATTTCTCTTTATGTTTTATATCTCTACGCAGTTGAAAGTAATGCAGCAGCAGAATCTGAAACCATATGATTCAACGCTAGCTACGGTGTCAGCCTATTGCAGTAAAGCCTTTCAAGTTGATTTAGCTGAACATCTGCTGGATCAAATATCTGAATGCTCGTACGCATATCCTTTTAATAACCTTCTTGCTGCATATGACTCCTTGGTTAGTTATTTTGATTCTACATATTGAAAGCCAGTTACCGTAGATACCTCTTTTACCTTTCAATGTTTGTGTATTCTGTTACAAGTATTTTTTCCCGAAGCCTCAAGTACATGAGTTTGATCCTAGATGCCATAGAAAGTTCAAAAGACCATACGTGTGACTATGTTGCCACTCTAATCATAGGAGACGCGCGGAACAAAGGGTTAATGTTCTGTTCTATTAGTTCTTACTCAAAATATTTGTACAAAAATTATCTGCAGTCTAAGTGGTTGTCATGTTTTATAGGTCTTGTTATTATGTGTCCATATTTAGTACATAATCCTTGAACCTAAACAACTTTGTTCTGTTTATCTATGCGTGTCACTGTGAGATTCAGTTTCTTACTATTGCTTTGTAGGATCAACCAGAGCGTGCTGTCCGAGTTTTGGCTAGAATGAAACAGCTAAAACTGCGTCCAGATATGAGGACCTATGAACTGCTCTTTTCCTTATTTGGTAATGTAAATGCACCATATGAAGAGGGCAACATGTTGTCCCAAGTAGACTGTTGTAAAAGGATTAATGCTATAGAAATGGACATGGTGAGAAATGGTTTTCAGCACAGTCCTATCTCAAGGCGGAATGTGGTTAGTTTCTGCTCCATATAAATAAATAGGTCTTGACCTGTTTGAAGCAGGTTAATCAAATATAATATTATTCAGCTAAAAAGCAGCTGGAAAATCCTTTTTAAGACGATACTATCAATCTTTACTTCGTCATTGTGTTCGTATGTGTTATATATCAGAACAATGAACTTATTGTTTACACTTTCTTTTTTCTTTCCCAGCTTAGAGCCCTCGGAGCTGAAGGTATGGTGAATGAGATGATCCGACACCTGCAAAAGGCTGAAAACCTCAATGTTCACAGCAATATGTATCTAGGAACGCCTACATACAACATAGTTCTTCATTCACTTCTTGAGGCAAACGAAGTAAGTTTTGATGGTCTAATTTTTGAAATTTTCATTGGACCAACATCTAAATAGCAATATTGATCGCTGTTCTTAAATTACATGCAGACTGACATGGTGATCAATATATTCAAACGTATGAAATCATGTGGCTGCCCTGCAGACGTTGCTACCTACAATATAATGATTGATTGTTGCAGCATTATTCACTCGTATAAATCAGCTTGTGCCCTAGTTTCCATGATGATCCGTGACGGATTTTCTCCAAAAGCTGTTACGTTTACTGCTCTGATGAAGGTAATAACAGGGTATCTGTTTACAATTTTAAAAGTTTGCTGCCATTGTTTTTCAAGAACTTGCTACAAGTATTCAGTTCAATATGAAAGAATTCTACACAGTACAGACACATTCCAAATTTTCTTGAACCATCGCTCACACTCAGAACGTCCAATTTTTTGGTGAATCTAGCTGCTTATTGTTGTTCATTTTTTTCATTAATTAAAGCTGTGTATTTGCTCTTAGATTTTGTTGAATGATGGGAATTTCGAGGAGGCACTCAATCTCTTGGACCAAGCTGCATTGGAAGAGATACATCTTGATGTCTTATCATACAACACCATTTTGCGTAAAGCATTCGAGAAGGTAAAGATATCTGTTGTAAAAACGCTAAAAGTAATGAAAGCGAATAAACTGCATTAGTATACACATTTGTCTGCAGGGAATGATTGATGTGATTGAGTACATAGTGGAGCAAATGCACCGAGAGAAAGTGAATCCAGATCCAACGACATGCCATTATGTTTTCACTTGTTATGTGGAAAAAGGGTATCATGCAACAGCTATAGAAGCTTTGAATGTTCTGAGCTTAAGGATGCTCAACGAAGAAGACAAAGAGAGTCTTCAGGAGAAGAAAATAGAGCTTGAGGAAAATTTCGTCATGAGCGAAGACCCTGAAGCCGAAACAAAGATAATCGAACTGTTCAGGAACTCTGAGGAGCATCTTGCTGCAGCACTTCTAAATCTAAGATGGTGTGCGATGCTCGGGGCCCGGATTATATGGTCGGAAGACCAAAGCCCCTGGGCCAGAGGACTCTCCAACAAGTATGGTTAGTATGTAGAATGGGAAGTGTTCAGTTCGTGAATAAGAGCGGTTTTGGTCTCTTCCTCTTCGCTGTTGATTCTCTGCCATTTCATGGGAGCTGGTGATTCTAGTACAAACTGGTGATTCTAGTTGGTGACGTAACCGTTCTGGAGGTCACCAATCAACCAGATGATCGATTCGTTTTGGTGGTTCATTGAGACGATTTGATGAAACGGATCAGCAATACGGTTGAAACACCTAAAAAACAAGGCGACATGAGAACGAACCATCAAATGCGATTGAGTTTGTTATAGTTATGTTTTCTGACAATGAATTTAACATTATTTTTTAAAGGTAACAAGTGCAATGCATATGATGATATATTGAAACTTGATAACTTAAAACAAAGAAGAGAATAATTACTGTGAAAACATTAAGGACAGATGGAAACGACAGAAACAAACGTAATAATGTTACAACTTGCTCATGTTTTTCTCTTTTTTCTTTTGTATTTTACTCATCCAAATACAAAGACATTGTCCATAGATAGAGGACCAATCCTTTAGTTAGCTGATTTCAAACCATAGAATACCAAACCAGAATTTTGCTAACTATAGTATATCGTACAACAATGCAAAACAAAAAGAAGATACTTTCCTGAACTAATAATATATATAAGAAAAGAAAAGAAAAAAAGGAAGAAGAAGATATTTTCTCTTTAAACAAAATGATTTCTGTTTTTCTTTCACTTAATTACTGAGGCAAAAGATCTTCACTGCACAAATCGTAACAGTAAAATTATTACTCACTAACTATATCTTTTACTCAAAATTCTCTACTTCTTTTGTCAACTATTGGGGACATTTTTTTTGTTTTTTTTGGCCGACTTGGGGACATCTGTTTGTGTAGTGAAGATCTATGACTATGAGTGTTATATATGTGTGTATTCCATTGATTCATATAAAATCCCTCATAATAATGTTTTTTCTCAATGAGATTAACTACTAAAGTTAGGCAAATATGAATTTAACCGAAACTAACTATATAAGTTAACACTCATTTTAAGACTAATAAAATAAATCAATGCTGCCGACTACTGTCTTTTAGATCACTATTTTGAAGTTCTTTTTTTTTTTTTAATTTTACCCTTTTATTAATTTATTAAAAAAATGTGTAAAGTAGCTAATAATTTCATAATTTTAGTCAATAGTCATCAAAATTAACAGATTTTTTTATTAAACAGATGTAATAAGACCGAAAACTATCGTAGCTCTCTCTCTTCTCTATAAGAAAGTGCTCAAAAACAAAAGGAACTCAATTTTCTCTCTCTCTCTGATGATTTGAAGAATAGAGAATTATATTGTTGTTGTTTGTCTCTCGTGATCGAAACAATGCTTTGTGATTCTCATATACAGTAACATTCTCAACATGTTTTGATTCCAAAATTCCAAACTTTCATTCTCTCTCTATCAATCTCTCTGTTGCTCTGAGTGGCGAGGTTGTTACACGGCGGCCGCCATGAGTTTCCATCGGCGGCGCTACCCTTACTACAACCGTCTCCGTCGTCTCCTCCCTCTCGTTTTCGCCGTCTTCTTATCTCTCCTCATTCTCTTCGCTTTTCTCTCTTTCCTTGCCCCGTTTCCCGGCGATTCCGATCGCCTTCCTCCACGCGTTCGCTACTCTTCCAATGATGCGATCAAAGCTACAGGTTTCAGTATTCCGGTTAGTGGGTTTTATTATTCGTCGCTAAAGTTTGAAACTTTTCCGACCTTTTTGATGATTTACTTGGATCCATAACAGAGAGCTGGAGGCAGATCAGATCGTGATATTTGGCGTTCACGAAATGCTGAGTTCTTTTTTGGATGCAGCAATGCGAGTAGCAAATTCGCAAGTGCGTAAGACTCTTTAATTGTCTAACGAAAAGTATGAAACTTTCGATTAGTCACACTAAATCCGATTGCTTGTTTGTAGATGCGAAAGCAGTGACGAGAAATGATCGATACTTGGTTATAGCCACTAGTGGTGGTTTGAACCAACAACGAACTGGAGTGAGTTTCTTGACTTTTAATACCTATCTCCATGGATTATCAAAATACAAGCTTTTGTTTACTCTTAATCAGCTAATGGATCTAGCTATAGTGTAGTTATATGGCAATTTGTTCTAAGTTGGTTATGGAATTTTAACATGCATTCTTCTACAGATTGTAGATGCAGTTGTTGCGGCAAGAATTCTAAATGCTACTCTTGTTGTTCCAAAGTTAGACCAGAAGTCTTACTGGAAGGATGCCAGGTTTGAGACAGAATAAGCTTTTTCTTATAACAAATGTTATGCATCGTAGTAACTTTGTGAGTTTTGTGCAGTGACTTCTCGCATATTTTCGATGTTGATTGGTTTATATCATTTCTGTCTGACGACGTCAAAATTATAAAGCAACTTCCACTGAAAGGAGGCCGAACATGGAGTACAAGTAGAATGCGTGTACCACGGAAATGTAACGAGAGATGCTATATTAACCGTGTTTTACCTGTTCTTCTCAAAAGGCATGTAAGTTTCCTTCTTTCGCTGAAACTTTTACTTAATCTGAAGCAAAATTTCTGTTGTTTTACTCCTCTATCTACTATTTGCGTGTTGGGTGTCCCAAATCATTGTCTTCACAAGTCTTACCATTTAATTGTTTTCACAAGTCTTTGGTACTATTCTTTGGCATACTTATTTCGTTGATTGCTAGCATATCGATGTTTGATTCGAAACATAGAACTTGAAAAATATATTACACACAAAGAAGTGGTTACCTTTTGGATTAAGCATCTCGCTATTGGCTTATATCACTTTTTCTGTATTATGCTTCAGGCAGTTCAACTGAACAAATTTGACTATAGACTTTCAAACAAGTTGAGCGATGACTTGCAAAAGCTAAGATGTAGAGTAAATTACCATGCTCTAAAGTTCACTGATCCTATACTTACAATGGGTAATGAATTGGTCCGGCGCATGCGATTGAGGAGCAAACACTTCATTGCTTTACATCTAAGGTAGCACCACCGCTCACCTTTAAATCCTAATATTTCTTCTTTTTCACTTCATCACTGAATAAGGGCATTGTTCTGGGGAGAATTAACATGTAGCACAACTGAAACCTTTTAGCATCCCCTCATAGGTTGGCTTAGTTGGTAATTCAACCATCCTGTGGTCAATGCTCTTATCTTTTTGTTTTTGGTAAACCTCAGTATTCTTATCTAATAGAGGAGATTGCATCGTGAAACGAGTGGAATCAAATGCATAAACATGTGTATCCTCGAGTTCATCTAGTAACTCCTTCACATTTGATATTCTAGTCAACAAGGAATCTTTATGATATCCTACATATACATCTTGAAGGTATAAATACTAGAGCGTGTTTGATGCAAGCGATATTGAATTTGTTGCAGGTTTGAACCTGATATGCTTGCATTCTCGGGATGCTATTATGGTGGTGGTGATAAGGAAAGGAGAGAACTTGCAGCAATTAGAAGGAGATGGAAAACATTACATGTAATGCCTATTCTGTAATGTTTAAGAAATTACATGCAATTCATTGTACACTATATTAACAAGCTACTAATGACTAATATTGCAGATTAACAACCCAGAGAAGCAAAGGCGACAAGGAAGATGTCCACTCACTCCAGAAGAAGTCGGACTGATGCTTAGAGCTTTGGGATATGGCAGTGATGTTCATATATATGTCGCGTCTGGTGAAGTATATGGAGGAGAAGAATCATTGGCTCCTTTGAAAGCACTCTTTCCACACTTCTATTCAAAAGACACTATAGCTACAAAGGAAGAGTTAGAACCTTTTTCTTCGTACTCTTCGAGAATGGCTGCACTCGACTTCCTTGTTTGTGATGAAAGCGACGTGTTTGTAACCAACAACAATGGCAATATGGCAAAAATATTGGCTGGGAGGAGGTACTGAAGCATCTTCTTCTTCTTCTTCATTTTTTGGAATGCAAGTGTTTTCAGCATTTTCAGTTTGTTCATTTAATGGAATTGCAAAGGTTTAAGCTTTTGGTTATATGAAATTTGCAGGAGATACTTAGGACATAAACCCACTGTTAGGCCGAATGCAAAAAAGCTTTACAGATTATTCATGAACAAAGAGAACACGACGTGGGAGGAGTTTTCATCTAGAGTCCGTTCGTTTCAGAGAGGGTTCATGGGAGAGCCAAAGGAAGTAAGAGCCGGTAGAGGTGAATTTCACGAGAATCCATCGACGTGCATATGCGAAGATACAGAGGCTAAGGCAAAGGCGCAAATGGAATCTAGAAAACTTGGAAAGAAAAACAAATCCACAAATAAAGACGCAGCAGTAACAGTAACCAATGATGATCAAACCGAAGAGGATGAGCCAGATTGGTCGGAGCCAGACTATGAGGAAGAACAGAGTGATCTTAAGGACAGAGGATTATACAACGGGACAAGTCTAGATTACGATGATCCATCTACCTCTGATGAGCCTGAGCTTGAAGAAATGCTATCAGATTAGTTAGATTCGCATCAGTGAGCTTCACTTCATTACACTGAATCTATCCTCTGCTTGGGCACTTCACAGTGAGTTTTCCAACATTGGGGCTAAGCCTTGTTGTCACCATTTTGCATGTAATGTCTCATGTACATAGAACCGCGCTATAGAGCATTGTTTTTTATATCAGGATCTGAGGACAGATCAATTTTTTCAGTCATATTTTAGTATTCGGAATTATGGCTTTACCAGAGTAGCAGCTAGAAAAAGGGAAAACAAGTAGGCATATGTAGCATTATGACATACTGGTGATTACTTGATCCGGATATTTTCTTTATAATAAACTGAATTATAGCAGGTTCTTTGACTTTGTGAGTATTTTCACGAGGTTTGTTTTACATCTTTATGACTTGTGCTGAGAAAGATAGTGATGAACAAAAGACACGAGTAAAAGTTTAACAATTGTAGAAGAATAGTTTTGGTGTATGATTACTATCAAAACGTTCAAAATTTGTATAAAATGATAGCATATGACAATGCAGCTTTTCCTATGAAGCCTTCTTCGATTGGGCGACCTATCTTCTTGGCAGGAAAGGCTTGACGGATTCGATCACAACCTAAAATAAGCAAACACCAAAATTATGAGATGAACTCTGCAAACTGCTTTGAGATTTTAGAATTGGCGCAGTAAATCGTTTATTTCTTAGTTCTCCATAGTTCTTTAGGTTGTTGTTACAAGCAAAGTTACATACCCTCCCGTCATATGACAATGATGCAAAAATCCAAGGCTCACGCGAGCTCCAAGCAAGGCCTGTGATAGCAATTATTTTAGTGACTTCATGCAGTTTTAGAGTAAGAATATGGTAACTAAACTCAGTTTGTTCCAGAGAAGTTACCGTAGACACTGTCTTCGTAGTCAGTATAAGAATTTAGCAATGGGTTCACACGCTGACGTGATGCTTCCACCGGGCTGCACAGCATCGGCATTAGAATAAAAGTTCAAAACAAAGTTGGAAAATTGTTGTGTGCGATTATAAAGAGTGTTAACCTTCCTGAGGTTTTATTCTCACTAGATGCTGACGCAAACCACAAGTTGACAGCTGAGTCTGTTCCAACGCTCTGTGTTTGGTTAAATTAATCAGAAACTGACACTTAAAATATACACAGTGAGTGACAGAATTTGTTCTAGAATCATCAACTTGCAGCTTAAAGCTGTTAATAGTGACAAGCACAGTAACAATATAGATTCGTCCAATTGTGCTATAAAAAAAAGTAGGAAAAAATGAGTACCAGAATTAGCTCTTCATACTCAGGGTTACACCTGACAGCCCATGTCCTGTAAAAAAAAATCAGAACGAACAGTCACGCTAGAAACAAATTCCAGGTACAAAGCATTAGATTTGTGTGCAAGTGAAGCAGAGTCATGTAAGGGAAAAAAATAACAATCCACAAATGAGCATAGAGATAAATTACCAGTGTGTATGACCAGGGAGCTCTTGCACAGGAACATTGGTCTTCCGAAGATCCCAGAGATGTATACCAGATTCATCATCTGCAGAAACCTACACAATCGACAGTCCAATGCATAAATACAAACATCTAATACCATTTCTGTAAAATAGGGGACCTACTTCCTTTCAGAACAAAAGATCTTGCCAGAAAGAAAAAAATTACATGAGCAATGACACAATTACTTCCTTGTTCCTGCCCATTTGCAATGTATGTAACAGATTGTTTTCTAACTGTGGAGTGCGGTGTTTTTCTTTGTTGGAATTGCTTGACAATCATTTAAAATATTTACATACAAAGTGAGAAGTCTTACGAGTATATGTTCTCTCTTGAGATTGTAGTCAACATTACGTACATGGGCACGTTCAATTGAATTAACCTTCCTGTAAATATGCAAACATATCAAACTCAACATAAAGTATCTGATTTTGGAACCCAAAAAGTCATTATGGCAAACTATTGACTAGATGAAACCCGCTAGCTGTGCATGCAGGAATACGGTATATTAACTTTCATGCGAACATAAGAGAGGAATAAATATGACATACTTCATAGTACGTAAATCCCAAAACTGGATAGATGATTCAGAAGTTGCTGCAACAGAATTCACGTCATGTGGATTCCATGCTCCACCAGATAAAGAATGACGCATACCAGCCGACTCCTTAGATAAAACCTACAATTAGCAAAAAAAAATGATTAAAGCGGAAAGTAGTTCAAAGATGGTCTAGAAACACAGGAGGCAAAAAATGATTTTAAAGAGTTTTTTCCTCTCTCTTCTTGTAGCAAAAATCACCTCAGCACTTTTCTTTGACGAGTCTAAACTCCACAAGACAAGGTTTTGTTCGTCCATGCTGACTAACTTGTCAGAATTTCCAGAGGGACACCAAAGAACGCTGTTTCCACAAGAGTCTTCATGAAAATGAGGATAAAAAAGTAACAAGTTCTAACACTTTTGGACTACTGCACTTATTATATGCACACTCAGAGTAGATAAACTCCTGAAACTGTAAACAATGAACTCACCAATTAATCTTACCAACATGTGCATCAAGGGAAGCAACACACTCCAATGTTGAAGAATTTGATTGACCATATGGCTCAGGAATCTGCCATATTGCTGCTCCAAATGAATCGCCTTGAAATCAAAACAACAACATTGTAACCCTCATCTGACATTTTCAATTTTCGAGCTGTGCTTGGACCAAAATATGAACTTTCCAACTAAATATGACTAACAGGATGGATCATAGTTTCAATTTCTGAAAAACTATACATTCAATCGAAAAAATCCGATTTTTTTAACTTCAAAATCAGCTCAAAATTAGTAGTTTCGAGATAATAAGAATTACCAGTGGAGAAGACAGTAGAGAAAATGCGTTGATCAAAAGGGCAAGAAGCAAGGTCCCAAATTTCATTAGGATGCGAGAACAAACCCTCACATAACAGCTCAGATCCACCAGATGACAAACGAAGCAAATGAACCTAAAAAAAATCAACAAAATCAGAATCTTCCGATCCATAAACAAGACGAAACAGATCTTAATGATCAAATCACCTCGTTTTCTTCTTTCAAGCTTAGGGTTCCAGTGAGGAAGCTAGTGTGATCTCTATCTGCTTTCACATCCGATATACATCTGGCCTGAAAACAGCAAATTTCCACCATTAGAGAAGCTCGTAAATGGACAAAGGATCGGGCATGAAGAAGATCGTGAGCTACCTGATACTTCAAACCATAACCAATACCCGATGATCCACCTTGCATTGTGTTCTCACGCCTGAGCCAATGTTACGGATTTAGGAAGAAGAAGATCTCTCTTCAACGATTTGCCGCTCTCTGATTTTGCTGGGTTTTGAGAAGATGATACTAATGGGCCAATATTAAGATATTTAAGCCCATTTTACAAATTGAATCATAAACTGTTTTTTTTTTTTTTCTATGGTTGACATTTGACAAGTTGGCAATAATAGTTTGTGTATCCAAAAAGAAGTAATTGCAAATCTTTTTTTTTTTTTAGTAATTGCAAATCTTAGATGTAAATAAACTAAATTAAATACATAATATAAATAAGATTAAATATATAAACAAATTTGAAAAATTATATAAATTTCTATATGCAATAAGTAAAAACAAAATAATGATAACAAAGAAGAAATATTATATATTAATTTTAAGGTAATTAAAGAAAAATATCTAGAGCACTAATAACAAATTTGGAATCTCATTTTTTAGTAATTGAAGGGCTAATTCTATTAATAGTTATATACTGATATATGTGAACATTATAATTAGTACAATGCTCTCTCATGAATATACTAAATCATATCTTTGGATAACAACAAATACTTTTCTTTTCCTTTTGTTGAATAACAAAAAGTAAAACTTTTCTTGCAACCCAAACTATCCATTTTTTTACTAGTCCAAGTCTTTGAATAATCAATCTCTTCAATATACTAGTCTCTCTTTCCACAAAGATTTGATGTTTTGAGTTTCTTTTCCACGAAGATCGATATTTTGTATTAGCATTGTTAATTACTTTCATTTGTAGCCAATAGAGAGGAGAGAAATGGAATTAATCTTATTATATAAACTAATAAAAAATATATAAAAGTTATTTTTCTTAATTTATGATAATACACAAAACATCATTCTTTTAGTCAATATCCCCCTAATACAATTAATGGTAACAGTTACACTACACTTTAATACGTTTCTATATTCACATTGATGATAATTAAGCACTGCAAAAACTATTTTACCAAATGATATAACTTGCAAGTATTTAAAACATTTCTTTACCAAGCAAAAGAAGAAACGTGAAAACCAAAAAAATAATAATACCATTTCCCTTTAAAAAACGTAATCAAATACGTATAAAGTTAATTAATTCATCCATTTTATATAGCTTCATAGACATTTCATATATTTCTAGAAGAAAAACCAATAAAAGAGAAGGTAAAGAGAAAACAATAACAAAACCCACGCTTAATGTTGATTTCACCTTCCACCCCAACAAACCAGCGCCTCTCCGAATCAGTTCAAAACTTTTGAAGAAAAATAAATACAAAAATCTCTCTCTCGGCAAATGAAACGTGTGTGAGCAATCGACGGTGGTTATTTCTCAGATTAGGGTTACGATCACTTACGCCGCCGTCATGTACGTTTCCAGGAAAATCTCCGACGTCGATCGTCGTCTTCTTCTCCTTCTCATAATCCCGTCTCTCTCCCTCCTTGTATTAATCTCTTTCTCATCTCTCTCCCTTGATCCTTTTCCAACCCTAGCACCTCTTCGTAACCTAATCTACACTCATCCCCTAACCGTCACCACCGAAACCTCCGATTTCACCGTCGATTCGAACCCTAGCGACGTTATTCCAGCGGAGGAGATGGACAATCAACGGCGGATGAAGAGGGAGGAGTTGGAAAAGTCGAAGATTGCGGTGTGTTTGGTAGGAGGAGCGAGGCGGTTCGAGTTAACCGGACCGTCGATTATAGAGAAGATCTTGAGGGTTTATCCAAATGCTGATTTGTTTCTTAATAGTCCTCTTGACAAAAATTCGTTTAAACTTCGGTTGCTTAAGGACGCACCAAGACTCGCGTGGGTTCGTATCTTCGAGCCTAAGCCGATCAATGAGACTGAGCCGATGGTTCGAGTCCTCACACCTATGAATTCGCCCAATGGCATTAAGGTAATTTATCAACTCCTTTAACTTCCTTACCTTTTAAATTCTTACACTAAATTTCAATTAATTAAATGCTGGAGTATTTATGGAAAGTATATTTAAGACTTTATCTACATAAAATTCGGAAATACTATAATTAAGGATAAGAAAGTGGTCAGGAGGGGTCCGTTTAGTTGGAGGGGTTTAGGGTTGGTGTAACCGTTTCTTGATCCGTACGTTACTCATGTGAAGGAATTTTTGTTTGATGATGGGTTTGGTATTTGGTAATTGGTATTTGGCATTTGGTATGTGGTGTGATCACAATCCCATCCATTATCCAATATGATAATTCATTTTTTTTCCTCGTTACTTTATAACAAAATTGCGGTCAAAAATGGCGTTTCAAAAGGTAATGCCGATGACACTATAATATGGGTGTGATATTAAGTAATTGTTGACTATATTTGTTAATATAAGTTAATTGCTTCTTTCTCGATTCGGGTTCTATAGTTAATAGTCTATGAGGTTGAAGATTGAATTTATGATTTCTTGGAAATTTTCATTGTCTCGCAAGTTTGTAGTCCAACTAGTCCGAGACTGAAATTGACCCATTACCTTATCCGGACCCACGTTTCTCGATAAAGAAGATCTTGATTAATCTGACAGCTTGTAATTTACATATGTTTGTACTTTGTAGGGATAAGGTATCCTGTTTTTTCTTGTATTTTTTTTAAAATTCATGGTAATATATTTTTATGAAATGGTTAATGCGTGGCATGATGATGCTAATGTGTGGGATGGCGTGGTGATGATGTGAATCCGGAAGCTTTTCGTGTATTTTTTATGAAATAAATGCTTAATGCGCACCATGCAGTAAGTATATATACATTGGTTTAAACTTTGTTGAGTCAATATTATTCATAACATTTTAAAACATTTTGACATTTCATGTTTGAAAAGTGATTCGGGTATACATGATATAATAAAATTACTCTACCAAATCTAGCATTTTAACATCTGGTAATTTGTTTCTGCTATTTATCATTTTGTTAACCTACTATTTTCTCATGTGTTTTTCTTCTTGGTCTCAATGACAGGGCTTATTACAGTACTTCCACCTTGTAGAAGGTTGCATCACGATGATAAAGGCATACCAAAACGAGCATAACTTCACATACGACTGGATAGTCCGGACCCGTGTTGACGGTTACTGGGCTGACCCGCTCGACCCGGAATTCTTTATACCTGGTCAGTACCTAGTCCCACCTGGATCCTCTTACGGTGGTCTCAACGACCGTTTTGGTGTCGGCGATATCAACACTTCGACGGTAGCTCTCTCGCGCCTCTCCCTCATTCCCGACCTCGACTCAGCTGGGTTAACGCATCTCAACTCCGAGTCTGCCTTCAAGGCTCAGCTCACAACTCACCGTGTCCCTTACGTCACCAAACCTCTCCCTTTCTGTATCATGACCGATCGGACCTACGATTTTCCTCCGGCTAGATACGGAGTTCCAGTGGCGGCTCTATCGAGCCGTGGACCGTTGAATGGTGCCAAGTGCCGTCCTTGCACGGTCGCGTGCAACGGCTCGTGCGTGGCGGAAGTGATGGGAAAGCTGAATAAAGAATGGAGCTGGACGGAGTGGGAGAACGGGACGGTGGAGCTTTGCGACGCACATGGGGAATGGGAGGAAGGTTGGGAGAAGATTTTTGACAAAACCGCCGGTGAAAACCTCGCACTTGCGAGGAAACGAATCGGTGGTTTGGATTCAAGGAGATGTGTGGAAGAGTTTGAAAATATGAGAGGAATGACCGTTAAATGGGAAGCTCCCGCCTCTGAACAAATTTGTATGTTGGGTTTACGGCCCAATTAGAACATATCGGGCTTTAGGTCCAATTTAATTCGCTAACAAATTTTCCCAATCTTTTTGTTTTGTTTGAGATATATATTTCAGGTTACATTTGATAAAATGCAAACTAGATATAAGTGCACATTGAAATGCAAACTAGATCTTCCTATTCTGTATATTCAGTGGGAAACAATATATATAGATTTACCACATGGAAGAAGCAAATCTATTCGTTATTTGAATCTGTTACAGGATTCAATTTTTTTCCACTAGTGCAGATTTTATACATCTTTTACGCATTATTACGTGTACATATATATACACACTCTTAAGGAATAATGATTTTTTAGTTTTACTACTGAAATTTTTTGCTATGGATTTGGAAGACGGGCCAACCAAGTAATACACGGATATGTATATATAACTAAGTTATGTAACACTCACGTGACATTGCATTTGGCAGATGGATTGGAATCTCGGCACATCACGCGAGGAAAGATGCGGATATATTATACATGGCCGTCTAGAATTTTCGACAATCACCAATTATGTTTTGTTTCGAATTAGCTAATCGCATACCACTTCCGTTTTATATTTTCAATATAGATTTTTCATAAAACTTTCAGTTTTCAGTTAACTAATGCAATAAAATTATAGTATGTGTGAAAAAAAAACGGAAAAGGACAATAAACATAATCCCTTCAATGAAAGCAAAGTTTATCTAAAAATTAAAATTAAATGCATTCAATACATAAAGAAACATGCTAAACCACGAATACACAACGAATAGAACTTCAAATGAAAAGGATGGATCGTCTTAAATGTTTTATACCAAATTTAATCTGTATGGCAAGCTCTCAACAGCCAGTTAGTCATATTAATGGTATCTTCTACAAATAATGACGACATATCATTATTATTCATGACCATCAATCTCAAATTCACCACAAAGAATTACAATCAAAATAATTGGAAACATCATGTGGATCTAAAACACTTGAATCGAGAAATATCTCTAAAATCCGATCACCGAGTCTGTGGCTCTTAACATTTTATTTCAGGTCAGTTGCAATTAAGTCCATAAATCAAGTCACATGCTTTAAAAAATCTAACTCTGTTAGCGTTAAGTAAGGTCCTCTTGATGTTTGTGGATCTACGCCGAAACACTCGTTTTAAAAGTCCACACGCTTGCATTACCTAATTATCTAATGCTTAGTGTAAGTAAAATAACGATTTAAGGGCTAGTTTAGATTATACAATTATATATCTTTTTATTTCGTGGTCGTGGTAGGACAAAAGTGAAGTGTCGTGAACAAGAAAACCGTGATTTTTGATCCTTTGATGCATAGTTGGAGCTGCACTTCTCTGACACGTACCAGCTCACCCCTCGTGCTTTTGTTAATTACTAGACACATAATCTTTAGTCTTAACAGTTTATTAATATGATGAAAGACCGGTAGTTAGTATATAGATTATCATAGATGTACATTGTAAAAAATACGAATTAGTATGATGAATATAAAGTTTGAAAGTCTTGGGTCAAATTGATTTGCTGTTATCGTCGATTAAAAAACGTTTTCATGTTATTGGACGTGTACATGTTAGAGTTTTGTCCGGTGTATATTCATTACCTTAAACACTAAATGCCGTTGAGATCCCGCATGTGCTCATCTTCTGTCGCTGATAGAGTTAATATAGGACACCAATAACTTTAGATTTGTTACGCATTCTTGGTTGAAGCCGATCATGTTTTACTTTTAAAGGATTCATTATTGTTTATTTGTTCAATGATTTTATCTATATAAGTTTACATTTAGTTAATATAAATGTTTATTTGAACGAACCAATTGGCCGAATGTATAAAATTTCTATGATTAAAACTTATAACTCTGTATTCTTCATATTAATTATTCAATTCATGTTGATGATCGTTCATAACCATGTGAAAACAAATCTGTCTTAACGGCTTAACGCGTCTAAGCCCCCCCCTACCAATATAGTTTATGGAAGACTCAAGTATTTTTTTTTTAATGAAATTATGTCATAAATAATACGATACTACCGAGTGTGCATTACTCTTTAGAAAGAAGAGCAGTTTTGGATTGGAGTTCTAGCTAGGGTGGCCAACCCACGTCACGTGTGTCCCCTCTCCGCTTGAAATGGAACATTTGTTATGTCTCTTAACTCGTTAAATCTGATTAATGTATTCATTAGTTATTCACCTTATATCCTATCTATGATACTAATATTAGATAACTATTACATACGATATCTATCTCCTTTAATTAACATTAGATTCTATGTAGTTATTTACATAACAATGACATAGTCACAAAGCATTGAGTTTGGCTTTCTAGTTTATATAAAAGTGTAACTCGGAAGTTGATCTAACGTTCAGGTAATCAAAACGTCTAATAAACAGGTGTATATAATCGTGTAAAATTGAAACAATAAAATAGGTACTATAATGTATACTCTTAACCGAACTAAATAAAAATATAGTTGGGGAAATAACAAAGCAATTATTCTCAAAAAATAGTGTAACTCTCCCACGTGCACATCATCTCATACTTCATTACCTAAACCCAACCACTTGCGTATATAAACGCTCCTTCTTCTTCTTCCTCTTTAACCATTTCAAAATCAAACCATCACAACAACTCTCTCTTCTCTCTCTCCGCCGAGAATGGTTGGAGTTTTCCGACGATCACTCTCATTCCCTAACAAACCTTGCGGCCGATCATCTCCACCATCAAAGCCACGTGTCTCTCACCACACAAGATCCATCAGTCTACCCTGCCGATCTCATCCCTTAATCTCCCACGTTAACCACGAGATCTCTCAGCTCAAATCCTGGTTCTCTTTCGTAGGAGAAACTCACCGCCGCACCACCTCCTGGATCACGGACGGTCTCAGCCTCCTTAAGGACGTTCAAGAAACGCTCGCCGATATACTCCAGCTCCCACAATCTCAAGAATCTCTACGAAACCGTCCTGTTTTCTTCGAGAATCTTCTAGAAGATCTTCTCCGATTCGTTGACGCTTACGGTATCTTCCGTACGTCGATCCTCTGCCTCCGTGAGCACCAGTCCGCCGCTCAAGTCGCTCTCCGTAAAAAAGACGACGAGAAAATCGCCTCTTACCTTAAATCTCGCCGATCTCTCGCGAGAGATATCGCGAAACTGACGTCATCTATCCGCGAGCCGAAGACGAAACACCAGCACTGCCACGTGGACAACGTTAACGGAACGTACGGTGACGCAGAGCTTGCGTCAGTTATAGGTGACGTCATTGAAGTCACCGTTTTGGTTTCCGTCGCTCTCTTTAACGGCGTTTACTCATCTCTCCGAACCAACAAAACGACGCCGTTTATAGGGTTTTTGAAACGATCCGAGAAAAAAGAGAAACTAGACGAAGGAATCGTGGAGTTGAAGCAAGTTGAAGAGAAGAGTTTGGTTGGTTTAAGCAAGAAGAAGAGCGAAGAAGTAAAGAGTTTGATGAAGAAGATGATGGAATTAGAGAATTCTATCCATGAAATCGAATGTGAGAGTGAGAAAGTGTTTAGGGGTTTGATTAGCACTCGAGTCTCATTGCTTAATGCCCTAACACATTAACTATATATCACTTTCATTCTTTTTCTTCTTTTTTTTTTCTGTCTATTTTGCTTTTGTTGTCACATTATTTTTATTATTTGTATGAGTTAACTACATGAAACAAAATAGAAAAACAATTAAATAAAAGATACTTTACATTTTCTTGTATTTCTAACTTTTAAAATTGAACTATGAATAGTGACTTCTTCACAAATCAGCTGGAAAAAAAAAAACAGAACGAACTACAAAATGTGGCAGAAATATTTGTATGCCTAATATTTGGAGACGTTTTTATTTGAAATTGTTAACAAATTTTATTTTTCCATCGTATATACTAGAAAGTTTTCCAGCTTAAAGGATAACCAACCCGAATTATAAATGAATCGTGGTTTATTACCGTATTACCAAACTTTATTGCCTTTTTGTTTTTGTTTTAACATTATAATTTTAAAAAAAAACATACCGAATTTTGATCATAGATTTAGTTGCTTCTACGAGATATCTGAAGATTGTTATAATTTAGTTTTATTAAAAAAAAAGGTTCTTTCACAAGAGAAAAAATAATGGTTACGCGTAATTAAGAACCAAGGTCACTTATTTTCACAAGCCATCTCATGATCTCACCCATGGCCATGCATTTTCATTTATTTGGTAGACAACAAAACATTAAACATAAGAACACAAACAGCATGCGTGAACAAACTCACTTGACACATATACTTGCCGGAAATAATTGAGAGAAAATTAAATTAAAGGACATAACTGCAAAAGAAGACATACAACTTGTAAGCATTTCACGTCGATGGATTCGTTTTGATATTTTGTGGCCTCTCTTAAGTTTGAATTAGTGATAACTCAGAATGCCACCACATGGTTTGTTAGGGATGCTTTTCAATTATCATCTTGATCTGATTCGGATTAGGACTTAATTATTTGACTAACACTGTATTAAACGTGGGATTTGCTGGAAAACAAACCGTAGTAATTTAACAATTAATTGGCTAATTATTTCCTCTTACTTAAAAAATTAGAATATTTCCCCTTTTAGCGGCGGTACGTGTTGGCTGCTATGACCGGTTCGACCTGTGAATTCAAGAACCGGACTAATCACTCATACGATACTGAATCCGGTTTACCGTTGGGCTATATAATTGGGTTGGTTGCATTGAAATGCAACTTGCGTGTATTATTGTTGTTTGATAAAAAGCTTTACTTAGTTTGGAATAATAATGTTATTACAACGAGGCAAAAATTGACAACTCGGATTTGGTCATGACTCTAAGCCAACTCCCAACAAAGAAGATAACACAGATGGAAAAAGGATATTGGTCTTTTCAATATGAATGATTAGTCTTTGATTAATTTAGGACCCAATTAAAAGTTAATACCACTATTTAGGATGAACTTTACATGTTCCTAATGATTAAGGACTTCAAATATCTTACCCAATCATTGGTCACTATTTGTTATACATCAATTATGTATAATTGGTTATTGTTGTCAATAACTCAATATGTATAGTTGGGGTTTATTTAGATGTTAGGTTTTATCCATCATATCAAGAGCCGGCCCTAACCACAGGCTGGTGAAGCTTGTGCTTGCGGCCCTCAAAGTATATCTATTTTATCGGCCCTCAAATAGCTGAAAATCACTCTAGTGCAGCGGTAAAAGAGTTCAAATCATTCTTCATAATCTCTGGTTCGACTCTAACCTGCTTCAGGTTTTTAGTTTTATTTTTTCACTTACTTAAAAAGTTGGCCCAATAACTCTTTTGGGCTTGTGTCCTTATTATTTTGTGCGCCGGCTATGATCATATCAAGTGAATGTTTTTTATAATCGAATGTTTTCTTTGTGTGGTTTGAAATTTGAGTATAAAACTTTGTGGGGCTGTAATGTATATCGAAATCCTTTTTTAATGCACAAGTATATGCATGAGTAAAAGCAATGGTTCGTTTCACGCCTTAACATATTTCCCCCATGTTTAAGTCTTTAATAAGACTTCGGTTTCTATTATTAACAAATGTCATTGAAGACTTCCCCTAACAAATAGGCCTTACGATACGGCCATATTTATAAGTAGGCCCAGTTTAGCCCAAAAGTTAATTCAGAGCCCAATACGTATTCCCAATCCTCAATGAAAATGTCTCATTTAAATAAAGACCTAACCCTCAGAATCCACACCAGTCTCACCATTATTTTCTCAACAAAAACTCGTTTATTTCTCCCTTCTCTGATCTCTCTTCGTTATAACAATACACGAGTCGAGAATTTTTATTTAGGGTTCTCTTCTATCTCTCGCTTCAATTCGTTCTGAGCCACATAGAGGTGTCGATCTTAGGCGTAATCTGAAAGCTAAATTCGATTCAGTCAGAACTTTTGTCGAAGATGGAAAGACAAATCATGGATTCTAAAAACGTGCAACCAAAAGAGGAATATTTGCCAACGAAGCAAGTTTCAGATGAATCAGAACAGCTTGAGAAGAGTTGTTTGACAGAAGAAGAAGATGCCTGTTTGTCTGATTCTAGTCATAGCAGTAAGAAGAGGATAAGGGAAGATACGACTTGTGAATCAAAGAAGAGTAAGAAACAGAAGCCGAGCAAAGAACCTTGGTTCAAGACGTTATCTGATCATGACTGGCTTTTTGGTAACAATCAGCAAAAGAGTCTTACTAATAATAAAGTAGCTATCAAGAACGATAAAGACATGATCATGAAGTTGCTGCAGAGATCATGTGGAGATTCCTTGTTTCCTAAGGCTCAGTTTTTGCCTCAATTCGGAATTTTTGTATTACCATATACAGTTCCGTTTTAAGTCTCCATATTGTTTTCTTATTCCTCAGAGTTAGCCTTAGCCTGTGATCTATTCGGATATATTTCATATCTCTATTAACTCATAATTTGTATATATTTTGCCGTACAAGAGTTTCCTTTTTGTAGATTTCCTTTTCCTTGCATTAGTTATTTTGTATTCCCATCATGAATATCTCTGTTAACTCATAATTTGGTATATACTTTGTCGTACAAGAGTTTCCTTTCTGAAGATTTCCTTTCGTTGTGTATAGGTCTTTTGTATATGCCCTGTCAAAATAAATAAAAGAACAATTCATATATCGTTTTTACACAGTCTCTTCTGAATTATCCCAATATATTGTCTGTGATAATAACGACAACAAGAATGAACAATGAATTTTAGTCTTTGGTTTCAACTACAATAAGTTTAGTTTTTACTTGCACTAAATTTTCAAATTGATATATTTTTCACACAATCACACTAATAAACTTAATTAGTATGAAACCATATCATTAGTATTCCCTATTCTTATTATTATTTTATTTGTGTCTAAAATTTTTTTTTTTTTTTAATTAGATAAATCTAAGCGTGGATAACACCTAGCTAGTTAATAATATATAGTCTGTATAATAACCTTAAGAAAAGTAATATTTGATATACTGATATAGGAGACATGAATACAATAACAATAGATGTACACGTAATAACTACAATAATGTTATGTATACGAAAACGTTCGTAAACACATCCAGGTTGTCACAAAAACCAACTTGGTTGATGGTTTTGTTTAAGAAGTCTTCTCCGTTCGTGCACATTCCCAGCTTTCCCTTTAATTGGAAAACTATTAAAGTATATTACATGTATGCGTGTATATATCGTATACAAATGGTATTTGGACATTTCTTGATATATGAAATCTCCAATGATGCATTAAAATAAAGGTGTTCTCAGATTACGAGAGCGACCTCGCAGCCAACAGTTATTGTTTCTTGTTGGTTTCATACTTCCGCAGCCCATCCAAGTTTGCCGCACATGCACGCAGTCTAACAACTGAAATTTGGAAATTAAATCATTTGAAGTTCCAAAAATATGATCATGTTGTTAAATCAAAGTAATACAAAAAGATATGTAGGATTCACCTAAATAAAAAATAAAAAGTGTACAAAATAATCAAGAAAAAAATTATACATTTGTTGTGATAGTAGGATGGTTTTGGTTTTGGTGTTTCTTCTTTTTTTCTTTCAAGCGGAGAAGCTAAAAAAAGAAGCCCATACTATATGGCGTAAACTCAATAGAGTTTTAATTTGTTTACGATACTATGTGCAATCATTTATATACACGTCGGTTATTTGATCACTTGAACTTTAGTTTGAATGTTATGTCCATGATGATCTTGCATAAATTTATAATTTGCTAAGAAGCATGTTCACCTATGTGATTAATTGGTTGTTTCAGCCATATAAGAGTATTCAATGCCAACCAAAAAAATAGGAAAATTTATCACGAAGGTGATGAGTGTATATTTGTCGTTAGACTGTCGGAAGAAACTTAACTACAACAGCCAATTCCAGCCTGTATCTATATTCGTCTCTTGACTTACCTCTACGTGCAAGTATATGTATATATATACAAACTCAAACATGCGTGTACATAGAGACACATACATATATATATATTGGTGAGAGTATTAACGAGAAATTAAACCTTTAATGTCTCTATAGAGTGAATCAGCCATGGATGGTACTTCATCATCTGGTGCACACGTGCGTTCAACAAGCTGGTCCGAAGACGTTAATCCTCTGTCTCGAGCCATCGAAGATCATCTTCTGATACTAAAGAAAAAACCAGAGTCCGCTCGTCGGAAACTTGGAGTTTTAAAGAATCTCTACGAGGTTGTCGAAGTTTTCCTCCGTTTTCAAACGACCAAAACTCAAAAATCTTTCACCGGATTTGAAGATGTTTCCGACGGATTCATCGAGGTTCTTGATATTTGCAGCACGATCAGAGACGTTCTGATGGAGATAAAGGAACAAGTTAGGGAACTCGAATCGAGCTTGAGGAGGAGATTGATCAGAAGCAAATCAGGAGAAGATCAAGAAGCTTTCGTGGCGCGTGAGCTAGACGCTTACGTGTTTAAGAGAAGAGCATTGAGCAGAACAATTGTCAAACAATTGAAGAAAACAGAGGATAAGATGAGGAAGAAGAAGAGAGATTGTGGAGACGTCATTAATGTAATGAAAAGAGTTGAAAAGACGAGCTTTGATGTTTTGGTTTCTTTGTTGATCCAAGTCGTGACGAAGGATCAGAGAGATGATAAGAAGAGATCAAGAAGAGGAATTGTGTCGAGGGTTTTTAAAAAGAAGAATCAAGAAGTTGATGCGGATGAGCTGAAGAAGTTGAGAGAAACAGAGCATGAGATTGAAGAAACAGAGAGAGAGTTGGAGTGTGTGTATAAGAAACTGTTGAAGACAAGAGTTACTTTTCTTAATATGCTTACTCTTTGAGATTGTATAGATGTAATTTTGTTCATGTGAAGTATCATTGGCTTTAGTTTAGACAAAGATTCTGATATCATATTGATCTTACGAACTTGTAAAACTTTGTGTGCAGCATTCTTAAATCATATTCAAACGATTACTTGTCAAGATCACGAGTTCGAGACAAAAATTATCAGCTGATCAATGCAGTATTTTGTGAATATTTCGTAAGTCTGAGCAACATCACTCAGTTTTCTCTTCAGAAGTTGTTGCAAAACAGAGCAAGGGTGAATTTGAGATAATGGGCTTATTAATTGGGTTTTATGGGCTTTATTTTATTTTTTATGGCCTGTTTGCAAAAAAAATAGATAATCATACGGGAATTGCTAAAGAATTTTGTTTTTTTTTTTGAATCATGCAATAATGTCTTCTTTTTTCTTTTTTAATCACACAATAACGTCTCCACATGATGATGGCAACAGAAAAAAATATAATGCATGGTTAATTATTCGTTATTATAATTAGTAGCTATACCTTCCAAACGGGAAATCGAATAATAAGATTGCTCCACTAACAACAGAATAAAAATGAATGCATTTGGAGTTGAGGGATATGAATCTAATTATAGAATTTGTGGAAGGTATTAATTTGTTGAAAATAACCTGAGATATAATTCTTAAACACAAAATCCAATCCAGCATGTATTCATGCGTCCGAGCCGTCGAGGTAGTTACATTAGTGATAGAGAAATTAGAAAAAAAAATAAAATAATATATTTATAATATATATATCTCTATGTGTATCCTTATTAGCCACGTTATAAAAAAAAGGTATATTGGTATTATTGTGAAACTGTGAATAGTTTGCATGTATTTTATAGATTCCGGATTAAATATGATTATGATTATTATTCTTTTGTTTTGCTCTAATGTAAGACGTATATTATATACTACATTCTTGTTGATAATAAATAGATCCTCACTTAATTCATACATAAACATCTCTGACAAACACGTAACACCATATTTAAACTCTGATCCAAAATCTAAACATTTCTCATTTCATTTAATATATTCGTCTCGTCTATTCCAAATTGTTGCAATTTATCGACACAGCCTGGCACCGTCGCTCGTGCATGCATGGTGTATACTTAAACTTCAAGTACCCAACAACATAATTTTAAAAGAATTATAAACTATATAATATGAAGAGAATATCTAAACGAATCCACAATGTACCCTAATCCACGAGTGCCTAGTCTTACGTACACAAAGAAGGTTCATTGTGACCTGTTTTGAATCATTTAAATCATTATTTTGATAATACCTCCAAAATGAGCTGTTCCCCAGATGTCCCACGTCCGTACAAAAACCCAAACTTAGGAACCTTCATCGTACTTTCCCTCAGATCCCTCTTACCCTCTATATATATCCTCATTCTTACACACATTCAATACATCTCTAATCTTCGCTTAAAACTCTCAAAATTAAAAGCCCTAAAAACCAATCACAAATTAGATCAAAAACTACCTTTTCAAATTCATTTCTTTACATTCTTATAGCTAAGGATCTCGAATAGATTTAGATCTATGGCTCAGATCAACTTTGAGGGTTTGAGAGAGCTACATGACTGCGTAAACTATCTCCTCGATCACTGTCCGAAAACAAGAGAATCTCTGTCTCAGCAAGGACAAGAGAAATGTACGGAACAAGTTTCAGAAGCTTCATTGAGGATGTTAGACATCTGTAACGTATCCAAAGATGTGATGACGCTCGTGAAACACAGCTTGCAAGATCTACAACTGACTCTACGTGGCAGCGAATCATCTGATGTCAACGAGAAGATAGCTGCGTATAATCGGTATAAGAACAAGCTCAAGAAGGAGACACTGAAATGCTTAAACTGTTTGAAGAACATGAAAGGAAGCGAAGGAAGAGTGGCCATGCCAATAGAACAGAACCTTCTGTTTGTAGCAGAGGTTTTGAAGGAAGTGAGAAGAGTAGTTGTGACGATGGTTGAGTCTTTGTTCTCACTTGGTTGTATTCCTTGGCTAGAGAAGAGATCGAGCAAAGGGTCTTTGTCTTCGATCTTTACCATTCGGTCTTCTTATTTGTTAGATGATGTATGGGACGAGACCGCAGTGCAAAGCGCGACTACAAGGTTGGAGGCAGCGGAGATTGCTGTAGAGGAGCTTGAGATTGAGTTGGAGTCTATTTTCCGGCGATTGATTCAGACGAGAGTTTCACTTCTTAATATTCTCACCAACTAGATAATAATATATGATATGTCCGGTTAGGTTTTGCTTCAAGCGGACATGTTTAGTTAACATTAAACAGATTGATTTGTAAACTTATTTCAAGTTTGCAACATCATATATTCTTTTACCCGTTTCCTAAACTGGCTACTTGGTTAAGGACTTGGATTAAAGGCTTAAATTGAAGCCACACACTTTTTGTCTTCACCAAAAGTAGAGTCTAATGAATCTCGCATTTTTCATTGATTAATAGCATTTTTTCTTTCAAATATGATAATAATTGCCATTTACAAATTCAGTTTCATTAGTATTACTTTGTGTACTTAGATCTAACATTAATTAATTTCTAGCATTTCTTTAAAACTCGTAATCGGATCATTGGAGGCTGGATCTAAAAACACGAATCTCGCAATGCATTTTATTTCAAATTAATTTGTAGACAGCAAAATGACAACATCATCATGAAGTGCAACACAAGCAGTAACTTAAAACAGAAGCAGCAAGTCTTACAAGGTTGTGTACAATAACAATTCACGTCTTCTTCACAGTTGTCTTTATTTCGACATATGAAGCTGAAAATTAAAAAACAAGAGACGATCCCTTTTTCGTCATGATCTTCAAAGGTTCAGTGAGACCTAGCAGCAAAACCCAAAACCAGATTAGTCTCAAGTAGTGTGAGCAATGCGTATTGGTTACATGAAAGGTGAACTCGAGGATAACTACAAAACATCAATGTCTCAACAAAGAGAAAACTCGAAACATGTACCACTTAACTTATAACAAACATTCATGATAGACGGCATTCAATTTTCATTCACTTAATTTCCAAGAGTGTCAATGATTCATTATCGTAGATATAAATCATGCTATAGAGAAGTTCAAGATCCTCTAAACTTTCACCATTTGTATGAATCAAAACCAGATCAAAGCTACCATCTTTCTTCAAAACCAACTACATAGCGGTTAACAAGACATCTTGTTAGTAACCGACAACTTAAAACTACATTACCCATAGACATTAGCTTTCATTGAGGAATTGCTGCACCGTATAAACAGTAATGAGTGTTTACTACGAAAAGGGAGATTTTTTAATCGTCTTTCTTAACGATTCCATCAACAATACTACTAATACAGAAATTACCTAGTGATGATCCCCGTGACCGTGATCACCATGGCCATCCCAAGGGTGCCTCCATCCCTATCAATTGCCAATAACAAGATCAGAGATTCAACCACTACGAAAGAATTAGGACCAATATAAGTTACAAGAGCGAGACAAAGAGAAAAATGAAAGAGAGAGTCTTACCATAACTACAGGACCATCTTGCTTTGCCCTGTACAGAATCCAGAACCTGAAAATATCAAAAACTTGAGTTCTTAAGATGTGATTGCTAGGGAAAAATAAAAACCTAGGCGATTACTTCTTCAACCATTACAATATCTGATTCAAATCAACATCTACCTGATTAGCTCCGATACACTAATTTGACAAATCCAAATTTTTGATTCAAAACCCGAAACAGAAAATCAAATGGATTCTAGATACCAAATTCCTCAGATGATCAATTAGCCCCAAAATCCGATGATGAGATCTAGATACGATCGAGATTAGCTAAGACCCAAAATCAAAAAGCGAATTAGGTGAGAGAGAGAGAGAGAGAGAAATGTACCACATAACGGCGCACAAGCCTTTTCCGGTGACGGTGTGCCAAGTCTTGGGAGTGTGAACAGTGACTCCCTTGTAAGTTATACCTCCGCCATGTCCTCCTCCACCCATTATCTCTCTCTCGAAACCCTAGATTCCCCGATTCGCAGTCAATTTCAGACCGAAAGCTTTCTTTCTCCTCTGCTTTGTCAAATAATAATACTACCTGAGATTTGATTCAACCATGTGAGTCGCAACTTTTAGTAAGGCCTCAATTAAAAGGCTTCGGCCCAAGTTAATGACCAAAAGCCCATTTCCATATCTGTTTTTTTTTTTTTAATCTTCAAAGCTAGTAATTAAGAAGTTTGGATACATGAATCTACCACATCTCCTTTGCTTAGTTAAACTAATCTTTGTTTTCACCGTCAAGAAGACTCAAAATCAAATTTAATGATACATTACAATTATGAGTAACTAATTACAAGATCATGTTGTTGTTATACACAAACAAGGACGACCCTTTTCTTCAAAGTCGCAACTCCAAATTGTTAGGAAACTAATGACTGAAGCTGGCTCTGTCCACGAAAGAGAGAAGAGATTGAAGCTCCCTTGCAGCTGCTACTCGTGGAAGACTTCTCCACATCATCATAATCATGGGACTTGCTCCTTCTCACAAGCATGATGATGTGATCCAATAAACTTCCATCGCAAGGAACCTTTAAAGGACCATCGATGGTAGTCCCAAACTCATCTTCAGCCATCTCCAATAACACTTGTAACATCGGGTGATTCAAATAATCCAATGGCAAAACGAATCTCTTCCCTTCGTTCGTGTACACAGCGAAATAGCCTCTCTTCCTTCTTCTCCATCAATTCGGAGAGTCTAATCCCCTTAGAATATAGTTTCTTCATATGACTTGTGTATGTGTGTTTCTTCGGCTTTGATATTTTCGTTGTGAATATATCTGTTTGCAACCTTAAGTGCCTCACTGCTTCTGTGTATATATAGCAACTAAACTATTTGGACCAAGCAGTGAATTTTGGTATGTGTGGAGGGAAAAGGATGTTCGTGCTTATTTGATTGTTTTTAGTTGCTTTTCAAATTTTGTCCACAAATTGGATCACGACCACTCGTGAATTTTTTATGTACTGACCTATTACAAATATCGAGAGACTAAACTGCAATTTTTTTGGTTACTAACACACTTGTTTTTTTTACCTTTTTTTAATTTGCACTATTGAACTTTGACAAAGCAATATCACCACCATTTTTGATAAGGGCTCGTCATGTTGTAGACAGTATCTCATTATTTGGTAAATTGAGTGAATCAAATCAAGCTAAGCTGGTGTATTGACAGACCATAACTGCATAACATTTACATATAGTACTATAGCTATTACCACATTTTTTTAACAAAATACAAAGTGGTTGCAGAGCGCAAAGGTAGTGATAGAAACATGTGAGCGTTTCGAGCAAGTTGCTTGCTACTTTTCACTTTTCATTTTATAGTGCTCTCTTCTACTTTCATGAGTGTTCGTTGGTTTTTTTCTCTCTCTCGTCACATGAAAATCCTGCAAATCATTTATAAAAACTTTTACAGCCAACAAATCAAAATCACATCACCATGATATTTAAGTGTAACATAGATAGATGGAAACTATCTTTAATCACAAAACGCTCAAGTAAACAAAAAATCTTCCGTGATCGTGCCTAGCAAAAATAATGCAACCCCATACTACTCTTTATACAGGAAAACAACCTTTACAACCACTTTTTTTCTGATTTGTCTAAGCTAAGCCCTGAAGTTGCAATCCCTGGTTTCATATCTCAAGTCAGGTTGATTCTTCAACGGACAAAGGCGACGTGTCCCAGAGTCAGTCTGAGCTTTAGCTGTCATCTTAATCAATGTATATGGACAAAATGCTCATGCCAGGAAAGAGTTGGGTTTGGTTGCGTGAGAAGATAAAAGGTTTGCAACTGCTCAATGGTTTCGGTCTTTACATAGAGAGAGGAAGAAGCATCCTTCGCTTCTTCTTCCTGGCTTGTCTCACTTGCTTTGTGATTTTCATACAAACGAACAATAGTAAGGTAACACAAACCAGGATGAATGCGAGCTGCAACCGCCTGAAGTAAAAGGATACTGCTGAAAACACCAGGAATGCTAAGATCACTAGTTCCCATATGACAAATACTACAACATCGACCCTGAATCAAAGCAAACGAAACAAATTGCATAAGTACCACTATAAAATGTTCATTGTCAAAATACAACAATAGAATCAAGATTGCAACGGACTATGAGATAAGGATGATAAGTGTATGTCAACTTTGTATTAATACCAAGAAAGGCAGGGGTACTTGACGTATCAACGAGCCACAAACCCCCTACAAGAGCAAAACTGTCTAGTGCCATGCCATATGATATCAAACATAATCATGTTCTGTATCTAAAAAACTGTGTTCTGGTGGGATTAACTAGTTGTGCTACTAGTCAATTTGAAAATTTATTCAAACGAATTCAGATATGAAAAAGGATGGTTCAACGAGGACAAAGTCACACTTGTCATATCAAAACTATAGCTCCTTGTGTAGAATTCACATAGATATGTTACCTAGACTCCAATTAAATTGAATATCTAATACAACTCTAAGCGAATGACAGCAGAGAAAAAGGAAAGCATAAGCCGGAGATCTTCTCTAACCTGGAGGAAGAGAAATTGGAGGTTGAAGAAAAGAAAGAAACGGAAGCCCAATCATGTTTTGATCTAATCTGATATTCCCTCAATTGTTCTGCTAAATTCGATCTCGTTATCATCGCCTTCTCCACCAAGCCCCCGATCACAGTCCCGAATCAACGGAGAGCTTAACAAGCGTCGGAGGAGAATCACGAGATGTAGGGAAAATCTCTCACAAACATATAACTAGAATCCAGAAATCCAAACAATGGAAAAACAAAATCTGTGAGTTGGAAAGTTTCGCATCAAAATTTACAGCGACGAAACGATGTTCGATTCGTTAGCAATTCGGCCAACGTTCCGTGGACTCTCTCTCTCTCTCTCTCGGTGTCAATAACCGGGTCGGGTTATAGATCCGATTTGGATTCTTAAGCACATACCATGGGTATTGGGCTATTTTTTTAACGTTATTGGGCCCTTTATCGTTACTATGTTTCTAGAAAGAAAAAAAAAACATTTGGTCGGAACTATGTTTAAAATAAAATAAAATAAAAATATTCGTTTTAGAAAATAGCAGCGTCGAAAAGAAAAAATAGCGATGCATCGATTTGATTCCCGTGTCCCACCAAATAAAGCGAGTGCTAAATATTGTTGAATATTCCTGATTTGACCGCAATAAGGCAAATATCACGCCCATAAAACTCAAAACGGACGGTGAAAAAAAGGAGAAATAGACCTAAGAACAAACGCATGACGGTCGTTACTTACTTAGCACTTAGCACTAAACTTAATTCTACAGGTAATTAAGTTATTTTTGGTCGTTAAGTTCAGAAATTTGAAACTTTCGAATTATAGTATTTGTATACCTCTATATTAATTGTGGATTATAAGTGTCGGCTACAAGTTGTCGGTTCGCTATCACCGAAAACATTATCCAAAGAATAAGTTAGAGCTTCGGTGTATATGACAACAAGAACCAAAAAGACGAACAAGTTAGTATTGAAAAAGATAGGTTTGTTTTGATAGATGAAAAAAAAAAAAAGGTTTGTTTTGATATGTGTGTTGGTACGTCACGGTTCGTGCTACGTCTTTATTAAATTTTCAGACCAGAGACTATACGAATCATGTGGCACGTCGGTTCATTTTTATATTAGGCGAATTTTAAGAGATGATGCATTTACCGATTAGCATCTGTCCTTCATTAATATTTTTAATATATCTTATTCAATAGGTCGAAAATGACATCCCACACATTAACATATTTCATTATAAATCCAAGTAATCGTATGCTCATTTGTCTACTCATGATTTCATTATCTACATCTAAGTTTCTCTTTAAAAACTGCATTAAAACATATCCGGTTACGTTGAAAAAATTCATACACACAACCTTTATCCATAATAAATGAGATTACGAAAGATGGTACTTATATGCCCCAAAAATGGTAAAAAAAAAGATTATGTTAACTTTTTAATTTTTATTCGTTCAAAATCTTTTGTTTTAGTTTGTTTAGGTCCACGATCATCCTTTAATAATACTTTTGGCGGATTCACAAGCATAAATCATCCCTCTCTATTTGTAGCATAGATCCGGTAGCACTGTCACAAGCATAAGTCATCATCCCTCTCTAATAAGTTTAGCCAATCGTACTAATTAGATTACTCATCTGAATTTTGTTGGATTTGTTTTTTCGTTTAACGTATCTAAGATCATGTATTTAGAATTTCAAAGATCATGCGTCCCTGAATTGATTTGTTTTGTGAATAATAACAAATTAATATGATGATTCCTAGCGTGATAAGAATTAAAGAATCACGTTCATATTGGTTTGTTTGTAACGCTTAGAATTGAAAACAGGAACGTTATAAATGTCTCAGAATTCATTTCTTCTCGAAAAAGCTTATTCCAGCGTGGCACTAGTCAATAAGTCAAGTGGACCCACGTAACCGACATCACGTCTTTACGCCAATCAGTACAGACTTTTGGGTCCCACGAAAGGACAACTTCCCACGTTATATTGACACGTGTCATAGTTTTATTGATTAATCTCATTTTCTCTCTCTTTTTTTTTTTTTCTTTTTTTGTCTACATCCGTCGTTCCATTTCCTGACTATATTTGCCGCTAACTCACTTTCATCGTCCGATTTACGCTAATGCTTGACACGTGTCTTCCAATCTATGGTGCGTTAAATTGTTAAATTCTTAAACTCTCTCTCTTGTCTTTAATCCATTTTTGGGATTTGCAATATAGTTCCTGTATTTCCGAATATATAAAAAGAAAGCCCCAAACTTTAAGAAAGTTCAATAATGTCATAACGACATCCCATTATTCTTTTAAAATCTCTTTTGCGTTGTCAAAAAAAAAAAAAAGCTTCTTTGCTGGTTCTATATATTGAACCGTACCCTTTTTATAGTTTGAATCAGTTTTCTTTTACTTTATTAATTGATCATTGAACTACAAAGTCCACATAACAAGTGTTAAAACAAAAAAAAAACTTATGATAGTCTAAAATATGAATTAAAAATAGTAAACGTCTAGAACAAACTCGTATGTTGAAACTATTTAGTCCTCACTATTTTTTTTTGCAAAAAATGTATATCTAGTTGTCATTCCTATCCATTAATCTTTAAATTAATTAATGAACTCTTCTTAATCCATTTATAAGTTTATCTAATAAACAGAAAAATGATAATTTACGTGGGGACGAAAGAGAAGATGCCATAAAAAGGAAAAAAAAGCGGGGAATTTTGCAATTTCAAATAATTAGATATATGTTTTTAAATTATAAAAAAGTGTATATAGAGCGTGAAATCCGCGGTGGATTGGATCCCTCCTGAGTCCTCAACACTATATAAGACACTTTCTTCTCTAATCTCCATCATCTCTTATTCTCATTTTGCTTTTGAATTTCAAATTCTCACATAATAATACTTTCAAATCCGTGTTTCGATCTCAAATCTTTTTTTTCCGGTAGCTATGGCGGAGGAAATCAAGAACGTTCCTGAGCAGGAGGTGCCAAAGGTAGCGACAGAGGAATCATCATCGGCTGAGGTTACAGATCGTGGATTGTTCGATTTCTTGGGAAAGAAGAAGGACGAAACAAAACCCGAGGAAACGACGATCGATTCAGAGTTTGAGCAGAAGGTTCATATTTCGGAGCCGGAGCCGGCACCGGAGGTTAAACACGAAAGTCTCCTTGAAAAGCTTCACCGAAGCGACAGTTCTTCTAGCTCCGTGAGTTTAGATCTGATGTGTTGGTAATAAACTATATTAACATGATCGAATGGTTTTATCTAACTATATGGTTTTGAGTTTTTTACAGTCTAGTGAGGAAGAAGGTGAAGATGGTGAGAAGAGGAAGAAGAAGAAGGAGAAGAAGAAGCCAGTTGCTGAAGTAGAGGTGAAAACAGAGGAAGAGAAGAAAGGGTTTATGGAGAAGTTGAAGGAGAAGCTTCCAGGACATGGTAAGAAGCCGGAAGATGTTTCAGCCGTCGCTGCGGCACCGGTGGTTGTTCCTCCTCCGGTGGAGGAAGCGCATCCGGCGGAGAAGAAAGGGATTCTTGAGAAGATTAAGGAGAAGCTTCCAGGATACCACCCCAAGACCACCGTAGAGGAGGAGAAGAAGGACAAAGAATAAGAAAAATATGATTAAAAATATGAATAATGATGGTTGATTTGCTTTGTTATTTTTTATTGTGTTGGTTGATCATCTTTTGCTTTTGTGATGTGTAAGTTTGTTGGCTTTTTTGTTGATTACAGTTTTCTCTTGTATATGGTTTTTAAAAACAAAAGATCTCAAGGTATTTTAATGATATGAATATTTTCATTTGGTTAAGTGATGATATAAATGATAGTATAAGAGTTATCCAACGGCCCAAGTAAGTTATTCTTCAGGCAACATGATCTAATTTCTGTGTTGATAATCTTCAACTATTGTTCAAAGCCGTACACATGACCCCAGTTTGATTAACAATCAAATTCGTATTTAGTAAATTAAATGCGTTGGTATAGACGAAACATGATTCGTCACACGATCATGACTCTTCTTTTTAGTGATTGATTTGGCATTGTGGTCGACACAACTGCTCAAAACGTGTAAGAAAATGGAACAACTTGGATATTTTTGTAGATCAACTGATGTAACGTATCCCTTATATGCTAAGTTTTGATAAGATCAAATGAGATCCAGCTAATCACGAAAAAGTTTCCATTAATGGACCACATCCTTAGTTAATAATGTCTTTAACGCTCATCATTGTGGGTATCTATAATCTCGTAAGTGGGGTTTGTTTTATGATAAAAGGGATAAAAAGCCCAATGGGCCCATTAATGACTAGTTTATTAGATACCGAAACCAAATACGACGTCGTTCTTTGAATATGACTCCCAGTTAGGTCGTTTTTCCGGTCGCAGACTAGAGTTTCGTTCACCGGAGAAGATGGAGGCAGGCGAAGCAAAGAGCAAGAAAGCAGGAGGGTCTCGTCTCTGCTGCATCTGCAACCAGAGACGACCCGTCCTCAAACGACCCAAAACCCTTCAACAGGTAAGTTTTGAATTAGGATCAAAAGCGTCGAGCTGGGTCGTTGGTTGTGTTACTCTTGTGGCATTTTGCGTAAAGCCAATATCTCGACTCTTCGGAATTGGAAAATATCATAGTTTATCAATCTACTGCTAGTTAATTTGTTTATGTATAAGTAATGATGTGAGTGTTTTGTATAAAGATATGCAGAGAGTGTTTCTATGAGGTTTTTGAGGAAGAGATTCACCAAGTCATTGTTGGGAATCGTTTATTTAAGTCCGGTGAGCGAGTTGCTATAGGTGCTTCCGGTGGAAAAGGTAATTTCTTTACACACACCAATGGTGGTTTCAGCTTCAAAGTTTGAACCTTTATATATTTTTACGAATCACTCTGTTTTAGTTTTGATGTTTGCGCCATAATGTTTTTCCAACTGTTTATGTTTCTTTCTTTTTGTGGCCAATAACTCAAAAATGTTTGTGCTCGTGCAGATTCGACAGTGCTGGCATATGTATTATCAGAACTAAATAGACGTCACAATTACGGGCTGGATCTTTTTCTTTTGTCTGTTGATGAAGGGATAACGGGTTATCGTGATGATTCTCTCGAGACTGTTAAAAGGAACGAAGTTCAAGTAAGCTTTTGAATTCGTGTGTAATGTGTTCACTCTAAAATTTCATTTTTTTGTGTTGATTTGTCATTTCAAGGAGTCTCTTTTTTTTTTCGTTTTCGCAGTATGGATTGCCTCTTCAGATTGTTTCATACAAAGATCTGTATGGATGGACAATGGACGAGATTGTGAAGATGATCGGTTTGAAGAACAATTGCACCTTTTGTGGTGTATTCCGTAGACAGGTGAGGAGCAAGTTTCTTCATAGCATTCCCTCTTTGAGCAAGTATCTTCAGACCGGTCTTTTTCTGTTTTATGATTTCATGTCTGATTGATCTTTTGAAGGCACTTGATCGAGGAGCTGCATTATTGAAAGTAGATAAGCTAGTCACTGGACATAATGCAGATGATATAGCGGAAACCGTTCTCTTAAACATACTGCGAGGGGATATTGCTCGGTAAATATATTTTTTTGGTGGTTTTTCTTGGCTACAAGATTGTCCCTCAATTGATTGATTTGTAACTTGGCTATTGTAGGTTGAGTAGGTGCACATCAATCACTACAGGCGAAGATGGTCCAATTCCAAGATGTAAACCTTTCAAATATACATATGAGAAGGAGATTGTCATATATCCTTTGCTATTAAATCCTTTGTTTCACTTTCCGAAACAACTTTTTAACTGTCAACAGAAGATATCGTGAGACCTTAACATAGCGACACGTATGCTTATTTCAAGAAGCTGGACTACTTCTCCACCGAATGTAAGTTGTTTATTTTCAAAGTTTTGTTTTTCTGTTCTTAAATATCACTTGAATAGAGCTCTAGCTAACTAGCTAACTAGCTTCTAGTCTAAGTCCACTACGAGCTGAATGCATATATGGTCATTTCTATTGGAGTTGAATTATTTATTCTGATTGCAGGCATATACTCTCCTAATGCTTATCGTGGGTTTGCTCGTGAGTTCATCAAAGACTTGGAGCGACTAAGGTTCTTGTTCAGCTTTTACTGTTTATATTCACCACAACCAAATAAGCAAGAATCTTCAACTTCTATTATATAAACTACAGGCCAAGGGCTATTCTGGATATCATCAAATCTGGTGAAGACTTCAGAATTGCGACAACCACGAAAATGCCTGAGCAAGGGACGTGTGAGCGATGTGGGTATATTTCTAGCCAGGTGAGACTTCTCTCTTTATCACATCAAGTCATGTTATAGAAATGAACTAACAAAACGTAACAAGATGTGCATTGGAGTTAATATAATGTGCTTTTGTTTTTTTGAATGAATGATCTTATACGATAATGCAGAAATGGTGCAAAGCTTGTGTTTTGTTGGAGGGATTGAACCGTGGTTTACCTAAGATGGGCATTGGAAGACCACGAGGAAGCGGAAATGATCAGAAGGACACAAAGGCTAGGTCTACTGCAAAATCTATAGAGAGCAAACAATGTGGATCTCTGGATTTCTAAACTAAAAGAAAAAAACCAAAGCTATGAGACTGCAATGGATGATGTGACAATTGCCAAACTGGTTCTGTATTGAAACTGTTATACTTATATGCCCATTGTTGTAGAATTTGTCCTACTAAAGAATTTTTAGTTTTGCCTCTATGGCACATAAGTTTTTGCAGCTCGTTCTCTGGTTTAGTGGTCCTGGTTGGGGATTCTTGAACCAGCAGTATTACGCCATCAATGACCTCAACCACTAGCTGATCTAACCTAACTCATTTCAAGTCAACCTGGTTTTCATGAGTAATAATTGACGTTTACTCGAAATCGAAAACATCGCTTAATTTGTTTAGTAACCTTTTTTAACAAAGAGACCGACGAACCACATATAACCTTTTAATGTCCTGCAATTGAGACTAGTCAGTCTTGCTACTAATTAAGTTTTCTTTAACCAACCAGTTCTGCAACTTAAAAGAAAAAGCAAATAGTACTATGCAAAATGTATCCATAAAACACAACTCTTGTTCAGGTTTTAACGCCACTGCTCAAAATGTACCCAAATACGATGCCGTTTCTGGTTCTTATCAATGTACTAAGAATTCGAATGTTGTTGTCCACACATGGAACACCTAATCCATGTGTCTTTATTACATTTTGCAGTCACCGTACGCGTTTTGTATCTTTTTGGTATTTTTTTAAATTTATTCTTCTTTCTCTTTTTCTTTTTTGTATTATTGTGTGATCTTTTCAAAGTGTTGTCATTTATACAGGCCTATCTAGATCAACACTTTATTCCATAATTTAGGACCCCACGGCAATTTCAAATTGCTCTGACGCGTCGCTTCCTCACCCAATTATAATCTTCTTGTAGCAAATTTCTAATTATAACCTTAATTTTTGGAGAGTTTAGTATTTATTAAAGTGCTAATGACCCATAACAAAGAAAAGTATGAGAGTAGTGAGAGGCGATGAATCCGGAAATGTAAACGCATGTCAGGTTAATGTTTTACTTTTTGATAGCTACACGTAAGTTTTTTTTTCTTCTTCTGATTACTTTTGGATCCTTCTACAATATTTTCCTTCTTTTTTGCCAAATGAGTAGAGAGATTCATTAAAAGCCAAAAATTGAGTATTACGACTGAAGTTTTGCTTCTGTCCAGAAATTGAAGTTACATAAAAGAGAAAAAAAACATTCGAAAATGCCAAAGAAATTGAATTGAGCTTCCAAACGAATTTGATTTTACCATCAGGAAGGGTCCCTTCTTCATCCTCTAGCAACTTTAAAGGACATACATCCATGATACAACAGCCCAAAAGAATGAAAAGATAAAACAATATTATTCCTTTATTTGAATAATAGAGGCATATAAGTTACTTTTTGATGGCCGATTTTTTGTTAGTGAATTATCTTCGTTTCGAAGTTTAATGCTATTCTTCAAGTCACATATTGAATCTAGGCTGTTTATTGGGTTCTTTTTTTTTTTTTTAACGTTTGGATTTATTATTTATTATAAATTATGAGAACTGTTACATAGGCGATTCTACAACGGACAATTCCTTCCGACCCTTATTAGATCTACGACAGACGACACTTCCTTCTTCATATTCTTGACGGACACCTTCAATGATCCACGACCTGACGACACTTTTCTCTCTGCGTAGAATCCTGGCGAACGGGTATAATTGTACATCGCTGAAGATCTCCTGCACATTTGCCTCCATTAATCTGCAAATTTATCGTAGTACCTAGGACTCGAACCCCAGAACTCTTGGTGTAAAAGCATTAATTAACCCTTGGTCAACCAATGAGCCAGGGCTTCCACAATTTATTGGGTTCTCTTAGTTTTGTTTATTTTTTCCAACGTGAGTCTGATTTTTACTAATTGAATAGAGAATAATTACACTAAGATATATGTATGTATTTCTGTCTCCATTGAATAATTGGAAGACCTTATCTTCGGTCCTTTAATGCACATGTGACATTTGACTGAAAGTATTATACAGTAAGGAAGACTCAAATCCAACTATACAAACCGATATATATGGTATTAGTAGTATTACAGATTTACAGTATTACTGGTCAACACTAACAAAAAAAAGAAAAAGAAAAAAAAGTTCATCTACATACAGATACAGTACACCAGTCAAAAAAAAATGGAAGAAGTTTTTTTTTACTAAAATAGAAGAATTATCCAATTATTCTCTTTTCAAAACTAGAGATAATTTGTTGTTTTTATCTTAATATGTGACTTTTCTTTTCTTTTCCTTTTTTTTTTTTTTTTTTTCATTTACTCTACTTTTTTAACCACTCACACCCATAGTAATCTCTATTTACCACAGTTTTTTTTTTGGTATGGATGTAAAATTTTATTCTGACAAAAACTTTTGGTACAAATACAATAAATGCATCCTTTAGCTTAATGTTTTGAGAGATTAGAAACAGTTTTTATACATCAAAAACATTTACAGAGTGAAATCTTTTAAGACAACAAAATAAAATCCGCTAGGTATGTCCACATATTTTCCCTTTCAAAACAGTCGGTAATCAGTTCCCACCAACGATAACAAAGTTGAAAAATCCAAATTGTAATCCAATATCTAAAAAAGTTTACCTTACCACAAATAATCGGTTTGTTTCTAATTAAATTGTTTTTTGGGCTCATATAAAAAAAATGGCACCCAGTTGCTTAGCCATGTGGATTGTGGGGAGACAAATACACATTTCAAAGTGAACACAGAGTCGCTCGTGGGTCCAGCCACCGACACTGACCTTTGTTTTCTTCTCGCTTATTCGTTTTCTCTATAAATCTCTCTCTCTTACTGTAATAAACCTCTTTTTAATACGTGCCGACTCCTCTACATAAACTCTACACACAAATCTGTGTCTCAAATAGAGAGAGAGAGAGAGACCACGCCAAAAATACCTTTCTTATTTCACCGGTTTTCATACCAAAAAAATGGCGGCCAATGCCTCATTCGCCGCCGCATTATTCATCGGACTCTCGCTTCTCTTCGCCGTCGTGGCGGAAGATCCGTACAGATTCTTCGAATGGAACATCACTTACGGCGATATCTACCCACTCGGAGTTCGCCAACAGGTACTGATCATTCTCTCGTACTGATATCAGTTTAGTTAATTCCCGGTTTGGTTTATAGACCCGGTTGTTAATAATCTTTGGATCTCGCTGCATTTTCCGGTTTAGGGAATACTGATCAACGGGCAGTTTCCGGGACCGGACATTCACTCAGTTACTAATGATAATCTCATCATTAACGTCTACAATAGCCTCGACGAACCTTTCCTCCTTTCATGGTAACTATTTCTAAATCTTGTTCTAAATCTAAACCAAATTTCAAATCAACAAATTTTAAGTTTAATTCGATATTTTGGTCCCTATAATATTGAATTCTGTCGTTGTCGATTGATAGTAGTGGCTAGGTGTAGTAGTTATTTTTTCTTTTTCTCGTGGATAGTATTTCATGTCCTTTTTCAAAACAGTGATGTAAAAATAAAAACGTGTTTAAAAAAAAAATAACTGTGGTACGTAAAGATTTGGTTTTTGGCCACACCTTATGTCGGACTCGGTCCACGTAATACTGTAATTAATTTATCCACAACGCGACATGATTAGTTGGGTGATTACGGTTAAATTCAATTACATCATATATTATTGTATAGTTTTCTGACTTTTGCCTAGCTTTTATATGCATGACAATTTCTGGACAGTGACTACATAATTTAAAACATTTACATGTGGGAAAACGGTCCACCTTACCAAAATTATTAGCTGTACACTTCTACGTTTGAGTTAACTTTTTATTTCCATGGTAGCACCCTTTTTCAGGGGCATAATAGTTTGGGGTAAAATTGATTACTGCAGAATTTTAAGGGGCAAGATTAACAATTCATGATAGTTTTGGGGTTAAACATAAATATTTTGGAAAAAAATCGCAGGAATGGAATTCAGCAGAGGAGGAACTCTTTCGTCGATGGAGTGTATGGAACGACATGTCCAATTCCGCCGGGGAAGAACTACACTTACATTCTTCAGATGAAGGATCAGATCGGAAGTTTCTACTACTTCCCTTCTCTCGGTTTCCACAAAGCCGCCGGTGGATTTGGCGGTATCCGTATTCTCAGTCGCCCGAGAATCCCCGTCCCTTTCCCTGATCCCGCCGGAGATACCACCGTCCTTATCGGCGACTGGTACAAATCAAACCACACGGTAATTATTAGAACCATGTGATCTGATTTTCTCATTAACTTCATCAAATGAACTTAAAAGTGTTTATATACAAGATGCATAAGCTTAAAACAGAGTAGCTTAAAACAGAGTGAAACAGAGTAACTAACTCCATAACGGACTTCAACTTATTTTCAATTTTGTGTGAAAATTGGTTTGTGTAGGATTTGAGGGCACAGCTTGATAGTGGTAAGAAGCTTCCTTTACCAGATGGTATCCTCATCAATGGTCGTTCAAGTGGTGCCACTCTCAATGTTGAACAAGGTTTCTTTTAACCCTTCCTCTTTTTGAGTTCTGATTGATTGAGGCATTACTAGAGTTTACACTGATGATGTGAGTTCTTCTTCTTCTTCTTCTTCTTCAGGTAAGACATACAGGTTGAGAATATCAAATGTTGGGTTACAAGACTCTCTCAACTTCCGCATTCAAGACCATAAGATGAAAGTGATCGAAGTCGAAGGGACACATACCCTTCAGACTACTTTCTCTTCGCTAGATGTTCATGTTGGCCAATCTTACTCGGTCCTTGTAACTGCGGATCAAACTCCTCGAGATTATTACGTGGTCGTCTCTTCTCGGTTTACCTCTAATGTCCTCACCACCACGGGTATTCTCCGTTACAGTAACTCTGCTGGTGCTGTTTCTGGACCTATTCCCGGTGGACCAACCATTCAAATTGACTGGTCCTTGAACCAGGCTCGAGCCATCAGGTATACTAACTGTGCTCATAAAAAAGCTTCTTGTAGGATTTGGTTGCTTGTGCCTAAAAGTTTTGATTTGTTATGTTTGTTTGTTGTAGGACTAACCTTACAGCGAGCGGACCAAGACCGAATCCACAAGGATCATACCACTACGGTATGATAAACACTACAAGAACAATCAGACTTGCTAGCTCTGCTGGTCAGGTCGATGGGAAACAACGATACGCTGTGAACAGTGTATCATTCAAACCAGCAGACACTCCTCTTAAAATCGCGGACTACTTCAAGATTGACGGTGTTTACAGAAGTGGAAGCATACAATACCAACCCACTGGTGGAGGAATATACCTAGACACATCTGTTATGCAAGTTGACTACAGAACCTTTGTGGAGATTGTTTTCGAAAACTCTGAAGATATTGTCCAGAGCTGGCATCTTGATGGTTACTCTTTCTGGGTTGTTGGGTAAGTTTCATTCTTCCATTCATAAAAAAAGAGTTCTTGATCTTGATCGCTATAAGAAATTGGACTAAAGATGGTTCTTCTGATACAGAATGGACGGTGGGCAGTGGAGTCCAGACAGTAGGAACGAGTACAATCTACGCGATGCAGTCGCTCGCTGCACCGTGCAGGTAAACCACAGCTTCCGCATACTAAAGCCATAATGTAATCGTGTTTTTCGTCAAATGTGAACCGTTTGATTAACATTCATATACAGGTATATCCGAGCTCATGGACAGCTATACTAATAGCACTCGACAACGTAGGAATGTGGAACCTAAGATCCGAGTTCTGGGCGAGGCAATACTTAGGACAACAGTTGTATTTACGTGTCTACACACCCTCGACTTCTCTCAGAGATGAATATCCAATCCCCAAGAACGCTCTTCTCTGCGGTAGAGCCAGTGGTCGCCGCACCAGACCGCTTTGAGCGTGCGGTTAGATAGAGAGATTACGGAGAGATGGTCAGCCAAACCAGCTGACGCGTTCTGGAGGCGGGTTTCTTGTTTTACACATTCTTCATTTTGCTAATGAATGAAAAGAGTTTGGTAAAATCAGTATATCAGTTTGTAACGATCTCAGCTCGAGGTCTCATTCTTATATTCTTTCTTTTTCTATGGAGCGAAACTTTTATTCAATATAATTCTACAGTTTCATCGTAAAGCTTATATATCCTCAACAGTGTTACAGTTTGATACGATTGAGGTTGTTACTGGTTAGTAGACTCAAGAGTATCATGGCCAAATGTTAGATGCTCCCAGTGGGGTCTTGCTGAACCACTATGGTATGGTCTAACCAAAGCAAGTAAGAAGCATATATCCCATTTAAAGTATCATTGCGCCTTAGGATACTACTCAAAGATTCATAATTTAAAACATATCATCTTATCCACATCGTCTAACGTGGCCGATAACTTATCTAATTCCTTGGCTTTCTCCACCTGAAAGTATCATTGTTCCTTTTTTTTTTTTTTTTTTTGTCAAACAGCTATTATTAATGTTCTAGTATACAATTTGCGACCGTACTTAATAATTTGATCGTGTGTGTTATATAGAATAAGACCCAAAAAAAAAAAAAATCCTATATCCATCTTATGTATAAGAAAAGCGACGTCGTTTACTCTCTGTATATAGAGAAAACGACTTATCTAAACGTTGAACACTGAAAGGAGAAAAATCAGCTGGGACACGGAAGCTGAGCTCTAATCCTGATCGGAGATGGCGACTACCGATTCTGAATTCAATTCTGATCTTCTTCTCGCTCACAAGCTTCCCGAGGTTTGTTTTCGTTTCTTCATTCTTATTGATTTCTGATCAGATCTTTCGGTGATCGAGCCAAAACTTCTCTGTAATCGCACTCTCTTTGATCGCCTTTTTTTTCCTTCTGGTTTTGCTCACAGACGCGATACACCTACAACGAAAGGTTTTCATCTTCACTCTTCGTGTTTCTCTCCCTTCTCTTGTTTTTGTGTGTATGATAGAAAGTTGAAGGAGATTAGGAAATTGAAAAAATTAAGGAAAGAGATCGATGAAGAATTTGATTTTTTCACTTGTGTAAAATAGAGATGTAGCAATCTATGCTTTGGGAATCGGCGCTTGTGGCCAAGATGCTGTTGATTCCGATGAGCTCAAGTTTGTGTATCACAGAAACGGCCAGGATTTGATCCAGGTATCTCTCAATGATTGATCTGGATTTAGCTATGTTTATTTATTTATTTGAGTAATCGTTGTTCTTTGCTTTCAATTATAGGTCTTACCAACTTTTGCTTCACTATTCACACTTGGATCTTTGACAGAAGGTCTGGATTTGCCAGGTTTTAAGTAAGCAAAAATGTTCTGTTTTATGTGTATTCATTGTGGTTTTATATGAGAAAGCTCCAAAGACATGAAGATGTTGTTGTATCTTGTCTGCAGATACGATCCTAGTCTCTTGTTGCATGGACAGCAGTACATTGAAATATACAGGCCATTACCTTCCAAGGCTTATGTAAGTAGCCTTTACCTGTATATAGGAACTGTTTTTGATAATTAGGCACTGTACCCTTATACTGATTGGTTTTAGAGGACCGTGGGAATTAGATCTTCAAGAACTTTCTGATTGGTTTTTCTTCTATATCCAAAGTGGCCTTTGCTTAATTTTTCTGAATTGATCTTGTTTGTGTTGGCGCAGTTAGTTAACAAAGTAAGCCTCGCTGGATTGCAAGATAAAGGTACTTGGTACTGCTGTTTCTGTTTTGTGTGACTCCAATTTTAAGCAGAAAACTAACTACTACAGAGAACTAAAAGTTGACTTTTAAATTGATCATCTTTTTTTCTCTCTGATGGCAATCTTTTAGGTAAAGCAGCTATCCTTGAATTAGAAACCAGAAGTTACGAGGAAGGGTCAGGGGAACTGTTATGCATGAATAGGTAAATTACGTCTCTGTAAGTACTTATTCTGGGAAATTAAGTTTGGACACTCGTGAACTAAACTTGGGACTTTCTCTGCAGGACGACTGTATTTCTAAGAGGTGCTGGTGGTTTCTCAAATTCATCTCAACCATTTTCTTACAAAAACTATCCAAGTAACCAGGGCTTAGCTGTGAAAATCCCACAAAGACAACCTTTGACAGTGTGCGAAGAGCGCACCCAACCATCGCAGGCAAGTTAATCAAAAACTTATTTGGATTTGTTTTGTGCTTGATTTGGTGTACTTGTGATATTCATTTAAGTTGTTTATGGTCCCTTTAACGCCTAGTTGTTTACTTTATCTGACCCTCTGGTTTATATTTCCTGGCAGGCATTGCTTTATAGGCTGTCTGGTGACTATAACCCTCTGCATTCAGATCCAGAATTTGCAAAACTTGCCGGGTTAGTGAACCACTTATATAGCTTCTCATTCAGGCTTCTCATTCAGTCATTTTCATGCTAGATCATAGCTTCCTAGTTCGTTTTTTTCTTCTTACATAGCAACGTTTTAATTCAATAATTCGGAGGATATAACCATAAACGGCTTCGGCAACATTTTTCTGCAAGAAATGAATCTTAAGAAGTTCCATCATAGTTTTGAGCTATCAATGCTAACTTGTACTATTCTTTTGATGGTATACGAAAGCTCTTGTGTCAAAGAAGTTTTGTTATTTGAGCCCAACAGATTAAAATGTTTCAAATCCCTCATTATTCATTGTATTACTCAAGGCATTACATGGAATCTTTGGGTAGTAGTTACCACTTAAATGTTTTTTTTTTCCTTTCTTCCAAAACTTGCACATCACTGCCACACGACTGACACTTGTTTCATTGAAGATTCCCACGCCCGATATTGCATGGGCTATGCACACTCGGGTTTGCAATCAAGGCAATCATCAAGTGTGTTTGCAAGGGTGACCCAACTGCTGTCAAAACCATATCTGGACGATTCCTCACGACTGTTTTTCCTGGCGAAACTCTAATAACCGAAATGTGGCTTGAAGGCTTGAGGTAGAACTCTCTCTCTCTCTCTCTCTCTCACTCCCTCCCTTGTATTGTTCATTGGTAATATATTACATAGATTATCCATATTATTGTTTTAAGTAAAACTTGAACTTAGCTTTTCATGTTTTCACAGGGTTATATATCAGACGAAAGTGAAGGAAAGGAACAAAACCGTGTTAGCTGGTTATGTTGATATTCGCGGTTTATCTTCGTCACTTTAGAATGTTAGGTCCTTAGCTTCTTCTACCAGACGAAAGGCAATAAAAATGTCAGAAGACTCTTGATGTTTGCTTGGCGTAAAGAGTCATTATTAATATACTTAATTTTTAAATGTACATTATATTGAAACATATTGGGTTGATAATACTTTTTGAAAAAACTTTAAAATTAAATCTAAATACGTGAAAACAGGTTGAACTTATGACACCACAAGACTTGAACCAAAAAGACGAGATGCTAAGTCTAACCGTTTTCACGTATTTAAATTTAATATTTAAGTTTGAAAATACTTTGTATAATAAAAAACTTTTAGCTAAAAAATATATCAAAACGATTTACTTCAAACATTATTTTTGAAAAAAACCTTAAAATTAAATGTAAATACCTGAAAACATGTTGAACTTGTGACACTAAAAGACTTACGGACCAAAAAGACGGGATGATAAGTCTAACAGTTTTCATGTATTTAAATTTAACATTTAAGTTTGAAAATATTTTGTATAATAAAAAAACTTTTAGCTACAAAATATATCTAAAAGATTTACTTAAAACATTTTTTTTGAAAAAACCTTAAAATTAAATCTAAATACGTGAAAACATGTTGAACTTATGACACCATAAGACTTACGGACCAAAAGAACGGGATGCTAAGTCTAACCGTTTTCACGCATTTAAATTTAATATTTAAGTTTGAAAATATTTTGTATAAGAAAAAACTTTTAGCTAAAAAATATATCAAAACTATTTACTTCAAAAATTATTTTTGAAAAATCCTTATGTATTTAGCTACAAAATATATCTAAACGATTTACTTAAAACATTTTTTTTTGAAAAAACCTTAAAATTAAATCTAAATACGTGAAAACATGTTGGAACACTCTGCCTCCGTCACCACCCAGATCCAACCTCGTTGTCTCTGTGTCGGTCACCGGAAATTTTTTCCGTTTTGTAACTGTGGGCTCTTGTATTTCTCAGGTCCAAGCCCAATTGGGATGGCCTTTTATAATTAATATATAAGTTTTTTGGTTAAAAAAAAAAAAAAAAAAAAAAAAAAAAACATGTTGAACTTATGACACAACAAAACTTACGAACCAAAAAGACGGGATGCTAAGTCTAACCGTTTTCATGTATTTAAATTTAACATTTAAGTTTGAAAATATTTTGTGTAATAAAAAACTTTTAGCTACAAAATATATCTAAACGATTTACTTAAAACATTTTTTTGAAAAAACCTTAAAATTAAATCTAAATACGTGAAAACATGTTAAACTTATGACATCACAAGACTTACGGACGAAAAGGACGGGATGTTAAGTCTAACCGTTTTCATGTTTTTAAATTTAACATTTAAGTTTGAAAATATTTTGTGTAATAAAAAACTTTTAGCTACAAAATATATCTAAACGATTTACATAAAACATTTTTTTTGAAAAAAACTTAAAATTAAATCTAAATACGTGAAACATGTTGAACTTATAACACCACAAGATTTACGGACCAAAATGACGGGATGCTAAGTCTAACTGTTTTCACGCATCTAAATTTAACATTTAAGTTTGAAAATATTTTATATAATAAAAAAATTTTAGCTAGAAAATATATGTAAACGATTTACTTAAATATTTTTTCTGAAAAATCCTTAAAATTAAATTTAAAACCCTTACTTAAATATTTACTTAATTTAACATTTAAGTTTGAAAATTAAACGATTTACGTTATGGAGTCTAGCGCAGCAGGTTAGCTAGACTCTATAACGTACGCATTTTTATTGGTCTATTTTCCGTGAATTATTTAATTAAAAATGAAAATTAATTTTCTCCCCAAATTCTTTAATTTTTGGGTTCCATTCCGCCAAAAAAGCGAAGAGAGGGTTTTACGACGATACAACTCTTCCTCGAAATCAAGGGTTTAGGGTTTCAAATGTTTCTGATTCACCTTATGGGGCTCGAACGATCTAATCATGGTTCTGGGTTTTTGGTTGAGATTCAATTGTGTGTTCACTCAACTGAATTCTGTTCCTTATAGCAAAGGATCTAAAGAAACATTGCTTGTTTTTTAATGACATGGTTTAGGGTTGCACATTATGGTGAACTTGATGCTGAGCTATCGATATGGAACAGCTCTCCTGGAAAGGCTCAAGCTGAAGCTGATCCACTTGGTAACATACCCAAGAAAGAAGGTGAAGTTCAGCAGGAGTCCAGCAATGGTGAATCTTTGGCTCCATCTGTTGTTTCTAGTAACCCAGAGAGACAAGGGAGTTCACGTGGGCAAGAAGGTACGGAAAATTGGGAATTGTTCTTGTTTAAGCTCATGGGTGTTGATGCTTCTGCTTCTTTGTTTTGCTGACTTCTCTTTTTCCCTCATGCATAGGTTCTGGTGGTAAAGACCAAGGAGAGGATGGTGAAGATTGTCATGATGATGACATATCTGATGCTGATGCTGATGAAGATGAGTCTGATTTGGATATGGCCTGGAAAATGCTGGACATTGCAATGGCTATTACTGACAAACAGCCTACTGATACAATGGAAAAATTTGATATACTCTGTTCGCTGGCTGAAATTTCTTTGGAAAGAGGTATTTTCTTTTTTCCTTTCACATTTGCTTTGTCTTATTTTCTTTTTGATGGCCGTCACAATTTCCTGAATTGGTTAGTTGTATCGTTATGTGTTGTAGAGGGACGCAAAATGCGAATGCCGAAATGCGTATAGGATAAAGCAAAATTCATTGAACAAAATCCTTTTTGGGTGAAGAAAAAAAAAAAAAAAAAAAAAAAAAAATCCTTTTTGGGTGTCAATTAAAAACTGAAAAATGTGTCCCAAGCCTGTGTTTATATGTAACTGTCTGTCACTAACTCATACAAGGTCCTTTTTTGGACAGAACAATTGAGAAAAGATATTTGGTGCCTGTAGGTAAAGGAATTGTTTTACTCCGTCCATGCAGCAGTCACCATCTTTGCCATGAACGAATACCGATCAGCAGCTTCATCAATCTGATGAACATCTCAATATCAGTTAACCATGGGAAAATGTATGTTATATATAATGTAAAACCTAAGAAACGATAATTTTTTTTCATTACCATCTTTTGGGTTGGGCGACCGGCACCATGGCCAGCCTTTACTTCAATACGACCAATTATGGGGTTCGTCTGAGGACTATTCTCTAAGCTTGTGCACAGCACGTGCTGCAACGTCTGCAAATGTGTACGAGTTTGAACAATCTGCTGGCTACTTAAGGTAAGATTAAAAATAAATTAACATTAAAGAAATAAAGTCTGGAAACAGACCGCAAGCAACTTCAAAGAGTGAAGTGGCACAACTCTGTCATCGTGATCAGCAGTCAATAGCATGGTTGATGGATACTGAATGAATTGATCGGTTTGTTGCTCCCATGGCCTCTTCACATTGTGCAGAGGCGAGTACCTTTTTACATTCACACCCAGATTTTAACTTTGTATCAGCATTGGGAAACAAATCAATACAACATCATATCATACGTTAATATACTTACTTTATCAGCCAATGAAACTCCTCTTCATTCTCGGAGCAACCATAATCAGATGTCCAGGCATGACCTATACATACGTAACACCTCAACTATATATACATTATGCAAAAAAAAAAAAAACAAACAAACAAAAAAATTGCAGATAACTGAACTCACTCACCTATAGTGAACTTGTGAAACCGTAGCATGTCCATGACGCCCACATGAGCTAAAGCACACCCAAAAAGGTCTGGCCTCTGTGCAGCAGAATTGAAAATTTTACGAATAAGTGTGGCAACTAATTGAAATGAAATTTGCAATTAGCTTTATAAATATACACAGACTTGCCTGATTTATGCAAGCACCGATTAGGAGTCCACCATTGCTGCCGCCTTCAATACACAGCTTGCTCGGCTGTGTATAACCAGCGGACACGAGATACTCTGCCCCAGAAATAAAGTCATCGAAACAGTTCTGCTTTTTGGCAAGTGAACCTGCTTTGTGCCATTCCTCACCATACTCCCCACCACCCCGAATATTTGAAACGCAGAAAACAACACCGAGATGCTTGCTAAGCACAATGCGGCTGGCACTGAAAGACGGTGTTATGCTTATGTTAAACCCGCCATATGCATAGAGCAAACATGGGTGTGATCCATCAAGCTTAATATCCTTTTTCGCCACAATAAACATTGGTATCTTTGTTCCATCTTTGCTGGGATAGAAGACCTATAAAGAGGAGCAGAAGAGACTTTAACATATGCAAAGTAAAAGTAAATTATGAAAGAGACAGGAATATCCACTACAAGAGAGTGTGTAACCTGAATGGCTTGAAATGCTTCCCTGTCAAATCCGGGTACAGTAACCTCCCGGAATACCTTAACTTCTGGAGATTCATTGGCTAAGTCACACTTGTAAATCACACCAGGAGTGAGGAAGCTAGTAAAGCTAAAGAAAAAGGTATTGTCCTTGCGCCGAGCAGAAACATCAGATACTGAACCAATATCTAGAGGTAACTGGTGAAGCAATGAACCAGATTTCAAGTCCCTAATTTGCAGAATATGCTTTACATCGCTCATGTAGCATGCGACCAGATGATTCCCATTGACTGCACAAGCTGATGCTAAGACATCCTTCTCGTGTTCTTCAACAACATCAGTCCAACTGTTTGGTTCCTTTAGATCAACCCGGACTAATTTGTACTTAGGGGCATCTTTATTTGTCAAGAAAGTAAACAGAGTCTCATCATTTGAGATAACACTATATTGAGCGTCAAACGTGTCAACAAGCTTAATGAATGGAAGAAAACTGCTGCTTCCTCTGAAACTCTCAAGACCTCCCGAAAATGAAGTCATATCGCAGTAGTATAATTTGTTGACTGGGTCACAACTCTCTCCAATGCTCATGAACAGATACTGCAAGAAGAAACAACATTATGAGATTAGACCTAAAACTAAGAATCCAAGTTTCAGTCTACAAAACTAGGTAAAACAGTTTGAAGTCATGCCCATCATTTAGAAAAAGGGAAAGGATCAAAATGATTTTCCGACAGTATTTACAGAAAAAAAAAATTGAGGATTAAGAGCGTAATCAAAGTTAAAAGAACCCAGTGTTACCTTCCCATCGTCAGTGACTTCAGCTCCGAACATATATTTGGGATTCTCATGATCTCGCCAGCATAAGATATCTTGAGATTGATCTGTCCCAAGGAAATGGTAATACAGCTCATGATAAAGGTTAGAATTCGTCTCAGTGCCAGCATCAATATCCTCTCCTTCTCTGCAAAAGACAAATAAAATTGTTAGAGTAACTTAGCTATCTTAACTATATTGAAAGGCTTCTACCAACACATCTTGTACTTACTTGGGAGCTGGGTAGCGACCATAGAAAAATCCTTTACTGTCGTGCGTCCATGTAATGCCGGTAAACTTAACCTGTTCCACGAGAGGATCATAAATATATCAGAAATCTTGACGGTAGAAGTTTATTGATCAACCCCACTAATCAGTACCATCTTAAAGACCATACCCATGATAAAACATCAGGCTCCACTTTCTTATCCTCGATATTCATCAGCTTAATGGTCACCCAGTCGCTACCACTTGAACTAAGACCATAGGCCAAGTACTTAGCATCCTCGCTGACAGAAAAGGTGTTTAAGGCCACAGTTCCATCGTCACTAAGAGTGTTTGGATCAAGCAAAACCTCTGGCTCAGCATCCAGATCATCCTGAACTCGAATGCAACAAAATTCAATGAGTAAACAACGCTAGAAAATGCATGTATGTACTGATACGAAAGCCATGGCTCTCAACAAATACCTGCATATAAAGCACACTTTGGGCCTGTAGACCGGTGTTATGGAAGTAAAAGTACTTATCCCCCTGCCTGAACGGAGAATCGTAACGCGGATGATCAATAAGTTTCGTTATATTCTGACGGAGCTTCTCCTTGGTTTCGCACTTCTCAAGCACAGAATCTGTCAATTTCACTTGGTTCTGCACAAACTCCTTTACTTCTTCAGCATCAGGATCCTCTAACCTAGCAAAAAACAATCCAGAATGACAAATTCAACGCAAAAGCATAGCAAAAATGAACAAATCACACAAAATCTCCAACAATTAAGGAATTAATCTTCAGGTCAATCGCCAAGTCAAATCCAATGTCTGCTTATTCCTCAGAGAGCGATATGCAGAAAATTCAAATCCCATTTGGACCATTACAAAAACCTAAACGCAAGAGAGAAATTGCAGCTGGAAACGAGCTCTTACCAACGGTACGGATCTCCGATCTTAACGCCGTGATAGTTATCGACGACGGAATCACCACGCCGAGTCGCAGGGTAATGTAATCGCTCGCCTAACACCGAAGAAGATCCCATAATCGCAGAGCTCGAACAACAAAAACAACGAGAAACAGAATCGGGTCGATTGGAGAAGGTTTCGTTTAGGAGAAGAAAAGAGGAGAGAGATGATTGGCGTAATGTATTTATACGGAGGCGGCGCGTGATTGTTGGGACGGTAACAAACGCGAAAACGTGAGAACGCGCGTGACTTGCAAACGCTGTGAGCATCGGTTTTTCTCTCTACCTCTTCTTCTTCTTCTCCGAGATTATCGATAATATGTCGTCAACATGGTTTCGTCGTTCTATCGAGTACTTATGGATATGGGACCACAATTTAATCAAATATGTTCTCATTCAAAAATATATTTATATAGAGTCTTTTTTATTTATTTAATCAACTTGACTAAGATACCTGTGATTGACTGATTGGTAGGTAAACTTTTCAAAATTTTATATCCACTGCCAAGTGCCAACTATATATATATATTAGGTTTTTCACTTAAGAAAACATCTTGATCAGCGACTAATTCATATGTTTTAACATTTGATTATTGATTATAGTATGCGAAAATGATGCATAATTGCATAGCTCCTGATCTTCTACGGAAAATAATAGCTCAAGCAGCAGTGATTTATAACATTTGGTGACAACGGAATAATGTTTTGCACAACTCAATTGGTTTGTCCCCTGCTAGGCGAAGCGGTGGAGTGCCGCACCCTAGATGGCGAGAGTCCAGTAGCCGAAAGCATCACTAGCTTATGCTCTGACCCGAGTAGCATGGGGCACGTGCAGAGCCGTCCCTGAAGTTTTGGTGGCCACAAACAAATTTTTTTTTTTGGCTGATATTCCCTTTGAAAAAAAGGGAAAAAAAAATCTCTTTTGATGGGGATCGAACCTGCGACCAAATCTTTGTGTGGCTAGTATGTTTCCAGCTGAACTAAAGGATTTTCAAAGAAAAATGGGGCCGATTTAGTATATAAATATATTGGGGCCGCAAGCACCAGCTTTGGTGGCTTGTACTCCTGGCCGGCTCTGGGCACGTGTAACTTCGCAACGTAATCTCTTCTAGACGAAATCGAAAGCGTTGGCAAAAGTTAATGCTCGGATTCGCTAATCACCTCAAATATTTCTCAATTCTATTGTAGCATTGTTTTTATTCTTTTTGCTTTGGCTACTCTTTAGGTAGGTACTACTCTTTTGTAAAATCTAATTTTAATTTATAATAATATTAACATATTTAGCCAAAAAAATTGCATAAATTGCATAGCATTTTATACCAAGTTTAAAGCCTTTTGGGCTGAAACTTTATAATATAATTATGAAGTCTAGACCTGCTGAATAAACTTGAGCCCAACATAAAGCCCAATAAGCTCTCGTTTTCTTCACGAGTCAAACTTTTCCATAAATGTAAACAATTGCAACAGATTCTTTTCACCGTTTAGGAGGAAACAAAAGAACATTTTTTTCTTCTTTATTCTAGAAAGTAGGTTTTGGACTACTGCATTTGTTTTCTTTAAGAGTCTGTATTACGCAGAATAATAATCATACGCTACACTACGGAAACATAATTACTGGAGTTTTTGTGAATTGACCGAACAAAAATAAAAATAAAAAAAATTACAAGGTAAAGCAACTTTGACCTACATAAACGAGAACGGAAATTTGGGAGTCACGCGCATAATTAAATCGCGTTTGGAGATTTGCCTTGAAAGGATAATTTAAATGCTACTGACACACTTCCAATGATGAGGTTACTAGGGAAAGTTCAAGTTGAATTCTTATTTTCTTTTATTTTTTCTTTGACGTAGAGCACTGTAATTTTTCATATTATTTAAATCCGTAGAACTATACTATAGGCACATTAAAGACGTCGAGCATTATACAATGGTTACTTTCTCAACGTTAAAATCCTTGTTTAACCGGGGAAAAAAACCCCTTAAAATCTAATAATCGTAACAATAGTAAGAGCACTGACAAAAGTCCTATTGTAAACTTGATTTTGCTTTCATTTATCCCCCATAAAATAACAGCTAGTTTCTTAGTTAATCAAAATACAAGAAAAGTTGCAAATCATTTTGGTACCATCTAAAACCTAATTAATCAAAAAATCAACATAAAGAAACACAACATTGTCGGAATCGTCATATCTCGGCATTCATACCTCAATTGAAAGTCCTGAAGTTAGAATACATGCTTACATCAATACATCATATAGAAACATGCGACTATACATGAGTATATATTATTATATATACACAATCCGACTTTAACAAAAGAAACATCATAATAAAGCCTAAGAAAATACTACATCTATTTTAAGATTGAACTTGATATTTCTCCAACCATTTATCAGATTAAACTCATCAGATAATATATAAACAAAAAAAAAATCACTTGCTAATAGCCTATATATATAGATTCCAACTTAAAAGAAAACAAGACATCATAATAAATAACATTGTGTGGGCTTCACAAACATAGAAAGGGAAGAGTAAGTTATTAAAAAAAAAAAAGAAAAAGGGAAGAGTAAATTCTCCTTTTCATTACCATATTCTCCTATGATTTCAATTTACCTGTGCCTTTATATGGAGTAATGGGTCCTCTTTCTTTATGCATAATTTACCTTTCCTAGATGATGTAAACGTCTCAAACGCCACCACTCTGAAATCTCACATTTGTCAACGCCGTTGCAAATTAAAAGATGTTGAGAACTTCTTACAATCAAATGTGAATGTGATCCATCTTTGAAACACCATCGGATTAGAGTCTCGATCAAAGAAAGCATAAAACCTTTAAGAGATAAATCAAAGGAGATAGCAAATGACAAATGAAATTGACTTACTCAAGAACAAGTAATGATCACACATTAAAAAAAATGAGAGTAGATTCGAGATAATACCCGGTTTTCTTCAGAATTAGATCTTAGAATTCAACAAATGATCTTGATCACCAAGAGCCAACGTCTCATATCTTGAAAATATCAAATCATGAGGGGTTTTACAAAGAAACCCTAACAGATCTCTGTTGGCAATATGCCCACCTCCCCTCACAAGACAGCGCTCATACATATACATATAGAGAGAGGAGGTGGACAGAATGCCAAAGATCTCTGTAAGAGACTCTTTTGTCAAACCCGCATGATCAAAAAAGGTTAAAGATCCAAAAAACTTCACTCATTTCCTTTCTGTCGAATGTAATATTGAGAGGTACTCACACATTAAGGAGCAAAAAGGGTTATCTGTAGAGAGAAAAGCTACAGAGAGAACATTTAGATGAGAAGCGAACGGTGAGAATATTTATGAGATTGAGAAAGAGGCAGATGGGTTTCTCTTAATGATGGTGATGTACAGTTGTTGTTTGTAGCAGGAAAATTTATGAACCAAGACTTAAATAAAAGAATAAAAGAAAAATACAAAAAATAAAAAAACGAAACCCTAGATTCTGTTGTCACAAAGCTACGGAGAAGATCGAACAACAATCGTGTCTCGAGAGGTGGAATTTTTGCTGGATGGGTTTAATCAAATGAGAGAAGAGATCAAGTTTAAGATTCGGATTTGAAAAGACATAAGATCTAACAACTATGAACAGAAAAACAGTGAAGAAAGAGAGACTGGAGAAAACGTGGAAGAAACAATGAAAATAGAAGAAACTCAATGAGTTTTCTCGGGAAAACAAGTAAATAATAGGGGATTAAAGGATAACGCAATCTTTCTTCTCTCTCAATAAAATTCTTACTTTTCCAAAGTCCTAATGATATAAGCGAAACCCAATAAATTTTCTAGGGATTTTTTTGTTTTCTCTTGCTTCTAGCATCAACTGTCAAAAGGAAATTCAACGGGGTCTCCTTTACGTCTACGACCTACCGTTCGTTTTCCATTTTTCTCAACTTTTTTTCCGGACCACAACCTAGACGGCACCATATTTTTAATTGACTATGGTTTAATAACGCTATTAAAATTTGCTCAAAATTATAAAAGTTATAGTAGATTTATGAACAACCAAATTATTAATGAGAAAACAAATATATATATATATATATATATATATATATAGAAAATCAAAGACTTTAAAATTTAAAAGAGATTTTACCTTAAGAAGTCACAAATCATGAATTTATAGGATACAACAATCGAATTAACTAGAGAATTAATTGCAGAACAACTTTAGATTTATTAATCAGAATCCACATTTGCTAACTCACCCATAAGGCCATAACAATAATTTATTATATTTTGATCAAACGTTCGATGGTAGAAGTTATTTTCCTCGAGAAGACACGAGTTTATCTGTTTGTGACTTTTAAATTAAAACATTTTGAAATATATCATTAAAACAGGACGTATAAAGAAATTAAGAAATACGTAAAGAGTTATAGTATTTGTTTTCAATGTAGTACTCCGTAAGCCCATATTATATCATTGAGAATCATGTAAAAATTAACAATTTCTGACTTCAGTTCGTGTGAGGCAACTTCCAATTGATGGGTCCATTTAAACTCCACCATGGAGTGGATTGCAGAATCCTAGGCTCATGTAGTATAACACAAATTTTTTAATAAAGATTATAACAAGCTTTTGACCTATAGTAATTAGCCATGATACACTAAAAATCTTTTTTGTTTGGTATAATCTTTACACTAAACCAAAAAAAAAAATCGACGTACAATATTCAAGAAGAAGGTCAATCCCTTTTTGGTTTTCTTACTTTAAATGACGAAAATATACAAATGAAGTGACATCATTTTATAATATATAATAGAATCATATTTCCCTTCTGTCGACTGATAGGTCGCACTCATCACTCCCACAATCTGCAAAGTCTCATTTATTCTTTGTGACAATTTGTTTTGGCATACTCATAGTCTCATACTTTATTCTTCTAACAAAAAAAAAAAACTCAATACTTATTTTCTCATGTTATTTTGATTCAGTGGTAGTATTTTCATTTTCTGCGGAAATGGAACATACTCCAACAAAAAAATGGACTTATTATTAGTAGTGTGGATGAGAAAACAAATGCATGCCTTGCGTGCATTAATTGCAACAACTCATAATTCTCCCCACTATTTATTGCCTCAAAATCTACCACCCCCATCCAACTTTATCTCCATTAAATTCTTACACCTCAAAAAAATTTGAAACTTAAAAAAAAAAAACTTAATGATGCTTATATATATATATTTTGGACTTATTTTTGTTGGCTTTATTAAGGTCAATGATGCTTATATTGTACAATAACGCTTATATTTCTAAACAAATTTATGGTTAGGAATTAAACAAATGGAGTATTTACTATAGAAGATACGCCGGAACAACCGGGTTGACAAAATAGGTTTCGTGTGTTAGTGTTTACTGCTTTTGTTGTTGTTTAAATTCGTATATCTTGGAAAAAAAAAGTAATGCACGATTTTTGTCATCTAACAATTGATTCTTAGTCTAAATCGAATTAATTGTTATTGACTATGAAAATAACTAAAAAACTAGATGTTTTAAAAAAAAAAAAAAAAAAAAAACTAAAAAACGACGGGTTTGTCGCATAATGAAAATGTCAGTGGTATGATTGAGTCATTTAAGAAATGGCTTCAAATTTTACTTTCCAGAACACCATGCTATCGATTTAAACACATGTCTACATATGTTTTAGAAAGATTATAAGAGAATATGTATATACAAGTATGAATAGATATCTAGTTTTCTTTTTGGGGTTTTTAGTAAAGTAGACACTTTTCTAAAAGTTATTTGAGAAGTAGGTAGTTTTTTTAGAAATAAGAGGAATAGACACATTTTTTTTCTTTTATGAGAGAGAAGATATGTGTAATAGAGTAAATGACAAAACAAGTGTCAAATACAATTCTACACTTTGTGTTGTGAAAAAGAATTTTTGATGTTGGTCCAAATTTTTAGGAATAATAGATAAAATTATTTTTTTATTTTTTTTAATTTGTATATTTTTCTATCACAAACATTATAAATAACATTTTGTATATTACTGTTTGTACACCTGGTACACTAATGTTTGTACACCCGTAATTTACACTAATGTTTGTACACCCGTTTGTACACTATTAAATTGAAGTAATGTTTGTACATTCAAACGTAATGTACACTAATGTTTGTACACCCGTTTGTACACTATTCAATTGAAGTAATGTTTGTACATTCATACGTAATTTACACTAATGTTTGTACACCTGTTTGTACACTAATCTCCTACACTATCATTTTTTACATTAACACTTAACAAAAATGGTTCTCTCATTCTAGACGTGGTGTACAAAATATGTGAAAGTGTACGATGTTGTAGACGGTGCAAAAGGTGGTGTATGGTGAGATCTATTATCCCATCGTTTCATGTACACCATTAATATCATGTACACCATACATCGTATTATATAGTTGTACACTATTATAGATTGTAGTTTGTACAATGTCATATCCAGTATATCAACTCTTACATCATGTGAGTATCATAAATTAATTTTTACATTATCGTAGTACACTACCGTTTGTACACTATCTTTACATTATCACGTACACCGTCGGGTTGAGATTAAATATAAAAATTGTTATGTATTCGAAAAATATAGCAAAATTGGACTTTTTAGATTCATAAAAAAAAAATTAAAGATTAATATGTTATTGTGGTAATTTTTTTTTATGAAGAATTTTTATCAAAACAAAGTGAAATTATTTAAGTGAAAGAGAAGAAAGAGAAAAATAAAAGCTTTTAACTAAGTCAATTATGTCATTATGTGAGTACATAAAAACAAAAAATGATAAATATGTCATTTACTAATATCTCTATTAGAGAGAAAGGTGTATTAGAGAGGAAAGAGAAAAGTGTCTACTTTTCTAATTTTTAAAAAAAATACATACTTTACAAATTATTAGTGAAAAAAGTGTCTATTTTACAAATTTTCTCTTTCTTTTTTGACGTAATGTCAAACTATGGCGGTATTTTGTAATGCCGTCCATTCGTGATACACAGAATTATTGAAAAATGTTATTCATGCCATTTTATTAATTATGTTTTCAGATTTGAGGCATGAAAATGAGAACTCGACTGTAAAAAAGGTCAACACTTTTGGTTCGCTTTTATAAAGGCTTTTTTTTCTGCATTCCATCTTCCGGACATTTTCTTTTCTTTTTGGTTAAAAGATTTTTCATTTCTTTTTTCTTTCTCAAGGTTAATTAATGACTATCATAATGTCTAAAAATATTCAAACGAAAAACACTTACATATATATACTATGTGGCTTTTAATTTGTTTGATGATGACATTGATTCATTTGTTTAACATTTAGGTTTAAAATTAGATAAATAGTTGTAGGAGCATGTTTATATCATTCGTTTAACGCAGAGCTCGATGCATGGACAAATGCTTTTTACCCCACCGCATGATTGCCAAAACTGATAATCGTATTTGGTTATATAATACTGTATGCTGTAAATGCCAATTTTCATTATTATTAACAAAATATAATGTACTTCCAAATGTATTTTCTCTAATTAAACTATGCAGAGGTTTAAAAAAAAAGGCAACAAAAGTAAAAAGAAAATGCAGGGATAGTTGGTAAACTATAATTGCGAGTAGTGACTTTTATACAGAAAGAGCAGCAACCGTCGATATATATACACACAATCACACATAACACCACATATTTGCTTTGGTTAGTGTCGTATCAGTATTTTCAGAAATAATCATTCCTCCCCCAATTACTTTTGTTTTTGGGTTATATGTTCTTCGTGATACTAGAATCTGATTTTATATATCTGTATCTAAATATCTTTTTATTGAACTATAGAACTCTATTTAAAGTCAATGCGTTTATATATGTTAAGGAAAGTTTACCATTAAATTCACAGTTTCACACCTATATATAGTCATAAAAGACGAACCGAATGCATCAATGAAGACGACACAAATGCCCTAAAAATATCGGACTTGACTTGTATTAGAATTGTAAGCTTAAGTAATACAGTAATGTTTTTTTATATGAATAATTGTACGAATATTTTGAAACACAGCATAAAATGTTGTATTTAATTTTTAGAAAATAATAATAAGACAAATTTATTTTGACTATAACTGTAGAAATTTTTGCAAGATTTGATTTTTGGAATGTAGGCTAAGACAAAAAAGAAAAAAAAAAAATGCAATGTGGTACTATTGACCAAAAAGAAAGAAAGCAATGTGCTACTGCTATGCTACGTTCCAGTTTTTTTTTAGAATTGAGAATTTTTAACCAAGAGTGAGACGTTAAATTAGCAACATGTGTAATTGTAGTAATAAAAGAGTCAGCGGAAACAGAGTTAACCCCGGAAAATCCTTAATCACCGTTTTAGCCAAGTTTGTTCCCATTCCCTTTTTCACTTTTTTTCTTATGCAATATGCATGCGGGACATTCTCCGGATTAACTGTATTAATTTCTCATGAGATCATCATTAATTTTCTTTAATTTCCTTTTATTAGGTTTCACATATATTCATAATTTTTTCATATTTGGACATTTATGTTATATATAGTCATTACGGTCTGTACTTATATTCTCCGTGGGCTTTTTCTGAAAGCAAAATATTGGTGAAAAAAGAATATGTATGTTATATGTACCAGTCCCGATATCCAATTAGCCAGCAATGCATCTTGTAGCGCCATGACCATTAAAAAATTCAGAAGTAAACAATAGTATTTCCTCTGTTTCATAATATAAGTCGTTTTAGTTTTAAACACGTAGATTAAAAAGATCTACTTTTAAAAAGTTCGGCCAATCATAAAAGAAACTGCATAATATAAATAATTATAAAATATTAAAGTAATATATAAAATGCATTGAAACTTGAAAACGACTTACATTATGAAACAAAATTTTTTCTCCAAAACGACTTATATTATGAAACTGAGGAAGTATAGTTTAAAAACAAGAAAGATCTAAGAGAGCTTCTATGAACAGAAGATCTTTTTAGCACAGCATGTTCACGTGAAGCCAGAAGGTGTTCATGATTGATTCGATTTTGTTCTTTATGCAGTTCCCAAAAAATATATACAAGGATTAAAGCACCATACAAAACTAGTCAAATGGAAAATTAGATGGAAAAGAGTGTGTTAGTAAAAAAGGGTATTGGGCTTTTGTTGTTAAGTTTTCAAAACAAGAATCATGAAGTCGTATGACCATATAATATACACAAACAAAACACATCATCTACTTTATAAAGATCTCTCTGCTCGTCTAGTCCTAGTCTAGTGGCCACCAATAATACCTCACGTATTTTTTCCTCATGTATCCTTTAGGACGAATATATGTATATACACACACCCATGTTTTTGAGTCTTTTGACCAAGGAATAATAGCTAAACTTGAGTTTCATAGACCATGCTTTAAATTAATGAGATTTTTTTAATGGTAAGTATCAATTTATCCTACCAACAAACCTAGCAAATGTCCATTATCATCTGCTTTGCACAAATTATTTTAAAATCATATGGTTTCTATCTTGTAATCTGAATACTTAACTTTTGAAACATAGCACAAGTCAACTTACTTCTCATAGAAAAGCACAAAACCCTTTTTTCCTATAGTCTCCATTTCTCTCTCACTAGGCATCCAATTTATTTTTTATATCATATGTTAACAAAAAATTCACACAAAATGCAAATTTTTCACTTGCATATAAATTTCTCTTATAAAATCTTACGTCATGAAGACGTAAGGGCATGACATTATTGTAAGACAATGAATTACATATATCTCTGGACTCTGAAGACCAGAACCTTTTTTGATCAATAGGAAGGTTTGTTTAGGAAGATAGATTAGACATAAAAAGATTTACTTGTGCCAGACGGCATAGCGATGGCCACTTGTTGCTAGAGTCCAGTCTCCACCAGAAGGGCACCAAGAGCCGTCACCAAGCTTCATGCACAGTTTTTCACCAACAATGGCTGCATATAAGTTCGATTCTGCTTTTAAAACGCGGATCGTTGACCTACTGTGGATATCTTGTCGCCTCCTAATGTCAATCTGTCAAAATGATTCATAAGGAAAAAAAACAGAGGACAGATCTTAGAAGATATAGAAAATGTTAGACCATGGATCCAATGATAAGCAGAGAGATTGAAGTGAACAAAAATACCAGTTTGACAATCTGGTCATGAATCGAGCTTCCCCAGTCGTAAAAATGATCGTAGAACACACAGGGAATGCCGGGATGAGTAAGTATATATGCATAGCCCTACAAAAACACGAAACCGATCTTCTTTGATTAGGGAGAGACTTAAAATGCAAGAAAATGGACTGAATTTTGTTTAGAGAGCTTCTTTACCTCCATAATGTGGTGTGAAGGGAACGGCCAATGAGCCTATGAGAGCAACAAAAAAAGTAAGCAAACATATGAAGGCTAAAAGAAAATGATCACAGAAGAAATTGTTAAGTAACCTGAGTAGAGCCAGTGTCATGGTTATCAAGGAACGTGACAGCTCTTGAAGGCCACCATCCCATTACACCAGGTGGCTTCCCTTGGGCATCACATAAACGCCAATACTGACCCTTTACGGCTTCCTGTTATAATAAGAAACATTTGTGTTTCAATACAATGGTGACATTTTGTAAGCAAAACTCTATGAATTTCAGAGGTCTTGAAAAATCTACTTACCTGCAGAATTCCTTTAGTTGTGAAGTCAAATGCAGCAGAGATCTGTCCCGTGGCATCGATCCAACTAATTATACGCTGTCTATGGCTATCTGTAGAAAAAACCAGTGTCATAATTACTTAACACTACAATCATGGAACTAAAATCACTTGTCAAACAATTCAACGCTACAAAACCTTGATTATAGTCTAGACCATGGCCATTGTAATTGCAAGAATCCCAACATTCTCCAACCGAGAATAATGGTTTTGCTGCTCCAATGTATTCCTTCACATAGTTTGCTGAATAACTGCATCAATTACATTCAAATTTCACATATTAAGGACTCCACAAGCAAACAAACAAATCAGCTCAGCGAAAACTTACCCCCTAGCAAAGTCAAAACGGAAATCTTGAAACCCGACGGTGTTGCGCAGCCAACGAAGCCACCCAATTATATCTTTCCTAACAAAATGCTGAGTGTGATCAACATTTGGAACTCCGTTAAAATTATCCCCAGTGCTTCGGTTACCCTGTTTTAGTAGAAAACTTTTCTTTAGCTTTAATAACATAATAATATGTCAAACATGTAATTTAATCATCTATCACTCACCAGTCCTCCGGTACAAGAAGTCACAGCGTGCTCATCCCACGGTAATGAAATTCCATCATATCGGTTATACATTCCACCATGTCCTCTCGTTGTCCCAACACGATGATTAATGACTATATCAGCCATAGCTCTAACTTTGTATTGTTTCATCTTTCGAAGTAAGGATTTCAATAGGTTCTCAGAACCATATGCTGAGTTTAGTGAATAAAGGTCCTGTGGAAGGTAACCTGAAATAATTGTAAAAACCGTTTCTGCAGTTAGTAATTGTAATTCATTTCAAAACTCAAATACATAAAAGCTCATTATGTCTTGGAATCAATTTCCTCTAACCTTCTGGTGCAAGAGACTGAGATGGTGGTGGTAACCATGCAGAAGTAAAGCCAGATTTGGCAATGTCAGGAACTTTTCCGTCCAAGTTTCTCCACCAATCATGTTTATGAGACTCCCAGTTATAAGCCTGTAATAGAAATCCTAATTTCTCTTAGGGTCAAACCACAACTGAACAACTATAAGTGTTACACTATAAAATATGAGCTTACTTGGAGAATGACTTCCCTTCCATCGCGTAGAACCCGACCTGATATAGAAAACCAATAGACATAATACTTCAGCTTTAACACTAAGAAACTAAAGAATCATGAACAAGGCTTAATCCTATAATAAATGCTTTGTGTTTACCGATATCAGTTTGGTCGTTGCATTCATCAAAGACCTGCAATAGTATTCATGGTTTAGAAAAAAGAAAGATGGAACAACAATTATTAACATAAAGTGGTAGAGCAAAAAAGAAAACGAAAGGCACTGACATTGTTATAGTAGCCCATGTTGAGAAAAGGTTCAGCAAAACCGAAAACCTCAAACACTGATCAACGAAAAACGGGTTGAATTTAACAATTACCTGCATCCAGAATGATACTATTTCAGAGAGATCAGACAATAAGCGATATGCGTAGTGAGACACAAACCAGTAGTGTTCTGAAGCAGCAAACTAATAATCAAAGATCCTAAATTCCAAACATTTCCACTAAAATAACAAAATTACTGAAAGAACAAGATTTGTTTCAGGACAGATAAATGAAACAATAGCAAAATTCTGTTCCCAATCTCAGATTGATTATAGTCTAACCAAGAAATCAGGCAGTGTAACAGGATAAAATCAGAGCATTCGTGATCATACATATAAAAGAAGAACCTTAAATTTGAAGAGCAAAAGAAGATCAAACACCACGGAAACGAAGAAGCTATATATCACAAGTCCCTTAATCAAACAATCCTGCGTATATATATAGAGACGAAAAGAGAACGTGAAGTGATTGAACAGTTTCTGATCCCAAACGAATCAGAATCAAATGTCAAACAACTTTCTGCCACACAAAAATTAAACCTTTTATAAATATGAAAATGAAGAGAGGACGAAGCAACGGAGCAAATTGGAGTATACCTACCCACAAAACACAAAGTGACGATTCGATTCTACAGTATTAAGAGATGAGCCAATCATAGAATACAATACCTTCTTCAAGCTGTAAACAACTTGAGAGAGGAATCTCAGAGATAAAAGAGATGTCTTTTTTCCCCTTCTCTGAATCTTTTAGGGTTTTTTTGGACTCAATCGAGAAACGAAGCTTCATACTTTGCCAAAAGTTTGCGTTTTTTTTTTTCTCCTGAAAGAAATATCTAGACAACGCGTTAACTGTTAGATTAAAGTAGATAACTTGACATGACAATTGACAAATTCAATTGCAATAAGATTTGTATACATTTATTTTTCAATACGACGCGTGTAGATTTGTCTGAAGGAGATTTTGAAAGTTCCATATTTCTCCATAGGTAGAGAGATCAATGAACAACGGCTCTTTCTTGCCCAAATAACCAATTCGCATATAACTTGTATAATCGACCAATCGATATCGTTGACGTTTCTATTTATTTTGAGATATAAGAAATAAGAGAAACGTTTGGGCTTGATAAAAAGCCCATATATCTGAAGAAAATTATGAGGCCCATGAAAAAGCAGTTCTGACTTCTAAGACCATAAAACGGCGTCGTAGACACCATACCTCAGCCCATGTAGGGTTTTGACTTTTGCGTGGTAGCCATTAACGTAGTTGCAGAGGAAGTGGGTTTCGATGAATTCTCGTAACTAAATATGGAGACTCAGGAGCCTGAAACCGAGAAATTTCACCGGGAACGAGGTTCCTGATCGAGAACCAGATCAGAAGAAGCTCAAAGATGTTGACCACCACCGATGGCGAAACAGAGCCTCCAAAAGTTGCTATAATATTTGCCTTTTGCGGTGTAGGATACCAAGGGATGCAAAAGAATCCCGGCGCGAAAACCATTGAAGGCGAGCTAGAAGAAGCTTTGTTCCATGCCGGAGCTGTACCAGAGTCCATTAGAGGCAAGCCAAAACTATACGATTTCGCACGATCGGCACGGACGGATAAAGGAGTTAGTGCTGTGGGACAAGTAGTTTCCGGTCGATTCAACGTTGATCCACCTGGATTCGTGGATCGTCTCAATTCAAATCTCCCTAATCAGATTAGGATCTTCGGGTACAAGCATGTTACGCCGTCGTTTAGCTCCAAAAAGTTCTGCGATCGAAGAAGGTATGTGTATCTGCTTCCAGTGTTTGCTCTTGATCCAATCTCGCATCGTGATAGAGAAACAGTAATGGCTAGTTTGGGTCCAGGAGAGGAATATGTTAAGTGTTTTGAGTGCTCAGAGAGAGGTCGTAAGATTCCAGGTCTTGTGGGTAATTGGAAAGGTTCCAACTTTGTTACTAAATCATTGGATTTTCAGTCAGACATTTTGTCGAACAACTCTAGTGCATTAAGAACTGATGTCAAGATTGAAGCTTTGAGTTCTAATTTAGCTAGCTTAACCTCAGTAGATGTTGAAGAAGGTAGTATACAAGAAGACAGTTGTAAATTGAATACAAATTCAGCAGAGAAGATCTATGGACAAGGAAATGTGATGGCTGAGACAAAGAGCAAGTTTTGTTATGGTGAAAAGGAAAAGGAAAGGTTCAATAGAATACTAAGTTGTTATGTTGGATCGTATAATTTCCATAACTTCACTACAAGAACAAAAGCAGATGATCCGGCTGCGAATCGTCAAATCATCTCCTTCACTGCTAATACTGTTATTAATCTTGATGGAATTGACTTTATTAAGTGTGAAGTCTTAGGCAAAAGCTTTATGCTTCATCAGATTCGGAAGATGATGGGTCTTGCTGTTGCAATCATGAGGAATTGTGCTTCTGAATCACTCATCCAGACTGCTTTCAGCAAGTAAGCTTCTTGTCTCTTTTTTTTTGGTTTAAAGCTTTGCAATGTCTATGATTTTGTTTGTTTTTGATACTCAATCTGGAAATTATGTAACCAGGGATGTAAATATTACTGTACCAATGGCGCCAGAAGTTGGACTTTACCTCGATGAATGCTTCTTCACGTCTTATAACGAAAAATTTGAAGACAGTCATGAAGAAGTGTCCATGGAAGCATACAAAGAAGAAGCTGAAGCATTCAAATTGAAGCATATTTATTCTCATATCGGCGCTACAGAGCGAAAATATGGAAATATGGCTCTTTGGTTACATTCCTTGAACTATAGAAACTATCCAGACCTAAATTTTGGCAGTCATGGAAATAACAGAGTCCAAATTTCTTGTTCAGAAGAAGGTTAATGAAACCCACCACGAGGAAGAACAAGTCATAGTCTCTAAGCAAAATGATGGAAGCTTAGTTTGAAGATTTTGACATTGTTTTTGTTCTTATCATTCAACAATGTTGGTTAACTATTTTTGTAACTTTTTTAATCAATGATTTTTTTTGTGTTATAAGGTGACACGAAGGAATTGATTTGTTATCCTCCAATGTCGTCATCTAAAAGATTTTCTTTATGGAAGAAGAAAGAAGAATCTTATTTGAACAATGCTTGTAGAATAAAAATCGGTAAAAAATGATTATAAGGAAGAAACGTGGAACCGAATCTACAGGCAGAGAGAAGTGACGTTACATATGAGCAGAACCATATATAAAATCCCTAATCGCACGTCAACCTCTCCGAAGCATAAGGCCCATAACTTTTTTGCAGTTTTTACTATTTTAATTGTTTTTAAATTGTTATTTAGGGTAAATAAAATGTCAGACTTCGATTGACCCGATGAGTTTTAGGGTGTGACTCCTATCTTCGCCTGCACTAATAAGTACTACTTTAACTTTCGCTTACCAATGCATGTCAATACTCAACAGTGACACATTTTTAATTTTCAGAGGTTTTTAATTAAATGCCCAAATCTTTGATCTTTAAAGATCGTACGAGTTTTAAATTCCTCACCTAAACATTACTTGTATTTTGAAGTATATCATTAGTGTATAAAGTGCAAAGATCGTATTTCATTTTCTTAACTTTTTTTTTTTTTTGGTTTTACCATATTCTCAACTTTTCGCTCACATTAGTTTCACATTCTTTAATTTTTCCATGTATAAGAATAAAATAAAAATGTAAGAATCTAATAAACGAAACGGTAAAGAAAAAAAGCAAGGCAGTCTTTTTTTTATAGATAGTATCGATGTTTTCATATTAGACTAAAGAAATTTCAAATATTTGATTAGTACATTGGAAAGAAACAGATGTGACTAATTTCGACTGCTCGTTAGCTTAAAATCTAAAGTAGGTGGGGTGCAATAATATCAGTATTAATAATCTGTGAAAAAGTAATTAGTAGTCGTATCAGACAAATTACTAAGCAACATCATTCAAAACGCCTCGAAAATAAAAACAATAATTTGAAACGAAATATACACAATTACTATAAAGTATAAAATTTTAAATTTCCTTATATCTATGTGGTATATATTAAAAACACAAAAAGAAAGAAAATGACAAATCCTCACGTCCGTTACTTTTAAATCCTTAGCAAAAAAAAAAATAGATTTCTTATTTCTATTTCTTTCTGATTTAATCACAAATCTTATCTTGAATCGTTATCTTTCTCTTCTTTCCTTAAACCAAAACCCAAAAAAGAGAGACCAGACAAAAAAACACACACACAACCCCTCCCAACAAAAAAAAACCTCTACTAATAGTCTCTCTTTAGCGATGTCATCGGACAACGAATCGACACCGTCTCAGGCGACGGTAGAAATGACCGTAACGTCGCCGGCGAAGATTAAAGAGTATCCAGAACCATTGGCTTCACATGAAGTTGTCGTTAAAGATTCTTCAGTCTTCTGGGATACTCTCAGGCGATTTCACTCAATCATGTCCACTAAGTTCATGTAACCATTATTCTTTCTCTTGTTCTTACTTTATAAATTTAGTTTTCGTCATTTATTTTATTTATTTTTGTATGATATATGCAAGGATTCCTGTGATTGGAGGAAAAGAACTGGATTTGCATGTTTTGTATGTGGAAGTCACGAGGAGGGGAGGTTACGAAAAGGTCAACACTTTTGTTTTCTTTTTCAATACACAATTTTTTTTTACTTTATGGTAATTTATTATCATTTCTTATATGTTGAGTTTGTTTTGAAAATGCATGTAAATTAAAAGGTAGTCGCAGAGAAAAAATGGAGGGAAGTTGGAGGAGTGTTTAGATTCTCTGCGACAACAACAAGTGCTTCGTTTGTCTTAAGGAAACATTATCTCAATCTTCTCTTCCATTACGAACAAGTCCATCTCTTCACTGCTCGTGGTCCTCTTCTTCATCCCACAGGTTTTTTTTTCAAACCTTCTTCAATTAATTATATGGAACTTTATGACGAGATTATAATCCTACAGGCTATATTCTTCAATTATCATACACTTCTTTCTACTGAGATTCTTTAATTCAACCGTTTGATAAATGCTAATCAATGAATCATAAGATGCTTCCCATATTGTCTTAAATGCCCTAAGACTAGAAAGTTCAATTCTTTGTTAACCATTGACGATAGTCTTAAAGGCTTGAAACTAGGATAAAATAATAAAAATGAAATTCCAAAATGTGAAGACATGGGTTCAAATCGTGGTACACATTCTTACTACAACGTGGGAGTTCAACGATTGTATATACCCGAATTTTTTGTTTGGTAAAGATAAATACCTGGATTATATTTATCAGTTTTATCTTTATGGTTTTTGTAATTATGTTAATATCTTGGAACTAGAAATTATTTAGCGACGATTATTTATGTCACATATAAGTATCAATTTTGCAGCTACATTTCATGCCAATCCATCAACGAGCAAAGAAATGGCTCTCGTCGAATATACTCCTCCGAGTATAAGATATAATAATACTCATCCTCCTTCTCAAGGTTCGTACGTATTATCTACTCATCATTTTTCTTTGTTTTATATCATCATTTTGATGACAAAGTATGATTAAGGTCTTAGTTAATGATATGTGTAACTTATATTTAGGGGCACAGTTTAATTTCTTATGATAATTGTCTAGTTAGCTTTATGTACTTATCATAAAATCTTTGTATTTATCCCAATACTTTTCAAATATAGTCTAGAATCATAATGGTCCCACTGTCATTATGTTTGATGCAAATTTATTTGGATTTTGTTGGATAATAAACCTAAGATGTGGACCAAACCGGAAGCTTATAAGAATTCGGTTCACATACAAGAAATTTTTATAAGATAATGTATTTAAGCTTGCTTATGATACATGTGATATTTAATACATGGCACAGGTTCGTCGAGTTTCACAGCCATTGGTACAATAGAAGGCAAATTCGATTGTGGTTATCTGGTAAAAGTAAAGTTGGGCTCAGAAATCCTTAACGGCGTGCTTTATCACTCGGCCCAGCCAGGCCCATCATCATCTCCAACCGCTGATCTAAACGGTGCCGTTGTACCTTATGTTGAACCTGGGAGGAGACGACGTCGTTTAGGTAAAAGACGAAGAAGCAGACGTAGAGAAGACCCAAATTACCCGAAACCAAACCGGAGCGGTTACAATTTCTTCTTTGCAGAGAAGCATTGTAAGCTTAAGTCTCTTTATCCCAACAAGGAAAGAGAGTTTACGAAAATTATCGGCGAATCGTGGAGCAATCTCTCTACCGAAGAACGAATGGTAACAAATTATCTTATAAACCGGGACCGGTTAAGAGATGAAATTAGATTTTTTTAGTAAACCGATAACTGAACCGAGTTGGTTTATCGTTTGCAGGTTTATCAGGACATTGGATTGAAGGATAAGGAGAGGTATCAGAGGGAGCTGAATGAGTACAGAGAAACGTTAAGGCTCAGGGATGGTGACATGACAAACGGCAAGTCGTTTTAGGTGATTTATTTAAAACGGCAAGTCGTTATGTTGTAGGTCGTTTCTCTTTTTTAAGATCGGACGCCTCGCCGTTTATTTTTCTAGCTTATGGTAGTTGTCCATGCTTAAGAGCAGCATTATCGGTCGTTCCTTAGCAGAATTCTTAATAATTAAAAAAAAGAAAAATAATGAAAAGTAAAGAAAAGGAAGAGAGAGAAGCTGTAATAGCTCTTAGTTAAGAGGCGTTATCACAAACCAACAGACACGTGCACCTTTATTAATGGGTTATCTATATTAAAAAACTAGAATATAATTGTAGCATTAAAATATTATTATTTCTTGTGTTTTTAGAAATCTGCTAAGGAACGACCGATAATGCTGCTCTAACTAGTCTTAGCCGTGCATTTGGATTTTATCGGAAAGTTCCTTTCGAAACTTGAAATGTCTTTTTATATTTTTCTGAATTTTAGATGTTCTAATATTTAATCTTTTTTCTAACAATTAGCATATAAAAAAGATGTTGTATTAGCTTCAATTTGATTCGTTGATTAGTAACTAACTAAACACCACAAGAACTATGAATAAAAATATGGAATTTTCAAAGTCTCCTCCTAAGCTTATCTAGTTCTGCAACGTTAGACAAAACAATCAAATAATGCCACGTCACCTTGCATAACATCTAGGATAACCAATCACAGCAATCCCATGCAGATAACTTTCTCGCTTTATCTTACCACATAAACCTCACAAACCCCTTTTGGGAAAAAAAATCCATATTTTCTCTTCAAATCTTATCAAAATCCCATAAATTTTCAATTCCTTACGAGTGATCACCGAAACACTCCAAAAATAAAGAAAATGGCCGCATTTACATCAGCTACCGTCACCATCCCTTCTTTCACCGGCCTAAAGCTCGCCGTCAGCTCAAAACCCACGATGGTATCCACCACCATCAGATCATCCTCCGGCACCGGGACGGCACCTAAGCTCGCTGTGAAGTCTTCTCTGAAAGATTTTAGTGTCATCGCCGTGGCAACAGCAGCTTCGATCGTTTTAGCCGGAAATGCGATGGCTATGGAGGTACTTCTAGGATCCGACGACGGTTCCCTTGCTTTCGTACCATCTGAATTCACGGTGGCTAAAGGAGAGAAGATCGTGTTCAAGAACAACGCAGGGTTCCCACACAATGTTGTGTTCGACGAAGATGAGATCCCTAGTGGTGTGGACGCGAGCAAGATCTCGATGGACGAGACAGAGCTTCTTAATGCTGCAGGAGACATTTACGAGGTTACTTTGACAGAGCCTGGCACTTACGGTTTCTATTGTGCGCCGCACCAGGGTGCTGGTATGGTTGGGAAACTCACCGTCAAGTAAATTGTCTCGTTACTCTCTTGTTCGAGTACAAAGCTTATTCAAAATTTATTTAGAAATCTAATTTGGAAGAGAGTGTTGGATAATAAAAAAAGGATTATATAATGTTTTACTGTCGTAAGTTAGTGGTTTCACTGGCTCTTTTGTACATTTCAAGTCACGGCCATTCTTCGTGTCCGTGAAAAGAGCTTTTTAGTTTGATAAAGTTTGTTTTAGGTCTCTCTTCGTTGTGTTTTCTTGCGTTACTTTAGTCCCAACATCTGAGTCTTTTAGAGGCCCAGCTCACCTATATTTACGGTTGGGCCTAACGGCTCATGTTTTTTTTCGGGAAATATAGGAAACAAGTTTAGTAAGATGCTTACGTGACCAGCCAACAAAATTGCATTAACAAATCACGAAAAATAGAGAAGATCACGTGATGAAATCATTGTTGATTTTAAATACTAACCAAAATGAAGACAGTTCATAGATCCAAGGGTCGGGCAGGGAAAATTGTATATTTTGGTCGCCTGGTTTGTTTAATTTGAGGCCAAACAGGGAAAGAGACAAACAACACAGATCAGCACACTCATAGCTGATAAGTAATCGAGACTCTATTTCTCGAATAGAGAGTTCCACGTCGAATAGGATTCCCATATCTTGACAAGTCCAGTTGCAATTACGAAATAATTAATATGAATAATTTACATTAGTAATTGGAAGAAAGCTCGCAACAGTTGTCACATTTTGTGTTCTAGAGAAAAGCACAAAGTTATTAACATATTTGAAGGTTTCATCTTTCTTATAAGTTTAACATTTTTATATGATGTTTAAAATGTATAAATCATGATTTCGACGAGCTTTAATAATACTTTCCGGTCGAATATAACAGCTGGAGGTGGATGTCGATTGTGCATTATGGTCTACAGTTGGAATGAATAGAGTAAATTAAATATCGGGTTCATAAAATATGATGAAATTGGACCAATCTATAACGAACTTGTATTAGAGTATATAGTTTATACTTGTAAATAAGCATTTTACATTTCAGTATAAATACTAGTTGTACTAAACATTATGTGAATTAATGAGAAATATACTTTACTTTCTCTCTCTACTTTTACTAATCTAATATGGTATCAGAGCAATTTCTCTCTCCTTCCGCAACAAACTTTTTCTCTCCGATTCATTGTTCTTGAGCTTAGATCTTCATGATTTGAGCTTCGTTTTTCATGATTTGAGCTTCTTTTTCTTCGATTCGACCTCTGTTTGTCTCGGATCGGTCTTTGTTTCATCTTTTTTGAGCTTATTTTGCTCGATTTCATTTTCTCTTCATCGCGTTTTTCTATTTTTCTGGTTTTCATGGCGACTTCAACTGTTAATCGCGATTCTTATGATAACCCATACTATCTCACTAACAACGATCATTCTGGTTTGATTTTGGTCTCCGATCGTCTCACCGGAGCTGGTGATTTTGGCTCGTGGCATCAGTCTATGATCATGGCGTTAAACGGGAGAAACAAACTTTGTTTTGTTGATGGTAGCCTTCCGAAACCTGATGATGGTCACAGAGATGCAGCGGCTTGGTCTCGGGTTAATGACGTGGTACGTTCTTGGTTGATGAACTCAGTTTCTAAAACAATTGGTCAGAGTATTTTGTATGTGAAAACAGCTCATGGTATTTGGCAAAAGTTGCTGCAACGGTACAAGCAGAATAATGTTCCTCGCTTGTATAGGATTGAACAAAAATTAGCTGGTCTTCGTCAAGGATCTTCTGATGTTAACACATTTTACACCAAGCTTGTCACGATTTGGGAAGAGGTCAAAAGTGCTCAAAACTTTCCAGTGTGTCAATGTAATGGTTGTGACTGTGAAGTCAATCGAAAATGGATGGATCTCTTTGAACGAAACTTTGTGATTAAATTTCTTTTTGGCTTGAATGATTCTTATGAGCATATCAGAGAATCGATTGTGATGATAGATCCATTACCTGACTTGGAAAAGACACTCAACATGGTTATTCAACATGAACATCAACAAGAAATCAAGCAGGTGCCTCAATCCGGTTCAGTGGTTTTTCAGATGAGTTCTCAAAATACTCCATCTCCTCAGTTTGATTCAGTTTATCCTTCTTCTCCAACTACTGAGGGTTACTCTAGTCAGAATGATTTTGTGGGAGCTGTTTCAGGAGGTTACAAGCCTCGCCAACGTCCAATGTGCACTTATTGTGGTTTACAGGGACATATTGTCACCAAATGTTACAAATTGCATGGCTACCCTCCTGGTTACAAGACCACCACTCCCTCTTATGGAAATCAGACTTTTGGAAATCAGTCTTATGGACATCAGCAGAGTACTCCTAACTTTACTCCAAAACAGTTTCAACCTCGTGCTCCTGCAACTCCTTTTCAGCAACAACAGTTTTTGGGTCAGCAGGTTAACAACAACAATCCCAGAATGCAGGGTCCAAGAGGTTCAAGAGACAATGTAGTGGGAAATGTAATCACAAATTCACCTGCTGTACAAGATCACTTCCATCAGGTCTCAAATGCTTTGGCACAATTATCTCCGGATCAGATTGAACAGTTAGCCAGTCAGCTCAACACTAAAGCTAATTGTCAAATGCCTAGCATCAATGAGGTTCCTGGTGTCAATTATGCTTCTACTTCAGCAGGTAACTCCATTTGCACTACTCTTCAGGAATCATGCCTTAATTTCACTGCCTGGATTATTGATTCTGGTGCAACAACACATGTTTGTTGTAACTTAAGTCTGTTTGATGTCATCAATAGTATTTCTGAAACTATTGTGAAACTTCCAAATAGTACTCAGATTGCTATCAATCAATCTGGTACTGTCAAGTTATCAGATAAACTCATCCTTCACAATGTGCTTTTCATTCCTTCTTTTCATTTAAATCTTATCAGTGTAAGCTCTCTTCTTCAAGATTGTGCATACTCTGTTAATTTCTTTCCTTCCTTTTGCACAATTCAGGAGTTTACTCGGGGCTTGATGATTGGTAAAGGTCGTTTGGAAAACAAACTCTACTTTCTGGATTTAGAGTCTCCATCATCACAGTCTCCATCCTCTTCCTCTTTTGTTTGCAATCTCAATGTTTCTGAGTCTTGTTCACTTTGGCATTCAAGACTGGGTCATCCATCTTTTCTAAAGATTCAAGCTCTTTCAGAAGATCTCTCTCTTTCAAAGTCCAAGCTCAAAGACTGGTCTCATTGCAAGACTTGTCATTTAGCAAAACAAAAACGTTTAGCTTTTCCTTCTTCTAATAATCTTTCAAAACAGCCTTTTGATCTTGTTCATTTAGATGTTTGGGGACCTTTTTCTGTTATTTCTAATGAAGGATTTAGATATTTTCTTACTCTTGTTGATGATTGTACAAGAGTGACTTGGATTTATCTTTTAAAAGCCAAAAGTGATGTTCTTACTGTTTTTCCTTCTTTTCTAAACACTGTGGAAACACAATTCAATACTAAAGTCAAAGCTATTCGATCCGATAATGCTAAAGAATTATCTTTCACTTCTCTTCTAGAATCAAAAGGCATATTTCACTATTTTTCTTGTGTTGACACACCACAACAAAATTCTGTGGTTGAAAGAAAACATCAACATATTCTAAATGTTGCAAGAGCTCTTCTTTTCCAATCAAACATCCCTATTCAATACTGGACAGATTGTATCCGTACTTCTGTCTTTCTAATCAATAGAACTCCTTCTCCTTTACTTCAAAACAAAACCCCTTTTGAGCTTCTCATGAAAAAGAAACCAAACTACTCTCACTTAAGAAACTTTGGCTGCCTTTGTTATGTGTCAACATATCCCAAAGATCGACACAAATTCACTCAAAGAGCAGAAGCTTCTGTTTTCTTAGGTTACCCATCGGGTTACAAAGGTTACAAGGTCCTCAACTTGGAAACTTATTCAATTTCCATTTCCAGAAATGTAATCTTCCATGAAACTATTTTTCCTTTTCTTTCCTCAGCTCTTAACCCTGCCACTCTTGATCTTTTCTCCTCAAATATCCTTCCTCTTCCAATTCCTGATACAACAAATTCTCCTCCTCAAACTCTTCTTCCTTTACCTTCTGATGTTTTATCTGATAACACAAGTTCTACAGTAGCATCAGACAATACTACTGTTGATAATGCAAACAGACCTAAGCGCAATACTCGTGCTCCCTCTTACCTGGCTGATTACCACTGTAATCTGGTTCATGACATGCCTACTACAAGTGGTACAACAGCTCACCCATTGTCCTCTGTGCTTGACTACTCCAAACTGAATAGCCATTATCAACAATTTATTCTGAACATCTCCTCTGAATCAGAACCCAAGACCTTTCTTGAAGCTGTTAAATCTGAAAAATGGCATGGTCCTATGAATGAGGAGTTACAGACTTGTGTAAACACAGGCACATTCTCAGTAGTTTCTTTACCTGAAGGAAAGCGACCTATTGGCTGTCGTTGGGTGTATCGAATTAAGCACAACGCAGATGGGACAGTGGACAGATACAGGGCTCGTTTAGTAGCTAAAGGGTTCACACAACAGGAGGGTGTGGACTACATCGATACATTCTCCCCTGTGGCTAAACTGGTTACAGTGAAATTATTTTTGGATTTAGCTGCTAAACATGGTTGGTCCCTTACACAATTGGATGTAACAAATGCTTTTTTGCATGGGGATCTTGATGAGGAAATATACATGGATTTGCCACCGGGTTATACGCCTCCTCCTGGTCAAGATTTGCCTCCAAATGCAGTATGGAAGTTACATAAGTCTTTATATGGACTGAAGCAGGCATCAAGACAATGGAATAAAAAGTTCTCTGAAGTGTTGTTAAGAGATGGCTTCATTCAATCTGAATCTGAGCACACACTTTTTGTCAAACATGTCAACAACACCTTTATTGCTCTATTGGTTTATGTTGATGACATAATGATAGCAAGCAATAGTGATGAAGCTGTTTCTGCTTTGAAGAACACTTTGGCAGTTGCTTTTAAGTTGAAAGATCTTGGTCCTGTCAAATATTTCCTTGGTCTTGAGATAGCTAGAAACAAGAATGGTATATCAGTTTCTCAACGCAAGTACACTTTGGACTTATTGGAGAGTATTGGTTTACTAGGCAGCAAACCTGTAGCTACTCCGATGGATTGCACCATTCAGCTTCACGCAGAAAGTGGAGATCTATTACCTGATGCTACCAAATATAGAGCTCTTATTGGGAAGCTTCTCTATCTCACAATAACAAGAGCAGATATTACTTATGCAGTTCACAAATTAAGTCAGTTTTTGGCACAACCAAGAACATCTCACCTAGAGGCTGCATATCGTATTGTCAGATATCTAAAAGGTGATCCAGGACGCGGTTTGTTTTACTCTGCTCATTCAGAATTAAGACTGCAGGCTTTTTCAGATTCAGATTGGGGGACTTGTCAAGATACTAGGCGATCAACAACAGGTTTCTGTGTATTTCTTGGCAATTCTTTGATTTCTTGGAAGTCTCGGAAACAGCAAACTGCTTCCAGAAGCAGTGCAGAAGCAGAATACAGGGCTTTAGCTGACACTACCTGTGAGTTACTTTGGTTGAATCAGTTGTTAAAAGACTTACACATCAAAGTTTCTGGTCCAGCTAACCTCTACTGTGACAGCACTGCGGCCATACATATTGCCTCAAATTCAGTCTTTCATGAACGTACAAAGCACATAGAGATTGATTGCCACATTGTTCGTGATCGATTAAGGGCTGGCTTCTTAAACTTATTACATGTCACAACTGATAATCAGTTAGCTGACTTGTTCACAAAGGCTCTACCTCCCAAGACATTCAAGATGCTAATGTCAAGATACTCTTTTTCAAGTCTCTTTCTTCCCATTGAAGAATTCGACTTGAGGGAGGGGTATTAGAGTATATAGTTTATACTTGTAAATAAGCATTTTACATTTCAGTATAAATACTAGTTGTACTAAACATTATGTGAATTAATGAGAAATATACTTTACTTTCTCTCTCTACTTTTACTAATCTAATAACTTGTCCTCATTAATACATTAATTATGTCGTGTAAGCAAAAAGAGCACGTGAGTGATGTTAAAAAAGCAAGCTGTAATTTGGGAGTGATCAAAGATTCGTGTTGACATACAGACAGATTGCATAACACATCGTCATGTGATATGATCATATGAGTCATGTGATACGACCAATTTACCAAAAACCATGATTTTAATTTAAACAATAATTTTGAAACTCCAAGGACCAGCTAATAGTCACTAAAGTTATGAACTCACGGATCCTAGACAAAAGTATAACGATGTAGTAGTTTTGTTTTTTTTGGTAATCAGAGCTTTATCATTAGGGAATAGGTTAATTCGGGTCAAGAAAATTATCTACCTACCGCATTCGAAACCATCACTAAAAATTTACGTCACGGACTCGTACCCATTTCATTAGCTATCTTTTTTCCCCTAATTCATTTGATTCGTAATACTACACAGTCTATTTACTCTTATTTAATTATGTAGAAACAATTCCTGAGTTGTACGGAGAGCGAGAGATACATATATGAAAATAATTAGGTGACTTCACATAGAAAACTATGATAACTTATAAGGAGCTGGCCTGACCCTACAACGTGGAAAGAGTGAAATGCTTGTAGAACTTATTAAGGATATCAATATATCATAAAAAGAAAAACATCTCAGATATATAAGTGCAAGATCGCAAATTATGATCTCATGGCATTTATATTCACATGTGGTCATATAGATCTGGATCTATAATTAATTGTAGTTTTTGTCATTGTTATAACTGATGTGATTCATTAACAATGTATCTTCTACGTTAATAAACAAAAAAAAATACTGATTTTACTACTGGAAGTTGTATGTTTTAAAATAACAAAAAAGAACACAAAAGTACAAGATATAACTATAGTTCAATTCTAAATAAGATACCCTATATCAAGTTAGATACAATAAATAACATATCAATAGTAATCAAATAAGTTGTATCATTATAGTTGTTGTGTCATAATTTTCGATTCAAAATTAGTAAGATAAAACTAAAAATACCCATATAACTATGTAAGCAATATTATATGGCAATTATTTAGTGTCTGAATAGTATTAGGTAAAAAAAAATTGTTTTCCTTCTGTCAGCTTGTAATTTATATAGGCAGTAGTGTGGACCATAAATTTCCGTTACTTGCTAAAAAATGATTATTCAATTGCAAGATTCTAAACTGGATTATTCCTACAATACGGGGGTGTTATTGGTTTATTAATTTGTAAATCCATATAAAATTTGAAAATCTCTATTAATTATGAAATCAAGATATATAGATTTTGAAATAACATGTGTTTACCCATGGATTTGAATCCTTCTATTTTTCTCTTTCAATTCCATTCAAATCCATTTAAAACATAATTTGGATTCTCAAATCCAAAAACAAATGACTAAACGAATAACAAAAGATTTTAACTAGTATTTATAATTCATAGAACCAATAACACATGATTTTAATTAGGATTTGAAAATCAATGATTAAATAACAAATGATTTTTGTTTGGATTTCTAATTCTTTATAAATCCATGAACCATTAACTCTGTACAAGAGTCGTGACCTTAACGTCTCTCTCTCGTCCTTTGCCTTCTCTCTTTCTCCCTCTTCAAACAAAAAGAAATGGACTCGGTGGCTCTCTACTGCACCGCCGGTCTCATCGCCGGCGCCCTCTACTGGTTCATATGTGTCTTAGGTCCAGCAGAACGAAAGGGCAAACGAGCCTTAGATCTCTCCGGCGGCTCAATCTCCGCCGAGAACGTCAAAGACAACTATAATCAATACTGGTCTTTCTTCCGCCGACCAAAAGAGATCGAAACCGCCGAGAAAGTTCCTGACTTCGTCGACACGTTCTACAATCTCGTCACCGATATCTACGAGTGGGGATGGGGACAATCTTTCCATTTCTCTCCTCATATCCCCGGAAAATCCCACAAAGACGCCACAAGGATCCACGAAGAAATGGCCGTTGATCTCATCAACGTGAAACCTGGACAAAAGATCCTCGACGCTGGTTGCGGCGTTGGTGGGCCGATGAGAGCCATCGCGGCCCATTCCAAGGCCCAAGTCACTGGAATCACCATCAACGAGTACCAAGTGCAACGAGCCAAGCTTCACAACAAGAAAGCTGGACTTGATTCTCTTTGCAACGTCGTTTGTGGTAACTTTTTAAAGATGCCGTTCGATGAAAACACGTTCGACGGCGCTTACTCGATCGAAGCCACGTGTCACGCTCCTAAACTAGAAGAAGTATACTCAGAGATCTTCAGAGTGATGAAACCAGGATCTTTGTTCGTGTCCTACGAATGGGTCACCACTGAGAAATACATAGACGAGGATGAAGAACACAAGGACGTGATTCAAGGGATCGAGAGAGGAGACGCACTTCCTGGACTAAGAAGCTACAAAGATATCGCTGCGACGGCGAAGAAAGTTGGGTTTGAGGTTGTCAAAGAGAAAGATTTGGCTAAACCACCGTCTAAACCGTGGTGGAACCGGTTAAAGATGGGAAGGCTTGCTTATTGGAGAAACCATGTCGTGGTTGTGATTCTTTCTGCTATTGGGGTTGCTCCTAAAGGAACTGTTGATGTTCATAAGATGTTGTTTAAGACTGCTGATTATTTGACCAGAGGTGGTGAGACTGGAATCTTCTCGCCGATGCATATGATTCTCTGTAGAAAACCAGAGAAAGCTTCTGAATGAAATGATGAGAATCTTCCTTGTTCTTCTAATTTCCTGTTTTGTCCTTTAAGAATCTTTTTGTCGTCGTATTAATTTTATCAATTTGTTGTTCAGTGTATTTTTTTTTTTTTGTTTCATTTCAATTTGATTTGTTTTAATTGATGATGGATCACTGGAAATTTGGTTTTGCTTCTTCTACAATAGTTTCTGAAAGAATTCGCCGGGAATTTTTTATCAGAGTGATCCTCTGTTTAGTTTTAATTTCCGTCGAGATCTGCTGAGGTAGCGCCGGCGAGCAAACACGTGATTAGCACGTATATTTAGACTTTTAGTATTAATGGGGGTAGTTTAGTAAATTGAGATGTGCTTAGGTGTCAAATTGTGTCTGTAGACTGTAGTAGTGAGTCGGGAGTGGTTGTGGGATTTGGGGGCTGTTCCGATATGTATATGTTATTGTCGTCAACGGTTTAAGATTTGATTTTTATTTTATTTTAGGCTTATGGTTTGTCGCATTGTGGTAGTGGGTGCAGCGTGGTCGCACGAACTGCGGCTTACCTTAGAAAAATATATTTTATTTACTTTTCTCAATTTGTTTTGAAGATGAAGTGATTTTGTGCATTACTAAAAAATGGTTCTCCTTCAAACACGAGTCTGGGGTCATGTGGCTTTGATTAATATATATGGGCTTAAGGCCCATTTTTATTGGTCCGTTTACCTAACATCCGGTGGAACTGGAAGTGGATATGCTTATATTCGTACGTGACATCAACAACAATACATGTCCAAGTCAATGGCCATTAGGGTCGAAGCTGAAAAAAAATCCAAACTCCAAACTATGACAGCTGACGCAATCTTTTGTTTTCTTTGGCCGATACATTTTCCGTTTACCAGATGGAAACTACAATGTCGAATTTATTCAACCGGTTCAATTAGTCTTACTTGGATGCTGGTGGAATATTCCAGAATATTTTGTCTTTTTGCAACAACTTAAACAAAATCAACTTCGATTGCTTTTAGAAACAGCAATCTCACCAAGTTCACATATTCCTTTTATATTCCCACAAAAAAATCTAACCAACAGTGAACACAATCCACACAATTTAAACAAGTGGACATAAAAGTCTTGGACCCATTTTAAAACATCTATCCACATTAGACCATTCACTGATCTCTAACCAAATCCTACACACACTCTTACACGATGGCCACCGTCGCTAACTTCTTAGCCAAACCAATCGCCACCGTAGTCCCACGGCCTTCCTCCGCCGTTGCCTCCACCTCCTCCTTCGTATTCTTTAACTATAAAACTAACTCTCTGTTCCGGAGGGAAAACCTCCCGAAACGACTATTCTCCGCCGTGAAAGTGAAGGCCGGAGCGGCGTCTCCGGGGAAGGTGGGTACACCCCCGGCAAAAGACGAGAAGGTACAAAAGATTCACAGCGGAGAGGAATTCGATGAGGCGTTGAAAAATGCAAAGAGCAAACTTGTGGTTGCGGAGTTTGCTACAAGTAAGAGTGATCAGAGTAATAAGATATATCCGTTTATGGTGGAACTGAGCAGGACCTGTAACGACGTCGTTTTCTTGCTCGTCATGGGTGATGAGTCTGACAAAACCAGAGAGCTTTGTCGAAGAGAGAAGATTGAGAAAGTTCCTCACTTTAGCTTTTATAAAAGCATGGAGAAAATACACGAGGAAGAAGGTGATTTCCTATTTTTTCCTAATTTTTTCGCTCATTAGAAATATAAACTCGATTTAATCTAAAAGGCAAAAAAAAAAACATTTGGAATTAGACTTTACTCAACCGATAATGCCCCTGATTTAATTTCTTAAGCAAATCTCTCAATTTAAGGAAATTTTTAACACAATCTCTCAAAGTCACCTAGATTTTGGACACACTTGTTTATTAACTGATTTTGATGTACGATGATTACTTACTTAGAGAGTATTGTTATATTTTGATGTTGTCACAACGAATTTTAAAAGAGAATTCAGTATAATTCTATATAAACATAAGCAAACGTGTTATATGTTGATATTGTAATATAAGTAAAGTAATGTAGTGGCAAAGACGTAAATAAATGGAAAATTTGACCATGGACAGGTATTGAACCGGACCAGTTAATGGGAGACGTTCTGTACTACGGAGACAACCACTCGGCGGTGGTGCAGCTGCACGGTCGAGCTGACGTGGAGAAGCTGATAGACGAGAATCGCACAGGAGGCAAGCTGATCGTGCTCGACGTCGGTCTGAAACATTGTGGTCCTTGCGTTAAGGTGTATCCGACAGTGCTGAAACTGTCCCGGTCAATGTCGGAGACAGTCGTATTCGCTAGAATGAATGGTGACGAGAACGATAGTTGTATGGAGTTTCTCAAGGACATGAATGTTATCGAAGTTCCAACTTTCTTGTTCATTAGAGATGGAGATATTTGTGGCCGGTATGTTGGTTCCGGTAAAGGAGAACTCATCGGAGAGATTCTTCGGTACTCAGGTGTTCGTGTCACTTATTAATTTGTATCAAAACTCAAATTTTATTAAATCTCATTTTAAAAAGAATGGGTTTTTGGTCTTTGTTTGTACCATCCGAAACCGGTTGATATGAAAAAACTCAAAATAGTGTGATTCTTGATTTGAGTTTTTGCTTTTGTGTGTTTTAACTTTGAAGGCACGGAAACTTGGACGGATTTGAATTTGTCCGTAAGGGAATGAGATGTCTATGATTTATTTTTTTGACATCGAGATGTTAATTATTTGTACCTACCCGATGAAGATGTTGCATTATTCCCAATAAATATATACAAATTATCATTATTTTGTATGTGATATTAATGGTTGATTGTGATTTACATTTATTATATGGACAATTTGGTGGTGGAAACAGATTGGTTGTTAGATTTTTTTTTTTAAAGACAATGTTGTTGTCATGCGCTCTGTCACAGAAGGAAAGACAAAAACTAATTTTGTAATTGAAAAAAATGTAGTGAGAAAGAGATTTTTATTTGGACGGAGCAAAATTTATATTCACAAAAGACTAATGAAGTGAACGATCATCATCATCACAACTTAACATATACACATAAAAACAAAATCCAGATTCATTGTGAATGATGATCATTATACAATTTGAACTGCAGTAATTAATATAGTATATTGAAAGAAAAAAAAAAAAGAAAAAAAAATGGAGAGGAAATTTAATCAAGTGGTTTGAAGATGAAGTGGTTTTGGTGGATCCATGGTTCTTCTCTTCCACAAGTTAACTTCTTTCTTTGGTTTTAACCCTAAAGGAGCTGAGAAAGGGATTATTATGTCGTCTTCATCGTCGTCATCACCGTCTCTAAAGTAAACTCCTCTGGTGTCGTCGTCCGAATAGTAACCACGGTGATGATCAGGCGGTGATTCTTCTTCATGCTTCATCTCAACCGTCCAATCAAATCCACCTAAAGCATCACGGCTGCTTGCGAATTTCTTCATCTGACCTAAAGAAGGCACCGCCACGGCGGAAACCACCGTAACCGGATGTTCATCCGCGGCGGATACGGCCGTGTGATGTGATTTTCTTGATGTGTTCCCTCCACTCGCCGGCGAGAACGAGAAGATACGCTTGATCTTCGAAAGACGACCTTTTTCATCTTCTTTGGTTAATGACGACGTTGAGGTTTTGGAGATTTTAGGTATCAACAACGGAGTTGTTTTGTTCTTTTTACCGGTGGGACATTTAGACTTACCAAGCTTGATCTGACCGATACAAGAGACTTTAGGTGAAGTAGGTTCGTCCCAAACAGCATCGCTTTTATTTCTTCTAACCCGAGCCGCGTTAGGAACCAAAGGAACCATAGGACCAGAGAAAAACATCTTGTTAGCCGCCGTGTTATTGTGGTGGTTGTGGTTGTGGTGTAGATCTCTTCCGGGACTAAACGGTGGAACTCTATGTCCAAACGACATCGCTTTAGGAAGCATCTTTAAAAGCTTGTTCTTGTTCTTAGGTTTTGAAGTCGAAGTATGATGTTTAATGTCCATCGATGATCACAAGAGCAAAATTCGCAGACAAGAACAGAGGATTCTTGGTTGTTTGGTCTATTATGATGTGAGAAGAAGGAAAAAGAGAGGAAATGAGTTTGAAAAAGTCAACGATGAGTGCCTGGATTGGAGGAGTTTTGGTCAAATGTGAGCTAAAAGGAAGAAGCTAGACCTTTGTGTTTATACGGCCGACTTTATAAAATCAAAATGCGGAAGACATGTTTGTTTTTGTTTCAAGTTTTTCTTTTTGTTACTACCTAAAAGCTAAAGGGCACATTTTTTATTTTCCAAGGATGATTAGTTAATTACTAATTTGACTTTAGTTTGGGCCTCATTAGTCCAAAAATCAAAATAGTATAACATTTCTTTAAGAAACGGTGGTGATATTTGGGACCTACATGCAAACAAAATTCAGCCATATGGGAAGGTAGAAGTTAGAACTTATCAACGATGCATTGAACTAGTTGGAGCTTTTTAAAATTCTACCTTTTGTTAATTAGCATTTATAGTTCTGTAATTGAAACAATTTAGAGAAAAAAAAATGTATTTCAATCGATAAACATTTTTTTCTTCATATATTGCATGTTTGAATTCTGATAATAATATTAACTAACACAAATCATTCAGTTACACGTTTTGGTAAATGGTTGTCTTTAATTAACGAAACTACTATATTTAAAATCCTACGTAGTCTTTATTAAATTACTGAAACCTTGTCTAAATTAGTGATATCTTGTGGTTTACTATTTCGTGCGTCAAAGAAAATAAAAAAATGGGAGAATAGTAGTCCACCTAGGCACGAACAACTAGTAGACGATTAACAATGGAGGAAAAATGTGATAAAAACGAGTCAGACCAAAACAATGGAGAAAAAATGCGAATCTGTCCACTGGTCAGGATTAACAAAATCATATTATTGAAACACGATGCTAAACCACCATATATTTTATTTGAAGCCACCTAATTATATTTTGGTGTCTGATTGCTATAAGTTAAACCACGATGGTTCGGAGGGACTTCTGTAACTGGGACCGGACCATCAAATTGGTCCAAAACACAAATCGTACCAAACCAAGCTACAGTAATTTGATTTCAGTTAATACTGAATACCGGTTTACACTTAACCATATTTCACATCTTTTCATTAATTATTCATCATGTGCTTCTCACGTGACCGACTCTTCTTCTCCCATCTTTTTTCTTTAAATCAGAAACTTGTCTCTTGCCCTAGATTTGGATTTTCGATTTCAGTTCTCTCTGACACGATCCTTTCTCTAGCCGTGAATTCTTAATTCAACGGCTGGGGATAAATTATGGTCCAATTAGATCTGCAGAGCTTTATTCTCAGGGCTCGAGTGCTTAAACTTTACCGACAAGCATTGAAGATAGCTCACAGAGCTCCTGTTCATGTTAGAGGTTCGTGTTTCTGAAAACGATTCCATATCCCTGCTTTGTCTATCTTTGAATTCATCAATTTAAGAAATTTGCGTTCACCGTAGATCCATTTGATACAAAATCTCGAAATCTAGGGGTTTAGTAGATTTTGGAGGATAAACTTTTGTTTGATTCGTGTGTTAATGTTTTGTAGGGGAATTGAAACAGACTGTTAGGCAAGAGATGGAAAAGAACAGAGACTGCAATGACAAACAAAAGATTCGGTATCTGATTAGTGAAGGTTTAGAGAGAATTAAAGGACTTGATGAGATGTTGGATATGCAAGGCCATTAGCATTGGTGTAAGATGATGTTCTTTTACATTTTTTTGTAGCTTCCCTCTGCTTTAATTGAATGTGATGCAATGCTAGACTCTTCAAGTAGAACGTCTGGTCATCTTTGTGGTTAAGCTCTTTCTTGCATATGTTCTTTATCTCTATTGATTGATATTTTTCAGTGAGCAATATCATATTTTTTTCCTACCTGGACTTCTAAGATGCTTTTAAGATTTTTGTTCTTTTTGTCGTTTTACGCAACAATATAACTTCTCTTGTAGTCATCTTCTGCTGCAACCCATCCACAAAGCTTATCATGCGAGATTAAACACTTTCTCGATGGGTTGCAAGAGAACATCACTAAAATAGAAGTGATATTGTTGGGAAAAACGTCAACGAAAACCGATATCTTAAAAACATCTTACAAATCCAGGTAGAAGAGAATATGATGTTGCTCGTTGAAAATAACAATCTATAAAGATGAAGAAGATACGCAAGAAAGAGTTCTAAACACAAAGCTGATCAAACGGTCTATTTGAAGAGTTTGACATTGCATCATCTTCAATTAAGTAGAAGGTAAAAGGAACATTTTGGTTTCTCATAATTATTCAATAGCTTAAAACATCATCTGTTTGACATAGCCCTTTAGTCGTTTTGTGTCTTCGACTTCTTCTCTTTTCGTCGTTAGAACTATGTATTTGGAGTTTGACCTAGCAAATATCCATATACATCTGCTTTATTTAGAGTTTTAAACTCTTACACTTCATGTCCTGTGAATGTGCAGCAATACATTTTTCTTCTTCTCAATGCACGTAAAAGATTGTTTGTTTGAACCCTTTTCTTTCTAGCATCTTTAAAACCTTTATAGCATATTTCAAATTCTCAAATTTTATTTGAATCCGTTGTCGTCTTATTAGAGGTATATCATTTGCGAACATAATGATTATATTGGGTTTTAAATGGGCCTAAACAATTTTAGATCACTTGAAGCCCAGTCTGTTATTGAGCATGTTGTTGCCTATCGGAGTCGGAAATTTTCAATGTTGGTGTTGAGAGAAAGAGAGAGAGATGATGGCTGCGAAGCTTCAAAGATGGCGAAATCTGGCAGGTCGTCTAGATCTGCTGGCTCGGAGCGACGCTGTGTCGACGAGACGATTCCTGCACGAAGGTCCAGATACCGTGGAGGAGCTTCTCGATAGACATCTAGCGAAGAAAGATAAACCAATTATCGACGACGATGAGGCCGAGTTTTTGAATAGACGGCGTCTGACGAGCACGCGCCGGGAAGCGCTGAGTTTGTACAGAGACATATTACGAGCGACGCGGTTCTTCACGTGGATTGATTCTAGGGGAAATCTATGGAGGGACGTGTTGAGAGAGAACGCGAGGAAGGAGTTTGAAGCGGCGCGATTAGAGACGGATCCGGAGGTTATCACAAGGCTTCTGATCGGTGGAAGCGACGCAGTCTCGGCTGCTTTAGATAAGCTTGCGGAGAAGCAAAGAGAGATGATTGAGAAAAAACGCCGTGGCGATCAACCCTGATTTTACGGATCATAGGACATGAATGTTTCAACCGAATGATCCTTTTGAGTTTAAAGTGGAATGCTTATAGGCTTTCTTCTTGGTAAATGGTTGCGAGAAGAAGAGGCTGAAAGATTTTTGGCTTCAAAGATCATTTTGGGTTTGATACCATTAGTGTTGTAATTCACTTACACACTTCGTTTGTGAAATTATTCTTCATGTCATTGTGGAGTTTGTATACACTTCTACAAAGCTATAAACAAGGCTTTTGATTTTTGAATAACTCTTTTCTTCCCAGAGAGAAGAAAGATTATTTTACATGTCTCGTTGTCTCGAGAGATTATTTTACCTGCAAGAACAAGAGTTCGATGTTTCAGTATAGCCAAAAGCTTTGTAACGAAAACAAAATCTCAATGTATGGTGACTGGTGAGGTTAGTAAGGAAGCAGAGAGTGTTGGTTTACTTTTTCTAATCCGCTTCTACGAAGCAAGCCTACTATCTCTGCAAGATCTGAAGGCGGTGGACATGAAAACTTTACAATTTCCCCAGTGCACGGATGTGTAAAGCTATCAAGGAAAACAGAGTAGAAAAAACACTTATTAACTGGTTTTTCGTAATTGAGAATATTAGATTGTGATTCAAGTTCTCTTACCCGAGAACTATAGCATGAAGGCAAGGCCTATCCATTCTGGAAATCAGCTCTACGATCTCTTCTTGATCACTGCGGGAGACTCTTTTCTGCAGAAGAGAAAGGGCCATGCTTTTTGTTCCACCATACACTTCATCACCCAATAGAGGAACTCCCATATACTTAGCATGAGCACGTATCTACTTCAAATCAAGGTGAAAAAGAGAAACATTTTTCAGAGATCACAAGTTCAAAGCAGCTACATCAAACACATGAACATAAAAGCCAACTCAAGCTCTTACAGACAAAGATGCAAAACAAGAAAAAACAGTTTATAGATTTTGAGTATTCCTTCATATGGACAGAGTTTCATACTGAACAATGTAACGATACCTGATGTGTACGGCCTGTTTCCAGTCTCCACTCAACCAATGCAGAGCCACCTCCAGCGAATGTTTCGATTACCTTATACCTAGGACAACATAAAAGAGCATTGTTTGAGCATATTAGTATCAGTTAACCACTCTTTAAGAGAGATTTATTTCATTCTGAAGAATAGATACAGTGTTAAAGTGCTTGGTGCACTTGTAAAAGACTGCTCTCATCACCTACTAGCAGCATGGCGGGCTCTTCCACCGCTTAATCCTCCAGGTATAGCAGCCATACGGATCCGATTACTTGAATCACGACCAATTGGTATCTCAATACGCCCCTGTGGTGGAGAAGGAACCCCAGTAGTAAGACTTACATATACTCTCTCAATTGTGTGTAGCTTAAACTGTTCTGCTAGATGGGCATGGGAATGTTCATCCTGCCATTACACTTTTCTTGTTAAATCAAGAAAAAGCAATCAAAGTAGTTCATAAAGCAGCCACCAAAAGAAGAAGGGAAAACACTAACCTTGGCTACAACAAGCAATCCAGTTGTGCCTTTATCCAGCCTATGAACAATACCAGGACGAACAGAAGCAGCATATGAGCTAGAAGAAGTCGTCATCTCCTCATCATCTGAAAAAGTTTCTTCATCGGAATCATCATCTTCCGCGTTTGAATAAGAAACACAAGGAAGACTGCAATGGTGAAGTATGCCATTAACAAGCGTGCCAGAAGGATTCCCAGGCGCAGGATGAACAACCTAAGAATTGGAGAGATATTCTTAGTGATGATTCTAAAGTCATAATCTAAGTATATAGAGAGAATGTGATTACCATGTGAGCTGGTTTGTTAACAACAAGAACATGTTTATCTTCATAAACTATATCCAATGGTATGTCTTCAGCTTCAGCTTTCAAAGGTTGTAGCTCTGAAATTGTACAATTAACCTCATCGCCAGCTTTGACATTATGCGAAACCTGGAAGAGAGTGAGAGAGAGAGAGATTGAAACTTGATTAAGAAATTGATTTTTTTTTTTTTGAAAGAATCGAATCCGAAGTTAAACCTTATCAACGACACGACCATTGACGGTTACGAGTCCCAATCGTATACTCGACTGGACACGAGCTCGACTAACGCCATTGACACGAGAAGAGATCCACGAATCAAGACGAATCTTCCCTTTCAAGGCGTCTACTGTCTCCTCGATCCTGAGTCCGGCGTTATTAACTCTGGGGATGATAATCTCCGTCGGACTACAGGCGACCAAATTGGGGATTCCAGAACTTGCTCTGACGAAATTAGAAACCCTAGGGAAGAAGGAGAAGAAGAGAGAGATAGACGAAGAAGAAGAAGAAGAAGGATAACGAAGAGATTTGACGGAGGTTAACGAGAAACTCGGTAGCTGAGAGATTGAGAGCATCGTCGTCAAACTTCAAAAATCTTGTTTCGCTTCTCTGAAAGTAAACCAAAAGCCTCTAGATAGAATAGAGGGTTTCCCACTCTTTCTTTTGATGCCGTTAAAAAACAAAAAACAAAGCTTCTAAAACGATGGGCCTATTATAAATGGGCCTTAAAAGGCCTTTTTCATTTTAATTCATACTGACGCAAGTACAACACAATTCATTCGTTGTATTTGTATACATCTCAAGGAAAATAACATAGGAATGCATTGCATTCGTATTTATTATTAGTTATGTAGTAGAAGCAAAGCATCCATCATTATAGTTGAATATATCATCTAATCAGTGTCGGATCTGAATCTGTAGTTCCTTTCCTCATCATCGCCACAAATTCCTCGTAGTTTATCCTCCCATCCTATCAATCATCATCATCATTATTAATCATTTTCTTTAACATTCATCATCATCTTTAATTAGACCGAAATAAAAACAACTAGAAATAAATGTCTTTCTTACATTGTCCGCATCAACATCATCGATAACTTCATCTATGGTCGCATCATCACCCATACCATACTGAGTCATGGAATGTTTAAGCTCGTCCCTTGTGATAAATCTGATTTTTGAAAAAACAAAAGTATGTTTTGAAGACAATTCGATCTTTAATATAGTAGTTGTGTTCATTATGGTCAAGAAGGAGATGGTTATAAGAATACAAACCCGCTTCTGTCTTTATCGAAGAATTTAAATGCTTCTATCAAATTCTCTTCTTTCTCCAATCTATGACGATGCATTGTTGCAGTTATAAACTCAATGTAATCAATCGTCCCACTTTTGTCCACATCAGCCTATAAATGAACAAAAACCATTGACAAGGTTTAGCTTTCCAATAATTTATTTTGCATGGTTTAATAATTAACCAATTGGATTTGTTTCCTTTTCTTACAGCTTCCATGAGTTGTTTGATTTCAGATTCTGTAAGCTTAGATCCAAGACGATGTAACCCACTTCTTAGTTCATCAAAAGTGATGGTGCCACTTCCATCTGTATCCATGTTCTTAAACATTTGCTTTAATCCCTTTATCTCTTCTTCCGATAAGTTTTCCGCTATCACCTAAAAAAAGAAAATTATTACGAATTTTAAACTTTTTCATATTGATCTTGAAATCATTTTAGAGATGGAGAATCATTAAATAAACCTTCAAGGCAAGTTTCTTGAGCTTGTTCATTGCGCGGAACTGCTTCATCCTAATAAGAACAGCGCTATCGATTGGTTTATCTGATATTTTGCTGTCTGTCATCCAAGGATGCTCTGTTTTTTCCGATAAAAATGCGCAACAAAAGATCAGTTAGCAAGGAATTAGGAGCAGGAGGTAGAATATGTTACAAATGTATACACATTGCAAACATACCAAGTGCTTCAGCTGCGGTAATCCTTTTTTTAGGATCTATTGTCAACATTTTTCTAATCAAATCTTTTGCGCTTTCTGATATAGTAGGCCAAGGAGAAGTTTCAAGATCCAGCTTGCCTTCTAAGATCGCCTCAAATATAGTCTTCTCGGTCTCTAAACAACATTAAGTAGTACCAAATATTAGATCTCCAACATTCTTCAAATTAACTATATGATAATAAACTTTAGATTCGTGTTTTTTTTTTGGTTGCATACCTCCCCAAAATGGAGGAACACCACTGAGAAGAATGTAAAGCATGACACCTGCACTCCATACATCGATCTCTTTCCCGTAGTTTCGATGTAGAACTTCAGGTGCAACGTAGTATGCGCTCCCAACTATATCTCTATACACTTTACCTACAAATATTAATCATATAGATATGGTTAATGGTTACTTGTAAGGGTTTCAAAATACAGAACCAAAGTTTTAGCTAATTTACATTCAAACAGATTCGTTTTTTTTTTTTTTTTGGTGTGAATCAAAATGTTCAAAAGAATACTATTTCCCTATAAAATGATTTCTGTTTTTTTCTTGTTGTCAATTTTTAATCTTGTGGGAAACATCTGTTGACTTGGGTTGACCCAAGTCGTTTTCGAAGTTGACTTGGTGTCCCACACGGAGATACAATGTCGCTATCTTTTTTTTTTCTTGATTCTACCACAAGTTTAAACATTATGGTTTATCTCCTAAAACACACTAACTACTCAATGTAAAAGCAAAGACAGATCTTTGAAACAAGAGTCAAAATACTTAATTTGGTTGGTAAAATTTACTAACACGAGAAAAGAAAACACCCATAATTTAAGTAATCAAGAAGATGACTTTACCTTCTTCGATGAAAACAGAGAGTCCAAAATCTGTTGCTTTGATGGGAGAATCTTCTTCATTACTAACAAGCAAGAAATTCTCAGGTTTTAAGTCTCTATGAACAACGCCCATGAAATGACAAACATGAACAACATTAACGATCTGTCTGAAGATATTAGCAGCTTCTTTCTCAGAGTAACTTCCTTTCTTGATGATACGATCAAAAAGCTCTCCTCCAGAACAGAGCTCCATAACCAAATGAAGATTGTCTTTGTCTTCATACGCACCTCGAAACTCGACGATGTTTGGTTGACCTGTAAGGTGTTGCAAGATTATGACCTCACGTCTCACGTCTTCGATGTCTTTGCGACGTATGAGTTTACGTTTTGAGATGGATTTGCAGGCGTATTCTCGGCCGTTGGATTTGTCCGTACATTTGTAAGTGATTCCGAATTGGCCACGGCCGAGTTCTTTGTGGAGGTCGTAGAGAGCTGAGAGATCGATCATTGGTCGGTTTAGGATTGGACCGATTTGAGAACCGGAGGATGATGAAGGAGGAGGAGGAGCCGGTTTGGGTTTGGGCTGAGGATTGGAGGTGGGATAACTGGTTTGACCTTGAGAAACAGTTGGTTTAGGGAGAGGTTGGTAGTGATGAGGAGGGCTAGAATCGGAAGAGGAAGAGATTGGGATCTCATGGGTTTGTGATTTGCAAAATTTGGAGAAGCAAAAACCCATAATTTTTTTTCTAAGAAAATATTTTGTTCCAATGTTTTTGTTTCTCTGGTTTTTGGTCGTTCTATGTTGGTTTTTAAGCATGTGAGCAAAGTAGATCGGTCTTCGACTCCTTGGTCTTATTCTTTTGGTCCTGTTTTTTTTTTTTTGAAATAAAAGGAAGATGAATACATAAAAATGAAATTTAAAAGAAATAAAAATAATGTTGCCTTTGTTTGGTTTTGTGGGGGTGCTTTGCTTTTGCGTTTAGAGAAGGTTAGGGTATCATTTTTCCTCAATGTGGCCCTTTGGAGGGGGTCTCTCTAGGTTCTCCTCTTCCTTTGCAAAAAGATTAATCAACGCGTAAACTTAAGTTTGTTTTAAAGGTACAAAGTGTTATATATTTGTGAATTAAAGTTAAGATGACTAATTGATTATAGATAACGAAGATTGCGATTGATTGGAAAATGGACAAAACTCGGTTTAGTTCAATAATCTAATCTAATTGATTCCTTTACTTCGGTGGTCTACTGTGTCATCATGATTGTTTTCCACAATACTGACTGCAATTTTAAAGATACAAACGCAGTAGATTTTCCAAAGGCTATTACTAATTTACCACTTTTACTTTTTTTTTTTTTTGGTAAGTTACCACTTTTACTTTATCCAGAAAATGGATTGACAATGTACTTATAATCCCATTTATGAACCAATCTCAATATGGAAGAACAAAAAAAAAAAAGAACCAATCTCAACAAATTCGTACAAAAAAAGGGAAGGTAATACAATACGACATCGTTTTATCGATTTTTATTTTGACTGTGGAACACAGCTGAACCAAAAAAAATATCACCAGATGTGGAGAAACAGAATATATAGCTTTTCTTTGTTTTCCTTTATATAATACGCACCAAATAATACACATCACAAAATTCACACTTTTCCTCTCAAAAGAGTTTCGATAAGATAACCTCCATTACCTCATTTTAAGTGGTTGAGTCGCGGCTGTAGAATTGGTCAAGCGTCTTTGCAGGGATACGATGAAGAAGCTCCCGTGGGAAGATACGAAGCAATGTCCAAGCTAAGTCCAGCGACTGAAAAATGTTGCGTGTGTCATAAGCTCCTTGCATTACAAACTTCCTCTCAAACTTATCCAAAAACTCTAGATAAAGCAGATCCTCTGAAGAAAGTGCTTCTTCTCCAACAACAGCTTTCATCGCTTGAACATCTTTCCCGATTGCATAATTCGCATACAGCTGGTTCGACACATCTGAATGATCTTTACGAGTCATGCCCTCGCCAATAGCACTCTAACAGAATGGGAAACAATACGTTACTAAGATCTGGAGATAGAATGCAATGGGTATTAAACAAAATGGAGTTACTTTCTAACCTTCATCAGACGAGAAAGAGATGGAAGCACATTGATGGGTGGATATATCTGTTTTTCAGGGAAGAAACAAAGATACATTCATTCAGGGCCGCAATCATAATATAAGCGAAACCAGTAAGATCAAGGCATGGCGGTAGTTATTTATTACCTGTCTGTTGTGAAGTTGCCTATCGATATATATCTGACCTTCAGTAATGTAACCAGTAAGATCCGGAGTTGGATGAGTGATGTCTGATTAATATTTTTAAAAACAAAGAGTCAGAACTGAGTTTTCTCAAAATACAAAATAGAAATCTGGGGATTGTTTTAAAGATATGTTTTTTACCGTCATTGGGCATAGTGAGGATTGGGATTTGGGTGATGGAACCTTTTCTTCCTTCAATACGCCCAGCACGTTCATAAATAGTTGCAAGATCAGTGTACATATAACCTGGATATCCACGTCTTCCGGGAACCTCTTCTCGGGCAGCAGAAACCTACAGTTTCTCAATTTTATTATCAGACCTGACGAAAAAAAAACATGGTATGAAATAAAGGGACTATTCCGGTGTTAAAGATTCATTTTACCTCACGAAGAGCATCAGCATAAGAACTCATATCTGTCAATATAACAAGGACGTGTTTCCCACATTCATAAGCCAGATATTCAGCTGTTGTGAGGGCAATTCGAGGAGTGATGATTCTCTCAATGGTTGGGTCATTGGCCTGTTGGAATAATGGAAAGTCAAATCCGTTTTAAGCTAAGAAATATATAAAAATACTAAAAAAACACCTTGATATGGCAATAAGCTATAGAAGTCACAATTAGTAAATTTACCAGGTTCAGGAAAAGAGTAACTCTCTCCATTGATCCATTTTCTTCAAAATCTCGCTTGAAGAACTGAGCTGTCTCCATGTTCACACCCATAGCTGCAAACACAATTGCAAAATTGTCCTCTCCATGATCCTAAAAAACACAAGAGGGAGAAAGAATAATTGAGATTGAGACAGCCAACGTTGAATAGGAATGTCTACAAACAAGAAATTCAATTTTGACAACAACTGAGTTTCTTTTATAAGCATAGAGCATCTAAAATTGAAGACCTTTAGATGTAACCACAAATCCATCAACACACATGTAGAAACAGTTACAAATTATAAAGGATTACCTCAAGTAGATCAACAGTCTTTTCCAAACGCTTGACAAGACCAGCCTGACGACAAATCTGAGCAGCTATTTCATTATGTGGAAGACCAGCAGCAGAGAAAAGCGGAATCTTCTGTCCACGAGCAATGGAATTCATGACATCGATGGTGGAAATTCCTGTCTGTATCATCTCTTCGGGATAGGTTCTTTCACTGGGGTTGATTGAACTTCCTATAAATATAACACACAGACCCATTTTAGAAAAAATGAAAACACATTAGACAGAATATTGCTTCAGAGATCTCATCAATGGAGAAATTTTCCTCTTTGAAGCTCACCTGAGATATCAAGGTATGCCTCTGGCAAAATAGGAGGGCCATTATCAATCGGTTTTCCTGAACCGTTAAATATGCGCCCAAGCATGTCCAATGATACAGGAGTTTTCAAAACCTGAAACACACAAACCGGTTTTAAAAAAAAAATGCAGGAAGTAGAAAAATTAACCAATCATTTCAACAAATCTGAGAAAACGCAGGATTTATGGTAAATTACCTCTCCTGTGAATTGCACGGTGGTAAACTTGTTGTCAATTCCAGATGTTCCTTCAAAAACCTGAAACCCTTAGATGCGTAAGTCACTGAAAAAGTAACTAGATTCACATAGTTTGTGTTTACGTATTATCCAATGTTTGAAGTAACATGGACAAAAAAAAATCCTAAACCTGCACAACTGCTTTCTCGCCGTCAACTTCCAAAACCTGACCACGTCTCGTTGATCCATCTCCTAATCGAATATTAACAATCTCCTGGTATTTTGGACCCTGATTTATCATTACAGTACAACAATTGTTAAGTTTCCCTCACAAAGTAAATTAGTATTGCTTAACGGTCAAATGATGTTTCGTACCTTCACTTTATCAAGAATGACCAATGGTCCAGCAACACCAGAAACAGTTCTATACTCTGCAATTCAAAGACTCATAAATCAGTCTTATACTAAAGAAAGATAGTTAACAACATCAGCGAAACGAAAACGAGTCAAGAACATTGACAAGCAAGGTCAAAAATAGCCAGAGTACAAGCAAATCCCTATAAAAACCAGATTTGGAGGATAAGTTCTGAATCAATATAGTGTGATCCATGATCGGTGACTTACCCATGCCGATCTCCAGAGTTCCTTCTTCGATGTCGAGATCATTCTGCCCCATTTTCACAGATCAAGGATAAACCAAATCAAGCCGTTCCTGAAATCAATCAACGACGCAGTCCACAATACAAAATCAATTGAAATTTCGATCCAATCATACAAACTAGAAAATCCGGTGAAAGTGAAAGAACTTGGGACAAAGGAAACAGACGCAATAGAATCTTCCGATGATCTAAATCCAACAAGATACGTACCTGGAAAGTTCCGATTCGAGCAGAGAGAGAGAGAGAGTTATGGTTAATGAATTAGGAGTCTCTCTGTGAACGTAGTTGGACCATATCTCAAATCTATCATTTTTGTAGAGGGAGGCTCTGATTTACGTATTATTTACATTTAAAGACCAAACTCTATAAATTGCAAAAAATGTCCCATTACAAGATTGCGTTTCTGCCACGTCAGCATTAATGAAATCAACGGTTAGAGATGAAAGAGAAGTAACTGTCTCGCTTAGCTTCCGAGCAATCGTAGCCGTTGCTTGCATTCACCGACACCGTCTCTCTGTTTTACTAATCTCCGGCGATTCTGGGAAGAGAGAAAAAGTGTGAGCTAGAGAATAATGATTCGAACGATTTTGTTGTTCCTTGTCGTCGTCGTCATTGAGACGCGAGTACAAGCGCAGCTAGTACCGCCGGTGAAGCAAGATGGTTTCGTTTACCCACTGGGTCATCGTTTTGACCCGGATACTATACTAATTGAGGCGTTTTTTGACCCGGTTTGCCCGTACAGTAGAGACTCTTGGCCGCCACTGAAGCAAGCTCTTCATCACTATGGTTCTCGCGTTGCCCTTCTCCTCCATCTCCTTCCTTTACCGTCAGTACTCTTAGTTCTCTCTTCGCCTTCAGTTTTCTGGTTTGAGCTTAAATTGAGATTGTTCTTAGCTTAATTTCAATATTGTTCTCCTGAACCTGAAGCTACCACATGCCATTTTAGTACCTTAATTCATGTATTATTGATTCTTACTATCATATACAATCAACAATAACTTGAGAGTGGTCTGGAGTTTGAAATATGTTTATTCTTATCTGTTTTATGATTTGTTTCATGAAAATGTGAATGATTCATCTGAATCTTTTTTCTTGGAATTTGGAATCTGCAGCTACCATGACAATGCATATGTAACCTCTCGGGCCTTACACATTGTGAATACCGTAAACGCCAATGCTACCTTCAGTTTGCTGGAAGGGTTCTTCAAGCATCAGGTTTGTTCAATGTTAATAGTAAAAACTTGTCCCATCTTGTAGTTTGCTAAAACTTATCTATCCGTGAATTTATCTGCTAATACTGGTTATTGTATGCATCTATTCAATAATGTTAATCTGGTTCACTGAAATTGTTTTTTTTTTTTTTTGACAGCCATTGTTCTACAACCCGAAAACAAACCTCCTGACAAGAGCTGCAGTTGTGGAGAAAATAGTCGAACTTGGAACAGTCTCGTTGGGAAAGTCATATCAATTGGTCCTCAAATCCGGCTTCAGCGACAAAAAATCGGATCGTGCTACCAGGGTTTCCTTCAAGGTAATTCCTTTAGTAACTAAAATTTCTTACAGGAAGGTCATTGGCTACATATCATCATCTTATTATACTGCCTTGCATCTATATCTCACAAGAACATAAGTAGTGTCAGCCGTCAGGGCAATAGAAGAATACTGAGTTTAATGGCCTGAATCTTTACCCTATCAAGTATAAATTTGAGACCTATTTGTCGATAATACCCCGTGGCTGTTCTTGATGTTACCTGAAAACGAACAATAGTAACTTTTAGTTCATATTTTGCTTTCGTGGCGTTGTGTGTTGCAGTATAGCGGTTCAAGAGGGGTTTATGGGACACCAACCTTCTACGTTAACGGGTTTGTATTGTCTGATGCTGCTTCCCCCTCAAACTTTGGAGGATGGAAAAAAATCATTGACCCTCTGGTTCAAGCACATAAGGTGGAAGATAACTTCATTCCCTTCCTTGGAAGATCTTAAGTGCTTTTACTGTGTCATGCTACTATACCACTATCTGTAAACTGTAATGTATAAACTTCTTCAAAATTTGTATGTTGTTCATTGTAAATTTGTAATAAAGGAAAGTGATCCATATAAAAGTTGGCCAGCCCAGTTATATCAAACAGAGATTGTATTTGTAATACATGGCAATAAATTTTGTTTTTTTTTAACGTGTAATTTTTTTCTGTATAGACAATCAATTTATCAAATGGACTTTTGATTTGGCCATGTAATACTTGTAATCTATTGCTTTGTGCTCTACTCTATATTAATGTAATAAAAAATATATATTTAGAAAAAATATAATTATCAAAATCACATGTTGAATTTATTGTTAAACTCCGATATTGCTATTTATCTAAATAGATTTATTATTTTTGTACACCAAATTATCCATATCTTAAAACTGTGGCCTACTTTTGTTTTAAAATAGTAGTGAACCAAACGAATCCTCCATCTGTCTTGGTGTTAACGACGTGAGAGGAAGTGTGTCGATGTCATGTGATCATGTGAGAAAGCTTTTGTTAATACATATCTGCTGATTCACAGCCGAATCTATAACCTCGACGGAAAACATAAGCTAAGGTACATTTTTTCAGATAATTAAAACAGAATTAATGGACATTTTTACTTGATTCTCTATTTAAAAGGGCAAAGAATGACTCATTATGTCATCATTTCACCGTTAATTAATTACAACTAGTTACATTGTTTCATTTTTCAGATTGTACAACAACAAAAAAACACTTAAATGCTTCTCACGTTTGTTGAGTCAAGACTCCCAACAATATTTTATTTTGTAATTATGGATGGTTACAACAATTATATTGTAACTAAAATTCAAAGAGGCATTACTTTTCTTTTCTCCTAAGAAAACATAGATCTCAGTTTCTTGTTGAAGTTTAGCAGTTATTATATGGTTGATCATAATATGTTCGAAACAATATTAAATATTGGTGGTACAATTAGATTTTTTGCGTAAAAGCTGATAAATTTTTAAATATTCGTCTAAAGCATAGAGATAACACAGACACGTTCTTCAAATATTAAAATTAAACTACAATTTTGTCTTTTTATTATATTTATAGATTAATTAATACTAGTTAGTACCGAAAATCCAGATTTTGTCTATTAATAACGTGTAGATTTTTTTTTTTGGTGAATCATTAATAACGTGTAGATTTGGTTCTCATCTAAACAATTAATTTTATTTTATTTTCTGAAAAAGCCATTTAGACTTTTTCCTTCGCATTTTGTGCAACTGGATAATCTTCTTCAAGTTTTTATTACAAAGAATTTGGACTTTACTCCCTCACAAAAAAAAAAGCACAAATAAACCGAAAAAATCAATGTAAACCGAAATCCAAAACATCCCCGGTCACATATCGGTTCAGAACCCAAATTACCGGATCAAATTTAACGAGTAACGAATAATCTGTTTTAAACGACCGAGGATGCTAAAATTAATAGGTGGTTATTACGGTTATCTGATCGGTTCAGTTTGAATAATCTTGGTTCGGTTCAATTGGGTTTAGAGGAAAATCACGAACCGAAACCGATTAGGGTAGTGCAACGTGTGTGTGTGGAAGAGAAGAAACAGAAGTAGTGCGGCTGATATATATCAGAGAGGCGCTTTGCATCAAAAGCTTCTTCTTAGGGCGTATAAAGGAGAAGAAACAAAGCCGTACAAAGAGGGCTCTTCCTGGGCACAAAAAAAACCACCATTTTCGTTTTATCTGAATCTTCGTCTCTCTCGAAAGATCTAACCACAACAACTCCGTAAGGTAAAAAACTATCAAAGCTATTATGGATTTTTGAAGATAAATCCCGATTTTATTCCTTTTTCTTTCTGGTTTTTGCGTGTGTTTGCTACAAGGATTCGACAAAATTCAAAAACCCTAGTTTTCTCACTGATTTTCCTTTGGGTGATTCAGATGGATAAGTATCAACGAGTGGTGAAGCCGAAAGCGGATACGCCGATTGATGCGAACGAGATTCGTATCACTAGTCAGGGCAGGGCACGAAACTACATCACCTATGCGATGACTCTTCTTCAGGTATTCGATGAATCTGAAATGTGTTAATTCACAATTCATGGTTTTTCTTTTGTGGCGTGAGATATGGTTTAGGGTTTATCAACTGTTTTTGTCAAAGAAGTTTTGAATCTTGAGATCAATTATTTTGAGCTTTAATATAAGCACTTTTGTTATCTAGGCGTTATATACTTTACAATTAATTGGAATTACAAAGTGATTAGAGTTTTTTGCTTCATTTATGTTAAGTATTGAAGATTTTTTGCTTCTGATTGAACAACTTTATGTGGTGAAAGATGATTTTGTTAACAAATTTGGTTTGTTTGTATAGGAAAAAGGGTCAACTGAAGTTGTGTTCAAGGCAATGGGAAGAGCTATCAACAAGACTGTGACCATTGTAGAGCTGATTAAGGTATTTTTGAGATTTGTCCTGTCCAATTCACAAAGTCTTGTTCAGATATTTGAAAATGTCCTTTTTAATATGTATTGCAGAGAAGGATTCCTGATCTTCATCAGAATACATCTATTGGATCCACAGACATAACTGACACATGGGAACCAACAGAGGAAGGCCTTCTACCGTAAGAGGCCTATAAAACTTTTATGAAATTTTTATTATGTTCTACTGTTTCATGTTTTATGAAAACTTTACTTATTTCTTTCCTTTTTGTTGTGTATTGAAGTTTGGAGACTACAAGGCATGTGTCAATGATAACCATTATTCTATCCAAGGTTGAGCTTAATACATCCTCTGTTGGGTGAGTTTCGTGTTTTGTTTCTTGTTTTGATGTTTTTGAATGATTCTTTTGTGGTCCTTAGTAATAATCAGATTCATACGTTATTTCTCAAGCAATTGTATGTTGGGAGAGGCTGTCTCTGTCCTACAGAAAAATTGCTTACATTTTTTGACAACCTTCTTTATTGTATCCCTGATTTTTATAGGTGGCGTCATAACTTCTTTTTCTAATTATTTCTATCAAATGCTGTTTCAGGTACCAGTGTCCAATTCCTATTGAGATGGTGAAGCCAATGGGCGATATCGATTATGAAGGACGAGGTATGTGTCACTCTAAATGACTTTGTAAATCCCTCTTGTACTTTCTGTCTTTATAAGTGTCCTTTTTCATTTTTCTTGCAGAGGGTTCACCTGGTGGCAGAGGGAGGGGAAGAGGAAGAGGAAGGGGAAGAGGAAGAGGGCGAGGCGGCAGAGGTTAGATTACTTTAGAAATGCCCTATATAGATCTCCATGCTTATATGAATGTTGAGTATGATTTTGAACATATGATTCATGGATATTTAATAGTGTCATATTTCATTTTTTGCTGTCAGGAAATGCTTATGTGAACGTTGAGCATGAAGATGGAGGTTGGGAACGTGACCAGTCCTATGGTAGAGGAAGAGGACGTGGTAGAGGACGCAGCAGTCGTGGTCGTGGAAGAGGAGGATACAATGGTCCTCCAAATGAGTATGATGCACCGCAAGATGGAGGTTACGGTTACGATGCTCCTCCTCATGAACACCGTGGATATGATGACCGTGGTGGTTACGATGCCCCTCCTCAGGGCCGCGGTGGTTATGATGGTCCTCAGGGCCGTGGCGGTTACGATGGTCCTCAGGGCCGTGGCGGTTATGATGGTGGCCGCGGCGGTTATGATGGTCCTTCTCAAGGCCGCGGCGGTTATGATGGTCCTTCTCAGGGCCGTGGCGGTTATGATGGTCCTCCTCAAGGCCGTGGTAAAATAATCAAAACACTTGTTATTCTTTTTACCCGGTTCTTGAACTGTAATTTTGTGAATAAGCCATGAGTTTTGAATTGGTTTGCAGGGCGTGGACGTGGACGCGGAAGGGGTGGTCGTGGAAGAGGAGGAGGTCGTGGTGGTGGTGGTGGTGGTGGATTCAACAACAGATCAGATGGACCACCAATCCAGGCAGCTGCTTGAGAGTGAGGTTTCTTTTACACAAACATAAAAAGAAAAAAAAGCCCAAGTCGTTGGATGTTTTTTTTTCTATCTCCTTGTTCACTCTCTTTCTTTCTATGTTTGCTTCTTCTGTCCATCAAGAAGACATGTTTGCCATAAGTGTATCTCTTTCCCCTTTTCTTTATTATCCATTGATTCTCAGTTTTTTAGTTTGTGGTCTGTTTTGTTTAGAGTCCCTTAGGATATAATATATGTTCAATTCATTTTATGGTTGGTCGTCGTCTTGGGTTTTTGTTAGAGAAGAACTACTGAGGCATCCTCTTTACTTTCTTTTTCCTTTCTGTTTTGTAGTTTTTGTTTAGAGGTGAGAGTGAGACACAGTTTGGACAAATTAACTCTTTTCTTCTTTGGTTATCAGTTTTAATGTGATGGAACAGTTGATTCTTTTATTTCCAGAGTACCCCTGTAATGTTGAACTATTTTATAATGAGAGTTAAAAGTGGCGATGCACTGCGCACACGAAAGCAACTTTCATAAATCATAAATGACCAGTGAAGCAGGAGCCATCGATTCTCGAATTTGTTCACTGTTGGGTTATCTTCAAAATTCTAGTAAGACAGACAATAAAAGAGGTCTATGACAAAGAAAGCTCATAAGTTAAACGACAGCGTATCATATATGACACTATAAAAAAAATTTAACGCCGTTGCCGGGGATCGAACCCGGGTCACCCGCGTGACAGGCGGGAATACTTACCACTATACTACAACGACTTTGATGGTCGAGTTACTAATATTAATTATATTAACAAATATAATATCTGACTTGAAGGAAAAGAAAAAGAAAAAGGAAAACGTAGTGCTACTTATGTTCTTTAAGCCCTGCTCTCTCCTCAAATCAATTTTATTAACCTTTGTGAAGAAGAAGAAGAAGACTGAGATTTGCGAAAAAGATGACTCTAGACGTAGAGATGAAAGATAATCAAACCCCAACTCAATCCGTCGTCTCTGCTCCTACCTCCACGCTACAGAGTAAATCTCCATCTTATGCTTTAGTTTCGTTTAATCTCACATTGCTAGGTTTGTTTCAAAATTGAATTCATTGGAATTTCTTTTTTTTTTCCCAGATTTGAAGGAGATTGCTGCTCTGATCGATACCGGATCTTATACGAAGGAAGTCCGCCGTATTGCTCGTGCTGTGCGTCTCACCGTCGGACTACGACGGCAGCTCACCGGTTCCGTGATCTCTTCTTTCCTTGATTTCGCTTTGGTTCCTGGATCTGAAGCTCACACTCGTCTTTCTTCTTTTGTTCCCAAGGTATGATGTGTGGCTTCATGTAATTTTGCTTTTTCTCCCTCGGAACTGTGAGCTTATTAGGTTCTGTAACTTGCGGATTTTAGATTCTCATGCATTAGTGTTTACACTTAATTTGATGCTATTACTAACGATTGAATCTATAATAATGGTTCAGAGTGATGAACATGACATGGAAGTTGATACAGCATCATCGACTTCTCAAGCTCCTCCTCCTAAGCATTTACCTGCTGAGCTCGAGATTTACTGCTACTTCATTGTTCTTCTTTTTCTCATTGATCAGAAAAAGTACAACGAGGTTTACTTCTTCTATCTCTCTGAAGGTTTTCGTTTATATACTTTGTTTATTAATCTTGTTGTGGTCTTAATTCGATACGTGGTTGTGCTTTCTTAACTTTCAGGCCAAAGCTTGTTCTTCAGCTAGCATTGCTCGTCTCAAAAACGTTAACAGGAGAACCGTTGATGTCATTGCTTCAAAATTGTATTTTTACTACTCTTTAAGCTATGAGCTGACAGATGATCTTGCAGAGATACGTAGGTGAGTTGTAGTTCACAGTCACTTTGTTTTCGTCTTTATAACTTTATCATATTAGCTCAACAGTCAATTATCTGATTAACGTGTTTCTCTTTCTCTTGCAGTACTCTTCTTGCTCTTCACCATTCGGCGACACTCCGCCATGACGAACTGGGCCAGGTGCGTAATTTTCAATATTTCCCAAACAATCAATTGTATGAAACTTTTGCTTTGATTATTAAAACTGCCTTTCATGTTTTAGGAAACACTTTTGAATTTGTTGCTCCGCAACTATCTTCACTACAATCTCTACGACCAAGCAGAGAAGTTGAGATCGAAAGCACCTCGATTTGAGGCACACTCTAACCAACAGGTAACCTCTCAATTATGCCTTCATGCATTTGGCATCGTGGCTTTCTAGTTCTAAGTTATTCTGTGTATATCTAATTCTCTGATGCCAACCTTTCATGGTCAATATCCCCAAATTGCATTCACATATTCTTTTTACTCTCATGATATGTTGCTATGCCATGCTCATGTTCATTTATGTATGTTGCACTATGGTTATAGCTTCTGTATTTCAGTTTTCTTGTTTCTCTTTCTGAAACTGCTCGCTGATCAGTTTTTCACAACAATACCTCGCGTTCTTTTGTTTACTTTATTTGAACCTACTCCTTGTTTCTTAGACACCCATATTCACAACAGTATATATATTCTCTCTAGCTGGAGGATACGCATCTCATGATATGATTTACAGTTTTGTAGGTACCTGTTTTACTTGGGGAAGATCCGGACGATTCAACTAGAGTACACTGATGCAAAAGAGAGTCTCCTCCAAGCTGCTAGGAAAGCACCTGTTGCATCTTTGGGCTTCAGAATTCAGTGCAACAAGTGGGCTATTATAGTTCGACTGCTGTTGGGTGAAATACCAGAACGGTCAATCTTCACTCAGAAGGGAATGGAGAAGCCTCTGAGGCCATACTTTGAGCTTACCAATGTGAGTTCATCTTTGCATCTGTGACATATACTGTAACTAATGTCCTCTTACTTATCATTGTTTGACTTTTGACAGGCTGTGAGAATTGGTGACTTGGAGCTGTTTGGGAATGTCCAAGAGAAGTTTGCAGAAACCTTTGCGAAAGACAGGACTCACAACCTCATAGTCAGACTCCGACACAATGTGATCAGAACAGGACTGCGCAACATCAGCATTTCCTACTCCAGAATCTCTCTACAGGACGTTGCACAAAAGCTAAGACTGAACTCAGCGAACCCAGTAGCTGATGCAGAAAGCATTGTGGCTAAAGCCATTAGAGATGGAGCAATCGACGCAACCATCGACCACAAGAACGGTTGTATGGTCTCCAAGGAAACCGGAGACATCTACTCCACTAACGAACCACAGACTGCGTTTAACTCGAGGATTGCGTTCTGTTTGAATATGCACAATGAAGCGGTTAGAGCGTTGAGGTTCCCGCCAAACACGCACAAGGAGAAAGAAAGCGACGAGAAAAGGAGGGAGAAGAAACAACAAGAAGAGGAGCTAGCTAAATACATGGCTGAGGAAGACGATGATGATTTCTAGATTTGATTCAAATTCTACTGTTTTTGTCTGTTAACACTTTTGTTATTTCCAATTATCTGACGTTTTTCCTGTTATATTATGCACATCAGTTCTTTTACTTTAAGATAATAAAACAAAATCTCAAAACATTATTACAAGTCCTCCTTCGGATTTGAATTTTCAGACCTCTATCAAATTTTGCTAAATAATTCACTGAAGAAGTGAAGTTTGTGTGTGTAATATGGAACAAGAACATGAACATAATTCAAACCCAAGATCAGTAGATGGGCCTAGTATAAGGCCCATTAGTTATCTAATTACAAATCGGCGAAGTAATTCCGATTGTTTTTTCCGCCGTCGAAGGTTAAACACTCGAAACGATTTTGTTCTGTGTCGTTTGAAACTGTCAAAGAATGGAGATTCAAGAGCCTGAGGTAGCGAAGAATCCAGAAATTGAGGATACAATCGAATTAGCTAAGCAAAGGAGACACGACGAAGTAGAAGATTGCGACGAGCAACAACATAAGCAGCATCAAGCTGAAGAAGATGAGGAAGACGAATTGCGAAAGCTTCTGCTTTCAGATATTGGAGAGCTTCCGATTTCTCCCCCTTCAGCTACACAAGTCAATTTCGTTTCTTACTTCATTACAGGTTCTCAGATTTCAGCTACTTGTACCTTTTGATAGTGTCAAGTCAATTTAAACCCTTTTACAATGTTTTGCAGATTTTACGAAATCGGGTCATGATCAATATATTTACCGTCACGCAAATGGGTATGTCAAAGAAAGATTGTTCCTTTTGCTGTTTCATTGTGCTTATGAAAATAATCTCTTTGGAATGATGAAAATTGGTTTTCTTGTTTGTTTGATAGTTTATGTGTAATTGGATTGGCTCCTACGCATATAGCTTTTAAGGATGAAGGTGGAATCACTAACGTCGATTTCAATGTCGGTAAGTCTGACCGTAGCGTCTTAAAAGTCTCCGGCAAGCGTAAAAAGGTGGCTTTCTTGATGGCCTCAGTCTTAAGACTTTTGCTAATTGTTATGGCTTGAAGTTTGCAGTTAGAAAATGTGTGTTCATTTGTCTTGATTGAATCTAGATCCTAGTGTTAGCTAATGTATTTTTACTTGATGTTCTTGCACAGAATGCTTTGCGCTCTGAATCGAATACAGCACTGTGCAAAGTTTCCACTGCAAAAGATTCCTACATTGTGAGGTGCAAAGCTTTTTTCTGGTTTTACTTTACTTTGTCTTAGGTTCTCATATGCAAAAAAGTATGGAAGTTGTCTTTGTTCTGAGTTGGTTTTTGCTAGGTGCTGCGTTAAAGGCTCTCTCTTGGAGGTCAACGAGAGATTAATTAAGCAACCAGAGCTTCTTAATTCATCGGTAAGAAATAAGAGAATTATCAAACTTTCTTTTGTCTAACAAATCCCCCAAATTGATGAAAAAATGAAAATCTCATGTTCTTGCTATGAGTCTCTATTGTTTCTGTATCTTCTATAACAAATGAGCTCTTATGTTATACTCCTAGTGAAGAATTATGCTTATGGAATCAGTCGGATAACTCAAATAACTTGATTATCGTTTCTTTGCTTTTATACATGAGTAGGATAAAGCTGTGATATTCAGTATCTTGATTCTTATGAAATCTAATTGTTTCAGGCTGACCGGGAAGGGTATATTGCGATAATCATGCCAAGACCTGCAGATTGGACCAAAAACAAGGAATCACTGATAACTATGGAGGAATATAAAGAAAAGAAAGAAATATCTTTATGATAGTCTGCCGAAACTTTGGAACCGTGTTTGCTCTGAAGCTGATGCCGATGATGATTAGGGCCATTAGGCTTAAGTCAGATTAGGTTAAGCATTTTGACTGTCTTTTGCAGTCTAATCTGTTGAAGTTCTACAATATTTTATGAAACTGTTGTGTTGTGTTTTGGCTGACAAAACAATTTTGTAAGCAAAATAATTTTGGGTCTAATGTTCTTCATGAAACCTTTATACTTCAAGCGTGTGTCTAATGTTCTTCATGAAACACGAGATTACAAAATATATTTTTTTTTAATTTTTCCCGGTAAGAAATTATATAATTCAAGCGTGTGTATCACAAAATTCAGCTGTGATAAGTTTTATTTCGAGGAATTGTGTTTTTTTTTTTGTCAAAGTCCAAAGTCAACTACAAATGGGAATATTTTTTTTATTATTTTTTTAAATTTGTAGATAAATACTAATTCAACTAGGATTAAGAAGGAATCCACTATATAAGTTTTATTTCTTATGTTTAGACTCAACCCTTTATTCAAGAGATCGAGAAACATTCTTTCCACACCATTATAATCAGAATAAAAATTCAGTCTCAAACGTATTAAATCGACATATAGTTGGATTAGTGCATTAGCAACCGTCCATAATGTCTAATTATCCAAGACCGTTTTCTATTACACCGTGGTTTCCTCTCCCGCAGTTTTCTTATAGACCTGTGTTTGGTAAGTTGTTAATTTATATATTTGTGTTTTCTATAACTTATTTTGAGTTTTTAACTAACTTATGTGAGTAACAGATTTAGCTCATCTTCCAGAGTTAAGGAGGTTGGCATTAGACTCCAATTTATCTTCTTTCATGGTTTTCCAAATTGATTATTATTTTAGGTAAATACACTTTTATTTTGGTTAATCTACTTTTAATTATTTGTTTTTGAGTTTATAGATTTCTTAGAATATATTTACGTTGATTGATAATCTGCAGCGATGAAAATTTAGCAAAAGATTACTACTTGAGATCTCAAATGGATAATCACGGATGGGTTAATATCTTCATTATTGCAGAATTTCCAAGAGTAAGTAACTTCAAAATTTAATGAATAATATCTATGTTTTTGAAGATTAAGGTGTATATATAATATCAACTATTTTTTATGTTTTTCAAACCAGATCAAAAGCATGACTAATGATATTGAATTCATATTGCGTTCAATGAGATCATCAGCTACAGTTGAAATCCAGGTAATTTACTAATTACACGTAACAAAAGTTGTATAATGTTTTTTTCTGTATTTGTTTTACTTTTTTTTGCCACCAAAAGTGGATAACTATGAAATACTATTAGTTACTGAATGTCGAAACTGAATTGTGTGTAGAATCACAAGTTGAGAAAACGCTATGGATGGCAGAGGTGGATAATCCAGTGAGGCTCCATATACTGCTACCAATAATGAAGAGACCGATAGCGTTTAGTATCAATCGTTTGTGGTTACTAACGTTTAGTATCAATCGTTTGTGGTTACTAAAAACCTATGTCGTTTGTGGTTACTAAAATAATTATTACCTTTGTTCTACTGTAGAACTTCTACATGCCTTTGGGTTTTTTTTTTATATACAGTAATGTCAATCCACTTACTGTTATATTTTGTAATTATTGTAATTATTGTCGAACAAATTGTGCAAATAATGTTTTGCATCGTTGACATAGGGCTTGCGTAGTTCATGATGCTCATGTCAAAACCTTATAATACCAATATTAACCTCTTTAGCTAAGGTTCTATAAATGAGGAGACGATACATCAATCCGTTGTCGTCCAGCGGTTAGGATATCTGGCTTTCACCCAGGAGACCCGGGTTCGATTCCCGGCAACGGAGCTTTCTGTTCTGTTTTATTTATTTCAAAAACACTGGCACTTTAAGACATATACGACAAGAACAAGAAGGATTGTTTTCAATTTATTTGATCATATGCTTAATCGTAATGAAATAGATTACAACTTATCAAATTACAATGCTTTTACATTTCTTTGGCAATCTCTTTAAGCAATAACTTTTTAATCTTTCCTGTAGAAGTCTTTGGCAACTCTTCAACAAACGACACCGTTTTAGGCACCATGTAACGTGGCATCTTCTTCTTGCAATACTCAATAATCTCTTTATCCGTGGGTTTCCGGGTCAGCCCGGGTTTTAAACTCACGAAAGCACACGGCGTTTCTCCCCAAAACTCGTCAGGTCTAGCCACCACCGCCGCTTCATTCACCGCCGGATTCGTGTACAACACTGCCTCCACTTCCACACTGCTCACGTTCTCTCCTCCTGAAATAATCACATCTTTCGATCTATCTTTAATCTCTAAGTAACCATCTTCGTGAATCACTCCAACGTCTCCGGTGAAGAACCACCCGTTCTTAAACGATTTTTGTGTTCCGATCGGATCTTTTAAGTATCCGAGCATGATTGAACTTCCTCTCAACACTATTTCTCCGAATGTTGCTCCATCTCTCTCCACGCTCCGACCCGATTCTGGATCCACTACATCGATTTCGCTAAATCCGACGGTTCTCACTCCTTGCCGTGATTTCAATCTCGCTTGATCGTTCGCCGGTAATCGATTCCACTTTGGGTTCCACGCGCAGGAGACGATCACACCGGCTGTCTCCGTTAATCCGTAACCGTGGCTAACGATGAAACCTAGAGATTCGGCGCGGAGGATCACCGTAGCCGGCGGAGCAGAACCGGCGGTTAAGAATTTGACCGGGTTCTTAAGAGGCTGATCAGATTCTTGACTCGCCGATAGAATCTGAAGCACTATTGGTGCGCCACACATGTGAGTCACGCCGTGATCACGGATTAGACGGTAGATTAACGGCGCGTGGAGTTTACGCACACAGACGTTAGTTCCTCCGACGGCGGCGATTCCCCATGGATAGGTCCAACCGTTAACGTGAAATATCGGTAAGGTCCATAAGTAAACCGGATTTTTCGGTACGGCCCAATCGGTTAAAGAATCAAGCGCCATGACGAAAATACCCCTGTGGCAATGAACCACGCCTTTAGGAAGCGACGTCGTACCGGATGTGTAGTTGATCACAATCGGGTCCCATTCGCTTTCGGGTCGGATCCATTTAAAATCCGGATTGCCTCTCTTGACTAGATCACTGTACAAGTAACAGAATTTTGAACGCTCCGTCACTACAGCTCCTCCTTCTTCCTCCTCCTCGTCGGCGATTAGGACGAGAATTGGCGGATTGAGCAACGTAGCGATCGCTTCGACGGCGAGATCGGAGTAAAACATGTCGACGAAGAGCAGCTTAGACTCGCAATGGCGGAGAAGAACAGAGACTGTTCGTGCATCAAGACGCGTGTTGAGGTTGTTAAGGATTGCGCCACACATTGGAACGGCGAACTGGAGCTCGCACATCTCAGGAGTGTTAGCAGATAGGACGGAGACAACGTCTGATCTTCCGATTCCAATGGAAGACAGAGCAGACGCGACACGGAGGCAACGGAGATTTGTTTCGCGCCATGTGTACACGGTGGAGTTGCCGTAAACGATGGAGGTACAGTCTCCATACACGGTGGCTGCTCTCTCGAGAAAGCCTAACGGCGTTAACGGTGACGAGTTTACGGCACTTGGCTTCAAGTCCTCCATTTTCTTTAGCTCTTCTCGAGTGACCACAATGTGATGCTAAACAGAATGAAGGAAGATTACAATGATAAGTGTTTATTGTATATTGATACATTTATATAGAGAAGTTATTTCTTATAGTAAAGATAGATACAAAGTTTAATGACGAGACCTCTTGACTAGTCATTGTACAAAATGGCCTCATGGGTTCCCATGTTTGTAAGATGTGTGATCTCCGTCTCAGACTAGCCCACTTGATTAGCCAGACAAACAATCAAAAGAAATATATTTTTGTATATGTAATCCACGTTCCATTGATTGGAATCTTTCTTTTCTTAGATGCAAACAAAGATCACATGTTATTGAAGACAAATTAACGTACTTTGACAACGAAATCACAGTCTACAATTATAATACCAAAAACGTGATAAGATGTTAATAAGATACGAATGAGTAATGCAGATAATGTATATTGGAGTAACAACTTTTTTTACTTTTTTTTAGTCCTGGCGTAGATGAATTTTAATACTTGTGAGTCTTTTACACATGTTCTTTAACGCCTTCACTCCATCATGAAGCTATCGTTTTAAACTTCATTGTCAAAACACTCGGTAGTCGTAGATGTCCCATGATATGGTACTTTCATCACAGAATCTCACCGGTTATAAGTAACTGAAGGAGATGTAGAAGAGTATCAGGGTACTATCAAAATTCTGCTTTCAGAGCATACACCAACTCTCCCCAATTCACTTTCTCTATTTCCATATTAACATTCCTAAAATCGAATGTTGAAAAACCAGTAAGGACTTAAAAGTGGCGAGCAATCGATTCAACTTAGACCACCTCATCTAATGCCATGGCACTTGGAAGAACAGACACAAAAGCAAGTGTTACAGATGTGGAAAGAAGAGGAATAAGATATTTGCAAGACAAACCAATATCACTCTTTTAAGATCTTCTAAAAGCACAAATTATCCATCCAACAAAAGAGTAAAAAACATTGGTTCTTGATAGTAAAAGAAAGCAAAGAGGAGGAAGAGAACATAGTCATGAATATTAAAAGCAACACTTGAAAACGGCAATAAACATAAGGAAGAAACTGGTTGCTTGCTGCTTTTTGATTCTCTCTGAAGATCATCATTCAAAAGCCCATTGGTTCTCTCTGCGCACCTCCTCTTCTTCCTCCGGTGTGAAGTCGTTCTTGATATTGAACGTTGTGCGGATCTCTTCTGGAGTCTTCCCTTTGATCATATCGGCCACTGTCTGACATGTTAGGTCAAGCAAGTTCTTGATGTTCAGGTAATTAGCAGCCTGCACAAGATCCAATATTGTTAACCATTAGATCATAATCCGAATCCAAAACACACAGATATGAATAAATAATAACCCTAATTTCAATTGATTAAGAACCCTAACAATTACAATCTCAGACGAATTCAATTTCTGAAACAAACACCTAAATTTCGAAACCCTAATTTCCCAAATCGAAAACCCTAGAATCCCAAAATCAAAAAGCAAAAAGCAAAATCGATGAATCGAATCGAATCGAGGGAAGAAGAAACATACCAGAATGAGTTCAAAGAGGGTAGCCTGATCGATCTTCATAAACTCAGTGTCCCAGTTCTTGAGGTCTTCATCGGAGGTAGCACCATCGACGGCCTCGGTCTTGGCGGCAGCAACCTCAACGTGCTTCTTGCAATACTCGATCACCTTCGCGAGGATCTTGCTCGTGACGTTGGGAAGAGGGACTCCGTTGTCGACGCAGTCGTCTTCAACCATGTGCGCTATGGTCTGTGACTCGAGAGCCACCGCCTCTTCAACCTCGAAAGATTCACCATCGGAACTCTTCAACACAATCTTCTTCGAAGACATCTTTATGGAAACGAAGAGAGAAGAAGATTTAGATTTGGGAGAAGAGATTTGTTCTTTGAAGAAAATTTTGTGAAGCGATGAAGGAAACAAAGGGAAGCGTCTCTCTATATATATTAGAAAAATCCCTAATTTTGATAAAGTCGGTTGATTGTTAAAAAGTCATTCGCAACTCTAGGAAATAAGGAAATTGTTTTTTATTTCTTTTTTTTTTGAAAAGAAAATAGAAAACAATCCTAATCTTATTGAACTTAACTTTTTTTGGTTGTTAATTTCAATTAATGAAATTAGATTATGAAAAAAAACTTTAGTGAGATTGTTTTCTATATTTATTTTGGAAATATTAACTTTTGAGCAGTTCGTTTGTATTTATCTCATTAGTTATTAGTATATAATTTTATATTTCCTTTTTCTTTCCTGTATCCAATTCCATAATTGTCAAAAAAGCAAAAATTTAAAATAAAATAAAATCACTGTAGGATAAGAATGAATCAATCAAATCAGCTTTGTTAGCTTTAAAATCATGAATTTCTGAAACTTTTTTTTTTAATAAGCTAACAATATGTCAAACAATACAAATACATCTAACTATTTTTTGGTCAAGAGTCATACAATATTATGCTATGGATTTTATTCTCTTTTCATTTATTTCTTAATCAGTCTTATATTTTCTTAGATATTATCTTCAACTTTGTTTTATTTTTTCTTTTCTAATTATAACTAAATCTTATATTTCATCAAGATAAGGTGTATCATATATTCATATGGTAACTTTTTAAAAAATGCATTCAGTTTTTTTAGTTGTAAAATATTTTCTTCTTTTGCATGTTTTTTTAAATTATTTAAAATGGACGTGTGTCATAGACAAAGCATTATAATTTTTCTATGGCATATATCAAATTAATTTATATAATATTATTTTATCAATTTTTATTGTCCATACAAAAATTAATATTTCCGAGAAGAGATCAAATTTTAAGGATGTTGCAAATCCAAACTTGTGATTATTTTTGTTAAGTTTTGTGGATGCTTCTCTCCCTTTTGATGATTCGACCTAAACATAATCCTAACTAATGCCATGGTTATTAAATTTTTTACGAACAATTCCAGTTTAATGATAGCTAAGTAAAGTTTTTTGGGATTCATGATTCATCAAACTAAAGATCTTTTTATAGCCTAGTGTCTTTTGTAAAGTTGCAAGAAGTCAGCAAAGAGCTTTGGATTGCGGCTCAAATGAGAGATCTTCATATGAATAAATGGTTGGGATGTTTCAATATGATATCATCCCAACAAATTTCCAACGATACAATCAAAATCAAACCATAATCCATGGCTCTGAGTTGCTTTCTTACTTCTTACTAGTGTCCGGATTAATTCTAGAAGAAGATACATATGTAGAATACTAAATTTATTACCTAACAAAACCGTGTATGGAGGATGATGATTCTCACCTAACAAATTTTAGTATTTGACGTTTGATAGTTGATATATCTTAAAGATACTGAGTCTTATCATAAAGGTCCAAGGCCCATATCTGAAGTCAGAACCCAAATATGAATGCCAATGTAAGGTCCATTTATACATTTAATTATTTTTTGTTGGGTTCACCAATATAAATTCTGGAATTTTAAGCTCGTAATCTTTTCGAGATGGTTACCAAAACATGTTAAATGGGTATTGTAGACTTCTAATCTCTTTGTTGTTGTTAGAAAGCTAGAAATTTGAGTATATCGTTAGTTATAGCAAATCTAGAAAAAGTTATAGAAATGGATCATGCGAGCATCTGTTTGAATTCTTCAATAGTTATACTTTGCCATGCATCGATAACTACGCAATCTCCGTGATTACTCTTGATCTCGATTTATGATATTCAAAAATCCAAATACTTACTACTATTAGGACATAATGTCCCACATCGGAAGTTGGAAGAGATCCTAAGTAATATATAAGGGATATGGGCCACTCCATTCATTGCCAATTGGTTTTGAGTTGGAAGTCCATAGAACTTAACATGGTATCAGAGCCCGATCCACACATGTCCAACCCGATCCGACCCAAAGATGGTCCAATCATCGACAAGGCCCAAAATTGATGCCGTCGACGTATTAGGACATAATGTCCCACATCGGAAGTTGGAAGGGATCCTAAGTAATATATAAAGGGATATGGGCCACTCCACTCATTGCCAATTGGTTTTGAGTTGGAAGTCCATAGAACTTAACATGGTATCAGAGCCCGATCCACACATGTCCAACCCGATCCGACCCAAAGATGGTCCAATCATCGACAAGGCCCAAAATTGATGCCGTCGATCTAAGCCCGAACATTCCGAGATTAATGGCCAAAGAGCCATCATCTCGAGGGGGCGTATTAGGACATAATGTCCCACATCGGAAGTTGGAAGAGATCCTAAGTAATATATAAGGGATATGGGCCACTCCATTCATTGCCAATTGGTTTTGAGTTGGAAGTCCATAGAACTTAACAACTACAACTTATGAGTATCAAATCCAAACTTTACTTGTTTGTATATTGATTATCTGATTTATTTACTTGAATATGGAAATGCATACACTGTAAACTGTAAACAAAGAGTTTGTGAATATAATATATAGGACTCAAATTTTCAAAGTCTATTTGCAGAGAATTCACTCTACAACTCATCATGCTCGAATTCGTGCTCGATTTCGAACTCTTTCAGTCCATCGTGGAGGAAACTCGAGTACCACTGCGCTGATAATTTTTCGTGGCGCGTCAAATTATTTTTGTAATCGACGTAGTAGAGCCCAAATCTCGCGTTGTAACCATCTTGCCATTCGAAATTGTCCATCAGTGACCAAAGAAAATACCCTGTAACATTTACTTTATCATCGCTGCATTAAAAACCCCGAAAGAAAAAAAACATTAGTCATTCTGAAAATAAAATAGCATCTTTATGGAACTAAAACTCAAAATATGATTTGTTGACAGACCAAATTGCTTGGTGCAAGCTCAAGAGATGCTTCTGGATATAGTATGTTCTGTGGTGGTCTGAGAGCGCCACTACAAGGCTTGAGTCTTGCTCGCCTAGATCCTCTCCATATCCTTAAATCAAACATTCAAAACTCAATATTTATATCCAAGTAAAGAAAAGAAAGATAAATAGAAATCGATCCCTAATATAATATGATTTTGAGGAGATTAATTTAGGTTAAAAACGTTTCTCTAACCATTCTCGGTGATCATGATTTCAGGATTCCCATATTTGTCCTTTATATATTTCAAGAGGCTCCTCAAACCCTTTGCGTAGACTTCCACTTTTGCAACATCAGGCTAAACAAAAAAAGACAAAGTATTTATAAAAAAACATCAATTTTAATATTTTAGTTTTAAAAGACAAAGTAATCACATACCTTGTTAGCAAAAGCATTGAATTTATCCACATACCTTGCTGAAAAAAGAGAGGGAAAAAGTATAAACAAAATTAATCAAGTGAGAACATTGAAAACAGTCTAATTTTATACAAATTTAAGAAAACAGTAAAAACGAGACTTACGTTCCCAGTCCACGAGGGAATCACTCTGCCAACTTGGTTGCGAAGGATCTGGCTCTTCGTCATGCAATGCAAACACTGAAGTGTAATAGTTGATGCCTACAAAATCAGCTGAATTTTTCAACTTCTCCTTTTGCGCCTCTGTGAATTTTGGCAGTCGATGTCCGACATGATCCTTCATTGATTGTGGATAATCTCCATACGTGGTTGGATGCAAATGCCTGCGAGATCAGAAGAGTATTTGTCACAAATTTTGATACTAAATGGTAAAATATTAAATGATTTTTGTTACCATCCCAATATGAAGTCAATCAGGCCAGTTACAGGAGTTTCGTGCTCTTCTTCCGAGAGCTCATGAGACTCAAACCAAGCTGGACTGTGAGCAATCCCAATTTTACCACCTTTACACTATAAACAATAAGAAATAAATGTTTATAAGTACCCGTTAAATTACGTAAAATATTCACAATATTTTAAATGATATACTAGTTAATGTTTATATAGAAACCTTGTCGCATTTCCTAAAGGCATCAACGGCATCGGCATGTGCCAAGAGCATGTTATGACTCACGATATAAGCTTCGTGTCCTGACCGTCCATCGTGACACATATCTCCATGTTCTTTGATGTACTTAGAACAACGTCCTGGTGCTTTGTTCCCAATGTCGTAGCCAGCTCGACTGAACACCCATGGTTCGTTAAATGTGATCCAATGCTTCACTTTGTGACCGTACTCTTGGAATGTGAAGTTTGCATACTCCGTAAAATCCTTTCTGAATATATTAAAAAAAGTTTAATCGTGTTTGAGTTGTAGACGATTAAACAAAAAAAATCATAATAAATTGTCAAAATTTAATGAAAAACTTACATTATGCGGTCGCTTAAGAAGCCACCGTATTCATCTTCTAAGTCTTGAGGAGTGTCCCAGTGAAAAACGGTAACTAATGGTGTTATACCTGAATTTTGAAAATAAGTAATATTTTGATGTAATATGGAGTTTGTGAAGTTTAATTAGTTTATTGGAAAGACAAAAATTACCATTTGCGAGGAGCTCATCGATCAGATCGTGGTAATACTGCACACCTGCTTTGCTTATTCCTTTCTCCATCCTACCATCTGTTAATTTATTTTTAAAAATTATGTTATCATTTACTTGTATTATAATCAACTAATGTTATGATCAACGAGTGAAATATAATTTGCTGAGATTCTTTTTAACTTACGGGGGAATATTCTGGGCCATGCAATGGAAAATCTAAAGCCATCAGTGTTCAGATTTTTCATCAACTTGATATCTTCCTATTGAATATAAATTTAAAATTAACTTACTTTCAAGAGAGCTTCACAATCATATATAAACTAAGCGTAAATAACATAGCTAATACCTTGTAACGATGGTAGAAGTCGACAGCAACGTCGGCATTGTGATAATTACATTTATCTGAAAAAGTTAGATTCAGAGAGAAAAAAAAAACAGATGATTTTATATATAATTGACAATTTTTTCACTAGGCAAACTGATTTAAAAATCAGAAAAACAAAAAAGAGTGAAAGAGAGAGTGAAAGAGACGTGGGAATTTCTTGGTGTATGCGTCCCACATGCTTGGACCTCTACACCCTTCATTTACAGCTCCTTCAACCTATTTAGTTTACCACATACATCACTAATTAACTAATTATAGAAATTTCTAAACAATCATTTTACAACATAGTTTATTGATGTAAAAGTCCGTATATATAACTATAATGTACCTGAAAAGCGGCAGTTGCGGTACCAAAAATGAAACCTTTAGGGAAATTGGCACGAGTAAAGTGTATATCGGTACTAGAACAGGCATACTCATTGGCGACAGTAAGTGAGCCGGTCAGACCGAGGAACAGAACTAAGCCTAGGAGAGGAAATTTATGAAACCTCCCCATTAGTGTATCGAAGACTTGAAGAAGTGTAAATGGACAAATATGTTGGAAGGGGATTTTGCTGTTATATATAGTGACTATAAGACAATGGATTAGTATAGGTATGATTTTATTAAGTAGTTCATAAAATTGAAGTAAAATACGGGAAGAGGTAAGCCACGTGATTCACTTACGTGACCGGCAATGAATATGGGAATGTCCTAGGAGATGAAAAGTGTGTGTTATGAATATATAAATTGATTGTTCCATTAATTTGTTAGTAGACTAATATATTTTCAGTGAATTTATTTAATTTGATGATTAGGAAAAAATGTTTTAATAAAATTTACAAAAAGTAGTAAGTGGTGTATTCGAACAACGAAAAAAGGGTATATAGAAACAATGCAATCCGTGTGAAAGAAGAAAAAACAAAGACTACTGATTTAAAGGAGACTTGTTATGCATGAGTCGCATGACTAAACATTTTTTTTTCTTTTTGCTATATATGATGATGTACTATGTACAATATTAACAAAACATGCATGCAATATTAATCCCACCACATTTTGTGTATGTTGATTATACGACTCTCTAAATTGTTGAGGGGTAATTTATTTATAATGAGATGAAATAATTCAGTACACTTGTGTTGTTGTTGATTTACATGTTTTTATGAGTATATAAGAGTTTATTTATGCTGTGTTTTTTTTATAAGTGTTTTTGTCTAAATCATTATTTTAAATGTAAATCAACAATATCGTCGTTTCTTCTTCCTCTGGTCCCGAAAACCTACTTATATATAGTGCTGAACCACCTGTTTTGTATTTAAGACGAATCAAAAGTCTTGCCTCTGTAAAATATCTAGTGTTTTAAACTTTTAATGATATAAGAAAAACAATCATCTCTAGTGTTTTCCTTAATGCATTTTAACCTTGAACAAAAATGTAAAGCTTTATTTAATTTTATTTGTTTCAAATATTAACCTACATGATTTTTTTTTTAATAGTTAAAGGGTCTTATGAGACAAAATATGCTAATTGATCTTATATATGTAATCACTTTAGCCCGAAGGAGTAAATAATTTTTATAATTTGGTTTGATTTGAATAAATTTGCTGGGGACGAGTAGCTCAGTTTGTTACTTGATTCAAAACTTCTGCTAATATCGAATTCACAAGCTTGCAATTGGTGCTATATAGCCATTTTCGGATTTATCTGGTTGATGCACATTTGTAAACAAACACTTTTGTTCTTGGGTTATATAAAACGGACAATACGTATCACTGAATTATACATTGTTTACAATAAGAAAAACGAATAGATTGTCATCTTTAGTAGTACTGTCTTATACATTACATATACTTATCATGGTGACAATTAACTAAGATTAAAATGAAACATTGTAGGAATTAGGGAATTAGGCAAGGCCTTTCGCTATCTGATAAACAATAGGTTTAGATATTACTTCGTAGGCTTTCTGGGAAGGGTGAGCGAAGTCATAGAAAACGTATTTATCTGGATTGAAGCATGGTATTATTGCATTCGGCATACAACAACAGGCTTTTCTCGCTTCTAAAAACCCTGCAAATATATGTATTGTTGTAATTAAAACCATGATCTTCATCATCATGTACATCTTAGTGTTATAATTCGGACATAAATTTGATCCCAAAGAAAAAAAGATAAACAAACACAAGAAAAAGACACGCAAAACGTTATTTATAGTAACTTATCCTTGATATATGAGAGTTACTATAATGAAATAAAATAAATTCTTTCCCTCTAATGATCTACACTAGAAAAAAAGAAAAGAATAAACATTTTATTAGTTAGGATATATGCACAATCCTTTAGTAGAAAAAACAAATGACGCGGTTATGAATATTGAGTCACAATAACCATGACATTATTATCACTTGGTTACTTCATGCATATATTTATATATGGGGTGTGTATATGTATACGTACCATAGGCCTTAGGATTTTTGACAAGATCCATAAGAGTACCGTACATGTCGACGTAAACAAACTTTGCATCTTTAAAATCATATTCTACTGCATAACTTGTAAGACCTTTCTGCAATTTGCTGTTGAAGTCTTCCGTAACTTTATTCAAGAGGAAGTTACACCATCCGAATACCCCACCGAATACGGCTCGATGGAGAGGCAAACATCCCACAGGCATCACTCCCATCACCGCAAATTTTCTCGCTCCAAGATCATATAAATCCTTCAAATATAGATACATAAACCAAAAGAGTGTGAACAGTTACATCGAATTCATACTACTAATCTACTATATATATCATAAAATTTTATTTTATTTTATTTGATCTTACTTTTAGAAACTTTCTGGTCCAAACAACCATTTTACTGGTGTATGTATTTGTGGACTGTAATCGTATAAGAGCGGGAGCGACAAAGTATCCAAGATCATTATTTCCTTCAGAAATAAGAAACACAGCGTTTGAAACTATTTCTTTAACTTTTTTCTTACGTTTCACAACTCTCTTTAGTTTCTTCAAATAGTCTTTAAAATCTTTTACTTGGTCACCTGCCGATAAAACTCTCTGACAAAACCACCCACAACCATCCAAAAATAAATATTAGAAAACATTGTTTGAGATATATAATAGTGTTTATCAAAATAACAATGAAGTTTTTTTCTTCTTTTACCAGTGTTCTGGATGTAAGATCGTCAATTCCTGAACCACCTGATGCAAAACAAACGCCAGTTTTAAGATCTTCAGAATCGATGCGACGAATCTTGCTATAAGCTGGTACAAGTCTTTTGATCTGTAAACCTTGGGCTACAATAGAAGACTTCACCACATGAGAATACTACCTGGTTATATATATGAATAATATTGGAAACATTATTAAACATTGCGATACTATACCAACTATATCGGTGAAAACTCTTCCATTTCCGAATCTTCCCGTCGGAAATTTATAGTCAAAACTCAAACCATACGGCCAATAATTTCCTTTGAGAAGAGTAAGAAGAAAATTGTTGTTGCCGGTATCTAGGACTGAATCACCAAAAGCAAAAAGCGCAGAAAATGATGTATTTTGTCCAGCCGCTGATGAGAGGACGTAAATGGAAAATAATGATAACACAAATATTTTTCCCCTAAACATATCGAAAATAAGTGCAAAGTTTTTCTGAACAGTTTTTAATTTATCCTAATGTTTTATATAGAATTTTGATTTTTCTAACTATTTAGACGTCTAGTTCTTTCTTGTCGAAGGAAGCCAAAATGCATGAGAGTATACAGTACTACACACCGAATGAATGTTAGGATAGTGTAAGACGATAATAATTCCATAAATCTCATGAAAAATGCCATTTAAAAAAATTATTTTTAATGCATGCATCTTGTCTTTGTATTTCTGCAGATTTAGTTAGTTGTTACCACTTACCATGAGACATCATTATTATTTCAAACAACTTTTTTTTTGTGTATAACTAAATTGATTTGGTAAACTGAAAATATAATTAAATATTTTTGAAACATAAACTAAAACTCCAATATGGTCTGTTTAAATCATTTTGTATGTATATTATGGTTTTGAATGGTGGCATCCGTCGGTAAGGAATAGGAGTAGTTTTTAATATGCAAAACATTTTTTGAATCAAAAGTTTAGGTCCAAATAAGAAAAATAGAAAGCTATTTTATAATGCAGCCTAGTCTGCTAGTAGATTAGTTTGTTTTGCTTGCTATTACTAGTCTAAATTTTCAGAAAATAAAATCATGAGTGAAGATTTACAAATATATATGAGGTCATAAAACTTATAAAATATTAACTATAATTATTCAAATTATAAATTCTTATTCTGCTTTCACCCAAAAAAAGACATGGATTTTTTTCTTACTTTAGTCCAAAATTGTTAAGTTTGTTGATTTCTTATTTCGTCTTTCCTTTTCTTTTGGTTTAGGTTAATTTTACAAATGAAAATTAAATCTGTACAGAGGAATATTTTAAAAATTCACAGTAGTACAACTTTTAAATGAGAAAAGATATAGAAGATATTTGTTGAGCTTCAAGAAGTTTGCACATATGATCGTGGAGGTGGAGTCGTCATAATACTGAAACCAGACAGTAAGAAAAGAGTTTGAAGTAGTTTGCTAAGAGCTGTAGAGTTCAAGAAGCTTCGCTCTCATAGTGGGATGATGTCGCCAACTATTGAAACCGGAGGATTAAGCTTAACAACTGAAGCATGACGCGATCGAGTTGCACTCTTTTCATTTGAAATAGTCTAGAGCTTAGATGAGAAGAAGCGTGACTAGTCTGATGTATTCATTTGAACGCCTTTGTTCTTGATTATATAAACTGGACTAAACATTCTTTTTAACAAGAAAAACAGAAATAGATCGTCATGTGTGAATTTTCTTCTCATATATATAATTAATGATGCTAATTATCACGATGAAAATAAATCATTGTAAGAAATCAGGCAAGGCCTATCTTGATATCCTCGACAAGCTTTTTAGCAATTGTTTTGTAGGCTTTCTCGGAGGGATGAGCAAAGTCATAAAAGACATATTTATCTGGATTGGAGCATGGTACTATTGCCGTAAGCATACAACAACATCCATTCTTCTCATGTGTAAATCCTGAAACCATAGAAGTACACAATACTTAACAATTTTGGTCGGTCCTGAGATTCATATGTCTAAAGCAACACTTAAGATGTTGTTCCTTTAATTTGAATCTTGATCATGTAAAAAGGAGATTACGTATTTACGTACCGTATTTCCTATGATTGTTGATGACATCCATAAGAGAGTTGTACATGTCGACATAGACAAACCTAGCACCCCTAAAATCTGATTCTCCTCTCCAACTTTTTATTCCGCTTTTCAATTTTTTGTTGTAGTCTTCAGAGATTGTATTTGCCAAGAAATTACACCACACGAAGAACCTACCAAAGATGAGTCTTGACATAGGCAAACATCCCAATGGTATCACTCCCATCACCGCAAATTTTCTTGCTCCTTGATCATATAAATCCTTCATACATTTAGAAAAACCAAAAAAATGTGAATAAATACATATATAATAGTATTGATGAATAAAATTTCATTTTCTCTGTCTTACTTTTATAAATTTTTTGTTCCAACCTACTAATTTACTGGTGTATATATTGGGAGTCATTAATCGCATACCAGCATCATGAATCGCATATGTGATTCCAATATCATTATTTCCTTCAGAAACAAGAATCACTGAGTTTGCAACTATTTCTTTTGCCTTTTTCTTGCCTACTATGCCTTTTAGCTTTCTTATGTAGCCTTTGAAATCTTTTACTTGGGCGGCCGGCGATAAAACTCGCTGGTCAATCAAACACCCGAGGAATTAGTTAAGATATATACCACTTCTTAACCAAATAATAAGTTCAATAAATTTTACCAGCATTTCTGATGTAACAGGGTCGACTCCTGCACCACCTGATGCAAAAGAAACACCAGTTTTAAGGTCGCTTGGAGCAATGTACAACTTACGATAAGCTGGTACAATTCTTTTGATCCCCAAACCTTCAGCTGTAGTTGAACAAAAAAACTTCACTATATGATTAGCCAAACAATATGATAGAAATTAGACATTCCAAAGAAGCATTGTAAAGAACTTTAATATCATACCAACTATATCGGAGAAAACTCTTCCGTTTCCAAATCTTCCCGTCGGTATTTTTTTGTCGAAATTCCACCCATATGGCCAGTAATTTCCTTTCATTAGAGTCAGGAGGTAATTGTTGTTACCGGTATCGACCATTGAATCTCCAAAAGCCAATAGCGCAGGAAAGGATTCATTCGGGACAGCTTCTATTGATAAAAAAAAAGTGGAAAATAATGCTAACACCAACATTTTTTTTCTAAACATATAGCACCCTAAGTTCATAACTTTTTTTTTCCCCACAGTGTTTAGTTTATCTTATATATGTTTTAAACATAAATCAATTGATGGTTTTCTGACGATTTTTAGACGTCTAGTTTTTGTTTGTCCAAGGAAGGCAAAAAGCATGAGAGTTCAGTATATATACACCGAATGAATGTTAGCATGTTTTAGCTTTTAAGAAGATAATAATTCTATCAATCACATTAAAAAATGTTAAAATTGTATTATCACTATGTTTTAGTTGCATCTTTTTATTGCTATATAAAAGTCACAGCTCATCTATAAGTATATCATGTAAATCAAGATGTTCTTATAAAGAATAATTATATTAAGTTAAGTAAAAAATTGATCTTATTACTATTTGTTTCAAACAAAAGAAAAGTAATTGGTTGCGGTTGAATAGAAGTAATTCGTCTATATTTGTCATTTGCCATTCACAATTATTTGTCCGAGTGGTACATATAGAAGAAAATTATTATTTATATCGGACTTATTTTTATAACAAAAATTGTTCACAATACATGGTTTTCCAAACTATAAGTTAACTAATACTAGGTTTTAGTAAAATATTATATAATGGAAGAAATCGGAAGCTTCGACTAAGGCGGAAAATTACACTGAATAAAGTAAAAAGTGAAATGAAAAGATCATAAAACCTTTTAGCTTTGAGATTGGGCCTCTATTTACATAATGGGCATTTAAGTCGGTTAATAAACCGACGCAAAATTCCTTCCTTTCAAAAATTTTAACGTCGGTTTAAGAAGTGACTTCGATTAACCGACGTCTGCCTAAGTCTTTCTCGTAGTGCTATTTAATTATGATGATATTTAAATTCAAAAACTTTTAGCTATAATCATCAAAATCATGACTTTTAAATCACTTTTTATAGATTTTTATTGCACTGAAGTCCGAAAGTGTTAATTTCGTCGTTTTCTTATTTGCTAGGGGATTTTTATTAGATACATTATTTTCCTACAATTGGCAAAAAAAAAAAGTTTCTTCAATATACAACAAACGCCTTTGTTGTTCTGGGATTATATAATATAAACTGAACAATACATAAACTGGATTATACATTCTTTAACATAAGAAAAACAGAGAGATCGTCATGTATGATTTTTGCCCTCTCATTTATATTATTAAGGATGGCTGTTATTAAGATTAAAATATAAAGCATTGTGTAAGAAATCAGGCAAGGCCATTCTTGATATCCTGGACAAGCTTTTTAGAAATTGTTTTGTAGGCTTTCTCGGATGGATGAACGAAGTCATAGAAGACGTATTTGTCTGGGTTGGGACATGGTACTATCGCCGTAATCATACAACAACACCCATTCTTCTCATTAGTAAATCCTGAAACCATACAAGTACATGATACTTAGTAACTATATAACTTTTAAAGCGATAGAACAAACGCGGTTGACAAGAATCGATCTTTAAGAATGAGGAACAGTTCTTTATCAAAAAAAAAGAATGAGGAACAGTTAACTGTGACATATTAAAATCAATAGTTTTTGCTAGTGTCGTCGTTCTATTCCCATCAAATTCAGATACGATAAAATTCATGTTGTTGGCAAAAAATATCGAAAACCAAGGGAAAATGATAGTGGTTATTTACTTACCGTATCTTCTATGATTTTTGATAACATCCATAAGAGTGTTGAACATATCGACATAGACAAATTTTGCACCGCTAAAACCTGATTCGCGTCCCCAAGTTTTAGTTCCGCTCCTCAATTTTCCGTTGTACTGTTCTGCAACTCTATTCGCGAAGAAGTTACACCAAATGACGAACCCACCAAGAAAGATTCTTGACATAGGCAAACATCCTAATGGTATCACTCCCATCACCGCAAATTTTCTCGCTCCTTGATCATATAATTCCTTCATACATATAACAAAAAAATGTGAACGAATATATATACTTCATACTACTATATATATCGATATATGCTTGATCAGAAAATCATTTTTGGTCATACTTTCATAAACTGTTTGTTCCAACCAGCTAGTTTAGTGGTGTATCTAGCGGGAGTCAATCCTCGGAAAGTAGCAGATGGAGTTCCAAAATATGAGATTCCGATATCATTATTTCCTTGAGAAACAAGAATCACTGCATTTGCGACTATTTCCTTTGCTTTTGAAGGACCTGCTGTGGCCTTTAGCTTTCTTATGTAGCCTTTGAAATCGTTTACTTGATCCCTTGGCGTTAAAACTCTCTGACCAAATCACCACCAGGCCAAAAACAAATTACTATATATATTAGAAAATGTCTATTATTTAGTTAAGATATATAACATTTTTAACAGAAATAACAAATTTATTATATTATTATTTTTCACCAGCAATTTGGATGTAACAGGGTCGACTCCTGCACCACCTGATGCGAAACAAACACCAGTTCTAAGGTCGCTTGGAGAAACGAACAACTTACGATAAGCTGGTAAAATTTTCTTGATCCCCAAACCTTCAGCTGTAGTAATAATAAAATTACTATATCAGAACAGTATTAGTCATGCCATATGATTATCTAAGCAATATGAGAAAAACTAATTAGGAATTACAAAGAAGCATATTGTAATAAACTGATATTATACCAACTATATCAGAGAAAACTCTTCCATTTCCAAATCTTCCTGTCGGCATTCTCATGTTGAAACTCCTTCCATATGGCCAGACATTTCCTTTCATTAGAGTCAGGAGGAAATTGTTGTTACCGGTATCGAGAATTGAATCTCCAAAAGCCAAGAGCGCAGGAAATGATCCATTGGCAGCATCTGTTGATAAGAAATAAATGGAAAATAAAGCTAACACTAATGTTATTTTACTACACATATCTAACCTTAAGTCTATTTTTGTTTTCAACGACAGTGTTTAGACTCTCTTATGTTTTATAGAGAAATTAATTAATGGTGCTTCTAAGCTCATGTCAGTAGTATAAATACAAGTGATTTTCTAAGTATTTTTAGACGTCTAGTCTTTGTTGTCTAAGGAAGCCAAAAATGCATGAAAGTGGTGGGTACACACAGGATGAATGTCAGCATGTTTTAGAAAGATAATAATTAACTCCATAAATCTGATGAAATGTATACAGTAAACCAAAAAAAAAATGTAGTCATTTTACACCCAAAAAAAAAGACTTTAGAATGAATGATTTATATATGATGATTTGTTTGTAACGTCAACTTTTTCATCATGTAGACTCATATTCATCCATGTACTTGAAGAGGATCTAACTACTAGAATGGTAAGATGTGAAGTAAGAAAATTATGATTGATTGTCCAAAAAATAAACCAATTAAGAAGAAATATTAATTTTATTTAAATTGAATACAATTTTGAAATAATACAAACAAGATGAGATAAAATATAATCAATCGTTATGCCGTGACAATAGTTTTAATTCAGACGAACTGATAAACAAATTAGCAGAGGAGACTTGGCAAGAAGTTTCGCCAACAAAGACCGGTCGCTCGCGGCTTAATACACCGCAGGAGCAACAAGATACTCTTATATCTCCATCTCGTTTTTCACTACTAGCTACAGAAGAAGAAGATATTGAACCTGAAGAAGGGGAAATTGAAACAGAGGAGAAAGAAAAAGAAAACTCGGAGACCTTGAAGGTCACTGAAACTCAGGGAACTCGCCCCTCTCTTCCACGAGTTTCTAAGACTTTGCACAAGGTGATACCAGACTCTGCTGCTCAAAACACAAAGCTTCCTAGTGTTTCTAGCAGAAGGGTTTCATCTCGAAAAAATTAAATGTCGAGTTTCTTTTGGAATGTTCGCGGTCTAAATAAATCTACTAAGCATTCCATAATTCGTGATTGGATAAATAACAGTTCTATGCAGTTTGGATGCCTACTAGAGACCAGAGTCAAGGAAGGCAGAGCATCTAACATCGTTTCATCTATTTTCAATGGCTGGTCGTCGTTAACTAATTATGAATCACATCGGTTGGGACGCATTTGGGTAGTTTGGAGAGCAAATGCGAGACTAACCCCTGTATTCAAAAGTAGTCAATTGATCACCTGTTCGGTTCTGTTGGAGGGTCGAGAAGAGGAATTTTTCTGTTCGTTTGTATACGCATCAAACTTTGTGGAGGAGAGGAAAGTACTATGGGAGGACATTCGTAGTCATCATGACTCACCAATGTTCCGTAATAAACCATGGATGATCTGCGGTGACTTTAACGAGATTCTTGACGGTAACGAACACTCAAACTTTGATAGCACACAAATAAATTATGGAGGGATGCGAGATTTCCAGGAACTTGTCAGGCATTGCTCGATAACTGATCTTGGATTTCATGGTCCCCGCTTCACATGGTGTAATAAAAGAGAAGAAGGTCTGGTTTGCAAAAAGTTGGATCGAGTTTTGGTAAATGATTCATGGTGTACTGTTTTCCCGAATTCCTATAGTGTTTTTGAAGCTGGAGGTTGTTCAGATCACGTTAGAGGCCGGATAGAGTTAGAGGCTGCAGCAACAGGCGGGCACAAGCCATTTAAATTTGCAAATGTGTTAGCGAAGCTCCCACAATTTCAAACAATTGTAGAAGATCACTGGAACACCACAGTTCCTCTGTTTCCTTCGACCTCAGCTTTACATCGATTTTCAAAGAAACTTAAAGGCTTGAAACCAAGTCTAAGATCACTTGGAAAAGAGAAATTGGGAGATCTACAAAGAAGAACAAAGGAAGCTCATGAGCTCCTTTGTGATAAACAAGCTGGTACATTAGCTAACCCATCACCGCAAATGATTGAAGAAGAGTTGAGAGCTTATACCAAATGGGAACATCTTGCTGATTTGGAGGAGGGATTCTTGAAACAAAAGTCAAAGCTTCATTGGTTAAATGTGGGTGATAAGAACAATACTTATTTCCATAAAGCTGCACAGATTCGTAAAATGAGAAACTCCATCCGTGAGTTGAAGGGACCAAATGGAGAGGTGTTGAAAACGACAGATGAGATTAAAGGTGAAGCAGAACGATTCTTTAATGACTTTCTTAACCATCAGCCAAGTGATTTTGAAGGTATGCCAGTGGAGGACTTGAGGAACCTTATGCAGTTTCGCTGTGAAGAAGCTGACCAAACCATGCTCACAAAGATGGTTACAGAGGAAGAAATTCAAAAAACTCTATTTGCTATGCCAAATAATAAATCTCCGGGGCCGGACGGATACACTAGTGAGTTTTTTAAAGCAGCTTGGCCTATAGTGGGCAGTGATTTTATAGCAGCGGTGCAATCGTTCTTCCTTAAAGGATTTCTCCCGAAAGGACTGAACACAACGATCTTGGCATTAATACCAAAAAAGGAGGAAGCAACAGAAATGAAAGACTACCGTCCCATCTCGTGCTGCAATGTGTTGTACAAGGTGATTTCAAAGATTCTTGCAAATAGACTCAAGAGTATACTCCCGAGATTTATTTCACAGAATCAGTCCGCTTTTGTCAAGGAGAGACTATTGATGGAAAATGTGCTATTGGCAACGGAATTAGTGAAAGATTATCACAAAGAATCGATCTCCTCTCGCTGCGCTATGAAAATTGATATATCAAAGGCCTTCGACTCTGTGCAATGGGAATTCTTGCTGAACACACTTGAAGCTCTGAATTTCCCGGAAAAATTTATTCACTGGATAAAGCTATGCATCACAACAGCTACCTTCTCTGTTCAAGTGAATGGTGAGTTGGCGGGTTTTTTCAACAGCTCTCGGGGACTTCGTCAAGGCTGCTCTCTCTCCCCATATTTATTCGTCATTTGCATGAATGTCTTGTCACATATGATCGACAAAGCTGCGGTAAGTCGGAACATTGGCTATCACCCTAAGTGTAAAAACATTGGCTTAACCCACCTCTGCTTCGCTGATGACCTCATGGTGTTTGTGGATGGTCAGAAGAGGTCGATAGAGGGAATCATCAAAATTTTTCAAGACTTTGCGGGGAGATCAGGTCTCAAAATCAGTTTGGAAAAATCAACACTCTATCTTGCTGGGATTTCTGAACAGAACAGAGAACAAATCACTACAAGTTTCCCATTTGCAACGGGACAACTACCGGTTAGATACTTGGGCCTCCCTCTCTTGACCAAGAGGATGACTACGGCTGACTATGCTCCTCTTCTAGAAAAAATTAGAGCCAAGATAAGTTCATGGACAGCCCGAGCTCTCTCTTATGCAGGCCGTCTAACTCTTATCAATTCAGTCATTGTAAGTCTCTCAAATTTTTGGATATCCGCTTATCGATTACCCGCTGGTTGTATAAAGGAGATAGACAAACTTTGTGCGGCATTCTTGTGGTCTGGTCCTGATCTTAACCCCAAGAAAGCAAAGATAGCTTGGACAGAAATATGTAAGCCTAAACAAGAGGGAGGGCTGGGAATTAAATCCCTTGCAGAAGCAAATAAGGTGAGTTGCTTGAAATTGATTTGGAGAATAGTTTCTGTACAATCGTCTCTGTGGGTCACTTGGATTTGGAAAAATCTCATACGAAAAGGATCATTCTGGTCGGTTAAAGACAATTCTCATGCGGGATCTTGGATGTGGAAAAAGTTACTCAAGTATAGAGAAGTTGCGAGAGAAATGCATAAAGTTGACGTAAACAATGGCCACTACACATCGTTCTGGTATGACAACTGGTCACCAATGGGTAGACTAATTGACGTGACAGGACCTCGTGGAGTCATTGATATGGGCATACCACTTGACGCAACCGTCGAAAAAGTGTTACAGTCTCAACGAACCAGAAAGCATCGAGTTGATAACCTCAATCAGATTGAAGCTGCGATTCGGGATCTCTATCAACGAACAAGAGTAGTCGAAGGAAACGACATTCCATTATGGCAATCCTCAGGAGCTAAATTCAGTAAAACGTTTACGACAAAGCACACTTGGAATAATATTCGGCATTTGCATCCAAGAGTGGAATGGTATAAAGGGGTTTGGTTTCCCTACTCAACTCCAAAATATTCATTCTTCTTGTGGCTCGCAATTCACAACAGATTGGCTACTGGGGACCGTATTAAACAATGGAATTCGGGACAGCGAGTTGATTGTGTCTTATGTGATAATACTGAAGAATCAAGAGATCATTTGTTTTTCTCTTGCCCGTATGCTGCTGCAATTTGGAAGGCTCTAGCCCAACGACTGTTGCACGTCAATTACTCCACGGATTGGACCCAATTGGTTGCTTTGCTCAACAATACAACCATCCCGCGGCTCAACCTCTTCTTGTTTAGGTATGTCTTCCAAGCTACTCTCTACCACATATGGCGCGAGAGAAATGCAAGAAGACATGGAGAACTTCAGTCCTCTATAACTCGACTCATCAAACTCATAGACAAGACCGTTCGAAATCGCATCAGCGCTATCAAAGACTTGGGAGATCATCGATACGGTGACGGCCTAAGCTTGTGGTTCTCTACTCAATCAATTCCATAAACAAGACCTTGACACTTCTCTAAACTCTATATTCTGCCTTTAATGTCTTCTATCTAATTTTTTCAAAAAACAGATGCATTCATTGTACACATGGCTTTTTTGGTTGAATATATTTTTACATTCATTCAAAAAAAAAAAAAAAAAAAAAAAAAAAAAAAAAAAAAAAAAAAAAAAAAAAAAAAAAAAAAAAAAAAAAAAAAAAAAAAAAAAAAAAAAAAAAAAAAAAACAAATTTGTTAATCAACAATGAGACTAACACTTTGTAAGTTTTCTCTGTAGGATGATAACTGTCCCAAAACACATGACTAGACACGTCGGGACATACAGAAGACGTGATTTTATTGCACAACACAGCAACTTCTATGGCTCCTGTTCCACAACATCCTTTATTGGCCACTTCAAACCCTACAATAACCCAAATCATAACTTTCAAAAGATAGTACCGTTTTATATTGAAGTAAAACGAATAGTACATGCATCAAAGTTTAAACGAAATAAATCTTTGCGTGTTACCGTAATTTGCAGGATTCTTGATGATGTCAAAAAGAGGATCATAGATATTAATGTAGATCGGTCTGATACCCGGTAGAGTTTTTCGCAACAAATCCAATTTTGGGGAGAGCTTTGAATTGAAAAGCTTTGCTGCTTCATTGTAAGTCTCAGCACAATCTCTCATAATACCTCCTCCTAAGGTTCTCTGTGATGGTACACACCCAATTGGTGGTGCACCAAACACAGCTACTCTTCTCACTCCATATCCATATAGTTTCTGTCAATTTCATTTCATACTAATCATTATAATTGATGTAATAAAGTTTACAAATTAAAACTCAAATCCACACATAATTTTGTATCGGAGATGAAAGAAGAAGAACAAACGAGACACATCAATTATTAGTTTATACATGATACGAAGACAATAATAATTATATAGAAAAATATATAGCTGGTAACTTTATTTTAACTATGTGAGACATTATAATTAACTAGGACTATCAAGGTGTAAGCTAAAAGCTGGTGACTTATAATGGCTAAACTATTAGAGTAATTCAATACAAAACTATACCATAAGATTTTCATTCTTTATTGGTTGAGTTATTTCTAGAATGTTTTGTGTTTTGTTCGATTCATAAGTATCATTCAAAATATTCTTTCAATAGAATGTAGAAAAGTCTACACTAAAGTATTAGGCTTTAATGTAAAATATGAGAGAAGCTTACAGTCACAAATTCTGAGGCAGAGTCAGACATAAGAGTAGTGTAGGAATCGATGTCGTATTCAGGTCTTGCATGAATAGTGTAGTATGTATTGGCTATGTCGTCGCTGCCTGCTACCAATAAGAATAAGCTGTTGGCTAATATGAAGTCTTTTTTTTCTTCCCCAACTATATTCTTCACTTTCTCTATGTACTCCTCGAAATAGTTTAATTGGTCTTCTAATGATATTACTGCCTAATATCATCAACAAATAGAAATTAAACCAAACTAGTTAAAAGTATCTAATCAAATATCTCCATAGGAGTTTGCAATAAAGAACACCATGATCGTTAGATTACAAAGTATTTACCACGAGTTTCGGTGTTATAGGATCATAACCAGAACCTCCTGACGCAAATGATACACCGGTTAAAAGATCTTTGGATTTTAGATTCGGATCGAGGTATGCTGGTACAATTGATTTTATTCCCAGTTCTTCGGCTGCAAAGTAAGAACAGATAGAACACACATCCTCTTTTACTTAAAAGAGATTTTTTAACAAATATCATGACTGTAGATGTCACGCCCAATAGTAGAAGACACGAGCCGGAAATTTCTTAATAAATTTTGGTGCGCATAATTATTGAGTCAATGTTACTAGACTTATTTTTAACTACTACTACTTCTAAAAGGGAAAAGACAACAAATGATTACTCAAGATTAATCTGCCGTATTCATTATTTGTGTCCTAGTAATTAATGGTCGTCATATATAAAATGCATGAATCTTTTTACATTGGCAGTTCGCTTTAGAAATAAGAGTAAAGAGAAGGAACCTAGCAAATCGGCAGGGACTCGTCCGTCGCAGAACCTCCCCGTGGCAACTCCGCCTTGGAAATCAATACCGTAAGGATGAAAATCACACTTAACCACGGTTTTGACATTGTTGTTCATTCCCGTGTCGACGATGGAGTCTCCGAAAGCGATTAGCGCCGGAACAATCAAGTTTGGCGGCAACTTCACGGCGGCGATCGTCTTAGTGAGAAAGAGAACAGACAACAAACATATTTTCCACGACGACCAAGACCAGCTTGAATTGTCTTTCATGTTGCTTTAATGTAATGTATAAAATAAGATTTCTTTTGTTATAGAAATGAGTTTGCTTCCAACTTCCAAGTTTTACAACAACATAACAAGGACAAACAGAAGATACTAACTCAACTTTTCTTCTATGCTATCACACTTATTTATATATATAGACACATGTCGCTATAAATTACTATATTAATGTGCATATATTTATAATGTATATATGTGTAATGTTGTGTCGTGGATATGTACATGTTGTGGACCGGTAGACTTAATTAGGACAAGACCGAATTAACTGCTTGGAACATTTCGAGATATACTGTACTAGTAGATTAGGTGTTTTCTTCTAATTATTTTGAGGGAATAGTATTAATTAAAATGCACTTTTTGATAATAATCCTCGAGAAAACTGAGATAGTGTAATAACCTCAACCATACCAGTTTGTTTTTTTCTTCAGATAGATACTTGGCTACTATTAGTGCGTATATCGAAACACGTAATGCCAGCAGAATGTGACAGGCAGAGTATGACAGGGAGGCAAATATATCTATATTAGTGCGTATGTGTATCAGCGCTAATTAAACGGGGATTAGTTCATCGCTGTCAGAGTTTCTAGACTTCATATGAGCATTAAATGCTCTGCTCCATTTCATATTTTGATTTTGCCACGAAAAGATAGTCATTTCATAAAAAGAGTAGGTTATATTTCGGTTTTGGGAAAAAACATAAACTTATGATAATTGTATTAATCTTATACACTAAATTTACTTTTAAGTAGGCTATATCATAAATTTATTTTTATTTGGTCAAATTTTGTTGGCTTAAATGTAGTTTCGATGGGCTCATATCATACGTATTTACGTTGTTGACTGGAATTGGTTTCGTCTGAATTTAAATTGCCTAGTCTATATGTCACATGTAAAAGTTAAAACAATAAGAATTGTTGCCATATGTTTTAGTTATTTGGGTTATCTTCGCATCAGTCCGAAAAATCACCAAAACAAAAAAATAGCGGACATCACCATTCCACGTGAAAAATATCAAAAGAGAGATAATACTCGATCTATCTCTACAAATTCTAATTGCACTTCAAAATTCAAATACACGCAAAATCATGCGGTTATTTTTAACCTTTTTTCTTTTTCTTTTTGCGAACCATTTTGACTTGAGTGTTTGAGGATTTTCTGAAGACATTACATCGGTGTTACAAATAATCTTGATTCTTCAAAGTAAAAAAAAAAAAAAAAAATCTTGATTCTTCTCTTCCGTGAAACATGTTTATCTACCCTTCAGCGGTCAACCATCAGCGATCTCAAATAACAACGTAGAAAGATAAACATGTTTTTTTTTATGAAAACCCCTTATCCAAAAAAGAAAAGAAAAGATAAATATGTTTTTATCAACATATCTCTGCACAACTAGTATATATATAATAGATTTGGGCAGATTCTTGTAATCTGACATATATTTTATAATCTCATATGACAATTATGCTACGATGAAACACGATAATTGTGATACTAATTAACTTAAGAATCTCAGTTAAGATCTTTGAGCATGTGATGTAAACTGTTACCAAACTACAACTTTGTAGGTCATCATAATTAATACAACCAAGACTTCTAGAGCCCATCAAGCTCAGCAATATAGAATATATTGTTGGTATTATTTTTAGTCTCTAGCATATAATATATCATTTTCTTGGATAATACATATCTAGTTGTATTTATTGATGTAAATCATATGATTTAATTTCCTATAAATTAAATATCGACATTGTACTCATATGATATGTACGAAATAGAAAAAAAAATTGAACAAAGACGTAGGGACCGTAGGGTAGATGTAGATCACAAGCAATAGGTGATTCTACAATTTCCACTTAACTGAGTGTGAAGAAGGTAACTTTTCTATTTATGTACACGTGAAAAAGTACAAAAGAGACATTACGAAGAAAACAATTGTGGCTAAAATATATAAAAAGCAAAATATTTGCATATTTCTAGAGAAGCTTGCTGTTAATGCTACCTACATAACGATGGTCCAAATCTAATAATTATAGAATATAAATAGTAAGCCAGAGCGCAAGTATCCGAAAAATCATGCTAATTAATTAAGACTAAGATATATAGACAAGGCTACTAGAATGTGAAATTTAATTTAATGATTCACACAACCATATTATCGCCCAACCACTATCTAACATAATTATGTTTCTTCTATAAACATGTGCAAACAAAAAAAATTCATAAATATCTTCAAATGCTTTAGGGTTTCTCCGTTGTATATTGCTTTACATATTTAAGATGAATGTAATACTAGATTAATTTGTAGACAATTACAATGTTTAGAATTCTTCTTTTACAATTATAGATAAATTAGAAGAAAATATGTGATGCTCAAATAATATATTAATCCGTATGAAAGATTACAAAACGAGCAATTTCGTTATACATATATATAAGCGATATTATGGAGTCATCTTATAGACTTATACTATTCACATATATCGTAGAAGATAGACCCTGTGGCCTGTATTATCGTAGTTGTATTCATATATAGTAATAACTCGACAGCGACAAATTAAAGTAAAGACCAACTAACTAGTTCCATGTATAATGAAAACAAAAGAAAACAAAAAAAAGTATATTGAAGGCATTTGTATTTTGCATTCGATATGATAAGCATTCATTATTGTTTTTGAAATTAAATTGATCATTTATTAGTGGGTCCAATATTACTCACAGAATTAATAGGTCAAATTTTTGATCCTGTCTACCATGGTAGATAATTTAGATTGAGATGGTTACTGAATTACTTACTGGATTACAATTTACAGCCAATTGTTTCGTATAATAAAAATCAAAATGTTCGGTCCTATTTTTTTAATTATTTTACCGCTAATTTGGGTGTTAAAGAATTATTAGGCCGAATCAGTCGTGGCAAATGATGCATGGCCTAGTAAATCCTATCTTCAAGTTTTAATTTGTGCTCGAAACAGAGATGTACCTATATGATATAGTATAGGCTATATCTTATTCTTTTAGGAACCTTAATCAAGTTTTCTTCTTTATTTTAAAATATATATCATTTATTGGCCTAAGTTTACGATTTTCTTATTTAACATTTTTTTATTCAGTATTTTATCGAATTAGTAAAGCAAACAATGGTAGAAACAACAGTTAACAATATGTCTTCTCAACCCAATAGGCTCTTCAACTAGTTGACTTTTCCTTCTTCTTTCTAATTGTGAGTGGGCTCACAGCTCTAGGCCTCTCGTTCAACCTCCTGAGTTCAAAATAAGGTCTTTTTTTGTTGGGCTGTTTTGGTTTTAATAATTGTGGGCTTTTTGTAACAAATATGGTGGGCAACTCCTACTAGCATTTTAGTTTAGATATATACATGCACTAGATACCCAAATTTTATTTTTTCTATGCAAAAATAATCAAAAAAAAAAAACAAATGTTTGAAAATTAATTGTTTATATTATAAGAGCGACCATCTTTACTTAAACGAACCATCTTTAAATCAAAAGAAATGATAAACATCTTCACTTACATATTAGAAAATTTTGTTGACATTCTTTAAACTATTTTACGACTATAATTCTGTAAGTCTTCCCTCAGTCCGATGTAAACTGTCTCAAAATACATAATCATATATTCTTTTGGACGAACATTTCGAGATCGCGTCTAATATATTAGATAGTAAACATCAAAAGACATGATAAATCAAGCTATGACTTGCATGTTTTGTCGAGATCATACATATCTCTCAAAATATTTCGTGGCCATAATTCTGTAAGTCTTCTCAGTCGGATGGAAACTATCCCAAAACACATATTCATCTCTATTTGGACATACATCAGCTGCAAAGTTGTTGCATAATACAGTAACTTCAATTAGTCCGGTTCCACAACATCCTCTATCAACCACCTTAAATCCTGTTACATAAAACATACAATTTCATTAACTTTTTGATGAAATAAAAATGTTAGACAATTAATTTTATATTAATATATACGAACACGATTACCATATTGTTGAGGGTCTAGAATGATATCAAAAAGAGAATCATATATATCAACGTAGATAATTGTCTTCTCTCCTAAAGTTCTTGACAAAGAATCCAAATTTGCAGCGAGCTTAGCATTGTAGAGCTTTGTTGCATCATTGAACCTAACAACACAATTTCTCGTTGGTCCCCCTGCTAAGGTTCTCTGTGATGGGACACATCCGACTGGTGGTGCACCGAATACTTGGATTCTTCTCGCTCCATATTCATATAATTTCTGTGAATACCAAATCATTAAAAAGTTTAAGAAAGAAAAAAAGAGTTTAGGTTTTATTAATTATATATCCATACGTACTTGAGCAAAAGATCGAGCATTGTCGGCCAGAAGAGTAGTAAAGGAAGCGACATCGTATTGGTATTGAACAGAAGGAAGAGCAAAGTAGGTGTTGGTTATATCATTACTGCCACATATAACCATGAACAAACTGTTTTTAATTATGAACGTTGTCCTTTCTTCCCCAACCATTTCCTTCAACTTCTCTATATACTGTTCGAATAATTTCAATTGCTGCGATAAAGCTATTCCTCCCTTTAAGAAGAGCATATTATTATTATAAAAAAACACTAATTACCTTAGAAGTAATCATATTTGTTTTATAGATAGCGTAAGATTTAGAAGTTTGATTACCGATAATTGGGTCGTGAAGGGAACGTAACCAGCACCGCCAGACGCAAATGTTACACCGGTTAAGAGATCGTCTGGTTTCAAATTTGGATTTCGGTATGCCGGTATAGTTGGTTTAATTCCGAATTTTTCCGCTATGATAAGCAAGAGAAAATAAATATTACCAGTTATACATTTATATATTTTTTTGACAATTTTTTTTTTGTCATCTGGTATATTAATAACAACAAGGAAGGATATTTTTTTGATAAATACATTTATATTTTTTTTATAAATAGATTTATATATTAGAAATTTCTTTGCCCTTAATTTCTTTGATGTTTCGCATTTCAGTTTACGTTTTTTTTTTAATACATGCTTTTCAGTTTACATATCTCAAGAAAATGACACATACTTGGAAACTTAAAAAAAAAAAAAAAAAAAAAAAAAAAAAAAAAAAAAAAAAAGAGATCACATGTTATGGAAAAATATTCAACCACTGAATTAATTGTCCTAGACTCCTAGTTAATGCGTCTAATATTAACCCATCCATTAATATTGTGATGGTGCCATTGTTTGGAGTTCTTTGTGCATGCCTTGGTCCATCACATATCTTTTAATCAATACTGTAAATTACATCCAAATTAACACTACTCAGTCACTGAGATATTCAGTACTACGTACGAGATACAATAATTGACTTGTATAGTTTTTTTTTTTTTTGATAAAAAGGGTTTTCTATAGATCTTTTTCGCTGAAGGCTTTAACAGTAATAACTTATAAGCTGTGTTCATAAAACACAAATTTATATAACTAAAAGTGAGTGTTTAGTTTTTATCTACTGAGTATCAAAATATAATCAATTACATCAAAGAAAACAACGTGAAATTTACCTATAAAATCAGTCGCAACTTTGCCGTTGGAAAATCTTCCGGTAGGAATTCCACCGTCAAAATCGATGCCGTAAGGAGGATAATTGCATCTAGCCAACGTTGTCATAATGTCGTCATTATTTCCGGCATCAACGATCGAATCTCCGAACACTATTATCGCCGGAATCGTTTCGTTTGGCGGAAGCTTCACCAAAGCGTTCGTGGTTGTCTTACATAACAACACGAGAAAGAAAACACACCAAAACGGACTCGAAGGAAAAGAAGTAACGTGATGAACATTTATACTGTTTTGTTTCATTTTCACTCTTTGTTTCTTTGGAAGCTTTTGGAATGATGAGTTCATGAGTAAATATATATATGTAGAGCTTGGATCGGCAATGCATATGTATAACATTAACATATGAGGACTTTTTATTCAAAATGGCTAATAGTCTAGTCTAGAACATTTAATAACGAACTAACTAGGTTAGCATCGTAAACCCTTTTTCTTTAACTATAATAAATTTTGGGCATAGTGAAATTAATTACTATATAGTCTATATTTGTCGAAGAAAAACAGTAATTGGCTAATTGCTTTCGGGCCTGCGTTGATCAGATTTAACTGGGCCTTATGCTTAATTTGTTTTTGTCAACCTTGGGCCTTATGCTTAATTAACACCTGCTTTTTTTTTGTTAAAGATATTTATTATTATGTAATATTGTTAATTTGTTTTTGCCTCTCTTTTTGGTTTGGTATTTGATCTTTGCGATAAGTTTGAGTTCCATCAGGATTCAGGACTGTGACAAAGTGATTTCGAGGACCATAATCAATCTTTCTTGTTGAAAATGGAAAAGGAACAAAATTAAAGCATATAGAAATATAGACGAATCTTGTATATATAATATAACCATCAAATATCATAAGAGACAATTACAAGCCTTGCAAAAGAGAAAGTTGACCAGTGTAATTTCTCATTGAATTGAAATGATTATTCAAAAGTGTATGGAACAAGGAGCTAAGATATAGGAGCTATACGATTAGAAGAATCTGTTGAGATATCTATCCAAAAGCTTTGCAACTATAATTCTGTAAGCTTTTTCAGTAGGATGAAAACTGTCCCAAAACACATAATCAGATCTTATGGGACATACAGAAGCTGTATAGTTGTTGCATAGCGCAGTAACTTCTATTAATCCGGTTCCGCAACATCCTTTATTGGCCACCTTAAATCCTATAAGATTCATAACAAAAATATACACTTTTACTATAAAAGATTTGCAATTGGGATGTTAAAAAAATATAAAGTAATAATGATTGATTACCATATTGATGAGGGTTTAAAATGAGATCAAGAAGAGGACTATAGATGTCAATATAGATTATTGTTGGGTCTCGTAGAGTCCTTGACAAGACATCAATATTTGCAGAGAGTTTAGTATTGAAAAGTTTTGATGCATCATTAAACCTAGCAACACAATCTCTTGTAGGTCCTCCTGCTACGGTTCTCTGCGAAGGAACACATCCTATTGGTGGTGCACCAAATACAAGTATTCTTCTTGCTCCATATCCATAGAGCGTCTGCCACCACATAAATAAAAACCAATTTTTAATAAAGACAGCAGAATTACTAACCTTACTCGTGACATTAATTATTGTATTACTACTAACCTTACAAGTTACAACTATATATAAAGTGTCTTTACCTGAGCAAAAGAGCGAGCATTGTCGGCCATAAGAGCGGTGAAAGAAGCGACGGTGTAGTGGAGCTGAACCGGAGGCAGAGCAAAGAAGTTGTTGACGATATCGTTACTACCACTTATAACAACGAACAAGCTATTCTTGATTATGAACTTTGTCCTTTCTTCTCCAACCATTCCCTTCAATTTCTTTATATATTCTTCAAAATATTTCAGTTGTTGTGGTAAAGGTATTCCTCCCTTTAACAATATATAAAAAATGTTATTATTTTAATAACTTCTTTAGATAACGTAAATGCATGAAATTCATGATTAAATACCGCTATTTTGGTCGTCAAAGGAACATAACCAGCACCACCAGAAGCAAATGTTACACCGGTTAACAGATCTTCTGGTTTTAAATTCGGATCTCGGTATGCCGGTATATTGGATTTAATCCCTAGCTCTTCCGCTGTAAAAACAAATAAACTATGAAAATATAATATAATTACTAGATTACTTTTTTTTTGCTGAGTTTTACACCATTTTTATAGAACAAGAAAATCAAGCTATTCACGGGCTGCAAATCATTAATCAAGTTATTGCATTCGATATATAGTTCTTTTTGTTAATAATTCGATATATATAGTTATCCAATAAAAATAATGCATGGTAGTGCTCTATGTAAGTTTTTAATAAATTATTTAATGAAGAAAATAAATTACAGGTAAACTAACCTACAATATCACCGGGGACTTTGCCATTTGAGAATCTTCCGGTAGCAACTCCACCGTCAAAATCAATGCCGTAGGGAGCATAATCGCATCTAGCTTCTGTTATCATGTCGTCGTTATTTCCGGCATCGACAATTGAATCTCCAAACACTATTACCGCCGGAACGGTCTTGTTTTTCGGGATTTTCACTAAAGCATTTGTAGTTGTCGTAAATAACAGCACGAGAAAGAAAGTACGCCAAAATAGTATCGTCGAAGAAGTGCGACAAAAATAAGAATTGATGCGATGACCAGAACGACGTCGTTCCATAGTTGCTAATTACTATGACGTATCGATGTAGTGTGTTTGTGTGTTACAACTTAAAACAAAACATAAAAAAATTTGCTTCTTTAAAAGCTTGGAACGATGGATATAAATAGTCCTCCTCTCGTTTCCTATAGATATTTATATATCCATATATGTCTACGTGATTTGTTTGGTTTAGTTGTTGTCATTAATTGCAGACATTGACATTATTTTTGTCTACATGTTATTCTAATATCTAAGTGCGTGTTATGGTTAGAGGATCACGCTTTTTGATAAGTAACAACGTACTTTTCCAAACAAATGCCAAAAATCCCTATAAACTTTGTTTCACACTTATAATCTGTTTGATTCAAATAAGATTAAATAAATCCTCCTAGGTTTTTCAATATCCAACATAATTATGCATAGCCTTTTCTTAAATAAACAAAGTTTTAGTGGGACGCATATTAGTGTCCACCCACTAAGTCTAAACTATTATATAAGTATTTATGTTTTGAAAATCGATCAAAAATGTAAGTAATATATGATTGTCCTTCATTCAATCAAATGTAAGTTGATTATAGTAATATATATATGATTGTCCTAATAACCAAATAAAAGAATGATTGTTCTTCATTCAATCACATGGACGTTAAAATTAATTAAGAACTAACTATATTATATTATCTAGTAAAATGGAAAATTTGAAGTTTCATAAAATGGAAAGTTGTTACGGATTGGCAATAAAAGTAAAGGATAACTAACTTCACGTACTGACTGTTTTAGTTATTTCACTCTCACAGTGGAGTGAAATTGAGAGAAGCAAATGCTGTCACCTTTTTGGCCCTTTCAATGATTTCACCATTTGCTTTTTTGAAAAAATACTGACATTTCCAGTTTTCGTACAAATATTTCATACATTTGGTTGTTAAAGAGCAAAATAAGTCATGTACATTTTACAAACTCATATGACTAAGAATATAGTATATATATACACAGGTCTTATGATTTGTACCAAAAGATGTGTTTGTTACATTATACACCATTACCACCGTATAACTGTTAATGTTTTAGATTTTTTTCTTATTAATTAATGTTTTATTAGTTTCTATATAGTTATAATAGAGTAGATACTATTAGTCTAATGTAGTAGTAGTATCAACTATTCCTAAATAATTGTCGACGTCACCACGTGGTAATGCTCTCTTTCAAACTCTATCAATGTCTTCTCGATGTAGGTATTAACATCGGTATTAAATGTGATAGGACCCATATTGCCACTATCTGTTCACCGGTGTAGCAGTAAATGCAAATTGAGTTTAAGAAAGAGTACAAATTATGAAATAAATACTTCAAAATTCAAGCAATAAACACGTAAAAAGTTTCCATTTATATCTCACTCTTACCAAAACAGCTATAGAGCCTAGAGATAAATCATATAAAAGCCTAAACATTTAATTTAAGTACCCGTGATAGCAATCGTTACCGGTTTAAGTGCTTCTTCTTTTTCGTTTTTATATTTTCCGATCCTCTTCCATATACAAATTGGTAGTTTGAACTCTGAAGAACGTGTATTCATTAGTCAAAAGTTAGGCGGTTGGTCGATCATATTCATGAGTCACATTGTTTTTCATCCATATTACTATTTGCAAAAGAAAAGTACATATAATTTTTTTTTTTAGAATATAAAGTATTCAATTTTTTTCAAAAAAAGATTTAACCGTTTGTTTGGTAAATAAGACGATTGTTTAAAACCGTTTACTGTTTTACAATAACCTTATTTAGTATTTACCGTCTAATTTAAAACTATGTTAACCAATTAAAGTCAATTTTTTTCTTTCTGTAAATATTAATCATACAAGCATGCTTCTGCTAACCTATGCCGAGAAACTATTCATTTTTTGTTGAAATACGTTATACTCCAAAAATAAAATCAGAATTGGTTTATAAGCTACAAACAAACAAAATAATGCTTTTAGAAAATGAGGTAATGAATAAAAGAAATAATTCCACTAGCAGTACTAACCAAGACGAATATAGTCTTGGTCCAAAAGCATCGGATCAGGCAAGTTGGCTTCAATCCTATATGTAAATGCTAGTTTAAGCGATTGTATAGTAAAATATGTTTAACAAAATACATATATTAATCTACGTGATAATATAACAATAACACTAACACAAATCACTAAATTACATATACTCGTTGGTAAATAAACCATGAAAAACAGAAATTAATATAACTGTATTAAATGATACTTTATATCACATCCACGACGATGCAACAATTAACACTTGCGCATTTATACATGTCTCTTTCTCTTTAGATCAGACATATACCGAATTTTGTTCTGTTCTTTAATTAAGAGATCAGCTGTGCGTAGTTGCGTACGCATCTTTGTAACCTAATTTTTATGTGCATGCATAGGGACTTTACTTTACAACGAACCAATACGGTGAATTTAATTCGAATACTAAAAATTGCGGCACACAAAGGTAACGTTTTTACTGCAATTTGTTTTCTGTATTTTCAGATGTTGAAATTCAAGACGCGGCTAAGTTTTATCCACCTGTCCACAGTCCACATGTGATTCGCCTCGTATCCACACTAAAGTAGAAAACCAGCAGCATTTCGTGGGGTCATAAATAAACAAATTACAAGCTCCACATTGTATACCAAGTCATCTCCAGATTCATGTTCCACGCTACTTGTTTCCATAACTTTGCAACAAGTAACCATATTATCCATATCTACGACTTGAACAAGCATATATCATAAGTTATAACCAATGTGACATTTAGTCAACAATACTCATACGTACTGATTCTTCATTCATAACTTTAATTAAGCTGAAACGAATAAAAATTGGTCATCAATATGAATTGAAATCTATAAGTTGAAATGTTATGAAGAACATAAGTAGTAAATTACCAAACCCCCCCAATAAAAGAAAAAATAGTTGTCAACACTTTCATGCACTATTAATACACAAAGGAAAAGAAACAAGTCCCCAATTCAATGAGATTTTTATTCATTCGCGTGTGTATTTGTACAATTAGAAATTTATTATGGGCTAGGTCACTTAATAGAAAATTATCCAAATGTTTATTATAAACTGTGTAACATCGATAAAAAGCTCTAATATTAACTTGAGAAAACTGAAATTTTTTGTCGTTTTATTTGTCTACAAATTTGACAATTATTGCAATTGCAGTTGAAAAGATTCAAGGATTTCAGCGGCAAAACAGTGAATTAACTGCAAAAACGAAACTTTTCTTTTTTTTTGGGATTTACGCATAGTTTCATTTACCAATTTTTTTCATAAACTTATAAATAAAAATAAAATGTTACATGCTTTATTGCATTATTCATGTTCGAAAATAATGTAGCGTATGTAACAATATATCCGAATGATTAACTCGTTTACAAAGATTTTCCCTCTCCCCTCTACAATCTCGGATACCAACAATGTCTAGGAAATGGGGAACACTTAACCACACACGCACACACACGTGCCTTTAAACGTTACAAACTCAAAGACGGCGACGTTTGCATAGACGGGTTCTTGCAGTGTCTACAACATCGTCACCATTATCACCAGTAGACGACTCAGCCTCCTCTGCCATATCCCTCTCCCCAAGTCTTCTCGTCACCTTTTCTTTCTTTTTCATTTCCAGTAGCCTCCCGGCAAGGTCTTTACACAATTCCGTTTTCTGATTCGTCATCTTCCTCCAAAATTCAGCTTCTGCTAACGCTTTTCTCGTACGAATCTCCATTTCTCCACATTGTTTCTTCATATCTTCGATGATCTTGTCTTTTACTCTCATACAAAAGACGGCTCTCTCCTCGAGACTCCTTAGTTGACCATACAATTCTCTTGTCATCTGGTTCTGCACATTTCCTAACTATAAGTATATGTTGATGAAAAACATGAAAATATCATAATAATAAGAACAGATCAAAACCTGTAACATATGGTTAATGTCATTTGCTTGTTGATGATATGGAGCAATCAAGCCTAGAGGAATCGCGGGATTCTGTGAGACAGTTCCATTGACTGGTGTAACACTCAGAGACAACTTCGTTTGGGGTTCTTGCATCTTTGTGCGAAGAAGAGAGTCTCTTTTAAAAATGTAGTTGCGAAGAAATGTGTGTGACAAAGAGATATTGAAACCCTAATAATCAACGTTTGCAAGTGTGTTGGATTTATAGGAAAAATCAGAAATGTATGAAACATAGAGACGCGAATGTTCAGATACGAACGCGTCTGTCAGAAACTGACGAGTTACAACTTCCAAAACAAAGGCATCGTTTGGACGAATGGGCTTTTATTTTTTGTTCGGATACATTTGGGCTTTTAGAATGAGTTCTATAGCCCAATAACCAATTTTAGGCCTATGTTTCCATTTAATATTAGAGAAAAAAAAGTCAAGGGGTGAAAGGGTCTTTTGTAGAAAAACCGTAGCAAATCTCGGGGACTCGGACCGAGAAAGTACATTAGTAGCTGTCAAAATTTACTAATATACCCTCTGCGATATTTAACGATTAGGGTTTTCTTTTTCTCTAATGTGAACTTACGGAAAAGCCCTCAATGTGACCGACTTGCCCGAGTCGGTGGATCTGTATCTCAAGCGTCTATAAATATGGACCTTACCCTTCACTTTTTTTCATTATTTTCTAAACGCGCTTAGCTATCTTCTCCCTCTCCGTCTCTATCTCTAGGTAGAGAATTTTCTAGGGTTTATCTCCGAATTTGGGTTAGCGAAATCGAGCTTACGGGATTGTCTCGATTATTCTTGTTTAGGTTTGCTTGAATCTGAAGCTAACCTTGGGTTAATTGAGTTTAGAATCGATTGCATCGCCTTTGACCATTATCCTCCGATTGGATCTGAGAAAATATGTCGCGCGTTCTCACTTGCCCACCGCTTGTGTTTGCAAGGAACCAAGCGAGCGTTCATAACTTGGTCGAATCGACTAAGGTTCGTTGAGCTACAGATCTGGTTTCTTGCTTCAGTTTTTTTTTCGTGATCGATTTTTACAGATTTTCTTAAACCTAATCTTGGATTTCGTCTTTCATAAATCGTATTTTTTCTCTGAAACCCAATCGTGTAGCTAATTGTACTGCGATTACCATTAGGATTTGTATATTAGGTTTTACATAATCTCATCATTATTGTATCAGCTATCATTAGGGATGAATCAGGTAAGCTGCATTGTTTTCAATTCTATTAGTATGATTTGATAGGTATGTATATGATTTAGTTGGTAGGAGCTTCTATGTATGTATTTGTTGTAATGGTGTTTCCACATTGAGTGGGATGGTTGAACCGGTCTGGTTGTGTAAGACGTGGAGTCTAAAACCCTTTATTCTAATGGATTAAAGCTTAAAAGAATCACACTTGATTCGAAAAAGGCGCACCGGATAGAGAAGAAGGAAAAGAAGGAGAAGAGAATAGAAAAGATAGAAACTAAGCGCCCGAAATCACAGAAACATTCGATTAAAGCTGTTGATAATCATCACAAGCTAGTATTTCTTCCCTCCAAGAAAGTCTCAGATGAGTCTGTCCAACTTGAGAAGAGTGGTTTGACAGAGGAGCTTGAGGAACCTCAAAACCACCTGGGATATTTGTCTGATGGAAGCCATAATAGTAAGAAGAGGAATAGAGATGGCTCTCCTCCGGCAGTTGACAGCCTCATCAAAGGTTTGTATCTATACTTAATGGACACTCAAGAAGACCATGTTGATATCTGTGTTTAGGTGATTTACATGTTTATTTTCACATGTATTTGCAGCTACTCCTGTAGCAGGTAAACCTCTACGGATTCGGTTGATCTTCAAAAAACCGAAGGATGAACTTCCTGCTCTGCCTAGAGAGGATCCTATTTGCTCCTCTACTGCAGTTGCAAAGTCTCTCAGTCACCAAGATGTCATAACAAGTTCTATATCAGGTTCGAAAACATCTGAGCTTGAAGATAATCTGCCCTCAACATCTGTAGCAGAGGCAATAGATGAAACAAAGAAGAGAAAGAAACACAGACCTAGCAAAGAAGATCAATACAATTCATTGTTTGATGGTTGGACTCCCTCTTCCCTTTGTTTTACTGATTCTTCTTCAAATGACAATGGTGATGATTGGCTATTTGGGAACAAGACGCAAGAGATGCTTAAGCCCAAAGCAGCAGTCAAGATTGATGATGACATGGCGATGAGACCGGGAGATTCATCTTGGCCTAGAGCTCAATTTTTGTCTCAAGTTGGGATTTATTCTTTACCGTATACCGTCCCGTTCTAATTGCTCGATTCTTTTTGTTCTAGCTTTAGACTAAGCTTGTACAGTGTTTGATTGTTTGTAACAACAATTCTAATCTAACCCAATTTTGACAAGGCTTTGTTACATAGATATAATATTAGTCGTGCTATTCAAATCAATGTCTACTCTCATGACCTCTAGAGTGGAGATGTGAAGATTCTCTTGTCTTTCATCGCAGGTTGCCAGATTCTATGAGCTTGGTTCAATTTAACATCTTAGCAAGTCTCCAAATATGAAGAACTGTCATAGCCTGATCATATGTCTCGTACAGTTTCTTTCTAACAAAAAATACACTTTCTGAATCGTGTCAGCAAAACGTATGTAGAGTGCCAAAATTCTCCAATTCAATGTAAAAGAACCTCCAACTTGTGATTGTAAAATTACCGAAAAATAAACATTCAATTGGCATATTTTTTTTGACTAAAAACCCACAAAACAAATCTCGTTGAATTCGAGATTGTGAGATGATGATTTAAACAAATTAGCAAGATAATAAAAATAAAAGAGCAAGTCTATTATTCGTGGGGAGCCCAACTGGAAAAAAAAAAGAAACTGCTGACACACGGAGGAGAAGAAGATGAGGACGCTCGCCGGAGTAGAAGACGAGGATAAGTGGCTGGCGGAAGGAATCGCCGGAATCCAGCACAACGCTTTCTTCATGCATCGCGCTTTGGTCCGTTTGCTTGCTCTTATTTTCCTCCGCCGAGTTATCTCCTGTTTTTGATCTGATGAATCTTTCTATATCGTCTCTCAGGACGCGAATAATCTCAGAGAAGTTCTCAAGTACTCTGCTCTGATGCTATCGGAGCTCCGAACATCCAAGCTCTCTCCTCAGAAATATTACGATCTCTGTAGATTCCATCGCCAATAACTTTGAATCTCTCAATTTCGTGCTTGTGTTGACCGTTTTCTTATGATTTTCTCTTTCTGATTCGGCTAATTTTAGATATGAGAGCTTTCGATCAATTGAGGCAGCTGGAGATTTTCTTTAAGGATGAGAGTAGACATGGATTACCTGTGGTTGATTTGTATGAGCTTGTTCAACATGCCGGCAACATATTGCCCAGGATGTATGCAGATTCATCATTGAACTAGTTCCATTTTTCTTGATCTGATAAAGATCTATTAGTCTCAATCCTCTAGCTATATAGCCTTGATCAGACTTTATGAGATTGTACTACAGTTATGAGATTAGACTAGAAAATGGCACTCTCCTCTTATACATCTATCGAGGCAGCTAAATTAATGTTTCTCTTGGGTTGCATTGATTTACCAGGTATCTGTTATGTACGGTAGGGTCTGTGTATATCAAAAGCAAGCAGGCTCCTTCTAAGGATGTTCTTAAGGATCTTGTGGAAATGTGTCGAGGTGTTCAACATCCAATTCGTGGCCTTTTTTTGAGGAGTTATCTTGCTCAAGTGAGCAGGGATAAGTTACCTGAGATTGGCTCAGACTACGAAGGGTGGGTTTGCTCTTTCGTTTTCCCATGAGATTTGGCTGCTTAGCTGTTTGTTTGTTTACTCGCCTTGCAATCTTCTTGTAGAGATGCGAATACTGTGATGGATGCTGTGGAGTTTGTGCTACAAAATTTCACAGAGATGAATAAGCTCTGGGTTCGAATACAGCATCAGGTGAATTTTCGATCTGTGAAGAGTTGATGGTATTTAGATACGCATAGCACCTCTGCACTTGCATGCCTCTGACTGAAGCATAAATGAACGATGAAGAGCATGCTTTTGGTCATGCAGGTTGTGTGGTGCTTGTGAATCATTGATATTGGTGAACCTGAGCTGAGGTGTTCCTTGGACTGCAGGGACCAGGAACAGTTCGAGAAAAGCAGGAGAAAGAGAGGAACGAACTTCGTGATCTTGTACCATCGATACCACTACCTGAATTAATACCCTATTCTGCTATGTCACTGCCCACTAAGTTGTATTTTATGTTTTCCTCTCAGGTTGGAAAAAATCTGCATGTTCTAGGACAGATTGAAGGTGTTGACCTTGAGATGTACAAAGAGACTGTTCTTCCTAGGGTCTTAGAGCAGGTTCAGCAGCTCATTTTTGCATCTATTACCAGTTCCTTTCTTATAGATGAGTTTCAGTTACTGTATAATCTGCTAAATCTGGAATCTTGAACAGGTCGTCAATTGTAAAGATAAGCTGGCTCAGTATTATCTGATGGAGTGCATTATTCAAGTCTTTCCTGATGAGTATCATTTGCAGACTCTTGAGGCCTTGTTGGCTGCTTGTACCCAACTGATGGTGGGTAGGCTAGCAATCGAGATTTTCCTCTTTCCTACTCTCCAATGAAAGTCTAGTTATCTAAATGCTTCGTTTGGTACTTTCTGATGAACTCTTCTTATGCTGCCATATCTCCTGAAAGGGTCTATCTGAAATGTCTGTATTGCCATTCACTATTCTTGTTGTTTTTTAGGATTTCGGGTATTCTTATGTTTATTTCTTGGTGACTAGGGATTTGGCTCACCAATTAGAATTTTTTGAAGGAGGTCCCTGATCTCTTACCGTTTGACTGAATTTACAAAACATAGAGCAGGGAATCCTCAACAAAGAGCACTTTTCTTTTTAATCGACTCTCTGCACTTTTCTCACTTGAGTTATTTGACATTTTTCCTTCCTCTCTGACCTTAAGAAATAATTTCTCAGCCAACGGTTGACACCAAGATAGTGTTAACCCAACTAATGGACCGGTTGTCAAACTATGCTGCCTCAAGTCCAGATGTAAGTGCCTATTGAGCTATCACCCTTCCTTTTTATTTCTGTTTGATGTTAGCTAGATGTCTTCTTATTCTAGAATTCTATGCAGGTGTTACACGAATTTTTGCAAGTGGAAGCTTTTGCCAAATTGAGCAATGCAATTGGAAAGGTGGGCTCCATTAACGGAAAATCAATTATGAATGCAATTTTCTTTTGGCTGCTGGATACTTGAATCATAACGACCCTTAGAATGGTCCTATGTAGGTCCCCAGTACCATGAGAAGTAGTCAGCTTAATTTTAGTTTGTCATGTTATTTTCCAATCTTCGCTCATCTTCTCTTAATCAACTCTTTTGTTAGGCATCGTCAAATCAGCTACCTTCCTTGAGATATGATGGAAAATAGGCCACTGCTGAACATGTCTGTGCTCTAGTTGTTAGATTTGAGAGTTCAGTAGCTAGAAGAGGAGCACATGTAAACTTATGCAGAACTTAAAATTGAAAACCATTAAAAAAACAAGCTATCAAATTGCTGGATGATGCATCTTGTTTTTTTTCCCGGTCATCCAACTGCCTCAGTTCATATTGTAAATTATGTTGGTCAATAGGCTCAATTCTTTGAGTCTTTGCTTTTCCCAGCCTTCTGCATATGATGCTTTATTTTTCTTGAAATACATCTATATGACTTATGAACTTGGTGTGGGCTACAGGTGATAGATACACAGCTTGAGATGCCAATTGTTGGAGCTATGACTCTGTTTGTCTCTCTTCTGACTTTTACTCTCCGAGTTCATCCTGATCGGCTTGACTATGTGGATCAAGTATTGGTATGGTTTCCTTTCGTGGCCATATTTTTAATAAATTTTTAGTCAGTATTGTCTCTTAGCTTGTATCTACATTGTATAGTTTTATATCGATTTTCAGAATCAGATTGGTTTCTTTATAAAAGGTGTAAAATGCATTTTTAAAGTTTTATGATTATTTGAATCTGGTGTAACACTGGTGTTAAACTAACTCTTGATCCGAAAACTTTGTAGGGTGCATGTGTAGTAAAGCTTTCCAGTGTGCCCAAGCTGGAGGACGCCCGTGCAATGAAACAAGTAGTTGCACTTCTTAGTGCTCCTTTAGAAAAGTACAGTGACATAGTTACAGCTCTTACATTGTCAAATTATCCGCGTGTTATGGATCATCTTGATGATGGAACGAACAAAGTAATGGCAATGCTTATTATTCAAAGTATAATGAAAACTGATTCGTGTATATCAACTGCTGATAAGGTAATACTACTTACTCTCTTCAATTAAAGATGTAAATATGTTTACTGTAATAATATGCCAATTTTGTGTTCACTAGGTTGAGGTGCTGTTTGAATTGATAAAAGGACTTATTAAGGATTTGGATGAAACCAACGCGGAGGAGGTGCTGTCATTTTCCCTTCGTGTTTTTCTGTGTGGTTTGCAGTGAGCAACTCCGATCAGCTCTAATTTAACACCTTGGTCCTGATGGATTTTCTGTGTTTTTCTTTAGCTTGACGAAGAGGATTTCCAGGAGGAACAAAATTCAGTAGCCCGTCTCATACATATGCTTGATAATGAAGAACCAGAGGAGATGCTAAAGGTTAAACATCATAAATTTACTAAACTTTCAGGTTCAATGTTATATGCACTTCGCTTCTGGACCTATTGTCTCCCCATGATTCTACTTGATATTTCTGGTATAATAAAGCGACTTGTACAGTTAACATCAACATGGCTATTATTATTCAGTGGAACAATCTTAGTCTGTTGCTCCATTCACCCAAAACACCCTACTGCTCCATGCGCCACTACCCTGAAGCGGCCTGCATCCGTATATTGACCTGCAGACCGGCTTCAGGCCCATTGGCGTTCTTAGAAGAAATCAATAAACATTGGGCTATGACGCCATGGTTTCTTCATAAATCATTATCCCTATCGTATAAGCAAATGAACATCTTAACTGGGTATTTTACTGATATGCAGATTATATGTGTTGTGAGAAGGCATCTTATGACAGGAGGACCTCGACGCTTGCCTTTTACTGTTCCCCCACTTGTTTTTTCTGCAGTTAGGGTATATCTCTTATTTCACATATAACATGCTTGTATATAGTTATATGCAGATTCTCTGCTTGAAGACAAGTGGTTGACTTTACGAGTTGCTTAAATGTTTCTTTCACAGTTGGTGAGGCAGCTAGAATCCCAGGGTGGAGATATAGCAGGAGAAGATGCTCCAGCAACCCCGAGAAAGATTTTTCAGATTCTCAACCAGGTTTGTGAGCTTTTTTTTTTTTTCACATATCTGAGATAGAGAAATATGTTTTGTTTACTTCACTGAGGCTGGCTTCTCAGGAGTTAAAAATCATTCTTGTGAATTGTTTATCTCGGTTGAAAAAAAAAAAAAAAATTGTTTCTCTCTTTGATATATTCAGATTATCTTTTAAAATTAATGCAGGAGTACCCTTTCTAAGTGCACTTTACTGTGTATTTGACGTATTAAGTAGATCAATTATCAATCAAAACTAATGCATTTTTTCAATATCAGGTTATTTGGGATAGTTTTAGTTTTCTCTCTGAGCTGCATTATGCGAAAATTAAGTTGTTTATGACACTCTTCACGTTTAATGGTCAATATTTTTTGTAATCCATTTAACATGTGCTTTTTTGTTTCAGACAATCGAGGTTCTTTCCTCAGTTCCATGTCCTGAACTGGCTCTAAGGCTCTACCTCCAGTGCGCTGAGGTAATTTATAGGGTTCCGGTTTACCAAAAAAATTATGAAAAACCTTTGAACATATCCAGCTATTATTTCGAGCTCAGAATAACGTGATTCATTAATGGAATCCAGTAATCTGTTGTTCATTTTATCTCTGTTTGCCTTTAGCAAGGCATAATCTGACATAGCATTCTCAATACTTTGTCTTATTTTGGATTCATGATCAGGCCGCAAGTGACTGTGATCTTGAGCCTGTTGCTTATGAATTTTTTACCCAAGCATTTATATTATACGAGGAAGAAATTGCGGTAATTTCTTCATTCCTTTCTGAGTGAACTTCACACAGAGATAACTAAAAGTCTCCTAAAATTCTATACTTTCATTTTTCTTGTGGTGCGTTGTATTATAATATAGGACTCGAAGGCACAGGTAACCGCGATTCATCTGATCGTAGGAACCTTGCAAAGGATCAATGTCTTTGGTATTGAAAACAGGGACACCTTGACACATAAAGCAACCGGGGTACAAATATTTTGCCAATGCTTCTCATTTTACAAGCTTTCTTCTCAACTTCTATCCAAACGCCTAAATTGTGTTTTGTTTGTGACCAGTACTCAGCAAGGCTTCTTAAGAAGCCTGATCAATGTCGAGCGGTTTATGCATGCTCTCACCTCTTTTGGGTCGATGATCCAGATGGTATTAAAGATGGAGAAAGGTAAGTTATTTTCCCCTGTCATTAAAATCACATTGTCATTAGCCGAGAGAAAACTTAACCATGGGTAAGTCAGTGATCTTCTTATCTCCAGAACTAATCGATTCTCAATGTTATTCTGCAGAGTTCTTCTCTGTTTAAGACGTGCACTGAGGATAGCAAACGCAGCTCAACAAATGGCTAGTGCAACCAGAGGTAGCAGCGGACCAGTCACACTGTTTGTCGAAATCTTGAACAAGTCAGTATACTTAACAGCCAGCAAACAAAAACATCTGACATTGATTCATAGACAAAGCAGCATCCCAATACTAATAATGGTTTTTCATATACAACAGGTACATTTACTTCTTTGAGAAAGGGAATCCACATATCACTCCATCTGATATACAGAGCCTCATAGAGTTAATCAACAACGAGTTGCAAAGCGACAACGGTAATACGACAATCCACTCAGACCCGTTCTTTACAAGTACATTGCGTTACATTAAGTTCATAAAACAGAAAGGTGGTTTGATGGGTGAGAAATATGACCCTATCAAGTTGTGACTTATATCCGCTACACAAGCCTCTTCAAATCCGGAGAGCAGTTTTCTGTATTTTGCAAAGAAATGGTGAAAACACTGAAAAGGATGTGTGTACACATGTTTGTTTTCTTTTCGGTCCATATGACAAAATGGTGAAAACCTTGGTAATTTTTATTTTCTTTGTTCCTAATACTCACCTGTGTGTATAGAATCCTCGTTTCTGTAAACCATTCTTTGAATCTATGCCTCAATTCAACGTTGTTTCTATTGTATACAGTCACAGAAATACATCACAATACGTTTTTAGTTGTCTGAATCTAATTACAAGACCATAAGATCAATAGAAGAAAAGAGATTGTGAGCTTGAAAAAAGTCACTATAAAATTAATTAAGTTCATCTGTTAAAGAAAATACAAAATGGATCCCAACAACAAAAACAAAGACAAAACACAGTATTAAGAGATTAGTCTACATAGCAAAAGTACAACAACAACAGCACACCAAGAACTCATCCCCTTCTCTTACCCAGAATCCTCTTGGCCTCACTTCACTCATTAGATTCACCAGCAAAAAAGAAGAGTAAAGACCGAAACAAGCCGGATTCAACAACTATACAACGTTGCTGGTGTTTTTCTTCTTCAGCTTCGTTTGTTACCTAAATCCTTTTTTCTTTTTTAATGATGATTCGATCACAAGAACACGCATTTGTTCTTGTTCTTTTTCTTCTTCTTCTGTTTAGGTGGCTGAAGCACCACTTTTATGGCTGCGTCAAAGACTGCTTTCACATTCTGCAAAACCCAAGACCCAACATTTTCACTCTCTTACCAAAACCATATCCAAACAAAAAAAGACATGTGAGGTATTATTTATGTGTGTACTGTGGTGTAGTATACCTGCTGCGTCTTTGAACTACATTCAATGTAGATTGGAGATCCTATCAGTTTCTTTAATTCCTCTCCCTGCAGACAAACAACTAAAGATCAAGAACTCGCAAAGCAAAAAACTACTGTTTTAGAGAATTTTGGATTGTGGAGTTATCTACCTGGTTTGTAGTAATAGGCACTGCACCAGGATGGTCTATGAAGAACTGCTTGTCATCTCGAAGATCTGCAAATTCCAAAACTTGAACTATTATTATCTCTTTCTTAGTATAAGGAAAGAGTTTTTAGACAAGAATAGAGTCAATACCGAGTTTTGTTCCAACAAGGATTATAGGAACACCAGGGGCATAATGCCTGAGCTCAGGAATCCACTGAAATAAAGAAAAAAGCAAATGATTTTGAAACCAATTCAAAATTTAGCTAAGCGAAAAGTTATTATTATCAAATGAAGGAAGTTAGATGAACACAAAAGCTAACCTTCTTGGCTACATTCTCATAGCTAGCCTTGCTAATAAGGGAGAATGCAAGAATGAAGACATCGGCACCACGGTAACTCAACGGTCTTAACCTGTTATAGTCTTCTTGACCTGCACAAACCCAACAACTATTAATCAAAATGAAACCACAAGAAAACCAGATTTTTGATAGGTTTCAAAAGGAGTTTTTACCAGCAGTATCCCACAATCCAAGATTCACCGTGTTCCCATCTACAACCACATTAGCACTGAAGTTGTCGAAAACAGTTGGAACATAGTCCTAATAGTCAATAACAAAGTCATAGAGTTGGTTAAACCAAACTACTTTCTCAAGAAAAAATTTAAATGGAAAAGATTGTAGATCCTCGTATATGCAAATTTGACTAATACATACAAAATTGAACAGAAGTCCAAAATGAAAGAAGAACAATGCTCATAGGTAAAGATAATAACTCAGAAGCTGAATCCATCATAAAAGTTGTGAAGAAAATGTCAAGATTTGATTTTTACCAGCTAATCAATCAAATTCAAGAACAAAAGATGAATAATCTCCCAAAAAAAACCATTCTCAAAGAAAGCTTCAAGATCACTACTGAGAGCAAAAAAGGAAAAAAAAAGGATGAAACTTTACCGTAGGGAAAGTGTTGCTAGTGTAAGAAATCAGCATACAGGTTTTTCCGACGGCACCATCGCCGACGGTGACACACTTTATAAACCTCGAAGCACTCATCTCCGCCGCAAAATTCAAAAACTCAAACCTTTTTTTACTTGTTCCTCAAATCCCAGCCATTCCCAAGAATCAAAACACAACCTTTTCTTACTCAAGAAAAAACCCTAATCCCGAAATGTAGAACACGGGTAAAATTCAAATCGATGAGAGATAATGGCAGAGGAATGAGAAAAATCTTTGCTTTTTCTTTAGTTTTCAATGTATTTTGGGCCGTTGATCACTTTGAGATGAGCTTTTCATACAACCTTATGCCAGCTAATGCTACACCAAACAACACCTTATCATTTACACTTTTTAAAAATACTACTATTATTAATATTTTGACCACTTTTAATTTTGAATTTTGAATACAAATGAGCGAAATTATATCCTTTCTAATGAGGTTTTTCGTTTCTTTATATTATAAAACTATAAATAATATCTTTTTTCTTTTTTTATGTAAAAAATATATGAAATTAATATGTTTTTTTTTGGTAGGCATGAAATTAATATGTTTTGAGATAGCTAAACTACCACCAAAATAACAACCTAATTCACTAGTAAACATCGAATTCTTTATTATTATTTTTTAATTAAAAAATGTTTTCTAATTTTGACCATAGTTGTTATCCTAAATGAAAATTAGAAAAGGAGGGAGACAGCAAATAAATAAAAGATTATAATTAAAAAAGAAAATTAAGAGTAAAGCATATTAATCGACCAAACTATGGGGAGGCATGAAATTGCCAAATATTAATCATTGGATTGGGACGACTCTCGTCAAGAACGTGCGACTTAGTGTTACGGCACCATTTCATTCCTTTTTATCAAATCTCTTTCATAATTTAGTTTATAATATAGTTTTCTTTTGTCAAGAGTGTCTTTGTCTTTGTCTTTGTTTTTATAGTTGTAATTCTAAAGAAATTTCTTCATCTTTACGACATACATGTATATAAGAATTGAAAAATCTTACAAGAACGTGCTCAACTCTCACTCAACGTACCAATGAGCATACGACACATCATGAACTGTCCCACATTAGTTTTATCTCTTGTTCTAAAAATCCCCGTCTAGGCCCGATTACTCTCCGCTTAATCGCTAGGCCCACCCTATCCGCCTCGATTAATGACTAATCCCCTAAAAATCAGTTACCCGATTACTTTCCGCCTAATCCGATTACTTCCCGCCTAATCCGATTACTCCCCGCCTAATTTTACATATCTCGAGATTGCAAGTATAAAAAAACTTTTTATTTTTGTTATTCAATCATTTAAATTATGAGTTTGTGATGTTTTACAATAAGTCAATAACTTATGTTCAAATTTTAATAAAAAACATAAATTTGTAATAAAAATCATAAAAATTTATCTCAAAAATACAGTTTTATGTGTTTACTGCAATTTTGAAAACAATATTTGATTAATATGTTTTAAAAATATTAAAATAATCCTAAAACTAATCTCCGATTAATCCTCGATTTTAATCCGATTTTCCGATTAATCGTTAGGCCCATACCTAACGCCCGACTAGCGCCTAGCGATTTTTCAAACAAGGGTTTTATCCAAATCATACGGTTGCATTATTACATTTTCTTTTAACAATAGATGGACCATGGACACATTGAAATTTTGTCAATTATATTTTATATGATCTAAATAAGCAATCATATAAAACTAAAGAAGGAGTTAGAGTTAGCTCTACGCTTCTACCTACTCTTCACCAAAAACACCTTTACCCATTCATTCTGATTCTTACATGAAATGAATTTCAGACTTTATAATTTTATTAAAGAATTTAATATGATTGATAATGAAATCTAGTGCTTGTAATAAAAGCGAAGATCACCGTTTTCTGTTGGTAGAAATTTTTTGAAATCGATATGGACGGAGTGCTATAAGGCCCATAACACAAAGGTGCAAACACTAACACAACTGGAAGCTAGAAAAGACAATAACACGAAGGCTCACACTTGAGGCCCAGTAGCCAATTTAGGCCCACTATGATAAGGTGTTTTATAATTAGTGAATGATTAACTTGTTAGTGCTATGTTTGTAAGTAATTAGTGAAGGATAAGCCCATTGAGGGAAGCTTGGTGACAAATACGGCACTTGGTGACTGGTGAGCGTGAGACCCAAAATGAATTGACTGACTAGTGCATATGATTATCCACGAAACAAGAGTTTATTTTGGAACGTAGTAAAATCATATGTCATAGAAGAGTAAAATATGTTAGTTCTGTTAAAACATTATCCAAAATGTTTTTTTTTTTGTGTGACGTAATTAGTAGATAAGGTGTAGTAGACTAAAGTTTGTCGGCTTCTCAGTCATTCAACATTTGTTAAAAGCATAGTGCTGAAGTTTGACAAGTGCAAATTAAACAGTCTCCATAACAGATGGCGCATAGTTAATTTCTAACAAACAGGCATTGCTTAGTACTGAAATTTAATACATGGTCGAGACATTGGGCCATAAATGTACGGTTATGAGAGATTTGATGACTTTTCTGAATTAACCATTTAACCTCTAACTAAAACAGTCAAATTAAGGTTTGTAGTTAGACTTCAAGTAGAGAGAATTCAGAAAATTTAACAATCAAACACACAAATATCTGTTACATTATTTAACAATGAAAACACACATATTTGTTACATTATTTAACACTCAAACACACAAATATTTGTTAAAATATTGTGTAATACGCAGTACGTACAACTCCAACATCAGATACTAGCTTGAGAGAATATATGTATGGGTGCAGCCGTGCAGGAAATTTATGCCATGCTGGTTCAAACTCCATCGAAGTAACAGTTTTGTTTATATAAACCTAATTTACAAATCTTGGAATTTGGGATATAGAAGTCTTTTTTGTAACAACATAACAAGCTTAGCATGAACATTATATAAGTCTTGTAAATTGACATAGTTTTTGTGGAAACATGCATATGGTATTCTTCTCCGAAAATGCCTCTCTTGTCCATTGTAGCAGAGCCAAGTATATTACAAAAAAAGAATCAAAGATGTCTCACTAAACATTTTTTTCTTTTAATAGAGAAACCAATATTGCCTACTCAACACACGACCTCTATTTTATTTAAGTTGAATCAGCTACGTAAATCGCTTTGTTATTAAGTCGGAGATGATGTTATGGAGCTCTCTTTATATATAAGCCAAATATTCTTTATTATAAGCAGTTTTTATATATAACATATTCCTCCGAATTCTCTATCTTTATCCCCAAATATTGGTTGTGTTACTTGTGTTGCAGTCTTGCAGAAAAAATATGAACAAGAAGAAACAGTAGTATATGTCGTACGTAAAAGTTTATCTTATTATAACAAAGCAACATAAACATATCTGGTACATGTCATAATACCACTTATAGAGTGACACATACTTATTTTATAAAATTACACTTATAATTAAGCACTAAGAGTTTTTGGTAGATTAACATAGGAAATAGTAGATCAACATGGGAAGTAGCAGATACATTTGTGAGCTGGGAAGACATAGTTGCAAGATCCATGTCGTGCTTTCTCAAGTCTAATGCACTGATTCTTGCATGCATTATTGTTTCCGCAAACTCCTGACCATGTCCCACTTGGCCTCTCGCATAATTTCTGTGCTTCCACCATTGTTGGCGCTTCTGCATATGGATATATCTCTCAAAGTTAGTTATCACAATAAAATGAAAGAGAAAAGTTAAAACTCAATTTGCCATGCATATGATATATGATAAGATCATTACTCACCAAGAGCAGCAAAGAAAACAAGAGCAGCGAAAAAAAGGGTAACGATGGTAGCAGACTTAGCCATGACTAGTTTTTATGCTTAGTTGTTTTCAATGTGTATATGTTTTAGCTTGAAGAAATAAGCTTGAGATCAACCTCTATTTATACTGAAAAAAGGGTGGGGGAGAAAGTGTTTAACCCCATAAACAAATAAAAAAACACACCGTCTGATAGTAGAGAATACTAACACGCAAGTATACACCTTTTGATAGAAGATAATATCTTGGCCAATTCATAAAAAGTGTGCTGATCAATGCTTGTTTCAAGTGCCACATTTGTTCATTTGCAATTTCATTCGACCGGCTGGTTTGACTTGGTCAAAATTTTAAATATCTTGAGGCTTGATCAAATCCTAGTACATTGGTTATTAATAAAAAAAAAAATCCTAGTTACACAAGTGGTAGTGATTTGTCGGCCACATCGCATTTAATAATAAGTCTATAAGTTGGATATTTTCTATCGACTTTTCTTCTCTATTCATTTATTTTTACTGAAACCTCCAAGGAGCTACTTCACTAGCTGGCAAGTTGATAAATTAGGTTATTTCTTCACTTTCTTTGTTATTGATCACATAATCATCAAACTAATTAAAATCTACACATGTAATTAAATATTAGTCATATAGTGGATCTGAACAAATTTGCAAGAGGGTTTGGACTAATAAATTTGTAATTTCGTAATTCCCACCCCAACCCCAACACAAACTTCTTGGATTCAACTCTGCCAAATTCAGACCACCAAAACAAATTAAATCCGATTTTTATTAACGAGTATTAAAAGTAAATCTAAAAAGAAAACTAATAATCGAAAGAAAATTCGTTTTAGACTTCATAGTCGTCATCCGCAAAGTTTGACAAAGACATGTCTCCTCTTTAAACATTTTCTGTCGACAGCCACGTGCCAACAACTTGCTTTCATGCCGTACTAAGAGAGCACCAGCACTAGCCATGGACATGTAGCAAACTCAGAAGAACACCACACAAGTTAATTTGTTAGATTATTAGGAATAGAAAGGCAAGTTATTAATGAGATTTAAAATCCTTAAATTACATAGAATATTATAGATTTAATGTTGTTCGATTATGAATTATATTTGCTTAGATTAAGAACTAAGGAATGGTTAACTTAGAATCTTTGATTGGCAAAGATGGTAGTTTTGCAAATATAATTATCTTTTTTTTAATTACTTTTTAAATAGAGATGTCAAAATGAGCTAACTCCGTCGATTCACTTAGTTCACCATCGCCGGATTTGTGACCAATATGTGGCTTTCGTTGCTAATATGTGGCAAGTCGGTAAAGGATATGCCGTGACCACTCTTTCCTTTCATTAAATACTGTATAATATTTCAGTATTTCTAGCCATCCGTACGTGGTTTTTCAAGTATTAGCCACGGATTTACGACTTTGGCTACGAAAATTTGACTTTTAATTACTTGTAGTACGAGAGTTGGAAAGAAGCATGGGGAAGATGGAAGAAGGAACCATGATGTACCAGCCACATTGATGCAGTTTATGTATGTAAAGCTCGTCATGTTGTTGCCCACAACATACGTAACGCTTCCTCTTGAGGATTATATCTCTTATAGCATTTTCATTTTTATTCGAAACCTTCTAGGTGTTTTTGCTTCACCCCGATCATACATACGCACCTTTTTCTGCATTTTATTTTTGTTATTTTAAACATACTAGAAAATGAGTTGGTGCTACAAAAATAGTATCCGAATCTTGAGTTTTTTTTTTTTGTTTTGTTTGCCGTGATTCAACTCTTAAATAATATTTCATTTCCGCAACGTAAATTTGGTAGTCCGATCAAACTATTGAGTTGGGGGCCGGTTTTTCTCTAGAAAATAAGATTTTCTTTTGACATACTACTATTCGTTCATTTAATTGGACAATATAATTCATAGTTTTATCAGATGATGTATATATGTTCATTTTTGAATAGCAAAACCAATATTATTTTTGCCTTTCTTAAGGTTGAATTAGCTACGCAAGCCACTTTCTTATTAAACTGAAGATGCTGTTAGCTACGTACCTCTATTGTGCCCAATTCTTGTGGAGAGATACTCTGTCCATATTGAAAACAATGGCAGTTGTAGTCTTGTAGACAAATTAAATATGGACAAGAAGAAATATGCACTGTTGTGCCTCCACCTCTGCATATTAGCATATATATATTTCTCAAGGTTAATTATCCAAATAAATGTAGAAAAAGTTAGAATTAAACACAGTTTGCATGAACAATGTTGTGTTTAGAGATCTTTTTTCGTTGTTCAAAAAAAAAAAGAGATCTTTTTTATGTTCTCGTGTCACCCCAATCATGTATTTTTATGCATTTTACTTTGATATTATTACTGTTGATAGACAATACTAGAAAATGCTACAAAAATATATAATCCGCGGCCGGATCTTCTTTTTTACCATAACTCAACTCTGTCAATTAATATTTCATTCCTCCACTTTTTTCTTTAAAAAATTCATTGTTCCAGCTTCGGTTTGGTAGTCTGATCAAACTATTAAACTGTGGTTTTTCACCTATAGTAATTTAACGTTCGTCCTAGTAATATATAAATGATGATCATGAGCTTTTCTTTTGACATATTCTTCGGTCATTTAATGGTCGTGTGTTTTTATTCTTTTTTTTTTTATGAAAAAGCTAGTGCATGGTTCTGTTGTAAACAAATAATGGACAAGAAGAAACAGTCCTACTTCGTCGTACATTATTTTTTTATATTATTATAACAACAAAAGCAAACCAAACATTAAAACATAGGCATATGCATGTCATAAAGTCATTTATCGAATGACACAGACTTATTTTATGTAAAATACACACACGAAGCACAAAAGATTTTTAGGTAAATTAACATGGGAAGTAACAGATACACTTATGAGCTGGGAAGACGTAGTTGCAAGATCCATGTCGTGCTCTCTCAAGGTTAATGCACTGATTTTTGCACGCGCCACTGTTTCCACAAACTCCTGACCATGTCCCACTTGGCTTCTCGCACAACCTCTGTGCTTCCACAGTTGTTGGTGCTTCTGCATATGTATACATCGCTCAAGATTAATTATCAAATAAATGAAAATTATATATTAAACACAATTTGCATAGATATGATAAGATCATTACTAACCAAATGCAGCAAAGAGAACAAGAGCAGCAAAGATAAAGGTGATGATGGAAGCAAACTTAGCCATGATGATTATTACTACTTAGCTTTATTTTCAATGTAGATATGTATGTGTTGTGTGAAGAAATAAGCTTAAGATCAACCTCTATTTATAATGAAATGATGGTGAGTTAATCTTCTACTTGTGTACCGTACAATAACTTGGTAACCCCACAAATTAAACACACCGCGACTTCTAGTAGCTAATATTGAAAGATAATATCTTGGATATTATTCATAGTTGATGGCTGGTTTCTACACCACATATTTTTCCCTGTCAATATCTAATGTAACCTAGGTGGCTGCTTTATCTTTGAGCTAATGCTACAACATGGACAGCTGCTTAATCTGACTTGGTCAAAACTCAAGAAAATAAGTATATGGATATCGATATGTTAGAGATTTTCATAGTTAAGACAAGAACAACATGGTTCCGCAAGTTTGCAGAACAAGGAACTGCTGTCTCGAGATTTCGCCATGAAAATTTCACCGGAAAACACCTTACAACCATAAATTAGATGATTTAATCGATGCGTTGATGTCGGCCAGTTTTATAACTATCACAAGTAGGCCAGGATATTCGGTTTCGGTTAATTAGGATATGGTAATATAATAACAATTTAAATTTTTAAGGAATTTCGGTTGGAATCGGTTTCTTTTCGGTTTGGTTTGGATATTTGAATAGATAACCATAACTAACCGAAATTGTATCCAGTTCGGTTTTTTACCCAAAACAACTGAAATTAACCTAACTAATTAACCGAAAATATACAAAATACGAAAAAAATAAGGAAAAAATAAATAAATTTGTTTCGATTATGCAAACGAGTATTTAACTTTGAAAAATATATAACTAACAACAATTGGATATATTGATTATTTAAAGTATTTTATTGTTTTAAGTCTAAACATAATTAATATTTTTGATTTTATAATTATAGTAGGTATTATGGATATTATTTTAGATATATTTTAGGTTTTTTGATATTTCGGCTAACTGTTTGGTTATCAGTTGATCGGTTCGTTTTGGTTCCAATTAGTTTGGATAGGAGATTTTATTATTGATCGAGTTATTTTTAAAATTTTGGTTCGGATACGGTTCGGTTTGGTCAGTTATTCGGCTACCGGTTTTTTGCCCTGCTCTAACCAGAAAGAGAAGATATTTATCGGAGGAACGGAAAGGACATGAACTGAGAAATAAACTTAGTTGGCCATGGACAAACAAAACCATTGTTAGTAGTGGCTAAACTGAAAACCGAAGCGAAAATAAATTTTACTTTTGTCTTTCTTAAGGTTTAATTAGCTATGCAAGGCACTTTCTTATTAATCTGAAGATGCTAATTAGGTACCTCTATTGTGCCCAATTCTTGTGGAGAGATACGTTGTCCATATTGAAAACAATGGCAGTTGTCGACAAATTAAATATGGACCAGAAGAAATATGCACTTTTGTGCCTCTATCTATATATATTATATATATAGATAGATTTCTCAAAGTTAATTATCTATATAAATGTAGAAAAAGTTAATTTTGTTTTTTCTTTATCATGTTGTTTAATCCTCGTCTCTAGAGATAGTGTTTGCTATCTGCCGGCTTAGGTTTTCTTTTTTTGGCTTTAGATTTCTGAGATTTTTCTTTTTCTTCCAGCATTAGTTTTTATCAAAGTTATGTTATGTTGTTAATGAATAACTCTTTATTATCATCTGTTCTCGTGTCACCCCAATCATGTATTTTTATGCATTTTATTTTGATATTATTATTGTTAATAGACAATACTAGAAAATGCTACAAAAATGTATAATTCGGATCTTCCTTTTTACCATAGTTCAACTCTCTCATTTAATATTTCATTCCTAAACTTTTTTATTTAAAAAATTCATTGTTCCAGCTTCGGTTTGGTAGTCTGATCAAACAATTAAAATGTGGTTTTCACCTAGTAATTTAACGTCCGTCCTAGTAATATATAAATGATGATCATGAGTTTTTCTTTTGACATATTCTTCGGTCATTTAATGGTCGTGTTTTTTTTTTTTTAATGAAAAAAACTAGTGCATGGTTCTGTTTTTTTTTTTTTTTTTTTTTTTTTTTTGATAAACCCTATCGGTTATCCGGTCGGCTCCGGTAGGAACACACCGAGGTGCTACATAGTGGACTGGTCCATCGTGTTAACGGCTAGGCCCTTCGGGCTACCACTCTGCCTATCCCGAGTTTGGAATGCCTTCCGACTAAGTGCCAGGGGGTAGTCAGGCCGCCTGCATTTCTGACTATCAGGTAAACCAATTGGACCAAAACCCAACTGACAGACTTCCCACAATAATGTTGATAACAGCAGGAGGGAGAAATCGAACCAAGGAGAGGAGGGAGTTGCACCCAACCACCCTGGGCCCGCCAAACCACCAGCCCACCATCATGTGGGCAATGCATGGTTCTGTTGTAAACAAATAATGGACAAAAAAAAACAGTCCTACGTCGTACCCAAATTTTTATATTATTATAACAACAAAAGCAAATCAAACATTAAAACATAGGCATATGCATGTCATAAAGTCATTTATAGAATGACACAGACTTATTTTATGTAAAATACACACACGAAGCACAAAAGAGTTTTAGGTAAATTAACATGGGAAGTAACAGATACACTTATGAGCTGGAAAGACGTAGTTGCAAGATCCATGTCGTGCTCCCTCAAGGTTAATGCACTGATTTTTGCACGCGCCACTGTTTCCGCAAACTCCTGACCATGTCCCACTTGGTTTCTCGCACAACCTCTGTGCTTCCACATTTGTTGGTGCTTCTGCATATGTATACATCTCTCAAGATTAATTATCAAATAAATGAAAGTTATATTTAAAACACAATTTGCATGGATATGATAAGACCATTACTAACCAAATGCAGCAAAGAGAACAAGAGCAGCGAAGATAAGGGTGATGATGGAAGCAAACTTAGCCATGATGATTATTACTACTTAGCTTTGTTTTCAATGTAGATATGTGTGTTGTGTGAAGAAATAAGCTTAAGATCAACCTCTATTTATATTGAAATGATGTTGAGTTAATCTTCTACTTGTGTATCGTACGATAACTTGGTAACCCCACAAATTAAACACACCGCGTCTTCTAGCAGCTAGTTGATGGCTGGTTTCTACACCACATATTTTTTCCCTGTCAATATCTTATAATGTAACTTAAGTGGCTGCTTTATCTTCGAGCTAATGCTACAACATGGGCAGCTGCTTAATCTGACTTGGTCAAAAATTCAAGAAAATAATATCTTACATTCTTACCCAAGCCAAAAATACACAAGTAAACTGACTGATGTCAAAAAAAAAAAAAAAAAAAAAAAAAAAAAAAAAAAAAAAAAAGACAAGGAAATTTAGATGTCAGAGATTTCACAGTTAGGACAAGAACATCATCGTTCCGCCAAGTTTGCAAAACAAGAAATCACTGTCTCGAGATTTGGCCATGAAATATAGACTAATTCTTTTAAAAATTTAGGAAATTCAGTTTTTTTAGGGTGTTTTTTTTGGAGGATTGATTTTAAAGATTTGGATTTAAGATGTAAGTTTTTGAATTTAGGATTTAGATTTTTTTTTTTATTAACCTCGAAATTCAGATTATGATCTTAATTTTAGTGAACTCACTATAGATATATATATATCTTCTCCTTTTTCCCAAGTGAACAAGAAGCAGGCATATCCTTACCAGTTTTTTTCTTCTCTTTCAATAAAAGTATAAAACCATAATTAGACCAATAAGCACTTGACTGGGATTCATGATTATAAAATTTGAATATAAGATATATAAGCTAAATGGTCTATATTATGGGCAAGCCATATGCGAATAAATATGGACACGAAGAAACAGTACAGTATGTAGTAAACATACTATGTGGACATGGAAAAAGGAACGATGCACCTCGTGATGCCGATCCAAGCTGTATGTGTAAAGCTCGTCCCATGTCCACAACATTCTCGACATTTCCGTTTGAGATTAAAATCTCTTATCTATGTCATTTTTATTTAATCTTTTTTATATGTTCTTGCTTCATCTAATCATTTCTTTCAATGCATTTAATTTTTTTCTCTCTTTAATTTGTTACTATAAAATGCTATAAAAAATATATTTCGGATCTTTAGTTTTTAAATGTTACCGTACGTAACTCAACTCTCTCAATTAATCCCTATTTCATTTTTCCATCATGAATTTGGTAGTCTGATCAACTAATTATATAGAGGTTTCCACCTAGTGATCTAACGTGAAGATCCTAGAAAAACTTTATAAATGATGTGTTTTTTTCTTTTTTTTTTTGATGAAAAAAATTAGTGGTCCTTTGCTAAACAAATATGGACAGGAAGATACAGTTCTACGTCGTACATATTTTTTTTTTTATATTATTTTAACAACAACCCTAAACCAAACATGGAAACACAACACATACATTGTCATAAAGATCACATAAATGATACAGACTTATTTGATGTAAAATACACATACGATAAAGCATCAAAGATTCTTGGTAGATTAACATGGGAAGTAACAGATACACTTGTGAGCTGGGAAGACATAGTTGCAAGATCCATGTCGTGCTCCCTCAAGGTTAATGCACTGATTCTTGCATGCATTATTGTTTCCGCAAACTCCTGACCATGTCCCACTTGGCTTCTCGCATAACCTCTGTGCTTCCACCATTGGAGGTGCTTCTACATATGTATATATCTCTCAAAGTTAATTACCGAAAGAAATGAAAATTACATTTAAAACATTTTTTGCATTCATATGATAAGATCATTACTCACCAAAAGCAGCAAAGAGAACAAGGGCAGCAAAGAGAAGGGTGATGATGGAAGCAAACTTAGCCATGACTATTAATTACTACTTTGTTTTCAATGTAGATATGTATGTGTTGTGTGAAGAATTAAGCTTACGATCAACCTCTATTTATAATGAAATGATGCTAGGTTAGTCTTCTACTTGTACATCGTACAATCACGTGGGTAACCCCACAAATTAAACACATACATAGCGTCTTCTAGTAACTAATATTAAAAGATAAGATCATCTTGACCACATATCTTTCCCAATGGGAAGGCTGCTTCGCTGTCTAATGTAACCTAAGTGGCTGTTTTGGCTTTGAGTCAAGTGTTACATCGTTCAACATGGGCGGCTAATAATTCAATGTTTGGAAGGAAGAAGTGGAACTGATGCGGGTCATTTTTGTAAAGCTCCTTCAAATTTTCTATAACATTCTTGACGCTTCCATTTGAAATTTAAATCTCCTATTTCTTCATTTTTATCAGAAACTTTTATAATTACTACTACGCGCGCGGACACACAAAAAAAAAAAAAAAAAAATCTGAAATCTTAATCTTATAATTATGAAAGAAGCCTGGTGACATACTATCTTTTAGTTGAACGATATTAACGCACAAGTGACAAGTGGGTAATAATAGAAGATAAGATGTTGAATCATCGATGGCTGGTTTTTCAACCACATATCAGGCTCCCTCTCTATCAAATGTAACCTAAGCAAAAAAAAAAAAAAAATGTAACATAACCAACTGGTTTAATTTACTTGGTCAAGAATCTCAATTCTCAAGATGATTAAATGGTTCAATGTTTCGAATCGGATTTTGAAAGGTACATAAGGACGTGAAAATAATGAAATATGATGCATCTGGCGACACTGATGCAGGCCGTGTGTCCCATTGTCCATTATATTCTTGACGTTTCGATTTGAGATTTGAATCTCTTATTTGCTTGAGTCACAAGAAAATTACCGGGTTTGGGTTTGAGGCTTTAAAATTATGGATTGATATTGGGCTCGCTGATCATACAATGTTTCAAATGGGTAAGTGAATGTTGATGGCCAAGTGACTGAAGGCCCAAGGCCCAATGAACTACTGGTTGTAACGTTAAAAGAACTAGAGTTTTCTTTGTTTCTTTTTTTTGTTTCTTTTTTTTAGTACTTCCACATTTTAAAGAAATACTTGATGAACAAAAAAAGTATTGCTATTACAAATATATTGGATGGAAAAAAAAAAAAGGGATTCTGATTTTGTTTAGTTATGCTGCCTTTTGCATAAGATCTCCAAAATTCAGATCTCAGACGTACGATGGAAGAAAAAGTGAGAGGTGATTTAAGGGTCATTTGGGATTGTGAAGTTTCTTCGTCGAAAATCATTGCATGAGTTGAATAGATTTGGGATTAAAGCTGCCAATAGAGACAATAGGATTAGGTAATGACTGAAGCAAAAGCCCAGCAGGGCCATTACCAGTTTCCAAGACAGATAGTGTAAGACCACTTATGACACAACTTTGTCTTCACTATCATCATCTTCTTCTTCTACTTCTACTACTACTTTTGTAGCCTTGTCGTTTTTATCATTAACGTGATTGACATGACTATGAGCTATATACTGTCTTATTATTATCATTGCTCTCTCTATTTGTTTCTTTTGATTTTTACTTTTGTGATTTTTTTAATGGTTTTATCTCTAACTAAACAATATAATTAGTGCGTTATATAAAAATGTGAAACAAGCATAACATAAGTACTTATTCTTATGCTAAATTATACTGGTTAGTAGAGTGTGTATACACATCATCTAGAAACAATTGGTGCTTCTGTATATAATACTTTATGATTTAAAGAATTACTTATTGTTTTTAATAACTATATGAATTGGGTCGCTAACTTTCTAAACAGTTCCAAATTTATTCTTCAATCAAATTGCATATGATTTTTAAATTATTTGAGACGATTTTATTATAACATAAACCACTCTCAAGCTACAGAGAAGAATAAGCATATTATGCAAATTGAACTATGTCAAGTGCAAATCCAAAATTTCTTGTGAAATCGAACATGTGAACCAAATTTAATTTCTTTTCTTTTTGTATAATTTAATTTCAAATTTTTTATTGAAATCCATGTAGAAAATTAGTCAAAATTTCTTTCACCCAGAGTCATTTAATGATAAAGATGACATGAGTTTTGGTGATAAATGTTCCATCTTTGCTATGTCGTTATATTATTCTCCTATATGTATAATATATACATCAGAAAATAATGCAAAGTTTAGAGATTCCTTTCTACAATAATAAAATTTCCCACTTACTAAAAAGAGCTCCTTTTCTGCTGAAGAGAACCTAAAACCTTTATTCCCTAAGTTAATTGAGCTTGAGCATTTTCAGCGAATCATAGTAGATATGCTTCTCTTCTTCATCACAAATTGACATCTCATTGTTTAAAGGTTGTACCGGTTGATCTGATTCTCAATCCACTTAAACCGGCTAATAGTCGTTTAACAAAGACACGTGAAAATTAAAGCACATTTATGTGTTGTTAAGTACAGTATGTGTATACTTTTCAGCGTTTACTTCTTAATCTAATGTATATCATAAGATAATATCTAAAAGAAAATGAACAAAAATATTAAAATGAGAAATTCGCTGCCATTTAGGAAGGACCTTTATACCGCATATATATAGAACATTGGTCCCCAAGTGTATGTGTGTGTATGTCAACCCCAAGTGTATAGATTTCTTAAGAGATTAAAGTCCCTTTTTGTTGCTAAAGCACCTGATATTTTATTAAATTATAAAATTGTTAGCGGGATGAAGATATATATTCGCCAAGAACCATAGTGCTTGACTGCTTGTATAACAGCAGACCAATAAGTCTCAGTTATTATTATTTATTGTTAGAATCGATCTTGTAAAAACTGGTTTAAATTATAGCATGCATATTTATAATCAAGAAAGATTCACTTATATAAGTTAGGCATATTATCATTCGGCCTAATTCGTTAACTTGTTGTTGATCAATGCTATATTTTGCTATTCGTTTTGCCAGCCATTAACAACAAATGAAAATAATAAAAAGTTTGATTAGTAACACAAAACTGTACTAATTTTTTAGATGTAAGCTAAAGCGTTAAGTTTTTAAGGAATAATACAAAACAAACATGATTTAGTTATTTATCGGTATTGCCGGTTGCAATTAATTTGATCGGTTCAGCCTAATCACGATCAAATCTTAAATGGACCGAAGTGGATAAATCCCTAATGTTTACAAGAGATGCACAATTCTCAAATATCAAAAGAAAGGTAATATGAACATATAGTCGTGGGGACCTAGAAGCAGAAGGTCTGTATACTGACCGGTGAGTGAGTGTATGAATGTGAAAGTGAGAAGACAAAATACAAGAAAGAGCGTTGACTTGGAAGTTAAAGCCAAAATACACACAAGGGGCAAATTTGTCTCTTTTGGAAAAGGACAGAGACAAACTTTCTATACGGGCCAATTTGAAAAATAGGCCCTACTTCTAATTAAAGCCCATTTACTTCTCTCTTTGTCTTCTTATTCCTCTTTTTTCCCATCACGTGACGAAGATGCAACAAAACGCCGTCGGATTTTATAACTGGTGCCGTTGACAAGACGGCGACAGAAAAAAGAAAGAAAGAAAGAAACCACAGGCTCTAGGGAACGTAACGTTATGTCCTGTCTATAGCATTTATTATAACGGTCAGATCAACGCCGTTTAGATTAACATCCGTTAATGTTAAAGGACACCGTTAAATTAAAAACGCCGTGAACCTCTTATCTATTGATTTTTTGTTTGATGAAGCCAAAAAAATGGTGTCAGAAGACTTATGATGAAGAAAACGACGACGTTTCCGTTTTTCCATGTCTAATAAGTGTAGTAGTGGCGGCTACTAAAAACTGTAAAGTTTTTTTTCCAGTAAAAGTGCCTTTTAAGTGTAATTCCAGTGGTTTTTGAGTTTGAATATGAGTGACCAAATTTGAAGTACAGTCTCAGCAATATTATTGATCACTCGTTATAAAAGAATCGAATATGAAAAAAGCCAATGAGAGACTAACACGTAAGTTTGACCACAAGTCGTAGTTCGTAATATACCTGCAGATGTTCTTCTATATATACTGAATTGTACTTGCCTTATCTTTTATTTTCGTAAAATTTCTATTCACAAATGATAAATCTACTTAAGACAGTATCACAGTAACCATAACAAAATTTACAAGATATGTAGTTTGAACAAATAAACACTAAGATTTTTATTTTGGCGCATTATTTTTTATAATAACAATATTTATGTAAAGTCATATAAAAGTATTTATTCTCTCACAAAGTCTTACGGTATTTAGAACAGTACCACATCGATTCTCTTCTTCTTCTTCATAATATGCCATTGTTCATGTCTCTGAGTCTTATCGCATAACACTCACGCTAACTTATTATTCCCTCTCTCTCTTTCTCTCCGAGAGGACACTTAAAAAAAATGGCGATGAGACTTTTGAAAACTCATCTTCTGTTTCTGCATCTGTATCTATTTCTCTCACCATGTTTCGCTAACTCTGACATGGAAGTTCTCCTCAATCTCAAATCCTCCATGATTGGTCCTAATGGCACCGGTCTCCACGACTGGATTCACTCATCTTCACCAGCAGCTCACTGTTCTTTCTCCGGCGTTTTATGTGACGGCGATGCTCGTGTTATCTCTCTCAACGTCTCCTTTACTCCTTTGTTTGGTACTATCTCACCCGAGATTGGGATGTTGAATCGTTTGGTGAATCTAACTTTAGCTGCCAATAATTTCTCCGGTGCATTACCATTGGAGATGAAGAGTCTAACTTCTCTCAAGGTTTTGAATATCTCCAACAATGGAAACCTTAATGGAAGCTTCCCTGGAGAGATTGTTAAAGCTATGGTTGATCTTGAAGTTCTTGACGCTTATAACAACGGTTTCACCGGTACGTTACCACCGGAGATTCCAGAGCTTAAGAAACTCAAACACCTCTCCCTCGGTGGGAATTTCTTCAACGGAGAGATTCCAGAGAGTTACGGAGATATCCAAAGCTTAGAGTATCTTGGTCTCAACGGCGCTGGACTCTCCGGTAAATCTCCGGCGTTTCTATCTCGCCTCAAGAACCTAAAAGAAATGTATGTTGGCTACTACAACAGCTACACCGGCGGTATTCCACCGGAGTTCGGCGGTTTAACAAAGCTTGAGATCCTCGACATGGCTAGTTGCACTCTCACCGGAGAGATTCCGACGAGTTTAAGTAATCTAAAACATTTACATACTCTGTTTCTTCATGTCAACAACTTAACCGGTCATATACCACCGGAGCTTTCCGGTTTAGTCAGCTTGAAATCTCTCGATTTATCAATCAACCAGTTAACCGGAGAAATTCCTCAAAGCTTCATCGATCTCGGAAACATCACTCTCATCAATCTCTTCAGGAACAATCTCTACGGACAAATCCCAGACTTCATCGGAGAATTACCAAAGCTCGAAGTCTTTGAAGTGTGGGAGAACAACTTCACCTTACAATTACCGGCGAATCTTGGCCGGAACGGGAATCTGATTAAGCTCGATGTATCTCATAATCATCTCACCGGACTTATCCCCATGGATTTGTGCAGAGGTGAGAAATTGGAGATGTTGATTCTCACTAATAACTTCTTCTTTGGTCCGATTCCAGAAGAGCTTGGTAAATGCAAGTCGCTAAACAAAATCAGAATCGTTAAGAATCTTCTCAACGGAACTGTTCCGGCTGGGCTTTTCAATCTACCGTTAGTTACGATGATCGAACTCACTGATAATTTCTTCTCCGGTGAACTTCCGGCAACGATGTCCGGCGATGTTCTCGATCAGATTTACCTCTCAAACAACTGGTTTTCCGGCGAGATTCCACCTGCAATCGGTAATTTCCCCAATTTACAGACTCTGTTCTTAGATCGGAACCGATTTCGCGGGAATTTACCGAGAGAAATCTTCGAATTGAAGCATTTATCGAAGATCAACACAAGTGCCAACAACATCACCGGCGTTATTCCAGATTCTATCTCTCGCTGCACTACTTTAATCTCCGTCGATCTCAGCCGTAACCGAATCACCGGAGAAATCCCTGAAGATATCAACAACGTGATTAACTTAGGAACTCTTAATCTCTCCGGTAACCAACTCACCGGTTCAATCCCTACCAGAATCGGAAACATGACCAGTTTAACAACTCTCGATCTCTCTTTCAACGATCTCTCCGGAAGAGTACCACTCGGTGGTCAATTCATGGTGTTCAACGAAACTTCCTTCGCCGGAAACACTTACCTCTGTCTCCCTCACCGCGTCTCATGTCCAACACGGCCAGGACAAACCTCCGATCACAACCACACGGCGTTATTCTCACCGTCGAGGATCGTACTCACGGTTATCGCAGCGATCACAGCTTTGATCTTAATCATTGTAGCGATTCGTCAGATGAAGAAGAAGAAGAACCAGAAATCTCTCGCCTGGAAACTAACCGCCTTCCAGAAACTAGATTTCAAATCCGAAGACGTTCTCGAGTGTCTTAAAGAAGAGAACATAATCGGCAAAGGCGGAGCCGGAATCGTCTACCGTGGATCCATGCCAAACAACGTAGACGTCGCGATCAAACGACTCGTTGGCCGTGGAACCGGGAGGAGCGATCATGGATTCACGGCGGAGATTCAAACTTTGGGAAGAATCCGCCACCGTCACATAGTGAGACTTCTTGGTTACGTAGCGAACAAGGATACCAATCTTCTTCTCTATGAGTACATGCCTAACGGAAGCCTTGGAGAGCTTTTGCATGGATCTAAAGGAGGTCATCTTCAATGGGAGACGAGACATAGAGTAGCCGTGGAAGCTGCAAAGGGCTTGTGTTATCTTCATCATGACTGTTCACCATTGATCTTGCATAGAGATGTTAAGTCCAATAACATTCTTTTGGACTCTGATTTTGAAGCCCATGTTGCTGATTTTGGGCTTGCTAAGTTCTTAGTGGATGGTGCTGCTTCTGAGTGTATGTCTTCAATTGCTGGATCTTATGGATACATCGCCCCAGGTTAGTTACTACATTTGGATTGTAACATTAGTACGAACCAAAATGTTATATGTTCTGATTTATCATTTTGTTTTTGGTTTGAATAGAGTATGCATATACCTTGAAAGTGGACGAGAAGAGTGATGTGTATAGTTTCGGAGTGGTTTTGTTGGAGTTAATAGCTGGGAAGAAACCTGTTGGTGAATTTGGAGAAGGAGTGGATATAGTTAGGTGGGTGAGGAACACGGAAGAGGAGATAACTCAGCCGTCGGATGCTGCTATTGTTGTTGCGATCGTTGACCCGAGGTTGACTGGTTACCCGTTGACCAGTGTGATTCATGTGTTCAAGATAGCAATGATGTGTGTGGAGGATGAAGCTGCGGCAAGGCCTACGATGAGGGAAGTCGTGCACATGCTCACTAACCCTCCTAAATCCGTGGCTAACTTGATCGCGTTCTGACCAAAGCAAAAGATAAAATGAAAATAAGATGTGTAATGTGGTGATAATTTTTTTGGGTGTTCCTATTTATGGTTTCAAATACTTTCGGGTTGTATATTTGCTGTGTTTCAATTTGTATATTACCTCTTATGTGTTCTTATCTACTCGAGTATGAGATGTAATCAATATGCTTATTGCTAATGGCTTTAAACTTTAGCTAATTCTCCTTTCAGAGTGTATAAAATAAAAAGAATGTGAGAGCTTTGACCTCTGGTTCCAACACTAGACTATTTACAATAATCCATTCCTATGTGAATTAGGGTCTTGTCTAAATTCATGTTTGTGCTAGCTTCCATCATGGAGTCATGTTGCACTTCTTGACCTTATTATCTGCAAAGTACTTACCCTGCATATGTATAATGACCAGTTTTATTGAGTTCTTGGTGGTCATTCACTTCTCAACACTTTAAGATGTAAATCTAATCATATTTTTTACGAGCTAAGAGACTCGCCTCAGGGCCATAAACCGAACATTGTTGTCTCTACTCTTGGAGCAAAACACACAAATTAAGAAACCGAAAAACCACAGAAACCAAACACCAAAAAGGATGTCAGCGATAAATTCATCCTGTATAATGTATTTTCCACGAGCAAATAAACCTGTTGGAGATGAGGATGATGCTGTGAAGCCAACTCTATACATAACTCTCACCTCCATTGATGGCCATTTAAAAAAAAAAAATGAATGTGATGTATTGCAACTCACTTGCAGTGTGTGAGAAGAAGACAAGGCACAGAACAGAGTCACAACGTAAAATCCAGGGGAGATCTACTCCACTTTTTTCTGCTCACATAACAATCTTCATTGCTAGATTCTTACCCAAATCCAATATGACATCTAAATTACAAAGCATTTCAGGTTTCAAAAAAATCTTCATTACTCAAATAAGTCTCTTCATTAAGAATCCTATACAATTTCAACCCACAATCTTGATTCACTGGAAAGACTGAGTTTCGCCAAGCAGTTTCAACACTCAAATCAAATAACACTGCAGCTCTTGAATTCAAAATCGATTCTATTAAGAAAACAAGAACATCTATAATCATCATCATCACTATCAAATTTTACAACATATCAATACAAAGAAACTTTCCAACTTACAAGAAGAAGAACACCATTACCCTATTCCTCATCAAATCTATTATACAGAAAATTTATGAGAAATTTATACCAAATACATGTTATCTACTTCACTTGCATTTTTTTTTTCAACAAAGGGAAAACAAAAAAAAAAAAAAGTCAAAAAAGGGAAACTTCAAGATTATATACTCAGAAAGCACCGTAGGGTATATGTTGTGGAAGCCTAAATCGAACCTGTGAAGCCGGAGACCGAACAGCAACGCCGTGCCAGCAAATCCCTCCTTTACAAATTGCACCACCGTCGTGATGGTGACGGTGGTGGCTAAGATCCTCCTCACCACCAACGCGATTGTACCGCGAAACCGCATCCGCTGCTCTACGAGACACATCCCAAGCAAGCGTAACCGCAAGCAAAACACCGACCGCCGTAATCGAAACGACGACGACGAATCCAGCGCTGAAACTCCTCCCGGTGATTAATCCGTAGGCTTTAATCGCGATAATCACCGCCACGTAGATCGTCGCGAGATTTCCGAGAACCGCGTCAGATAACGCCATGAGACACATAGAGATAGGACTTTCTTTTTCTTCTCCGTCGCCGTGAAAATTCGTTGCGGTGGAAGAAGCTTTAACAGAAAAGTGGAGAATAGCGAATTGTGATGGATGTTGAAAACTCAAAAGGGAAGGATATTTTTAAAATTACTAAAATACCCTTGATAAGATCTTTTGCTTCTTCTCTAATCTAGTACATGACTTATTATCGTCACTAATGCGAGAAGAGTTTGGTAAAAAAATACCCTTCGCGTAAAATGACACCGTTTCTTGATTTGGTCAGACTTGCCACGCACTACATTTATGGGTGTATGACATTCTTACGCATGTCGTTGTCAAGGACTCAAGCGGCTCTATTCCATTTATGTCTGTGGTCAAATTTTGATCGTCGTACTCAAAAATAAATGCTCTTTGGACTTAGTAATTGTTCTAACGGGCCTCTAAAATCAATAATGGACTCCAGTTTTAGACCCATCTTGATAATAAGTTTTCTTCTAATTTGATTAGTGTTTCCTAACTATGAGAGATGAAGAAGGCATGTCTTCATCATATTCCATGATGGCTTTATGCTTATGATATTTTCGTCAAATCATATGCAGTGAAATAGACACTTGGTTTATATTTATAGGTTTACTCCCACTATAAATCAAAGGCATCATCATCAACTCTCAACCTTAATTTATATTATCTATTTAATCTTTTTTTCAGCTAGTGGTATCACTATTAATTAATGTTTTGGTCCATATACTTTTGAAACCTATAATAGAGAATTTTGTATGGCTCTCATATGCGCTTGTAAAGTCAAATTATTATTAGATACAGTGGTTGAGACAAGACCAACAAATGTATAATAGTGTTATTCATTTCAATGTTCCGAATGGCCAACACAGCATCATCAGACAACAAACAAATGAAATATTCCCCCAATTGTTTCCAATATATATAGATTTTAAAACTAAGTAGATTACTTTATATAGTGTTTATAATACTCTTCTAATCCTAGTTACATTAAAAATCAAATAAATATTCCCATCTTTTATGAACTCCACCCAGCAGCCCACTTTCTTTCCCACGTGTTCCTCACCCAAAATAAGAATTCTCCAATGAATGAAGGGTACTTTCGTCAATAAGAATTCTCCCATGAATGAAGGGTACTTTCGTCAATCTCGGGTGTTGTTAACCTTTTTTCTCAACTCTGACTCAACCCGACGTCGTTCGGAAGTAAAAAGGTCACATGGCCCGGAACGAGATAAGGCTTTAGTCAGTGAGGGCCCACAAAGTCTTGATTTTACGCGGGAGACAAAGTTAGGTGTCAAAAGAGCCGCCACATCCGACAAAAGGCCAGCGCAAGTGTGACTGTGATTCCACATAACGAAAGATGACACGTGGACGGTGTTCCTTTGCTCTGATCCAAAGCTCCTTCGTATATCATCGATGTATCTACCGGTGACCACGTCGCACTACTATCTCCGGCAGGAGTTGCAGACGATGTTCCCGGTGGTGTCGTCTGTTTCGGATCTGAGCTCTGATCTTGAGATGATTTCTGACTACAAAACAAAAAAATCATAGCCGTTAAGTAATGTGTACAAGATTCTGCCACGCGTCTCCTCTAGATTAGAGATGATAATAGGGAAAATATCTCAATGAGCCGTTAAAGATACACATCCCAATAAATCTATATCCCTACTCGAGGATAAAATTGGGACTATCAAAAATTTGGCAAGAAAAGAGAAAAAATCGTAATAAACACACATTTCTTTTTGCAGCATAAAGCAAAAATCCTACAGTAATTATTTCTAGGAGTTACTTCGATTACAAGGTAAGCAAAAAAAGGTAATTAATGGTTAGTAAATATGTTGTCTGCTGTAATTGACAAAAATACCCTCAATAGTTAAGCGTTTTCTCTCACCTAACCATAGTCATTAACTACAATTCATGATTTCATGCTAATTTAGTGCGACAGTGAAGAAGATATATCCGTTGTATATTACCGAAATTACCCTCCCTAATCAAATTGAAATAGTAACAGAAGGGTATAAATGGAATTATCACCTGGTGTTAGGAGTTGGGCAAAACGTGATAACGTAATTAGGAGATTTGGCACATGTGAAGGTACTACTCTGATCATCGTAAGCGTAGCTGTAAGCACGTGGACACGCGGTTTTAAACATCAAAGAATACGACGACGGTTTACACGTGTCAGGTGTACCGTACGCGCCGCTGCAACAATACTCCGGCGTACGAAAAGCTTCACACGCGCTTTTACATCCCATAGATAGTTTACCTCCGCCGTCTAAACTCGTCACTTTTAGCTCCGACGGACACGAACCGTTCAGATCTACAACGCATCCGGTGCTGCTACAGTTTAAACCAGAGCCTCCTTGTGGAGCCACTAGCATCGGTACGTTGTAACCGTCGACGAGACTTACGTCGTAGAAATCGAGTCCGTTAGATCCGTCGAGTGTGAATTCCGCTAGTGTTGCTGGAGGTGTTGCTCCGGATCCGGAGCACTCGAGGGTTCCGGATCCGCAATCTCCGGAGAGGCAAGTGAATTTTCCGTCGGTGTCGGTGGAGCATTGAGTTCTTCCCCAGAATCTTCCTCCCCATGAAGTTGGAGCGTTGATTGTTCGTTCTTCGCCTTTTTGGAGGACGAATCCGGTCGTCGGAAGTGGTGGAACTCCGGCGTTTGATAAAAGTCCCGGCCACACTGTGTATTCGCATTTGTTCACCATTATGAAGCTCGTAGATCTAACTCCTGTTTATAAAACCACAAATCATCAGAATCAAAGTATTAATCATTACTTAAGTTTATTCGTAAGAATCGGAGAAGATTCGTACCAGAAACGAACAAATGAGAGAAGATAAGGAAGATCAATGGCAACGTAAGAGCCATTGAATTGGAGAAGAAGAAGAATATGAAGATTTTAATGCTCTGTTTCTTCTTCGTCTTCTTCTTCTTTATTTGTTTTATTTATGAAACAGAGACTTGAAGAGGATTCTGAGAGCGAAAGAGAGATGAAGAAGAGGATGGGTGATTTATAGAGGAAGCTTTTTTCCTCTGTTGGTAGGAATCTGGTGTATGTGTTGGTTGGTAGCTTATGGTACGCCGGTTTACGTGGATACACCTAATTGGATTACATATTTTTAACCGTTGAGATTAAGAAAAGCACCTGATGATTTTATATAGTAGTAAATTTTGTTCTTTAATCGGTTCATAATTAGCACTATACGATAATGGGTTAGTCTTGTTTGATTGATAATTATTCAACGAAAATATCCAATTACCTTTTGACGATCACTTTTAATTAAAAATATCTACAAAACGTAAAGTAGATCTTTATTTTTCAAGATTCTTTTAACTTTACTGTTTGATTACGCGATTAAGGATTTGTAACCACGTAGACGTGCAAAACAAAATTATTATTATTATTATTATTATTTTTTTTTTTTTTTATTAAAGGGCCTTCCCACAAATATGGGCCAGGTTTTGGGCTATTACAAAAACAAACACAGTTACAAAAAGAGAACTGATGATCGGAGACGTCACCGGAAAAGGAGATCGGATCCTGGTGTGACCGGACGCAGAGACCGAAACTTTAGAACCAGTGGATACAAGATCCACGACTTCACGACAGAGACAACGGATCAGAACCATCGACGAAAGTATCCAGTTTTCATCTCCGATTCTTTTCCGATGCACCACCAGATCCGCTACAAACCTCCTGGTAGGCTCAGATCTCCGACGAGGCGGTTCTCCGTTGTTAGATCCTCAACCTAGCAATCTAACAACAGATCTAACACTCCTTCTCCAGATCTGACGAACCTCAAATTCTCTAAGCAAAGATAACTTCAAATCCGGTCCGGTGGAAGCAAAATTGTGGCGATTTCAGAGGCCGATAGCTCAACCTAGCACCCAGAAACCAAAACCCACACTAGGCATCTAAGATCCAATCGGATCTTCAATTAACTAAACCACCGTAACGATACAACAAAACCCACCAATCCCCCCCCTTGACTTCCGCCGCAACCGCAGCGGCTGAATTGGCGGTTGAGCTGAAAGAAGACTCCGGCGTGAACCCATTGGCGTCCTCAAACCAAGCTCGCACGAACACGGAGCTCCTAATCCGCCAAAAACAGAGCCACAGTTGCATCTAGAGGGAGAAACCACACCGCTGCTGTCGGAGAAGAGATCTTGCTCACCACTGCGTCCCCTTTGCAACTCCAAAACCTACAATGAAAATCCAAACCAAAACGTAAGCAACGAACGCTTTTTTTTTTTTTTTTTCGGCGGCTAGGGCGAATTGGGAGAGAAGATGCCGCTCAAAGGCCGGTGCAATGTATTTTATTCTCTCGGATTTATGTTTTCTCTCTTCTCGTTTACAAGGTTTTAAAACAAAATTACTTCTATGAAGAATTATAGTAAATTTTCAATAGGATACTTGAGATTCCAAATTTCCAATGCAACGTTGTTGTTTTCATCTAACAATGAGAAAGGTCTAGTACAAAATGATGACGAACTTCAGAAGTCCAAAACCATATAATTTATAAAATTATCATTTCATTTTCAGAACAACTAGGTACGATTAGTGGACGTTTCAACGTCTTTCATGATAATCGCGGGCCATGTAAATTATATATTGGAGGATCCATATAATATCTTGGCTATATTAAATTATTTATTTGTCCAATATAATATCTTAAGGCTTTGATTGATCAATTGCGACGATATACACCAACAAAAAAAAAAAACATTTTACTTATATGAAGTGTACATTTCTATATAATCAAAGTATCTGTTAGATATTTTGTTGTAAGTACTTGTTACTGTTTTTTAAAGTGGTGTTAACTGTGAAAGATAAAAGAAGATATAAAAGTGATAAATAATTTTTCAATAATTGCTTCGTTATTTTATTTTGTAGGACTAAATAGCGACCATTTTTGTAATCTTGTATATGACAGGTCACATCCACTTTACAATATATCGTAAGCCATCGTCTTCCCTCACGTTTTTTTTCGTCCGTCACATTACGAATAATTAGATACGATAAAATATTTAATGGGCCTTTATGCATGGTTTAGTATAGTGAATAAGCCCAGCAAATATAACAAAAGCACAAATGTGCTGCCCATAAATTAGGTTGAAAATGCAGATTGCATGAACTTTCGACATATTCATAGCACAAAATAAGTAAGCTTTAACTCCAACAGATTAAGAGTAATTATCATCGAATTAAACATATCGTTTCAAAGAAAAATGTAGCTACTTCTCGCTTCTAACACTTCTTGTTCACAGCACAATCATCTCAAAATTTCTTCAATATAGATCTATATACATTTTCATAAATCACTCTTTCGCGATGAGGCATGTCTTTGTCGAGGTGGTTGTTCTGATATCTTTGGTCATCTTGGAGTTGAGCTATGCGTTTGCACCAATCGTATCGTATCAATGGGTCGTCTCTTATTCTCAACGTTTCATTCTTGGAAGCAACAAGCAGGTAACTACTGATGAATTGCTTGTATTTATTTGTTAGATCAATAATATGATTTTAATTATCATATACGAAATAATAGATGCATGATGCCATGATCAATCTATAGGTTATAGTGATCAACGACATGTTTCCTGGACCGATCCTTAATGCAACAGCAAACGATATCATAATCGTTAACATTTTCAACAATTTGCACGAACCCTTTCTCATGACCTGGTAAATATTTGACACTTAATTAGGCATCTTTTTGTTTTTGGGTTTATTTTAGTCATAATTGTTGTTAAACCAATATATACAAATGAAAGGAATGGATTGCGATTGCGGAAGAACTCGTGGCAAGATGGAGTTCGAGGGACAAACTGTCCCATACTACCGGGGACAAATTGGACGTACCGTTTTCAGGTGAAGGATCAGATTGGAAGTTACTTTTACTTTCCGTCGCTTCTACTTCAGAAATCCGCCGGAGGATACGGTGCTATTAGAATCTATACCCCCGAACTTGTCCCGGTTCCATTCCCTAAGCCGGACGAAGAATACGACATCTTGATTGGAGATTGGTTCTATGCCGACCATACAGTAGGTTTCTTTCATATTTTACCGTATAATTATCAAATTCACAATCATTAATTAATTAGTTTAGTTCTAAAAGATATTTTGCTTGATTTGCATAACACTAATCACATGTTTTCCAAATGGTTTGGTGTAAGGTTATGAGAGCTTTTCTTGACACTGGTCACAGCTTGCCAAAGCCTAATGGTATTCTTTTTAACGGGCGTGGACCTGAAGAGACCTTCTTTGCATTTGAACCAGGTGAGTTTTTCTTCTTTTAATATATTCAGGCCCGGTCCTTGGATATTTGGGGCCTCAAGCATTTTAAATAATAAAATTTTTTATTTAAAACTATTGTTAAAAATTTAAACAAAAACTGTAGAAGACGAGAATCGAACTCAGGACTTGACATTAACTTATTGACTACATAACCACTAGACTAAGCAAGTTTCTTTGTAATGTGGCCCTAAAAACTTTGTTATATTTTGTGGCCTAAAGCAGATGCTTTGCCTGCTTTATGGGTGGGCCGGGCCTGAATATATTACATATATATTACATTGTATCTTTAATAATGTAATAATTACACACAAATGAACGTCTTTGTGTTGTGCTTGTGCATATATAATCACAGGCAAAACATATAGGCTAAGAATATCAAACGTGGGTCTCAAAACATGCTTAAACTTTAGAATCCAAGACCATGATATGCTTCTAGTTGAGACAGAGGGTACGTATGTTCAAAAACGTGTTTACTCGAGCCTGGACATCCACGTAGGCCAGTCATACTCTGTTCTAGTCACTGCCAAAACCGACCCGGTTGGCATTTACCGGTCCTACTACATATACGCCACAGCCCGGTTCACTGATTTCTACCTTGGCGGTAGAGCTTTGATTCGATATCCTAATTCCCCACTTGACCCCGTCGGACCAGATCCACTCGCACCTGGTTCGTGGGATTACGCTTCCTCGGTTGAACAAGCCCTTTCCATTAGGTAAACAAATACTTCATTTTTCTGGAAAACATATATACAACTTTTTTTTAATGAAATTAAACCGAGATTAGTACTAGGATGGGTGACCTCCCGGATGAACTTGGTGTCGCATCCTATTTAATTATATATATTACTCTTTTTTTATACCAAAGAAAAACTTTTTAATGAAATCTTACTTTTAGTTTTTATTCTTGACTACTAATAAATGTTAAGTGTGACACAGAATGGACCTAAACGTTGGAGCAGCAAGATCGAACCCGCAAGGGTCGTACCACTACGGACGTATAAACGTAACCAGAACAATAATATTACATAACGACGTTATGCTGTCGTCGGGCAAACTACGTTATACGATTAACGGCGTTTCGTTTGTCTACCCTGATACTCCGTTAAAGCTCGTTGATCATTTCCAGCTAAATGACACCATTATCCCCGACATGTTCCCGGTTTATCCATCCAACAAAACACCGAGTTTAAGAACTTCAGTAGTCGATATTCATTACAAAGATTTCGTCCACATCGTGTTCCAGAACCCTCTATTTGAATTGGAGAGTTATCACATCGATGGTTACAATTTCTTCGTTGTCGGGTAAAAGTTACAGTTTGAATCATAATCATGTGTATAATGATTAAATTAGGTACTATAATGTTACTTGGGTTGATGTTAGATATGGATTTGGAGCTTGGTCTGAGAGCAAAAGAGCTGGATATAACTTAGTGGATGCTGTTTCACGGTCAACAATTCAGGTTAAATCATATACTAATCTCGTAATTAAAGTATTAAACCAGTGATTAGTTTTGGTTAATTGGTTCTGTTTGGGTTTAGGTTTATCCATATTCGTGGGCAGCAATACTAATAGCTATGGATAATCAAGGAATGTGGAACGTGAGATCACAGAAAGCAGAGCAATGGTATCTTGGTCAAGAGCTTTATATGAGAGTTAAAGGTGAAGGACAAGAAAATCCTTCGAATATTCCGGTTAGAGATGAAAATCCGATACCGGAAAATGTCATCCGTTGTGGCAGAGTTCTTTAATAATTAATTATATAAATAATTAAAAGAAGTGTATTAGACCAGTTTCGTTTAGACTTCGGTTGTGACTAAGACTACAAAATGATGTCGTTTCATTATATGGATGGGCTCATTTAATTTTATCTGCAAAACTGGCCCAGCCCAGGTCTGTTTTGACTTGGTGAATGGTGAGTGCTAACGTGCTCTATAAGAAATACTGTAGCCAATATAAGAACAGCTAACGTGCTCCCATTTTCTCTATGTTCCCTGCAGTGACATTCTCACAATAAGTTGGGAGCAAGTAATTTTTTTTTTTTTTTTTTTTTTTTTGGCTCAACATCAACTATTCATTCACCAAATCGAGATTACAAATCATTTGACCTCGACAAACTTCACTCAAATACAAAGATTTAGTCAAGTAAAACCCTGAAACACTAACGGATCCAACGCTACCCAACTGAAGATCATTGTATTTTTCAACCACTGCGAGATAAAACACGCCACGACTCGGAGTGAAATCATCTCTTAAACCACTAAAAAAAACTCTAATGACACGAAAACAACTACTAGCCCGGAGAAGGCCAAAACCTAAGCTGACTAACCAATGAATTCCAATCTATTGGTCCCTCATGATCGGAGTGCAGCACTTGTCCCAATAGCAATAACACACGAATGCGCAACATCAGAAAAGATTGGTTTCCCCGTCTTTTGTTGTTCCGGTCTTAAACCTAAAACGGACCACATGTCCGACTGAACCGGTCAAGAAACCCAAGATAAACTCAGCAGACCCAGCAACTTCTCCAAGGTTACCTAATAATATCAGATGCTAATCACCTAATAATCAGAGTGTAGAGCACGGATTAGTATTCTTCACCTCATGGTGCATTCCCGGATTAGCCACTTCGTCTCCATCTTGTTATCTCGCTCTTTAACCGGACTGAACCAGCAGATTGATGAATCTCTCGAACTAGCGGCTTGAGGTATCCCTCAAACTCGGCACCGACGAGCGCGGATCTTCTCAATCGCCGGAAGACTCCAAGACCTAACCCGGCTGCTTTTCTCCGGCAAGCTATGGTCTCCAGATAACGAACAGGGGAACTCAGGGGAGCCAGACGGCGCTGCAACACGCCCCAACCAGACTCCCGGAGAAGACAGCGAGCCGAGCTCTCGCTTCATCGCTTTCGCCGGAGGGAGAGCGGCCGAATCAACTACTTACCTACAACAAAGAGAAAATAACAAAAACAGAAGGAGCAGAGCCCTCTCACACCGCCGGCAGAGCGCCTCGGGCGGCGGAGAGGCGACGGCGACACGATTTGGGGTGACGGCGGCTAGATCTAGGGTTTGGCGAGAGAGACTTTTTTTTTTTTTTTAGATGTTTTCCGCCTACGGCTTATTTTGCAAAGAAAACGTGGCTCTCTCGTTGGGAGCAAGTAATTTACCAAGAACAAATGGTTGGGAACAACAAGTATATATTAAAAAAAAATAAAAATTGGATCATTTTACCAGTTCAATTATTGATATTGACGTTACGTATAAACAGTAGATCGAACATGACATAAATAAAACTGGAAAAAAAAATAATTGGATCAAATCTCAGATCTTACTACAGTCTACATCTAGCTAGCTACATGTGCTATGACATTATTTATTTTTTCTATATTTTCATTTGTTATCATCAATATTGAATAATAGATCCAAACACAAATACACAATCAGTGTGATGATATTTTTTATTGATAATTCAACCGATTTCAATTATTGTGTTTTATCATTTACATAGAAATAGGTACATATGTATGTATATTCAAGATCTCCAGATCGTTTATTACATCTTGCTACATGTGCTATGTCACTAAAACATCTAAGACACTACATGGAAGTTCTTGCATTCATTTCCTAGTCAACTTGTAATGCATTATAACTATCAGAATTATTGAATTTTTGTTACTCAAGGGGTTGTAGCTAGTCGTGATGAGGTTTGAATAGTAAAAGATTCATCATATGGAACAAGATATGAAACTAGACCAACTATCTACAACCATTGTAGACGTTTGTAATTAGTAAAAATATTCCGTCTTTCCATCGATTTCAATGATTATTAGTATGTATTTGAGACCATGATTTATTCCCAACTAATAAAGTCTACAAAGAAAACAAGGGGAGCTAACATTGATTGAATGTATAAATAGTAACAGAGATGAACAACAGAACAACAAAATAACTAATAAATTGTTAGCGAAATGAACTAAACTAAATCAAATTTCCTTAGGATAATTACATAACGTTGAAAAGCTAGTTATAGTAAATTAAATCACGTTCAGTTTTTTCAAGTTATATTATTTTTACAAGCTAAATCACTTTTCCAAAACATAAAAAATTTGATGAATATTTTTGTATGGAAAAACAAAAAAAAACGATCTCAAGCTTTCAAGACCTATCACAATTAAATAGACGATGTAATTCAACAATATCTTAAATAACATTAATCATTTTTGTTATGATGTATCATTCATTCACTTTATAGAAATTTCAATTTGACGGTGCTAAAAATTTGATAAAATATGTTATATACGATTTTTTGTAGAAAAAATGAGGGTGAACGACCTGTGTCCCCCCAGTAAGTTTCATATAGTACCATAACAACACAGATTTCGGGTCTCGTCTCCAGTCCACACAAAACGAAAGTTAAACTCCAGTTTCCCCCTAAATTGAAAGTTCTAGACCGCAGTCTCCAAAATTTCAAATTTCGTGGTTTATCTTCGGTTTACTGTGCCAAACCCGATGCCAAACCAAAACCCAGAATAATAAACCGATTTTGAACCCGATTCGAGTTATTATTCCAATTAAACTAAACAAAGCTTCGATTACATGTTCTTGCGCCTCCGTTGATCCCGATTTCAAAACATCGATCAATAGAGGAACGAATCCTGACCGTACGATTTTCAATTTGTTAGGTTTCTCTAACGAGAGATTAACGATCGATGCGGCGGCGTTTGTTTGCACGATGTTGTACCGTGAAACGATCAGAGATCGGAGTAACGAGAGAATCCGATCAGTGCAAAGAGAGATTCTCGTGCCCTCGTTTGATCTCGTCGTCTTCCTTAGCTGAATCAGACCTTGCTCGTGTTCGATTGTGTCTACGCTGCTTAATTTGTTGTAGATCTCTTCTTCTTCCGGTGACATCGGAGGAAAAGATGAATAATCCGATGTAGAGAATGAGTTTTGGATCCGGGTCGAGTGATTAACGGGTCGGGTTTGGTAAAGTGGAAGAGAAGTGGTTGACGATATTGAAGTTCTTGAACGAGATCGAATCGCTCCCATTACAGATTCATAATCTGAATCCGAATTCGAATTTGAATTCTCAGCCACCGGAGGTAAGATTTCCGATTTAGCGATGACCTGTACCTGGAGGAATTGAATCCATACGGGTACGAACCACACCACCTTCAACGTAAGCGTAATCAAGAGGACGAGGATGTTCCATTTTGTTTCTATCGCACCAGCTGAGAATTGTTGATTTCATGGCGAGATTTGGGATTACAGTGGATAAATCAGGTTGAGTTCCGTCGTGAAGCTTCAGAGCAAACCCAAGATTCGGACAAACTTGGACGGAGATACGTTCAAATGTTTGACCTGAAGCGACAACGACTAGGTCTGACATCAAGAATCCGGTGATGGGGCAAAGGAACTCTGTCGGAGTTCTTCCGTGAACATGTAACCCGATTCGTGGGGACTTGATTTGGAACAAGGAGGAAAGAAGAAGAGAGTCAAGTTCCGATGATGGCGTTGATGATGGAGAATTTTGGGATGCAGTTGGATTCATGGGTTTCGGGATCTAATGAATTGATTGAATTTTGGGATGCAGTTGGATTCATGGGTTTCGGGATCACGATTCGAGTTATTATTCCAATTAAAACCCGAATCGGGTTCAAAATCGGTTTATTATTCTGGGTTTTGGTTTGGCATCGGGTTTGGCACAGTAAACCGAAGATAAACCACGAAATTTGAAATTTTGGAGACTGCGGTCTAGAACTTTCAATTTAGGGGGAAACTGGAGTTTAACTTTCGTTTTGTGTGGACTGGAGACGAGACCCGAAATCTGTGTTGTTATGGTACTATATGAAACTTACTGGGGGGACACAGGTCGTTCACCCAAAAAATGAAATGATAAAAACTAAAAATAGTAACATATATATAAAAAAAAAGAGTATAGTGTATAGTGAAAAACAGAGGGTTGGAAAAAAAAAAGAGAGAGAGGAAGAAGAAACGGTTATAATAACTAGCTGGCAAGATCCATCTTCTTCCCACGCTGTCAAAATTTGTCACTACTTCCCAAAAAAAACTCTCCCGCCCCTCTCTCTCTCTCTCCCTTCTTATTCTCCTCCTTCACCATCTCTCTCAGATCTCAAATCTTCATCGATCAATCATCATCATGAGAGAGATCCTTCACGTTCAAGGCGGTCAATGCGGTAACCAAATCGGTTCCAAATTCTGGGAAGTTATCTGCGACGAACACGGCGTTGATCCCACCGGTCGTTACAACGGTGATTCCGCCGATCTCCAGCTCGAGCGTATCAACGTTTATTACAATGAAGCTTCTGGTGGTAGATACGTTCCTCGTGCTGTTCTTATGGATCTCGAGCCTGGTACTATGGATAGTATCAGATCTGGTCCCTATGGTCAGATTTTCCGTCCTGATAACTTTGTCTTTGGGCAATCCGGCGCCGGAAATAACTGGGCGAAAGGTCATTATACGGAAGGTGCTGAGCTTATCGATGCTGTTCTCGATGTTGTTCGTAAGGAAGCTGAGAACTGTGATTGCCTTCAAGGTATATGAATCGATTTCTCTCTTTTGATTTTCGCTTGAAACGATGAATCTGGTGTTTGCTTTGATCATATAATCTGTGATTGATTTGTGAATCAAAAACTGCAATTATCTGATTGTTACAATCATTGAGATTTGGTTTCGATCATTTAAATCTCGTGAGTGTTAGTACAGTTGTATATTTAGTAACCGATGATTTCGATTTCACTAATCATCCTGGCATTGCACTAATTAAATCTTCATTGATCTTTTTAAGATCATGGCTCTAATTACAGTTTTATGGATTACATGAACATGATCCTTCGATGTTATTTTGCTTGATTTGTGTTTTAATGTGTTTTATCTCCTATGTGAGTGAGTCGGTGCTTCGTTTTCAATAATTCGATGTTGATTACTGTTTAAGAGTGAGCTGTTAACACTTGATGATAGGCCAGGAGTTAGATTTTGTCTAATTTTTTATAGGAAAAAGTTAACGTCATTGAATCTAAGGACAATGTCCTAATTTGGCGGTAGTGTATTAGTGGCCCCTATTGTTTTGTTCCAGATTTGTGACTGTGGATCAGCATTATTTCTCACGTGAACCTTAAACCATGTCGAATTTTATAATAAGAACTTTAGGGAATACTCTTGTGTTGACACTATCGAGGTGAAACATATCATTTTGTGGGGATATTTGAATAAGCAAGTGGGTCATGATTGGTTTCAGCAACTGTTTATATAATAACATCTCAATACCCTTTTTGGATCTGGTCTTAACATTTGTTTCACACTTGTTCTTAACATTTCTGTATCTCATTTTATATTATTACAGGGTTTCAAGTATGTCACTCTCTTGGAGGAGGCACTGGTTCTGGAATGGGAACTCTTTTGATATCAAAGATCCGTGAGGAGTATCCAGACAGGATGATGCTCACATTCTCTGTTTTCCCATCTCCAAAGGTCTCAGACACTGTCGTTGAACCGTATAATGCAACTCTCTCAGTCCACCAGCTCGTAGAGAACGCTGATGAATGCATGGTCCTTGACAACGAAGCTCTCTACGATATCTGTTTCCGCACTCTCAAACTCAGCACTCCTAGCTGTAAGTACCACGATTTGTGTATAAACGCTACTGTTTCTTTCTTGGTTCCTAAATTCTAAGATTTCATATATATACATTTTGCAGTTGGAGACTTGAACCACTTGATCTCTGCAACCATGAGTGGTGTGACTTGCTCTTTAAGGTTCCCTGGACAACTCAACTCTGACCTTAGGAAACTCGCCGTGAACCTTATCCCATTCCCTCGTTTACATTTCTTCATGGTGGGTTTCGCGCCTCTCACTTCCCGTGGCTCCCAACAGTACATTTCCCTCACAGTCCCCGAGCTGACACAGCAAATGTGGGATGCCAAGAACATGATGTGTGCAGCTGATCCGCGCCACGGACGTTACCTCACAGCTTCAGCCATGTTCAGAGGAAAAATGAGCACAAAGGAAGTGGATGAACAGATCCTAAATGTTCAGAACAAGAACTCATCCTACTTTGTTGAATGGATCCCAAACAATGTGAAGTCCAGCGTCTGTGACATTCCACCAACTGGAATCAAAATGGCTTCCACATTTGTCGGAAACTCGACTTCAATCCAAGAAATGTTCAGGAGAGTAAGCGAACAGTTTACGGCTATGTTCAGGCGTAAAGCTTTCTTGCATTGGTACACAGGTGAAGGAATGGACGAAATGGAGTTCACTGAAGCAGAGAGCAACATGAATGATTTGGTGGCTGAATATCAGCAATACCAAGATGCTACCGCTGATGAAGAAGGTGAGTACGAAGATGAAGAAGAAGGCGAATACGAATCTTGATTTCGTAATCTCTCAGAATGGTTCAGAGAACAACACAAACCAAAAGATTAAAAAAAAACAGAAGTCAATTCATCTCTATGTCTCTATTCCTATTATTATCAAGTTGAAGAAACTGGGAATTGTGTTTGTTTGTTTGTTACTTTTTCTTTGTGGTTCTCTCTTATTGTATTTTGCCATTTAGTTTCTTCTTTTCTTCTCATTGCCTTCGTAATAAATAATATGTCCACGTATCTCCCTTTTAAGCCTTTAGCCTTCATAGTATTCAAAAAAAGGATTCTTAGAATCCTTTCGAGTTTCCATTAATATAGTATACACAAACCAAAACATTGGAAACTTGGTTGCATATTCGTTACAAAAACCTACTATTTCTGCTAAATAATTATAACCCAAAAAAGGTTTTTCAAAAAACTATTCCATATCACTACTTAAGTTGATAAGAAGAGATGAATCTATTATAAAGCTTCTTGGATCGAATCAAACCTAGTCTTCTTTGTCTTGCTTGAGCAGCTACTTGGACTTTATTCGCCACTCTTAGAAAACCCTCCTCTGCTGCTGGAAGGTTCAGATCAAAGCCACGTCGTTCCAAGTTATCCATCCGCAACGACGCCGTTTCAACATCCCTCATCTTGACCGTACGATCGACCGCAATAAACGGTAGACGTTGATCATATCTAATGGGCTGGGCTATAAAACCAACTTGAGCTCTAAGTAAACCTGTATCCGCCTGTATCTTCACAGAATATTATCAAAATGGAAACAAATATTAAAAATGTAAACATTTTTTATACTAAAGGGAAAATAAATAAAATAAAAGGTAAACATGAAAACCTCGAGGACTGAAGAACTCTGATATTTAGTACAAAATTCTTCTTCTAAACCCTTTTTAATCTGTCGTTTATATCAAAAAACATACACAAAAACAATTACTAAGTACCAAATTTAACATATCAAATGTATTTTACACAAATACGAATAAAAAATTGAAGAACAGAAACAAGAAAAGCAAAAAAAAAAAAAAAAAAAAACTCAAGAGAAAATTAAGACTTACGATTTGAGAATTGGCTTTCTTGGCCTCACCGGTTAAGCACGAAGAACTCGAATTACTTCCCAAATCGCCGACCTCCGCCGTACACGGCAGCGATTTTATCACCGGCTCCGGCGGATGCAGGTGAGAAGAAGAAGAAGACCTCTTTTTAGTGCGACCCCATTTATGGAAGAAAGGAGAATCAGAAGAGAATATGACCGGATGTGAAAGTTGTAATAAGATAGAAGAAATTTCGTAGTCAATGCTATCGAAAAAATCATCTTTCTTCTTGCCTTTGCCGTCACGGTAACGGAGAGAACCGTGATCTTCCATAGTTATGCTCTGTTTCTTCTTCTTCTTCGACATTGAATGGGCAGAGACACGAATGGGGTCTTTTGGGAGTCTCTCTTCTCTCGTCTTGAAACGATTGGGTTAATGAGATAAATCTTTCTCTCAAGATTTTGTTTCGTTTTTATTTTTTTATTAGCGTTTGATGGTCTATGTTTATGACACGTGTCATTACATTTTTTTGCTTTCTTTTCTCTCTTTTTTTTTTTTTTTTGTAATTTTCGTTGTAATTACTAATTTCCTTTTTGGCCATTTAATTCTGTCAATTTTGGAAGCAAAAAAAAGGATTAATCCCTGATATGTCATGTAAAAAATACTAATTTTTCTTTTCTTCTTAAACCTCATTTTATTTCTAATATTTTTTCGACTTCCACATTTCTTTAACACTATATATATATACATATACATGAATTTCTATTCAAAATGGGCTTTGGGCTTTGGCAATGGGCAACAACAAAAACCAACGGTCTTTCATACTTACTAAGCAAAAAACCACACAAGACTTCGTTATTATCAAACCCATTGTTGAATGTGATGATGAGCTTAACAACAAAGATATTATATCCACACTAATACAAATTACAATATTTGTTAGCATATGTATTCAATTGGTAAACTTTTTGCCGAAGAATTTTGACTCAACTGTCAAAGATTATTTCCCAATTCTCGGAAGAATCTCTCGAACACTTTTCAATACCCATTTTGAAGAAACCCAATCCCACTTCCGATCAAACTGAAGTAGACATAGGATTTAAAGAAAAAGAACGATGACCAATTTTCTTTTAATGTGCATTTTACTTATAAGATTTTTGTGTTGAAAAGATATGAATATCTATACTATTAATTGGGAAGCATTGGATAATAAATAACCTTATAAAGGTTAAAAAATTACAAATGATGCCATTGAGATTTTTAAATTTAAAGAAAGAGAAAAAAATAGCAACCATATTAGTGATATTAATAACAATTATATTAATTCCATGATTTTACAAATATTGCAACCATAAATTTCGGATATATTAATAAACTCATATCCAATCATTAATTTATTATCATTAAAGAAACAACCATTTATAGAAATTAATAATCATCATAATATGGTTAAAAAAATCAAAAATTGTTTTTATATGAATCCAATAATAATTTATATATAAAATCCTATATTATTAGAATTCATATAAAATAAACTATGCAATTCATACCATAAAATTACCTAATAAATATCACTAAAAGTTTTCAATCTTTCCGAATCTCGATTAGCTAACTTGCGGGGTATATGTTGGAAGTCATTAATAGTTTGAGAAAATCTTGGAAGTTCAAACTTAATCGGCAAGATAATTAATTCAAACTGATTTAATTAGTTTGAATTAATTGAATTAATTTAGGAAAAACATATTATTGGATTTGTTATTTTCAAAATTCTTTAAGAGCATTGTTTAAAATTAAATAATGATTTGAAATTTAACGAAAGTCATTTCTATATTCTATTAATATGATTTTAATACTAAAATTGATTTCTTAATATATCTTTGAACCAATATATTGATGATAGAAAAAAAGAAATATAAATATGTTGTCATTAATTTCAAAGATACAAAATAATTAACAAGAATATTTAAACAAGAGATTTGACTTAAAATTTGAAATAAGAATAAATAAAATTAAGATATTAAATCATTTTCTAAAATTCATAATAGGTAAACCTAATTTTCTCATTAACTTCCTCTCACCCTATAAATATATAAAATTAGACTCACAAAGATTCATTAGCCCACCATTCCAAATGTAAGTCATAACTAATTAAATTTTGTTCTCTGTTTATAAATTTGACTTTTGGATACATTTCTTTTAATTGGGTGATGATAATTACAAATAGAACATTGTACTCTCATTTCCGTTATGTTTCTACAACTTATAAATTAACTACATAGGTTTGTCGAGTCATGGCTTAGCTTCTACTGAGTTTGGTCAAAAGACAGTCACACTCAGTTTATGAATATGATCCAACAATATCAGGGGAGAATATAAGCAAATAGATTTTTTATAAGATCTTGATTCCACTTTTGTAATGGGTGAGTTATATAGAAAAGAAACCAAATATTTTAATTGAGTTAGTACACTACTTGATGCTAATGAACTTTGTTCTTTCCTACAGGCTGCTCATATTTTATACGATTGACATACGCAAACGAAATACTAAAAAAGTGATAAAAATAGTTCATATGTCTAAGTTTGAACTTATTAATAGATAATCCAAACAGAAAAAATCATGTTACTACAGTTTGAAAAGAGATAATTAAACCAAATAGAATAATAGTTGGATCAGTATTTGATGTTTTTATTATTTTCTGTGTTTGAGTCTTTACAACAATGAAGGTTTTTTTTTTATTTTAATTTTTTTTATAGCCCATGAAACTTTACAACCATGAAGCTTTTTTCAACTAGAGAAAACAAAACATTTTTTATAGACCGCAGGTGAATAAGGTTTTTATGTAGTGTTCAATAAGTATGAATTAGAAAATTTCTTTCGTGAGTTTGTCAAATTATGAATATTATACCAAATAAATAAGTGTTCAAATATAACCCGCACCAGCGTTTTAAACAATTAGAGAATGTTTAACAAAAAAAAATTGGATAGATTCTATTTATTTGTAAAAATTAAATCCCGAAAGGAAAAGTAAGGAAAATACGGGTATTCTATCTAAATCTCTTACCCATTCTCTTCTCTGTTGAACTAAATTAAACGTTCTCATATTGGTAATTATTTTAAAGGAAACCGTTATGTGACAAGAAATTTTAAAGATAGGCAACGAGATGGGACGGGACGACACTACTTTCTCTCATTGTCTTATCTATATTGAATTAAATTTATTAGAAAATATTTTTTAAATTATGAAATCCCGCACGTACGTGCGGGTCAGGATCTAGTTATTATAAGTGAATATAAAACATTTACTCATATGACAATTAAACGGTGAAAGTCGTGGAGAATGGAGATAGTGGATGGATTACGAGAACAAAAACCTAATAAAACGGGAAAGTGGATTTTGTTTAGATATTGTAAAGAGTTTAGCTGTATTATTATAAAAAAAATCGATTACTGAAATATTTGCATCAATCAAATCTAAAATTTAAGAACAAATAAAAGTAAATTGATATACTTTCTCTTTCTTTAACTTTCTCACCTATATCCTTGGCGAACAATAATAAAATTACATATTATATTCACATTCTCATTCAAGATTTCTCCATTTACTTGGAAAGATGTTTTCTTCTTCTCTGCCTCCGGAAATTATCCTCAAAATCCTTTCTTTTCTTCCGGGGAAAACATTACAACAACTCCGATTAGTTTCAAAGCAATTCAACTCCTTAATCTCTGAACCCTACCTCCTCCGTCTCCACCACCGCCATGCCCTAAACTCCTTCTCAATCCTAACCGCCTTCACCCGGTACCAGCTGCGATCCCCAACCATAGATCTCAAACTCTTCCTTTTCACCCAACCCGACGACATTGCTCTCGCTGTTCTCACCGCTCGCAAAGCTATTCGGATAGACGCCTTCGGTGATCCTCGTAGCAACATTGAGCAAACACTTAAACCCATCACAAAACGCTTCTTTGGACAAAGAATCAAAGTATTCTCTTCTAACCATCAGTTTCTCTGTATCGTCACCGACAAGGAACATTTTCTCTTCGACCCTAGTAACCTAAACATCCTAGAAATACCACAATCTCCCACTTACACTTCTTCTTGCTGTTCTCTTGTCTCCTTTGGCTTCGTTTCATCAACATTACAATACAAAATCATCAGATTTTTTCTTCCTTATCACCCACTTTGCAGATTCGAGATACTCACTCTCACCATCATAGGAAGAAAATACAATCATCATCTCGAGATCTCGCCATGGAAATCACAAGAACAACAATTTCCTTACCTTCTAAAACCATACCCTCCAGCTCACGCTGATGGATTCCTTTATTGGATAACAAAACATGTTCCAAAGATCGTGTCTTTCTCTCTAGAACAAGAGAAGTTCTCTGTTCTGTCTCCACCGCCATGTTTTGAAGACAACCCTAATCACCGTTTTAACGTATGTGGAATCAGAGGGAATCTTTGGGTAGTAGACTACAATTCTCTTGCACCAGACATGGAGCTTTGGATGATGAGTGGTTCAAATGGATCTGCTTGGATTAAAACGCACAGTATCGGGCTCAAAAAAACTTTCGCCCGTTACTATCTATCGTTTCCGATCAGGATTCATGATATACAATCTGATTGTGTCATCTTCCAGGTTCTGTTTCCGAGTCAGATACATATTTATTACACGAGCAAGAATGAAGTTGACTACTTTGAAGGTTTTCCATGCGGAGATTTACCGCTTTGTCATTATACTGATGGTCTTTTGTCTCTTTGAAATTGTACTTGTTAGAGCTTTTTTAATCAAAGCGCTAGTGTTTATTTTACCTTCTGTGTATTCTTATCACTATGTATATTCCCAAATCAAACCATTGTTTTTTTTGTTTTGGGAATTTCTTGAAGATCAAACCGATTCTGACACAGATTTGGGGAGTGTTATTGGATTGATCACTTTCAATACATTTTAAGCACACTAATAATTACCACTAATTGTTTCTTTTCAAAACAAAAATGTGGACATTTTGAACCTTTTTTTCTTTTCATAGACGACAAAAAAATATAATCTTTTTACGGAATCATCATGCATGAAACAGCCTAAAACACAAAGCAAGATATTCATACGTTCTTGAAGAAACAATCATTTCACAACACATGAAATCCACTATGATGATAACTATTGCACAAGCCAATTGCAATCGTTTAACAATTCATTAAAAATATGCTAAAATGGTAATTAATTTATATAATTTTTTTACAAGGATTTTTTCTATGTGAATAGAAAGAGACGAAGCAGAGTCGTTGGCTTACCACGAATCTAATTTCCACCTAAACAAACTTAATACTACACGTGTCACCGTCATAAAGTGTTAAACTTTTCGACTTTTTTTTTTGTTCTGTAAGAAAAAAGGAGTGATTTTTAGCTCTATGGTTGCGTTACCAATTTCTCCAGTTTCCCCACTCCACCTCCAAAAAGACAGTGAATCATAATAATCACCTGATCAATTCACACATAAATAGGGCTGGGCAAAATATTCGTTCGATCCGCTTCGACTCGGTATTCGATTTGATTCGATTCGAAAAATCCGAATATCCGTAACATTTTGGACCAAAGCAAATAGGAAAATGTAGTATTCGTAAAAACCGAAGCAAATAACAAATATTGTTTTTTAAAAAATCGAATATCCGCTTCGATCCGTATCTTTTGATATATATTAGAATATATAGTTATGTCTATATATAGATATCATAAATAGTTTGTGTATTGTTGCTACCTTATGTTTTTATGTTAAGATGTTTGTTTGATCATTTTTCAATCATGTTATGTTTAGATCAATGACATCTTAATCTATCGGGTTTTGGTTTTTGGAATTAGTTTGATAACATTTTGTTGACCGGTGATAACAACAACGGTTATGTTTGATATTTGGAACTTATTTTGAAAGCATGTTAAATAAAAACTTTAAATATCTGATATGGTTATATAGATTACAGATTTTTTTAATATTTATACTCCCTCTGTATTTGAAAAAATGTCGTTTCAACTGTTTTTGGGTGAATTAAGAAAGGGCACAGAATTACAAAACTAACCTTATGAGAAACGATTATTTACAATTATATTTTATGAAAATCAATTTAGACTGATTAATTATGATCAATTAATTGGGGGTAATTTAGGAAATTTTATGCAAAAGTTGTTAAAATGACAACTAATTAAAAACACAGAAAAAAGGCTAGAACGACATTTATTCAAATACGGAGGGAGTATTTATCAAAGCGGATATCCGCAAATATTACAAAAAAATCTGGATATTCGAATTTCCGGATATCCGGAAATTTTCGAATCAAAGCAAATCACAAAATCAGGTATTCGGTTAAAACGAATCGAATAACAAATATCACAATTTTCCGGATAACCGCTTCGTGCCCAAGCCTACACATAAAAGAGACAGATCTGGTTTTTTTCTTACAATCATCGTACCAAGTTCCTAAAGGTTTCGACTTTACTGTTTCTATTTTGGGAAAGAGAGTGAATGATTGAATCGAAGATGAAGGCGGCGAAGAGGCCGATCCACGCCGTGACGACATGGGTTCGTCGGCAACCACCAAAGGTTAAAGCTTTTCTCGGTGTTGTATCCGCCATGACTGCTCTCGTTTTGTTGAGAATGATTGTTCATGACCACGACAATCTTTTTGTCGCTGCTGAAGCTGTTCATGCCCTTGGAATCTCCGTCCTTATCTATAAACTCACCAAGGAGAAGACTTGTGCGGGTATATTATCGATTTCTTGATTTTGAAGTTTTGGGTTTCTAGGTTTAGGTTTTGAATAGGGGTTGATGAGTGATTCTGAATTTGATTTCCCCCTGATGATCTGTTTCGATTTCGAATTAGGGTTTGTTTGATGCTGTTGGATTCGTGTGTTACAAATTTGCAATCTTTTAATGACAGGATTATCTCTCAAGTCACAAGAGCTAACGGCTCTGTTTTTGGCGGTGAGATTGTATTGTAGTTTTGTGATGGAGTTTGATATTCACACGTTGCTTGATTCGGCTACATTGGTGACTACACTTTGGGTTATCTATATGATCCGTTTTAAGCTCAAAGCTAGTTACATGGAAGACAAAGACAATTTTGCTATCTACTACGTCGTAAGTTGTTTTCTCTCTTGTGTTTTTGAAGAATGTTGAATCATATATTTGAAGAAGGTTTAAGTAGCAAACCTTTATTTCAATTAGTTTCCATATTAGATCATTTTGTAAGTATTCCTTTGCTAATATCAATTTGAGTTTCATCGTTTAAGTGTCTCTACTGAAGAGAGTATTAGTCCATTTAGATAATAAAGATTCTGAGCTTTTTTGAAATATGGTCGCAGGTTATTCCATGTGTTGTTCTATCAGTCCTTATTCACCCATCAACACATCATCATATAATCAATAAGATTTCTTGGGCCTTCTGCGTTTACCTTGAAGCTGTTTCAGTCCTTCCTCAACTTAGAGTCATGCAAAACACCAAGGTACTTTTGAAAAGCTTGAAACTAGTCCCCTATCCTTTACCGATTTTAAACTAGTAATGCATGTCCTGTTTCAGATCGTGGAGCCATTCACAGCACATTACGTATTTGCTTTGGGGATCGCGAGGTTCTTGAGTTGTGCACACTGGGTCCTTCAGGTTTTTTTTTTTTTTTTTTCTGGCCTCCAAACTAGAAAGCTTGATTGTAGTATATAATGTAGTATATAATGATAATCTGATGATGGTGTAGGTTTTGGACACCCGAGGGCGGTTATTGACTGCTTTAGGATATGGGTTCTGGCCTATAATGGTCCTCTTCTCTGAAATCGTCCAAACCTTCATTCTCGCCGACTTCTGCTACTACTATGTCAAGAGGTAAATCATGAATGTTTTCAGTCATCATCTCATTTGTCGATACATTGGTTGTAAACTTGTGATGATGGCTGATCTTGAAGACATTGATGGGTGTTCTAAGATTTTTATGTTTGTGGTGTTGGGCAGTTTAATGGGTGGTCAGCTTGTTCTTCGTCTCCCGTCAGGTGTTGTGTAAAATTTGGTGGAAACGAGATAAGAAGAAGATACGGTGTTGCTTTGAGCTTATGATGTGGAGTAATGATCCATGTCTTGCAGGCTAATCGTTTTGAGTCTTCTCTAGTCTCTTTCTTTTTCTTCCCTTTCATGTTTTTTTTTCTTGGAGGACTTGTAAAGAAAAAAGGAAATTGATTAGTGATTATGAGTTTTGACATTTAAAAATTAGTCTCAGCTTTTAATCTATTATATAGTTTTATGTTGTTTACAGACGCAATTAAATGAATGCTTTGGTGTTCAATATTACATGAGAGGGATTATGAATCATAATATGTATATACAAATTTAAAGGGTCGCAAATATTACTCAGTTTTTTCAGTTTAAATTGCATGCTTGAGGTTGAGGATTACAAGAAGTCGAGGACAAGCCTAAAGAATAATTTGTTGAACAGAAAAAAAAAACTTTAATTTAAGTGAGTAAGAAAATATTATTTGAATGTATACATTATTTGGTTGTGATAACAGCGAAAATTAGATACTACTACTTAAAAAAGTTTTTCCTTCCAAATAGTTAAACGACTTTCTTTTTCATCAAGAATTACATTAGTTACGAGTTACTTTAGGAACTTACGAGTGATGATGATTGATGCTATTGTCTGTTTCTTTCAGCTATTTTAACTGAAAAGGTTCTCAAGTCTGAACTTATCCAAATTTGTTTTTATATTCGATTAGATTGACTCTTTTGGCTGCGGCTACAGCTGGACTCGTATCACCTAATATTCCACCAAATGTTTTATATATAATTGCAATTCATTTATACTAATTTTAATGAATGGAGTAGTAGATATTATTGGGTGATATTTTTATGTCAATCCAAACCTTGTGTCAATGAACATCGTTTTGTTAGAATGATCAACAATAAAATCGAAGAAAAATCATCCTTTTAAACGAATTCAATGCAAAAAGTGTCAGCGTTTTGTATGTCGAAAAAGATTCATCTTCAAAGCATTTTTGGCGGATGAACTACAATCACACATTTTTGTAAAGTCGAGCAAGCACTAAATGCTTCTTTACAACGAAAGTGTATGTGTCTACTTCATGTCTTTGTCTTATAGAACGTTGTCTCGATCGAGTGGCTAGATATTTGATATGTCTAGTGCCGACTTATATGATCTCTAATAACCAAGTGAATTTTTTGGTCTAGTGAACTTTTTTAAAGAAAACAACGTATCAAGTTATGGTTAGAATCTATTTAGGAGGAGCTAAAAGATGTTCTCGTACTCTCGTATATTAAAGAGGTTTTGATCCGAATTTAGCGGTTCTTAGCTTCTTATTTTCTCAACTTTGTTAAAATAAAATTCAAAAAGAATGAAGGATATTTGTGATTTGATCGGTGTGGTATGGGCGAATACCTATTGTCGCATGAATATATGGTTTGGCCAAACAAAACAAAAAAGTATTGTCAAAAAAACTCCAAATCCATTTGTTTAAATATATGTGTTACTGAATTTTTGTCTATCTGTTTATAACTTTATATCATATCATATAATTAACGATTTATTCATTAAAAAAATTAAATTATCTGCAAAATCATTTTTTTATAGCAAAAAATAAGTTCATTCATTTAAGTTAAAAACAGACGATTTTCTTTCAGACAAAAACCAGTGTAACGTTAAGGAAGTTACATAGAAAAAGATAAAACCACGTGATCGTATTTTTTTTTGCAAGACAGTCAACACAAACGTCTGCAAAATCACTTTTATTTTTCATATATATAACTACCACATATGCATTATCAAATTAAAAATGAATTATAACATAACATCGATACTATCACAAATGACTAAGCTACACACAACTTCTAAGTTATAATCCTGCAAAATAACATTATAAAATTTCATATAATATCAGTAAAACCCTAGTATCGATTATATATACAAATGGATTGGGATGGAAAAGGAGATCACAAGTTGGCAATTATTAGCTAGATAACAGCTGTTAATGCGAATAACAACACTTTCACAGCTGTCTTAAGAACTCACTTCTCTATCACTTTTTCTTAATTTTCTTTCCTCTTTAATACATTTTCAGCAAATAAAGGTTCCTTCCATTTTCGAACCTATTAAATAAAAAAGTGGTCTATTTCACGAGTAAAGGAGCAATTTCTTGAAAACGCTCCTCTAAATTAATGGCGATCGAGAGCTGATCCAAAGTCCAAACAACAAAAGATTAAGAAATTAATTATTGTTTTTGAGATACCATTTACTTTGTTATGCATTAAGATTCATATTCTTAATTGTTTTCTTATGTTATGAATTCTGATTCTTATACTCGATTGTTTTCTTGATGCTCCTTACTATATAAACTGTTACCATGAAAATAATTGCTGGCAAATTAGCGATATGTTAATGGAATCTCTTTCTTCTTTCGTCTAACAAAACTAATGTTATAGTATTTGATAAACCTAAACTTATTAGTTACTTATACTTAAAAGTTAAAACAGTGTAAGTTGGGTGCAAATATTGATTGACTTAAGGTAGAGAGTTCAATGAAACGACTAATTAAATAAGTAAGATATTATGTGTCAGCCATGATAATTGAAGTGACATTTTCATGCATAAAGAGACATGCTCCTCAATTATTTATTTATTTGTAAAATAAAAAGGCTATGGTATAGACTTCGTGAAGAATGTGTGTTAAGTGTGCGTGCGGGATTGGGGTTTGGAGTCGATAAGGGCATATGTATCGGCATAACTCTCAATACAGATGTTAATATTATTTTAATAATAAATATTGCTTTAGTAACTGAATGAATTTATTAAGAGAGAGAAGAAAAAGAAGAAAAAAAAAAGAAGGAAGAGAGAAAAAAAAAAGAAGGAAAAGAGGAAATTATGGAACCAATACTTTTCAGACACGTGGCTCATAACTTGTATTAGAACAGATCTTGCAGAAGATCGCAATTCAGGTTCGTCTTCTACTGTTTGAATTTTTTCAAATTTTTAATGCCTAAGAACACTACTTGTGTTGCTGCGATACTTATGGTCTAAGGTTGGTGAAAAAGCCAAACACTGAAGACAGACGATCCGTGACATTGACCTCTCTCTTTCTTTACCTTTCCAGTTTTTGTCTATTATTTCGAAACGTCAATTTATATATTTTGTAACATTTTACATCTACTCTACCATTTCTCAATAATTTATAGTTTCTATTAAAATTCTTGTTTTAACTTTTATTTATTTATTTTGTTTTGGAGAATAGTTCAAAAATCTTAAAACATATATAAGTGAACCTAACTTTCAGTCGACTCATATGAACCTAATTAGTATGATTTAGACTCTGTTAATAACAACATCCAAACATATCATAGAAATTAGTTTACATTTGTATATAACTATATCAATTCAAAGAAACAATCAGAAAATAATTTCGGTGTTGGAGCCCAATTTGCTTGTTGCCTAGTGGTAGTTAGATATGTGACAATGCGTAAATTTACTCAATTTTTTGAGTTCAAATCCTATTATAGCAACAAAAATTACATCCATTTTGGAACGTAGGAGTTGTGACCGTATGGGTTGTCGAATGGTTGTGTTATGTGTTATTTGCTAAACAAGTTCAACTAGAACCCTCCAATTCAGTGCCGGAAACCAGTTGAAATTTCGGTGGACCAAGTTTTTTTTGTCGGATTACCTCACTCCTGAAACTAATCGGAAGGCTTAAGTTAACTGTAATTGGACCATATTATAATCATATATAATTGTTGATTCGGATCGTTCAAAATTATTAGAAAAAAAATTTAATTTATCGGTTCTGGCTTTTTTTTTTTTTTTCCGGTTCTGGTTTACGGTTTTCAAAGATATTATATAGACTAACGTATATAATTTTCGGTACTAAAAAATCAAACAACAAAGAGTGGAGACGAAAAGAAAACAACAAAGAGTGGACCAGAAGAAAAATACTAGTAATACTTAAAAACAAAACATAAAGATTGATCTAGAAATCGATTAAAAATAAAGTAAAAAAGAGGAAATGTATAAAGACGAAGAGTGGGTCATAACTCATAAGAAGAAGTGCAAGCTGTGAAATGCAGCATTCGCAAAAAGGACCACTCACGTCTACTTCCTCTCATCCTTCTTGTCTCAACCACATCAACTCTCTTTTTAACTCCATTTTTCTCATTAAGTAATTAACTACTTACAATTTTATGTCCTTCCATTTTCTATTTTTGTTTCTTAATTTTCTCAAATTATATTGATGGATTCCCAAGACAACGGACATCAACACAAAATAAAACTTGAAAAAATTGAGCATTATTGACATCATCCATCCATAACCATAACACTTTTGGTCTTTTCAAAATTGTGGTGTTTTCCATTTTTTTCGCAGATCAGGTACATCGTATGAAGAGCGTACAAATTTCAAAACCAACGAGTAGTCATTGTATACGTCAAGATATTAGTTTTTGTTATAATATAATATAAAAATCTCATAGAAAAAGCTCACTATGGAAAAGTCAATCGTTACTCTGAGTTATTGTATAGTATTTACATATATCACTGAATCAGGATTTTTTTGGTAGAACCAAAACTTACCAAACCAAAGCGAAACTAATATTAGAGTTTAGGTTTAAGTACATCATAGAAGTCTATACACTTGTACAGTAATACATTGGCCTTTAGTTCTATCTAAAGCAATATTCACATAAAACATTAAAAAATTTGTTGGAAAAAAGTTATACCGAATCCATTGATCAAATTTAAACAAGAGACCACAAAATAATACAACCTTATTTCGCCCACCATAATATTCTCATCTCCGCGTACTCAAACTTTTATACGCACCACCAACCGACCCATTTTGAAAAAGAGAAAAGAAACCATACATAACAAGATACATAAATAATATGCTGATAACCATTTTTTAAAATCTATTAACCATTTATAGTAATCAATATCTATTGCAAAACATATTTATAAGAATACAAATTATTTTTTCTCAGTTACCTAAAAAATAAAAAAATGTCTTACTTTATTTTCAACCACTGTTGGAAAGTACTTGCAATCATATCACATTTGAATTATGAATTTCAGAAAGCAATTATTTTCCAGTGAAAACTAAAAACAACTAAAATTAAAAGAATAGTCTAGACCGAAAATGGGGTCGGTTGTTCAACGAAAGGAGGTCTATAAATAGAAGCCTCTAAGTTCTCATTTCGACACAACAACTAATTAAACACACACAATTATCTTCACTCTGAATTGAGCTAAGTTCTCTCACATCATACTCTCTCCTTGGAGAATTATGGCTATTTCAAAAGCTCTTATTGCTTGTCTTCTCATATCTCTTCTTGTTCTTCAACTCGTCCAGGCAGATGTCTTCGTACGTCTTTTTCATCACAAATACTCAATATAATATTTATTTTTTTCAAAAACATATATCTCACATGTTACAACAATACTCTTGCAGGAAAACTCACAGAAGAAAAAAGGTTACGCAAAGAAGATCGGTAATTATATATTTTCTATATATGTCCATACAAATACATGTATATGATTTATATTTAAACTAACGTTAAATTAGTGAGATTAATATATAATCTGTGTTTTTCTTTCATGTATAGACTGTGGGAGTGCGTGTGTAGCACGGTGCAGGCTTTCGAGGAGGCCGAGGCTGTGTCACAGAGCGTGCGGGACTTGCTGCTACAGGTGCAACTGTGTGCCTCCGGGCACGTACGGTAACTACGACAAGTGCCAGTGCTACGCTACCCTCACAACCCACGGTGGACGCCCCAAGTGCCCATAAGAAACAAAGCTCTTAATTGCTGCGAACAATGCGACGATGTCGTTTTGTTAGTATTTGTTTGGCGTATATATGTGCGATCGAATAATAAACGAGAACCTACGTTGTCGTTGTGAGTGAGTACTGTATTATTAATTGGTATATTTGTTGTAAGTTTTCTGGTTTTGCATTTGTTTTTTCTTTTTCTTTTTTGTATATCGATTCGTGCAATAATCTCATTGTATTATTTCATTTTGTAATAAAATTATGTTACTTTTGAGTGATTGTTTATCATGCTTTTGGAAAAATATATACAAAAATATATATATATATATATATATATATATACAAAGTAATTTTGATATCGATGCAAGATGATAACTATTCGACTAGTTACGTACAAGGGTCTCGTCAAAGTAAATTTTTCGTTATATAATTCATGAATTTGGCCAATTTGTGTTAACACGATATAGTAGACTAAATAATTGTATTTCTGTGATTAAATTTCATTTGTGGAGACCGAGAACATACTTCACTTTTTTAATATAATCACTATAGATAGAATTTTGGTATAAGATTTTGTTAACATCGATATTTATTTGACAGCCATATATAACTTATTCCAAAATTTGGTCCACACATAGAACATAGGAATAGCATATAGCTATAGGTTCGTCTAAAAGAAAATAAAACAAAAATGATGACTTAGCGTATATATATGAATTGATGATAGTAAAGTTTCCGGAAATCTAGCAAGAGGAAATGAACTGATTTGCCTAATATCCATTGCGAGAAGTTCGTTTTGTTAAAAACATATCGTGGATACTTATTTTGATTTAAGAAGAAAAAAAGAAAAATGTTGAACTGAAAGCCCCCGGCGAGGATCGAACTCGCGGCCTTTCGCTTACGAAGCGAACGCAATACCACTATGCTACGGAGGCTTTCGATAATCTGTTGGAATCTAGTCATATTGGATTTTCAGAGGCCAATGTCAAACAGAAGGCCTTTCTCATGTTTATACGTTTCTCTATTCGTCGAACTTTATAGTAAATGTTATATCTTGCTTGGGCCATTGTTCGTTATATGGGCCTTAGTTGTCACATGAGTGGTTCTTAATTCACTCAACTCGTAATATATGAGAAAAATGTCCAAGTGAACTAATAATCAAATTGGCAGAAAGGAGAGAGTCCACTCAAAAAAAGTTTGACAAAAACTCGAAAAAGTGAAGCCAACATAAATCTTTGGTAAGACACTAAACACAGTAGATGAGTAGACGTTTGGCGAAATTCACCTGACTTGTCGATTTCAGTATGATGACGTGGTCAAATGATTTAAACTTTTAAGAACTAACAATAGCCATCGATTTTAACATCTCCACTAGTTATGAGCACTTTTGGACGGAAATTCAGAAAGCCATGCCGTTTTTGATTTGGACAAGACGATTAGACAAAAAACGCCGTGACATTCTCTCGTAGTTATGGAAGACAACCAGACGTTTGTGTTTAAGGGGACCCGCCCGACCCGGTTCACGAAGTTATCATAATTGGTTTATATAAATATATAGTTGCGAAAAAGTACATAAAAATCATTAATCACTGAAGTAGATGATGCGTTCAGAAATATTGGAGACATGTCTAGTCTTAATGTTTAAACGTATATGGGAATTAAAGACCGACGCATATTTAGTTAAAATTGATTTTAATATTGGATATCTACTAAATTTGGTGTCCAACAAACCATTTAATTGGTTAGCCGTTTGGCCATTACATTATTTGGTGATAGATTATTTGGTCATAAATGTTTATCAACATTTTCTTAGATGAAACATTATAGTAAAATTTAGAAAATGAAAAAAAAAAAAAAAAATCCAAAGTCGTAGTACGGATTCAAATCATCGTCATGCTCATAGGAAACCCATGTCGTAGTAGTACAAACATTTTTGCAGCTCTAGCTGCTGACGTGTCTGACACATTGATCTGCTAATGGATTACGTGGCACAACACTAACATAATCGGACGGCTCTCGTATCTCCTTGATTACAAACCGTTGGATCGATAACTGAGGAAGATAAAACGAAAGAGAGAGAGAAAATAAGCGTTTTGTCATATTTTGTGTGACATTTATAAAAGCGATCGAGTGAATGAAGCGACGACAGCTTCGGATTATCCTTCTTTTCGGAATTTGGAAACTTTGAGAAAATACAAAGAGCACACAGACACACAAGACAAGGTTTTTCTCTTACATTTTCTCTGTTTGAAATCTCTGAATTCTGGGTTTTTTGCCGATGAACAAAGCTCAAAAAGTCTCTGTGTATTTCGATGATTTGTACTGTGTACGTTTTCTTCTTCTTCTTGTGTCAGTTACATATCAATGTTTTGATTTGATTGAAGAACAGTGACACCATTAATGAAGCTTTTTCTTAGTAAATGCAAAATACTTTTTCAAAAAAATTCAACGATCTTCACTATTTTTATTATTTATTCACGGGTTGAATGTACAAACATTAATAATAAAAAAAAATCTTCTACTTTTTTTTTAAGTCTTTTTTCTTTTCTTTTGGCTTTTTTGTCTCTTCTCTTTATTTCACGAAGAACCTGATTCTTCGAGACACGAGAAACGATTTTATAACTTTTCTCTCTTTTTTTCCTCTTCTCTTCTTCTTTAACGTCTTTTTACTTTTCTCTCTTTTCTCTTCTTCTTCTTCTTCTTCTTCTTTTGTGTATCTATCTAAATCAAAGTGTGTGATTTTTTTCTTTCTGCAGAGAGAGAGAGATGTCGAAGAAGAAGAAGTAAGATTTTTTCTCTTCTCTCTTCCGAGTCTTTCTTCTTGAGTGGTGAGAAAAAGAAATGGAAATGGGTCGTCGAGATGTGATGATGAGACGTGGAGCAACCAATCGATTTTCCAATAAACAACAATCTGGTAAAGATTTAATCTTTTTCGTTTCAGAAACCAACAAAATTATAAAACTCCAATCTTTTGCTCTGTTTTTTTTTGTCTCACTTTTGTTGTATCCATCATCTCATGGATTAGGATCTGGGTTTTCTACAAAATCTAAGAAAGGAATGTTGAAGAAACTGTGTTTAGCTGATGATAAACTGAAACAAGAAACGAGCTACGACGAGACTCTTCCTTGTCCAGATTTAGAAAACGAGGTTTCTAAGAAGAAATCTAAACTTCCAAAAAAGGTAACTTCTTCATCAATACGACACCTAAATTACTCTCAACAATCCCTTAAATTTCTCACCTTTTAGTCTTTTTCAAATTAAATTTCTCTCTCTCTCTTTCTCTCATCTTTAGAATTTGAAAGACACTAATGGTGTGGATCATGCCTCTGTACCACGGAAGCTTCGTTCAGGTGCGTTGTTCGTGACTCATTGAGAAAACTTGTACAAACTAACTTTGATGTCTTTTTTTTTTGGTTTTTCCTTTGTAAAGTCGTGATCTTTAAGTGTGTCAGTAAAACAACTCAGTTTCTTAGTAGTTGGGAAGATTATGGTATTTTTGGCTTTTGAATCTGTCGAGATTTTTGATTATCTTTCAAGCAAACTCTTTTGCTTTTTTCTTTTTCTTTCTCACTTTCTTATTATGGACGCAAGATTCTGCTACTCTTTTATCTTCTACTTATTAAAATCAAAAGCGATCAATCTTCATCTTATATTATTATTTTCATCTTCTTTCTTTTCTTTAAAGCTTGTCTTTGTCATCTCCAATTCAAAACTTTTTCACTTTTATCTCTAGTTTGTGAATTCTTTAGCATCTTCTTTTGTGCACTTTTAATTACAGCCATGAAGAAGCGGAATCTTGAATCTGTTTCTAAGCTATCCTCTGTTTCAAAGAGACTTAACCTGTCCAAAACCGGGATCGAATCTTTTAAGAAGGATCAAGAAATGGTTGGTTTTCTTCTATGATGATGACTTGTAATTTTGTAAGAATAGAACAGTTTACATAAAGCTTGAGTAATGATTATTGTTATTTTTTTGGATAGGAAGCAAATGCTATTGTTCCTGAGTCGATGATGATTTCGAAAGATGAGAAAGAAGTTGCAGAGACTTTATATGGTTTAGCTGGAATGTTTACTGAGACTGACTCTATTGATAAGAAATGTCATGAGAAAGAAACCAGAAAAGTTGACTCAATTTTGGTTGTGGAAGATGACTATACAAAAGCCGAATCGCTTAAACCGGTTGTGTCAGTTCTCTCTTCAGCCAAAACTAAGCAGATTGATGCAATGCCATTAGAGCAATCTGATAAACAGTTCAGCACAACAGGGTTTGTAGCGAATTTTCGTTTAACTTTGTCTTTCGAAATTGTCGAGTTTACTCTGATTGGTGGTTTTTGTTGTCTAATTTAACAGTATGGTTGATTTCATTGATAGATTGAAGCAAAGCAGCTCAGTGAATGTGAATGATGCACCTGTAAGCACTCTGATTCTAACTGAATCTTACTTTCTTGGTTTAGATTCATATAGCCAATAATTCCATTGAAATTTCTAGGCAAGAGTCAATGAAACAAAGATTGCAACAAGTGACAAGGACTATAAGAGCAATGGTAAGAAATTCTACCTACAAACTTTGTATCACAAACTGTCCAATTACTGACTTATGTGTTTCTAAAAGGTCTTTTGCTGTGGCCTGGTCTATCTTCAACAACTGTTCATTCAGGAGCTCAAGTTCTTTCAAAGTAATTCTTAACCTTTAAATTTTCTGTGAACATTTGTTCGTGCTGCTCGGTTTCTTCTCTTATGCGGGTTTTCCTTTCAATCAGGTCATCTTCGACAAAGCTTCCTCCTTGGATGGGTCAAGCTGTTTCTCCTTCCAATAGTGCTTCACTCTTGAGTGAACCATTAAGAGTCCAGCCGAGAAAGTTGAAGAGATGTGCCTCTCACATTTACATTTCCCGTCTCATTAAAGTATTACAGACCAGTAAGAGTAGTCCCACGACACTTAACCAAAACGAGCAAAGATCTTCCGAAATGTCAGAACGCAGACTCCCTGATTCAGTGATAACCATTAATGACTTTAAAACAATGGTTTCTCCAGCTAAGAGGTATCAAAACCCGCATCTGCTTGATATACACAGGACGCATAACGTAAAACTCGTGCAAGAAGACATGACTAAGCTTGCTCTCGAGCTCTACGGTCCGCACACGTCACAGAAACAAGTAATATATACTTCACTCTTCTCATCTGGTTAATTCTTTTCCTCTCTGATTCTAATCTCTTATTCTATTCTAATGACAGAGCTTCGATTTCCTAAGTCTCTCATCTGCTGGAGCAGCACAATCTCATTTCCCTCTTCCAAACTCGTTTCCACAGTATCAGATCTCTGCAGCATACAATAGCCAGCTCTCACCTGCAACTTCTAGCCATCAGGTGACCTAATTTATCTCTCTTTTGAGCAAAATTTTGCCTCTAAGTAATGGTTTCAGTTAGTAGTATAACACAAACATTCTGTCTTCTTGTAGGTGCAGCAGCTTTCTCCTTACCTAGCCAGTAGATTCCAAACCGCTTACAACGCAAACCAGCAGCAGCAGCAACAGCTTCAAAAAAGGCTATGGGCTGCTCAGTACAGACCAATAAATGGAAACACCATGCAATCGAACCAATACAGTAAACCAAACCTCTCCTTAAACCTGACTAGTATTCAACAACCTCTCCAGGTTTCTTCCTCCCCAAGGTACAACAACAATGTATCTCAACAGCAACATCGTCTCATGGCTGCTGCTGCAGCAATGTCAATGAGTCATCACCATAATAACAATCCTTCGCGGATAGTGATGAACAGACAAGAACACCATTTCCCACTTATCTATGAAGATACAAGGACACCATTGCAACTACTCTGCAACGAGCAGTCGTGAAGCTGCCTGTTTTGCTTTATAGCTAGATAAGTTGTAAGGATTTTACAGATGGTTGAGAAAAAAAAAACAGAGATGTGTTTTTATCTTCGCCGGAAATTGAGATGGTGATGAAAATCAGATGAACAAGGATTTGTGATCAGTGAGAGATGTATCAGGATTCTTCCACCATTGTAACAAACTCAAAGCTTGAGCTAATGACCCTTAGATGAGAGAGAAAGAAGAAAGGGAAAGAATCTCATATATTCTCATTAAATGTAAAACTATACAATGTCAAAGTATTTATAGTAAAACTTATACACATTAAGAGTAAAATACTCGTTATACACCCCCGCAAACCTTTGAATCCTGACCAAGAGAAGGATTATAAAGGTTTGACAAAGACATACGTTTGAGCAAAGAGTGAAAAATCCTGTTGTGTAAAGGCTTTGTCAGTATATCAGCCAACTGGTTCTCGCTTGTAACATGTAGAAGCTTCAAATTTCCAAGCTTAATCTGATCTCTTGTGGTATGGCAATCGATTTCTATGTGTTTGGTCCTTTCGTGGAAAACAGGGTTGGTTGCAATGTATATTGCGGATTTGTTGTCACAGAATACCTTAGCAGTTGCAGTAACAGTCACACGAAAGTCCTTGAGCAATTGTTGAATCCATAAAATTTCTCTTGTAACATCAGCCAAGCTTCTGTATTCTGCTTCTGTACTACTTCGACTTGCCACTTGTTGCTTCTTAGCTTTCCAAGAGATCAGTGATGTGCCTAAGTAAACACATATTCCTGAGACTGATCTTCTACTATCAGGACAAGTTCCCCAATCAGCATCCGCAAAAGCATTTAAACACATATCAGTGTGTGCTGAGTAAAAAAGACCTTGGCCTGGACTTCCCTTGAGATATTTGAGAATCCTTTGAGCTGCTTGCATGTGAACATCAGTTGGAAACTGAATAAACTGGCTGAGAGTATGAACAGCATAGGTGATATCTGGTCTGGTGATTGTCAAGTATAAGAGACGTCCAATAAGCTCTCTGTATGGTGTTGGTGAAACTAGTGGTATCCCTGTGTCTTTACTCAGAGCAACATAAGGATCCATAGGAACAGTACTGGGTTTACATGCCAGTAGTCCTGCATCTTGTAGCAAATCCAGTGTATATTTACGCTGACACACAGAGATTCCTTTGGATGTTCTAGCTATCTCCAGTCCTAGAAAGAACCTAAGAGGGCCGAGATCTTTGATTTTGAAGGCTTTAGCTAGAACAGCTTTTAACGCAGCTAAATCCTCAGCATTATTACTAGCAATAGCTATGTCATCCACATAGACTAACAATGCTATAAAACTTGTTGCAGTGAACTTCACAAACAAAGTAGTGTCTGACTTAGACTGAATAAACCCATCTTTTAGCAGAACAGATGTAAATAGTTGATTCCATTGCCTAGATGCCTGTTTTAAACCGTAGATAGACTTGTGTAATCGACATACAGGATTAGGCGGTAAGGATTCTGAAGTACCTGGAGTATAGCCTTGTGGGAGGCTCATATATATTTCTTCATCCAGAGTACTATGCAAAAAAGCATTTGATACATCCATCTGAGTTAACTCCCATCCTTCCTTAGCAGCAAGCCCTAACATCAACTTGACACTGGTAAGTTTAGCAACTGGTGAAAAAGTCTCATTAAAATCTACTCCCTCCTGCTGAGTAAATCCTTTCGCGACTAAACGAGCTTTGTAACGCTCAATGGTGCCATCAGAGTTGTATTTGATGGTGAAAACCCATTTACAACCAACAACGTTCTTACCCGGTGGTAAAGAGGTAATACTCCATGTCTTATTCTGTTCCATAGCCTGAAGCTCTTCATTCAAAGCACCTTTCCATTTCTCAGAAACTATGGCTTGTTTAAAGGTTTTAGGTTCAGTTTCCATTGAATAGGATAAGATATATGAACAATATTGGGGATTAAAAAGTTTATAGTCAAGAACAGAAGAAAGTGGATATGGAGTAGTATAGTTTGGTGGTAATGGAGTAGAAATTTGTGCTAATGCACAATGATATTGGGATAAGTAACTAGGGGCCTTAGTCTGTCTCTTTGGTCTTTCACTAGGTAAAGAATTTTCAGAAGTTTTAGATGTTACAGTACTTTCCTTATGTTTCCTAGTCTCCCCACGAGATGATGATGCATGATTAGTATTAACAGTTGATTCTCTATGCAACAAAGAATTATCAGATGGATTACTATCAATATTATCATGCGGGCTAAATGCATCATTAATATCATCATCAGATAATGCAGGTAATGATTCAGATGGAGTAGCAGAATTAAAAACTTCTGTTAAACGAGTATGCTGATTCATGTTATCAGATGCATGTACAGATGCAGAGTTTTGTGTAACAGGTGAAACAGGAGGTAAATCAGCTATATATGGAGTTGGATTTGGTAAAATTGTATTTGCAAAGAAATCATGCTGATATTGTTCAGTATTATGAAAAGGAAACTCATGTTCATGAAAGATAACATTGCGTGTAATAGAAATAGCATTTGAATCTAGATTTAGAACTTTGTACCCTTTGTATCCAGAGGGATACCCTAAGAAAACACAAGGTTGTGCTCTCGGGGTAAACTTGTTACGATCCTTTTGTAAAGTACTAGCATAACATAAGCATCCAAAACTTTTTAAAGATGCATAGTCTGGTTTCTTCTTTAGCAGTTTTTCATATGGTGTAATATTGCCTAAAATGACAGAAGGGATTCTATTGATCAAAAATGCAGCAGTAAGAACACAATCACTCCAGTATATAAGTGGAACTTTAGACTGAAAAAGTAAAGCACGAGCTACATTTAATAGATGTTGATGCTTTCTCTCAACAACAGAATTCTGTTGTGGAGTATAAGCACAAGAGAAGTAGTGAATCATGCCATTTTCTTTAACTAACTCATTGAATTTTAGTTCAGGTGCATTATCACTTCTTATAGCTTTAATTTTTGTCTGATATTGAGTAAAAATGAGTTTTATGAAAGTAGAGAAGACATTTGAAACATCACTTTTATTCTTAAGCATGTAAATCCAAGTGACTCTTGTACAATCATCTACTATTGTAAGAAAGAACTTATATCCTTCTATAGACTCTACTGAAAATGGTCCCCATATATCCAAATGAATCAAATCAAAAGGATTGGAAGACACATTATTATTAAAAGGAAAAGAAAGACGCTTTTGCTTAGCTAGAGGACAAACATGACAATGTGTATGACTAGACAATGCAGACTTTGCAAGAGAAAGAGTACCAGACAATTGTTCTAACTTGGCAGTTGAGGGATGTCCAAGGCGCTGGTGCCAAATAGTCCCATCAGCTGTCAAGGATCCACAGAAATTGTTGACTATAGATGCATTAGTTGGTGTCTTCAGGGATTGAAGATTGAGGATGTATAGATTGTGAAGAAGATTAGCACTCCCAATCATCCATCCCCGAGAACACTCCTGTAAAAAACATGATGTAGGATAGAAATGAGCAGAACAATCATTATCATGTAACAAGGTGCTAACACTAATCAAATTAAACTTAAAAGTTGGAACATGTAAAACATTGTAAAGTATCAAAGATTCAGACAATTGAATTGTACCAGTATGATGAATTGGGAGACTAGTTCCATTAGGTAAAGCTACTGTAATACCAGAAACTAGGAAAATTTCTTTAAATTTTGAAAGATCACAGCAAACGTGACTAGTGGCTCCACTGTCTATTATCCAAGCATCATTAGGCAAAGCACTATGTAAGGAAGATAGACATTGGTGTTGATATGTGAGATTATTATTCTCATATCTAAGGTTAGAAGAGATATTGAAAACTGTACCAGACGAGGATTGAACAGCCATAATTCCTGATTCTGTAATAGTAGGCTGTTGAATTGGAGCTTGAGTCTCTGGAACATGAACTTGAGCATGGGAACTGAGTTGATTGATAAGAGATTGTGCTTGTTCCTGCGTCAATTTGCTCACATCAAGATTGATCGCATTCATGGCTGGTGGTGGATAATAAGGCATTGGTCCATTAGTAGCAGGTGCAGACATTGGTGTAGGCATTAATCCAGAGAATACATTTGCAACAGTTCTTTGTTGTGGTATAAATGTTGTTGGAGGCCTAAACACTGGTCTTGGATTATTCCCTGTCTGAACTCGAGGAGCATATGAATTTTTATTTCCCTGATAACCTTGATTTGGAACCTTGTAGCCTGGTGGATAACCATGAACTTGGAAGCAAGTCTGAATAGTGTGTCCCATCTTCCCACAATGAGTACACAAAGGTCGATTACCTCTTGGTCTATAAGTGTTATAAGCTGCAACAAATTCTGACTGATCATACTGAGAATAGTTCTCATCAAAAGAACTTGTTGCTTGAAATGCAACATTATCAGTCTTCAACATAGGCTTTACTGCTCGTTGTCTTTCATCCTGAGCAACAATGTTATATGCTTCTTCAATACTTGGTATCGGTTTCAACATTAGAATGTGTCTTCTGGTTTGTTCATAAGCCTCATTGAGTCCCATCAAGAATTTGGTAACTCGGCTTCTTTGTTGCAGTTTCTCCCAAAGCACTGCAGCATTACATTCACACCTACCACAAGTACACACTGGTATTTCTATGTAGTTCTTATACTCTTCCCAAAGAGTTATCAATGCCGTATAATAAGCACTGATATCTAAAGATCCTTGTTGAATACTGCTTAAACGTTGTTCTATTTCATAAACTCTTGGTGCATCATCCTGCTTGAATCTACTCATCAAATTATTCCAGATTCCTTCAGCAGTCGTCACAAACAAAAGACTCTGACCTATTTTCTTGGATACTGAATTCATTAACCAGGTAGAGACCATATCGTTGCATCTCGACCAAGAACCAGAATCACGATGATTAGGAGGAGGTTTAGAGATCGTACCATCAATGAACCCTAATTTGTTTCGCACATTGAGCCCCATCCTCACAGATCTTCGCCAAGAAGGAAAATCAGCTCCAGAAGTCAATCGATCAGCTACAAGTTGTAATCCAGCGTGATCAGTATTATGAAGATAGAACGGATTATCATAATGATCCGTAGATTGCAGATTCGGATTCAGATTTGGATTGAAATTGTTTGTTGCATCGACAAAAGATGGACGAATTGTGTTCGATCCCATGATTGATTGAGAATCGAAAGGTGATAGAGATTACTCCGAAGAAATGAGATAAAAGAGAATCGGAAGCAATTAGGTCAAGAAAACGAAGAAGAAGACTCAGATTTCACTCGCGAACATGAATTGAAGAACACGAGGAAGACGATACAACAAAATCAGAGAGAAGATTAAAGAAACGCATTGAATTGAATGAGATTGAAGAAGCTCATGATCGGTGAGCTCTGATACCATATCAGGATTCTTCCACCATTGTAACAAACTCAAAGCTTGAGCTAATGACCCTTAGATGAGAGAGAAAGAAGAAAGGGAAAGAATCTCATATATTCTCATTAAATGTAAAACTATACAATGTCAAAGTATTTATAGTAAAACTTATACACATTAAGAGTAAAATACTCGTTATAAGATGATTGAATCCCACTTGTTTGAGAAACCCCTTTTAATGTCTTTTCTATGTATAAATGATCCACGAGTTCTCAAAAGATGCAAATTTTGTCGAGGACTCTGTTATCTGAAGTGAGAGACAGTCACAGGAAAAGAAAAAAAAGATGCTAGGTTTTTTTCGAATCTCTTTCCAAGTATATTTTAAAAGCAGCTTTTCACTTTCTTGTGCAGCAAGCGAATTGCTCCAATAAGCCTCTATTAATTAAAAAAATTTCCTTTCGTCTATGCGGTTTCATGTAAAAAGACCTAAAGTTTCTCAAGAAAAAACATATTTGGATAAGCGAATGTAAAAAGCTAGGAGTGTTCGAACCAATGTTTTTTTTACACTGTTTTTTTTTTGGTTTTAAACAATATCACAAGATATTTTGTCATATTTTTATACATAAAAAAATCATTTTTCAATCTAGACCTATAAAATCCTAATATATCTTTAGTTAATAAACTGAATTAATAGGAATACAAATTTTATGTACTTTATCACATTGTAAATATAAATTGGAAATATGAAAAATTCTAAAACAACACTTCTTATGAAACGGTGAAACAATAATTTATATATATACCAAAAAAATTATGAAATATAAAAAATATTAAAAAGAAAGAGGATTTTAAAGAAGTGTAGTTGAAGAAAATAATATGCGTTGCGTCGTCTCTCACTCAAGTCACAAAGCTATAAGCAAGCTTATGTATCTCTTAGCTTCGCAACAGAGAGCTAATTAAGCACTAACTAGCCATAAATAATGGAGACGATGAAGAGAGCAGAGATCGACACAACGGCACCGTTTAGAACCGTCAAAGAAGCAGTTGCGTTGTTCGGCGAGAGAGTCTTAGCCAGTCAAGTCTACTCGAACCATCTTAAGGTGGCAAGTCCCGATCAATCTTTCTCTCTATATATATATTTGAATCTGAGAATTATTGTAATAACATTAGTGAAGAAACAGATGCAGGATGAGAAATGGGAAGATCCGTCAGGGATTGAGACAGAGCTTGAAGAGACAAGACATGATCTCGAAAGGGCAAAAGAAGAAAGCATACAAATGAGAAACTCTTTGTCTTGTCTCAAGGAAGAGCTTGAACGAACTAAACAAGAGCTCCAGAAGCTGAGAGTTGATCCTGGTGTACACGAAACGAAACTCGACGAGACTATTTTCAAAACCAAGTTCGAAGTGTTAGTTCCTCGGGTTGATGATGAACCAATTAGAAGTCCGAGGTTGAGATCGATGAGTGAAAAGAGATACGTGAAATTTGCAAACCCTACTGGTAATAATAATGGTTCGGTGGTGGAGATGTTTCTTGAGAGACATCCTTCGATGAAAATGAAGGAGAAGAAGACAAAGAATAAGAAGAAGAAGAAGAAGAGTTTGATCCCTTTGTTTATTGGAGGGATTTTTTCAAAGAAAAAGGTTTTGCAATGAAACAGTTTGGTTTCCGACATATCTTCTTTTTTTTTGTGTGTATTTTTGTGGTTTTGATAATAATGTCATATGTATGACTTTCGTAAATTGTTGTTGAAAATATTTGCTGTACTATTAATCCCACTTTTTTTCTATTGATTATTGGACTATAGTCCATTCATCACACATTTTGTACTTACACCTACAAATTTTGCAAAACGTATATTGTAAAGCTCACTGATCTTAACTAATTTCAAATCTTTTTTATCGTCAAAAATTAAAAACCAAAATCCAAAATAACTAACTATTTTGGTATTTTAAACGTTTACAGTGGTCAACCACGGTTAAAATCACATTGGAACAACTCAAGTCATTGTATTTCAACTCAAAATTGAATATTTCGATCACTAGAAAACTATGAATTCATTAAATTCTTTTTTCTAGTAAACTATGTATGGTAGTCTGAAAATGATGAGAATGCTTAAAATTTCAGAAGAAACTGTAAAATATGCGGATAATTTATAAATGACCAAAATGCAAGTTTTAAAATCACAATAACTCAAACAAAATAAAAGCAAAGCCTCGAATCAAATGTTGGAGCAAAACAAAGAAAATGAGTGAGTGTTGATGTTGACTAAACGTAAAAACAGTCACGATCGTGATCGTGAACAAGGCGAGCTTCATGATCTTCACAAGACATAGCAGAAGACTTGTTGAAGAACTCTATGCAATCTGCGATAGCTTCACTGTAGTGTACGTGAGACGAATAATACGAACTACTACACGAAATCTTCGGCGGCTCATATCTCTCTCCGTCGCAGGAACGGACGGAATTCTTCTGGCGGCGAGAGGAGGAAGGGAGAGTGAGATCAATGAGCCTCAGAAGGATCTTTCGTAATTTGTGGAAGAGCTTCATGATCAAAATTGATCGTTTAAGATTAAGGATCTTGAGGGATTATATTGTCTATATGACTATATGAATGGTGAAAGCTCGTGTGTACATGTTTTAATAATTTAATATTGACGCATTCATTATATTCCTAAAAAAAATTTCCAAGTAAATTTGTAATGATTCATCAAGGAGGAAAAACAGGAAGAAGGGTGTTTTCAATGATTAAACCACCAAAGAATTTCTTGAGATGTGTTTATCCAATGAACATATATATATATGTAGGGTCCATCTTAACTATCAAAGCTCATTATAATCCTATTTAAATGTCTCCAGTTTTTTGTTTAAATTGACAAGAGTGTCAGGAGTGAAATAAAATAAAAACTAAACTATGGTTCCGTAGTTACCAGTACGCTACTTGTTCTTTTTCCCCCCAACAATATGTGTTAGTTCTTACTTCTTAGAACTCGGATACATTTATGCAGCTTTTTTTTTTTTCGTTACTCCACAGGCTAATATAATTATCTTATTCACATGTTTTCGTGTAAATGTGACTGCATTACGAAATATGATAAATAAAATTGTAGAATTTTGATCAAAGTACAAGTATCTTTTGAAGAAATGTATGTATCTTTTGTTACAAATGCTAATCTATGTAAGATACCACATGGCACATGGACCTAGTTAGACTGAAATTTCCTTAATTGACATCTAAAGCTTTCAATGAAAATAAAGAAAAAGAGACGAACCAAGGAACTGATCAACGTACGATTAATCATAGACTGATTTGCCGTATAATTAATGCATAATTAAAGCTGTAATTAGTGATTACATTCAGAAAAAAAGAGTTTTGTGGTCCTGCATTTTACACTTGACTTTGACCTAGTTTTAGGGCACATTATATTTTGGGACCAGTAAGCAAACATTTAACTTCAAACATTACTCGTTGAACAAAACAAGAGTTTGATTTAAACAAACAAAAAAGTACAGAAATAAAAAGGCAGACAATGAGGGAAAGAATTAGAGAGAAGACGACATGGAGAGAACATAGAAGAATTAGAGGCTTTTGGTGAAATGATTATTGGATTAGGATTCTTTTTATAATCTTAGGTTTTATGACGGTTATGATTATGTCTTGCACTTTAATTCTTCCTTAAAGTTAAAACTAAACCACCTGGATAACTCATAAATAGCTCAATAGTTTATTAGTTTCGTAAACTTTTACTATGTCGGAGAATTTTATCAGACTGATTCAATTAGTTTTATCTAGGGGTGAATTTGCTAAATGAGATCAAATGAGAGAACTTATTCGTAAAATAATGTTGTGGTAAAATTGTAATTTTTTCGCAACGTGGTTAAAACATATAGCGTATAAATCATGTAAAATAACATTGGATCGGGTTAATATAACATGTGATTTTTAAAAACATGCATGATAAAGGAAATGATTCAACTTTTTATTATTTTACTTCGTTGTTGTAAATAAATGATATGAACACTGCCAAAAGAAATGATATGAACAAAAAAAAATGACAAGAAAAAAACCTAATAATAAAAATATCGGTTCTGATCAAGCAGTAGGAAAGTGAACTGCAAGCTCTTTTGATTGCAATGCAAAGCTGCCGGAGTAGAGAAATTGCACTAGATAACCTAAAAAAACAACAAAATTAAATATCTAACCTCTAACCCCCCCTATTCACTCTCTTTCTCTTCCTATCTCTCTCTACCTTCTTTCTAAAAAACTAATTTTTCTTTTTTTTTGGGTTATTCACCTAAATCACCCTAAAGATTATACAAAAGTATGTTTTTAAGGAAATAACAAAAAGGAATGGATTTGATTATCAAGAAAAGGATCAATTTTGGAGATGATTAACAAGAAAAAGATCTACCACTGGAAGAGTAAATTGACGACGCCCAATTCAGATGGTCAAAGAGGGACTGCAATAAGCCAACGGACATTCTTCCGAAGCCAAAGAAAACATTACATCCCTTATGTCTCTTTGTTCAATTTGTCAAGCTTTTACATCATGATAACATTTGTCGAACGCTATAATTCCTTAATAAAGCAGATGATCATGATACCAAAAAAATATATCTAAACTTTAAAAAAACAAAAACAAAAAAGACTACTGGGTCGAAGTCAATTGGTGGACCTTTGAGTCTGGATTCTGGAAAATGTATATCACCTTCGGCCCAATTTTGTTAATGGGCTAAGTGCTAACAAGCGGCAAGCACCTTCCCATTGGAATTTACTTTGCTGATGATATTCAAAGCTTCAAAGGCCTCAATGTTTAATTTAACTTCACGAGTGTACAACTGTACAAGTAAGCAAACACTATGTTAAATGTTTTGGTTTAACAAGCGAAATGTAATTTCCAAACTATTGAATCTACAGGTCTACAACCTTGTAAACAAATTTTAGTCTTATAATTAAGTAGATTTGTCGACAAAAAAATGTAATACAACAAATCTAAGCATTTAATGAATCAATCAATTTTTTTTTAATGGATATACACATATGCGTATGTATATGTTTTTTAAAAGCCCATTGATATTGTCTATATTTTCTGTATATCTGACCTTTTTAGCCTCCTGTGAAGTTCACGCATCTTGACGTGAGTCTTCTTTCTTTTGCGTAATTTTTCATCTTTTCTTGGTACCTTGAAAAACTTATCTTCACCATAGTTACTGTTTTCTGCAGAGAGAGCAAAATTTTAAAACCCTTTTGCAATTTTTCATCTTTGCCGACGAAAATTCCGACGAAGAAAACAAAGTTAGCCTCCGATCTCTTTTCCTAATTTTGGTTATTCGGTGACTGGCCTTCAATTGATTTTGGGGGAGAAAGACTTTGAATTTAGGATGTAATTTTAATTACCCGGCAAGTTCAAAACCCAATTGCCCTACCCTTAGTTCTCCGAATACGATTGACTACCGTACATCGCCGGCGGTGTGTTTAGCAAATTCGGCAAACTGGTTTTATTGATTTGGGGGTGATTAATTTCTCTCAAACTGAGTTTGGTTTGTCTACTTTATCTTCTTTATCAATGAATTGAATCCCTTGTTTAAAGCTTGGAATTGTTGTTTGGCGACATATGTTTTTCCTTTTATTTGTGTTGTCGAGGTTAAGAGAACTTGTGTTTTTAAAAAAGAAAGTTGCTTTCAGTTTGAGAATTATTGAGATTTTATGTGCAAAGTCTTACATAGGAACTGTCTGTTTGGATGTCTTATGCTCAGACCCTTTTTATGTTCTATCATCTTTGTAGAGAACAAACAATGTACTATTTTTAAATAACCAATCTTTTAAGTCAAGCTAATCTGTACTATCTAAGTTAAGTCTATTCTATTGTTTGTATGCACTCTACTTTTGAAAGCATTCCACAGTAGCTCACACACGTAATCATCTCTCCTCTCACTGTGCATCCAGAGAAACAAGGGACAGAAATGTCATTCTACATAGACCACATGTTACTTTCTTAATATTACATGTTATAGTGCTGTATTCTTCATTAATTTATCATATATGGTTATTGATTTAATTCACCCTACTATATAACAACTTTTTTTTTCTTTTTTTTTTTTACAACACTATATACAGTAACTACTAAATTAAATACCCAACTTTTAAAAAATCAAAATCAGCTTTCCCTATAAAATTAAAAATTAACGAAAAGAACTTGGGTGAATAAAACAATTTACTGAAAACGCATGTGGTAGCAATTATATCACTCTGCCACTCCCACACTATTTGATTCCCACCAAGTGTGAACACAGCTATGAAATTTACTATAGTTAACAAAATGTTACATTTACTGGTCAAAAAGTCTAAACTGAGAAAAGAACACGTTAAATTCATCATAATTCATAATCATGATTTTTTAACCCATTCTACTAATTAATTTTTAACCTAATCATGATTTCAATGATAAAGATAACCTTCAACATACTACTCCTAAGAATTAGTTTAGACTCCTAAAAATTACCCTTAATAGTCAATAATAATAATATGGGATTTATGATGCAGGTTGATGATTAACCTAATCTCTATCATATTAAAAAGTTAGAAGTACTAAAAACAAACATTATTTCTCAAGTTAAAATTACAAATTCAAGATTCTAAAACTTTGTAAATAACCACGAAGCAAGGTAATATAGCTCTCGGGTTATAAACCACAAGCTCCTCAAGATTCGAATAAACTCCAGCGTTGACCGCCACCGAGTCAAACGTACCGCCACTTGAAGAAACTCCGACCACCGAATTATCTTCCACCGAAGACTTTTTCTCCGCCGGAGCAGGAGCCTCTGCCGCTGGCAAATCAACTCGCTTAACTCTCCCAGCGATCACACGGCACACAAGCATCACTCTCCTCGCATCATCGCTACACCTCAGCAAATCATCAGCTCTTCCGCTACTCGCCGTCGTCCTCACACCGGCGTTGGCGGTGACGGCTCCTCCGCCGCCGGATTTTCCTTGGAATCCGTGGCGAATCACGGTGCAGACGCCACATCCAGGGAGGTTAGAGCAGAGAGAAGAAGAGCCACGAGCTCCGAGAGAACAAGTGAGAGTGGTGCAGTGAAAACGTAGAAGCTCGTTACCGTCGGCTGCACAACGAGCGTCTTTTCTGGTTGCTTGAAGTGCACGCGCCTTCACTGCGTCTCGGCAATCCTCAAACCGTTGGATCGTACGTTGAGTGTTTTGGACTTTTAATATCCGTTCGATCTGACAGATGGGACTGTCTTTTTTAAGCCAGCTTGATTTGAATATGATCTCCACTATGTTTCGACCCGAATCTTCCGGACCTAACTCCGAAACTGCAATCAAACGACAACGTTTTTGCTCATAAAATCAGTGAAAATCTGCAATTCAAAACAAAAATCTGAGTTTTTGGAACATTAAAGACAGAGTTTTAATTCGGTTTTTGTCAGGTGGGGGTTTTAATTCTGATACTGTCGAATAGAAAAATGACACGTAATAATCTCAGGGGGACATTGAATTTAGTTAAGAGCAGAGACAGCTGTATCTTTTTATAGTACAAATGGTCCCATCGCACGGTAAGTGTTTCCAAGCAAAACGACAGATTTGGAGACCATAGAATATATTGTTCTCCAGTTATATTCCTATTCTTTTTTTTGTATCTTTCTCTAAAAATACGTATGAATCTCTATTCCAAAAACAATCTGCAACATAAGGCCAAATCATCCTAACTTATTTGATCGATATAATCACCGACAATGACATTGAGATCTTGCTTACATTAAGAAACAATGAAGTCTAATTAAGATATACTATAATGAAAGCATGTTCGTTAATTATTTGCTTAGCATTATGATAAATCTATCGATAAATCCAAGTGCCTATACGCCGGAAAACATGTGTTAATGCTAATTATTCAATCAATTATAAACAAACAATGGTTGAAGCATCATTCACAAGTCAAATCATGGACTGAGATCTTAATTTTTTTCCAAGGATTACAAAACATAATCTTACTTTACCAAGCAATTTGCATTTACGAAAATCCCACTAGATACTTTGGGTTAACTTTAAAAATGTGACTACTACACACGCCAAAAAAAAAATTGTAGCTAAAGCGTAATTAAATAATTTGAGGTAAGTGATAAAGTCAAATAATTTTCTTTTTAAGAAAAAAAAACCTTACCTGCGTGACGAACTGCTTGATGAAGCTCTAAGCTTTCAAGCTTGGGAAAAACTTCTCCACATTGGGAACAAGCACAAACCCTAGGCGAAATTGGATACCTAAAATTCAAGAAAATGATATAAAATTACAAAAATATAAACCAGAACTACGAATTTACTTGCTCATCATTAATTTTTGTTGTCATTACCTGCTAGGGTCAACGATCATGTGACATTCGTAACATCCGGAGAGTTTACGGAACTGCATGGCTCTAAACGAAGTCGTTGACGATGACGTGTAACTCCCACTGGCGTTAGATCTCGTTGAGCCAGATGTAAGAGACCGAGACGAAGAAGAACCGTGTTGACCAGGTTTCCGAGTCAGAAGCCGAGTCTCCGAGTTAGGAGCAGCTGAGTTAGCTACGTCTGGAGAGTGATCAGCTCTATGAACCACACGAGTGTTGCCGTGAGCCACGTCTCTGAAGCTACATATGGAGCTGCACGACGAGCCGAGCTTTGAAGGAGATAAATGAGTGGTCGTGGACGGACCAACCTGAGAGTTCTTGGAAGGATCATGGACTCTTGACCCTTCGATTTGTTTGCAAGTCAATAGGTTCTTGATTTGGTCCCATGAAGATGGCTGCTTCTGAGGTACTTCTTTCTTCGGTTTCTGCGGTTTGTGTTTCCGCGGCTGCGTTTGGTCGGTGGGATTCTCGCGTTTCTTGCGTTTGCTCGACGGTGGCTTGTGTTTTTGAGGCGCCTCTGCGTTTTCCGGCAAGAAAGTTAGTAAAGCCATTGAAAGAAGAAAGAAACTCTTGAGAATGTGAGAGTTTCTTTTGTGTTCTTCTTTATGGTTCTTTAATTATAAGCTTTATTTTTTAGGTGTTGAAATCGAAGATGGATCCAAGATGGCTAATAAGGAGGGAAGATTAAAGTAGTGGGCTCTATCTTTCTTTAATTCTTTATTTTACAGTTTTACTTTCTTACCCTTCTGATTAATATTCTTGTCGTTCGAATTTATTAAAATTATTATAATTGTACATTCAAAAATAGGTACTAAATTAAATATATTCAGATATCTTGTTTGGTCAGAGAAAAGAAATCTTTCTAATTAATTTTGGCATCTGGTAGTCATTGAAAGCTTGCTTTGTTAGTTGTGGTGTACTTATTTATATATTTTTTCCTCAAAAGAAAAAAAACAGTATTTAATATGGATTTTGAATAGTAAAATACTTTTTTGATGATAACAAATTAGTTAGAAGATAATGAAATTAATTTATTTTTGGCCGAGCTTGGTTGGCTTTGTATGTGCTTTAACTGCTTCATCTATAATCTTCCATTACAGTTTGACCTTTAGGGCTGACTTTGTTAACGTCACTGAACCTTCCATTGGTAGAGATGCAAACAAATGCCACGTAAGCAAGCATCTCGACTCTTTTATAGTAGTGATTTGTTTGGTTTATACTCAATTTTTGAATGTAATCTCTTTATTGATAGTCGATACTCGATACTACATAATGAAAATGTAAGTTCACTATTAAGAACAGTTTGATGATAGAAATAATTTATTTTCTTTTCCTATGAATGCAAGCAAGACAAAAAGAAAAGAAATGATTTTAGTACAGTCAAAAATATAATAATAATAATCATTCTAAAATAATTATTGAGGATGTATGATCAAAAACTATTGTTTTAAACAGAACAAGATTACACGTTAAACACCAGACAAGGTCTTTGGAAACTTCGTATTTGGAACTGTGATTACGCATTCCAAATGTTCTATTTGTCTCGAATTTAAATTTTCAATGCTCGTAATTTCTTAGTTTCCTAAATAGTTTTGTATTTTGTTCACTTCTATAGTTTTTGGTCTCAATGTGTATATAAGTATTTCAGAATTATGCAATGTATTATTTCATATATTTGTAAGAAAATTGATTTTGGGATAGACTGATAGACTAATTTCTTGAAAGTAATAAGATATAAACTAATCTCAGTACAGTAAATAGTGGTGGAGTTACACTTGAAATTTGTGTAAAAAAGTATGGGGGTAAATTCATTTATTAATATACTGATTACTGTAAAAGCAGTTCAATGCACTAAATAAATAATAATATAATGTGTAATAAATGTCTACATTATGGGAAGAACATTTTTAATATGATAACTCAGGTGAGCTTGCATATTTTTAGGTTGTTGTAATTGGGTTCAAACACAACACACAAATTCGAGTAATGGTATTAATCATTCATCATCAATGACATAAGTAAATTTAATCATATTCAGGGTGAAAATTGTAGCAATCAAAATATATTATGGTTTTAAGGTTGACCGTTGACCGGATGTAAAAATCTACTATAAGACCTTCACATTCGCCGCAATACTTGGATTTATCACGCAGTCTCTTTGGCCTTCTTACTTGTCGTGTTCCACATTTGTCCCTCTCTTTTGTTTTCGCCTAATAAACTTAGTTATAAAAATCACAGAGATTATTATATAAAGTCATTCGTTTAAAATTTGGTTTAAAATGTTTGCATTGTTTAGGTTTCATTGAGACAAAAGAAGAAAAGAAGCGCGAGATCTTGAGAATGTGTTTGATTCATTAACCAGTTAAAATTTCAAAAACGAAAAAGTTAAGTAATTGTGTACGTACGTAACATTTAAAATAATTGTTAGTCCGGTGACAATGGAATTTATTCGACTGACATAAAATTTAATCCTACTGTTGCATGTTAAAAGAGTCGCTACTGACAACGTGGCTGGTTAGTATTGGTTTGTGATTAATAAATTTTTTCCATTTATAACTTCAACATTGATATAAATTTAATATTAATATTACCCATCTTGTATTGCAGTAAAGAGAACCCTTCCAATTCCCAATTTTGTATAACTTCAAGTGCTTTGAATATGCCATTAAATATAGAGCCACGAACGATAGATGATTTTTAAAACACCGACAGAGAGAGAACTTCGTATTGTACACAATATTTTGAATATAAATCGATCTTTTCATGAATTATATGTTTTATCAGATATGTTTTGAAAATTTTGTAAGATTTCAGATAGTTCTGTGACAAAGAAGATATTTCTAGATACAAAATGGTGTTACTCTTACTAATGTATTATTCGTTTACCATGTTATAAAGTGCACGTGTGATTTGGGGTATCAAAAGTTTCGTAAACCGGTTTAAATATATGCAAAAAAATAGCGACAATTCTGTCCCCATTTCCTATAATGATAATATATTGATTTAAATTGTGAGTTTTCTAGTGATTTTAATTAATTAGATTACATCTCCCACCCAAAAAAATTGAAAGCTTAAACTTACATATCATTAATATCAAATATCAAATAATGAACCCCTAAAAAAATAAAAAAAATAAATAAATAAATAAATAAATAATGAACCCCGTCGTCTTTTTATGTGAGATTTCCCTAAAAGAAATTGTTCATATCCATTACTGTTTTGCATCACCTTGAAAGTACTTTATTGTATCATGTTCCATGTCCTAACGCAAACTTCTATAGTAAAACACTATAGTCATATGCCTATAAAAGAACTGTCACGAAAGTGATGAAATACATTGTGATACAGTATAAATGAAAAGCATGCGGTCTATTTTAATACTAGAAAACTTGTAACAACTGCAATGTATTTCTTTTCACACACTCATTCTATAATCAAATAAATTGTAGAAACTTAAAATTGTGTGAGAAAACGAGCCTGGTTTTGGTCTTTACTACCTAAAATTGTGTTATTTGTTTGTTATGCTGCTGACTTGGTTAGAAGTAGAATCCAAATTGGGAATTCGCATCAGGTTGGCTTGTTGAGAATCAAACAAAGTCGTGAAAAGGAAGGATAGGAGATTCTAGCTGACACTCTTTAGTTTCACACTGGATCATAGAACAAGCTTCATATCAATAAATGCAATTGATTGAGTAGATAGATATACAACAACCATCATTCAAAAATGGTCCCTAATTTTTATAGTGGATTCATCAATCATTCGGTTTTGCATCCTTCTTCAATTATTGGTCTCTCTACACAACTCATTAATTTATGAAGTTCTGCATTCGTTTTGGTCTTCTTTTTACACGTACTATTGGTTAATTTGGTAATTGGTACGTGCAAATACAATGCCATATTGGATAGGTTAACTTCACATTTTTTTGTAGTATTTATGTGTGTTTAATTTTTCCACACAATGATAATATGTCACGACTTTGTTGGAGCCGTGTGGTCCTATGGTTACGTATTATTTTTATGTTTAACACCTTTCATTTTATAATATACTTTGCAGAATGTTTTTTTTTAATTCTTTAACTCTTTTTCTTTTGAACTCTTTTTTTCTTTTGGCGTAACAATGTAATGTTGACCTAGTGTAATTTTTTGAATTTTAAAATAAAAGTTTTGAGTAGGAGATGTTACAGCGGATTAATCAGCTCCGCTACCGTCCCATTTAACCTGATCCACTAAATTCAGTTCAAAAATGATAAACTAATAGTTTTGATTAAAATTATCATGTATGCGAATTAGTTCGTTGTTAGTATGGGTTATTATCAATGACACCACTAGATTAAGAGAATGGAGACATGGGCTAATAACCACCAGAAACACGCGTGAAAAAGCATTTGGGCTTAAGGCCCATCTCAAGCCAGATTCTAATGATCACTATTACTAAACAACTTCAATGGATTAAAATGTACCTTTCTTGGTAAAATGTACCTTTTTATTTTTCTCCGAGGCAATTTACATTTGAGGAGATACATGATTTATTTTATATTAACGACTAAAAGAAAGAAGATAATGCATAGTTAGTTACTTAGTTAGTACAGTGTGTTTTCCCCAATAGTTTCCCACGAGTCAGTCTTAGCGTTTTCCTCTTGAATGACTCTACCTGACCTCAATTAGTGACTTCATTTTCTTTCACCTTAAGAATTGGCTCATCGAGTTTAGGTGTTGTTGTCTCTTTCTTTTCCTGTCCACAATAGGAAAAAGAGTAAGAAATTTAGGTTCACTCACTTGTTCAAATGAGTCAGAGAAGAGTATAAACAACTATTATGCATATATAACTGAAGGTGTAGATATAGAGATAAGAAGAAATTAATTACCTCAGACTTAGATTTTGGTGTTGAGTATTCTGTAATATACTGCAAGATCTCAAAGAACTTGGTCTGTCCTTGGTTGATTGCTTTTTGAAGATATATCATTGCCATATCCCTAGCTCTGGTCCTTGCCTTCATCAAGTTGCGGTCAATTTCATTTTCATGCTTTGCTATATATGGTCTGAAGAAAGAATCGTAAACGTATGTAGTTCCCTGAAATGGTACACAGAGGAAATAAAATTAGAGAAAAGGTAAAAAAGATTACTACTCTATCTCAATGGTTTTACTTACTTTAGTCTTTGGAAACCAGAGATAAATAAAGAATGCCAACTTCGCCTCACTATACATTGGTAACCTTCAAGTTAACATGAAAACATAAGAACAATAAGTATATTATAGAGTAAAACTGTTTGTCATCTAACTATCTAAGTAAGTAATATAAACAACCTACCAAGAAACAAGAGCATCACCAATTCTTTCGAAAATCGTTAAAGCAGCTACAATAATCCTGCAACGATGTTTTGAAAGAGGAAGCAAGCAAGATTTATATAGAAAAACCTAAAAGGACAGAGATCAAGAAAATAATATATGAGAGAAGCTAATCATATACCAATACTGGCACCAGAACTGAAGCTGTTGAATCTCCGGCTTGTTGAGTTCGACCGTTTTGAAACACTCATAAGCAGGATATGCATACCCAAACACCATTCTATCAACCAATTGAAAGATTCATTATTACTTAGTTAGATTGAAAAATGTGTTTTATAAAATCAAAAGAAGAGATCAAAGTTATCGAATAACATACAAAAGTCCTCTTGTCAGAAACGATCCAATCATTGTGATCACCTGCTAAACCATTTAAAAAATAAAGAATCTTCTAATCAGAATTAAATTCTCAATCACCAATTCGTTGAAATAATTATATCATGAACTATATCCAAAATACAAAAAGACAGAGACAAAACAATCGTCTAAGCATTGATGCACAACTTCAATTCGATTACACTAATTTAAACGAATCCATCATAAAAGACGAATATGAAGAAGAAAGTAATTAACATTTTAAGCGGTTGAAGAATAACATACCTTATCAGAAAAATGATTTCGAACGAATTAAACGGCGGTTACGATTGTGACTTGCGAATGGAGAAAGGAGAAACAAAAAATGAAGCAACTGTATATTAACAATATCGTATCGGATAGTGACTTGCGAATCCTTTTTCCAAAAATATAAATTTTTTGTTCTCTACTTGAGCGTTTCAACTTGAAACAGTGCGGTTTAAAAATAGTCAACAATCACGACTTTTAGATGTTATTAGCCGTTGGATTTAATATTTGAATTGACGGATACGATCTTTTACTTTTGAGCGGGTGTATCGTATCTTTTCGCACCGTATTTTGTCCGTCTTCTTCAATACGCTTCGAAAATCCATTATTATGACTTTAATTAGTTTTTGGAATTATTATAGTGGATAAGGCGATAAATTTCTAAAATCGTATAAAGCGCACGTGTACGAATCTTAGCCATAGTGACAAATCTAGTGGCTGAGATTAACCCAAAACCACTGGTTCTTCTTCTTCCTCTCATCCATCTTCGCGCGCTTAAGCGATTCTCTGCAAAGGCTTCACACCAACAAAGAGAAATCGAAATGCCAGTTTCAGCTCCATCTCCGCCTCGTCTTCTTCAATCTCCGTTTATTCATTGTCCCATCAATTTCACTCCGTCTTCTTTCTCGGCAAAGAATCTCCGTTCGCCGGCTACATCTTATCCCCGAATCAAAGCTGAACTCGATCCCAACACGGTTTTGATCCATATCTCTGTCTATACCTATCGACTTTGTTCTCTTCTCACTATTTCAAAATTGATTCTCTTTATAGGTAGTCGCAATCTCTGTTGGCGTAGCAAGCGTCGCATTAGGAATTGGTATTCCTGTGTTCTACGAGACTCAAATCGACAATGCCGTGAGTCTTCTGATTCTGATTGTTGGAATTTGATCATTCATAAGCTTTTATATAGACTACGGATTCGTGAAATTTACTGTTTTGGTAATGATTCTTGAGTGAGAGTACATTGGTGTGATAATGAAGTTTAACACTGTTTCGTTTACTCACCTTTCATAGGCTAAGCGAGAGAATACTCAACCTTGTTTCCCCTGTAACGGTACCGGAGCTCGTAAGTGAATCGATTCTCTCGAGGTTTTGTTAGCATTTTGGTTGGAATTGTGGGATCTGTATATGAGCAAAATGTTTGATGTGTAGAAGCTATCTATGAACATTAAACTGAAGAAATAGTTTGTTGGTGGAACAGAGAAATGCAGATTGTGTGTGGGAAGTGGTAATGTGACTGTAGAGCTTGGTGGAGGAGAGAAAGAAGTATCCAACTGTATCAACTGTGATGGTGCTGGTTCCTTAACTTGCACTACTTGTCAAGGCTCTGGTGTTCAACCTCGATACCTTGATCGAAGGTACTACACGATTATTGTGAATCAGAGCCACTCTGTTTTTTTTTTTTTGCACATTATAGAGATGCTAACTTGATTCTTCTCTTCTTTTTCTTATGGCCAGGGAGTTCAAGGACGATGACTAAATACCTTGCACTAGAGAACAGATCCAAGAGTCTCTTTTTCTCCCTTCTCACATTTCTTCATTGTACTATACTGTTTTGTTCACCAAACATGTTGAGAGAAATCATGACATGGATATTGTAACTCTGAAAGAAAACCACCAGAGTTCAATCAGATGTTTCTTCTGTTGTAATGAAGTAACATGACAGAACAACTTTGTATCTTCATCTTAAAGTTGATACTATTTTGCCTCCTGAACTATTTCTATCATCAATCACCAACCAAAAAATTTCTACAAAAGACCATATCGATTTGGCTTACATGCAGCAACAATGAGCTAGCTACATATATCTTAAAGTTAACCTAGCAGCAGTGCAATTGAAGAAGACAGTTTCCTCTACTTACCTTGCAACCATGTCAACTGTAACTTGTTACTTTTACGAGATAGGAAAGTCTCTCCAAGACGCCTTCAACCATGGATTACGCATATGTTATTCCATGTTTTTCTATCGAAAACATTGTTATGTCTATTTCCTGATTGGATCTGTTTAACCACCAAGTCAGCTTAAACCTTGTCAAGAAATGGAGTCCCATCTCTTTCTCGATCGCTCTTGCTTTGGTTGTTGATCAGTTTCAACATCCATCATCAACATCTGTCATTCAAAGACTAGAATAAGACATCATCAGCCATATTTATCACAAGATATCCACAAAACAGAGACTCTACACCTGACACTGATTAAAATGACGTAACATCTGCAGGTTAAAGCAAATTTATCACTAATTTAGCTATCTCTGTAGTTTCACAACAGCCTGATAGTTGTTCAGTGATCAGAGTTAATCCCAAATTTGATACAAGAAATTAACTCATCATCAAGCAAATTCAGCTCAAAATCTAAAGAAATTAATCGAATTTCAGTACCCAAATGGAACGAAATCAAATGCTTTGAAAAGCCCAGGCCCATAAGTCTTTTTTTTTTTCCTTTAATATTTGCATAATGGATCGAAGCCTGGCTTGATAAGATATTGGCAACAAAAATGAAGACTAGCCCAATTGTTCCTTAACTTGTAAACTTTGTTGTTCCCATAAATAAAAATAATTATTCAGTTTTATATTTTGATCATATTATTAATGTGGACAAGTAATGCGACCGACAGTTGTGACAGTGACAGTGACCAGAGTTGGACTCGGCTTAATTGCTTAAATTATTGGGTAATTAAAGGGGTATTTCAGTAATTTCATCTTACATGTAATGATAATTCACCCTTGATTAGTATATAAAACAAAATCATTTTAAAAAAAATAAAGGAAAAATCCTAAAGGAGAGGAAAAAATAGGGGTGATTTGCAGAAATAACCATTTTTGATAAACTATTTAAGAATATAGCACCTTAATATGCAAAATTAAGTAAATAACACTAGAGAGGGATGAAAAGTCAAGTAACTCCTCGTTAAGGTATGATGACGCGCGCGTGAAGAAGAGAGTGACGTGATCCTTCACACTCGTTTCGGTTTGTGGACACGCATGAAGAGAGAGTAGCGTGGGCTACCGCAACAACAACGGTAGCGTTAGTACTGGTGGTGGTTGAAGATTATTGGACATAATCCGGCAAAATATGTTGTTAGTGGTGGTGAAATTGTGAGGTGAGTAGCATGTGAAATTGAGAGGTCGTGTGCAATGTTTGTTTTTGTCTGAGTTTTGTGTGTATTTGGAGATAGAAATAGACATGTACTTGTGTTGTGTTGTGTATGCATGTGGAAAGATAAAAGGGTAAAAGAGTCCGATTTACAGTTTATACAAACAATATCACTCTCATTTTTTTTGTTTGGTTACTTACCTAATTTATAAATTTTTGTGTGTTACTTTTCCAAATTTCCCAAAAAATAGATCTGAAATCCCGCTTGATACTCCACCGACTTTTAAGTTTTAACTACTGGGGATTTGATTTAGTGTTAGTGACTCCTCTCTCCACCTTCCTTTGATTCAACCTATCACTGCTTCTTCCATCTTCATCAACAAACGAATCAATCTCTCAATCTTAGATCCGGGAAGGGAAGCTAATTTCTCTTCTCCGATCGGTGAATGCAGTTACATTGACCTCGGATCTAACCAAGCTCTTGTGGTTTCTTGCTCTCTACCTCGTGGATTTCGAAAAAATGGGGGAGAAATCCAAGTCAAGAGGTTGGTGCGGTTGGTTTATCGCGATTATTGTGCTAGCTTCTGTTGTCCTCGCCGTCGTTTACACTGTCAAATTGAGAATGAAGAAATCCGGTGACGATGATGGTGGTGGTCCCGTTCCTGGACCTCCCGGCGCCATTGATAAGAAATACGCCGACGCTCTTAAGCTCGCTTTGCAGTTCTTCGATATCCAGAAATGTAATCATTCCTAATCTTTCTAATCGTGTCTCCACGATTCTCCCGCGAATTCTAGCTCCAGATTTGAAGTTTCGTGTGATTTGATTACTAATGATTGTGCATGTTTTTGATGTAGCTGGTAAATTGGAGAACAATAAGATATCTTGGAGAGGAGATTCAGGTCTTAAAGATGGAAGTGAAGCCAATCTTGATCTTTCCAAGGGTTTATATGATGCTGGAGATCATATTAAGTTTGGTTTTCCAATGGCTTTCACTGCTACAGTTTTGTCATGGTCGATTCTTGAGTATGGTGATCAAATGAATGTTGTGAATCAATTGGATCCTGCTAAAGACTCGCTCCGTTGGACCACTGACTATCTTATCAAAGCTCATCCTTCTGATAATGTCCTCTATATTCAGGTTTGGACTTCAAATCATTAATGTTGCAAGCTATGATTCTCACTTGTTAGTGTTGTTGTGATGATTTATGTTTGATGTTAGGTGGGAGATCCGAAAGTAGATCATCCATGTTGGGAGAGACCAGAGGATATGAAAGAGAAGAGACCACTCACTAAAATTGATGCAGATACTCCAGGGACAGAGGTTGCTGCGGAAACCGCTGCAGCTATGGCTTCAGCATCTTTGGTTTTTAAGGATAGTGATCCGACATATTCAGCAACGCTACTGAAGCATGCGAAGCAGTTGTTTGATTTTGCAGAAACTAAGAGAGGCTCTTACAGTGTCAACATTCCAGAGGTTCAGAAGTTTTACAATTCAACGGGATATGGGGATGAGCTACTATGGGCAGCTAGTTGGTTGTATCATGCAACTGAGGACAAAACTTACCTTGATTATGTGTCTAGTCATGGAAAAGAATTTGCTAGTTTTGGAAATCCAACTTGGTTTAGTTGGGACAACAAGCTTGCAGGAACACAGGTTAGTTTGGAAGAAGAAGAAACTGTTTAAGCATTTCTGTGTTTTTTTTCTTCCAATAACATTTATGCTCCTAATGATTGCAGGTACTATTATCAAGATTACTCTTCTTTAAAAAAGATTTATCAGGAAGCAAGGGACTTGGAAATTACAGGAACACAGCTAAAGCTGTCATGTGTGGACTCTTACCAAAGTCTCCAACTGCTACAGCTAGTAGAACAAACGGTAATCTCACTTTATTATTGGCTATTGCATAGAAGATAAAGCCTCTTTGACTTAATTTCTTATAAAGCTTCGATCTTGTTAAATCTCTTGTTCAATAGGTGGTCTTATATGGGTTAGTGAATGGAACTCGATGCAACAATCCGTTTCCTCAGCGTTCTTAGCCTCGCTTTTCAGTGATTACATGCTCACTTCCCGTATCCATAAAATATCATGCGACGGGAAAATCTTCAAAGCAACAGAGCTCAGAGATTTCGCCAAATCGCAGGTAACAAGAACAAAACATGAAAGTCTAGAGACAACAAAACCAAACTAGTCAAAGACGACTCACTAGAGTTTCTTCGTGCAGGCTGATTACATGCTCGGGAAGAATCCGCTGGGAACAAGCTTCGTGGTGGGTTATGGAGACAAATACCCACAATTTGTACATCATAGAGGAGCTTCGATTCCGGCAGATGCAACCACGGGTTGCTTAGATGGATTCAAATGGTTTAACTCAACGAAACCAAACCCAAACATAGCATATGGTGCACTCGTAGGTGGGCCTTTCTTCAACGAGACGTTCACTGACTCACGAGAGAACCCGATGCAGAACGAACCAACCACTTACAACAATGCACTCCTCGTTGGTCTCTTGTCTAGTCTTGTCACTACATCTTCTGCTTTACAATCGTTGAAGTGAGCCCTTTTTTTGTGCCTTTTATTGAAATCACATTGCTTCATTTTTATTTGTAATTTTTTTAAAAAAATTCGTGTGTGTATTCACGTTGTGTATTGCTTGATATGTTGATGAGTGTTAAAAAAACAATTAGTGCTCTAAGAATCCAAAATTTGGAAGGAAAAATAGACTAATCAAATAAAATAAAAAGGACAAAACACACCATAGGTAACAGTAACACATTGATGCAACGAAATGAAAAATAAAAAATTAATGTTGCAATCGGTATGAAACAGAAATACAGTCCGGTAAGATTCTTAAAAACCAAACTGTCCTGACTTGGTCTGAAAACCGGAAAATGTCGGTAAAATTAACGAACCGGGTTATTGGGTTTTTGAACTTAAACCCTTTGTCGCGTGAAGAAACCCTAGTCTCCTTAGACGACGAAGGCATCTTCTTCTTCTTCGATTGCTCAGCTCCGGATCAAAAATCGTCGGTTTAGTTCTCCGGTTAAAAGTTTGTCCCTGCAAGGTGAGATTCTTTTCTATGTCGTCCTCTGCTCGAGACTTCAAATTCTGTGTTTAGATTCAATTTCGTAGAGCTCGACGTTTCATGGAGTCCAGTTTTGATTTGAGACTTAAGACTTGTGTTCAGTTGGAAACCCTAAGCTCATTCTTAAAAGATAAAACCCGCCGCTATATAAATTCTCAGAATTGAAGCTTTTTTGTATGAACAGGAATTGGATCTTCAATGGAGGGGTTAAAGCTTTCAGAAGCGGAATTGATGATTTATATTCATCCTTCGAAGAGCAGAAACGTTTTTCAGGCGATTTGTCGCGAGCTCAGTTCTCTTCTATTCCAGTTCGTTCTTTTTCTTCTCCTTTCTTAAAGCTTTCTTCTTTGGGATCAAGTTTCAATTTTTAGGTTGTGATTCTTTAGTTTATACGTTACAAGAACTCACTGTTGCTAATAGCGGTTCATCGAATCGAGCTTTCTTGATGCAATGTTTGTTGGTGGTACTTTGGTTTTCTTATAATTTTTGTGTATCATTCTTTGTTCTGAAGGTATAATGAAACCTTTGATGGCGTTCTATTGGCTTATGATGCTACTGTCAAAAGCAAACAAGCTAAAATCCTTGCAGGACTTCATCCTTACTTTGGCGTCAGAGTTAACACTAGACTACTCCTTTTTGATCCTAAGCCCAAAAGTTTTGTAGGTAAGATCTCAATTAAATTTCTTGCTAGTGATCTAATGTGTTTGACTGGTTGGTTAATTTCTCTTGTTTGTTCTATGCAGAAGGGAAAATTGTGAAGATTTCTCCAGAGTCAATCCATGTTATTGTTCTTGGTTTTTCTGCTGCAGTCATTACAGACGTTGATATTCGGGAAGAGTTCAAGTACAGAGTGGTATGTATGATTTATAGGTCTTGAATGTACTTTTTCCTGTCTTCCAACTTGTGAAAACAGACTATAATAACCTTTGCTCTATTCAGAGAGATGGTGAAGGTTCTTTCGTGAGCAGATCGCATAAACGACATGCACTAAAGCTTGGAACTATGTTGCGCCTTCAAGTCCAAAGGTATAACATTTAGCCTCTCTGCTCTACTTTTTTTTGTGATTAGAATTCTAGGTAACTGAATCGAGATTATTCTGCAGTTTTGATGAAGAGGTAATGCATATAGCTGGATCTCTACTTCCGGAAAACACAGGATGCGTTAAGTGGCTGGAAAAGAAGTCTGAAGAAGCTTTGCATACAGATAGGTTAGTTAGTTTGTACACTACCTTTAACTCTCTAATCGTATCATCTTTTAAAAAGAAAACTCTTTTTTATTTACAGGGATCATAAAAGGAGGAAATTTGCCTGAGGAATTATGAAAATACAAAACAGTAGAAGAAGTTTGAAATGAAGAGAAGCAGCGATGCTGAATTTTTGCTGTATCAAATCCTTTTATGTAAACTGTTTTTTTAATGTACTATTGGTACCTTCCATTTTGAATCTGAACGTTCTTTCTAATCAATATCAAAATTGTTATTGCAAAGTAAGTTGTGAAGCCATGATATCCTCGTGCTTATAACCAGCTCTTCTATCGATGCGATTTTCAAGCTTTGCCAGAAGCATTTTGCATATAGGAAGTTTGAAGATCAAACCAGTAAAAGAAGCAGATGTGTTATAGTTTAACCGAATAAAACAATCGTTTGAAAACAAGGTACAATACAAAGCATCTGTATATAAATAATAATACACCAAATGATGATAAATAAAAATGTCGAAAAGGGTATGGAAAACTTATGTAACCTATAGTTTCTCCCAGCTGCTCTTATTCTCATTAAGCTAAGACCAAGAGCCGCCCAATTCTAATGATACAACAAACATATGAAGCGAGTTCAACTACACCTGATGATTGATACGGTTAGGAGAGAGTCAGGAGTAGTACCATTGTGCTCAATATCGATGTCTAGGACGCAATGCGGTAAACGAATTCCCGCCTTGATCATGATGATGACTTCCTCTTCCTCTACCCCTTCCTCCGCCTCCTGCTCCTCTGCGGTCGCGGTCACCACCTTGTTGATGATGATGCTGACCACCATACCCTCGTGGGTTATTATGCTCGGACCCACCTTGACCATGCCATTGTTGTTGCTGTTGATGTTGATTACCAGAATACCCCCCTCCTCTAGAGTCATGGTGACCTCCCCGTGATTGGCTCTGGTAAGGCTCTGATGGAAATCTCCCACTGGGTCCACGAGGTTGGTACCCGCCTCGGCTTTGGTAAGGAGGCGGCTGAGCATAGCCTTGCGCGCCAGGTGGAGCAATATAGCCACCATGTTGGTAAGGAATTGGTGGAACATACTGCGGAGGATTGTAGCCATAACCAGGAGGATTCTGAGCATGTACATCTGTTGGTGTCTGATATCCATATCGGTCTGTTCCCATCTGTAAGCTGTTGGAGACAAGACGATGTGCTGCATCTCCCAGATGCCTCCCAGATACACTTCCAGGTGGGTTTTGCCTAACGAATTGAGGTAAAAAGAAAATAGCAATTTTGATATTAGACACTACCAATTCAAACACAGGCCTTCTTTTGTACTTGGTTTGATGATTTTATTACCTCCCCTGATTATTATGCATCCCATGATTATTATGCATCCCGTGATTATTATGCATCGGTCTCCTTCCGTTTTCCTCATGCCACAGAGCAGGTGGGGGTTTCAAGTCCTGTATGTCCACAATCTGAACAGACGAGAAAACAACCAACTTAAGCTACCAAGACGATTTGAACAGACATAGAGGTCACTCAAAATAAGTTCTTCGTGAGCAATGACTAGCTAAACCATTAAAAGTCCATAGGGATGACAGTCACGGACAAGACAAAGTGGTATCATTTACCTTCTTAGGGAAGATGACACCAGGAGGAGGCCTGGTTATGTGTTCATGTGCATCTGGAAGTCTATAAATACAACATCTGAGAAGCAACGAAAATAAATCAGTATTGCATGTTTAATCAATTTAAGCTTCGAACATTTTTGAAAACTAGGCTCGTGATCTCACATGACTTGGTTGGTCAAGATGTCCTCCATACCCTCCATTGGGGACCTGAATACTGGCGGGTGAGTCTCCCCTGAACACGGAGTCAAGTAGCCATTCATACCATCACTGCAAGTAGTTCTGAACATCAGGAAACAGATTTGGTATTTGTTGGCCTCAGTGAGATATCCAACTGACGAAGTTATTTCATACTCATCCACCACAAAGTCATAAAACAAAACAAATAGAGTTACGTTTTACAAACCTGAGCTCAGGTTTGATCTTAACCTTAAAGTCTACTCTCTCCCTGGCACTTAATTGCCGACAGTGATTGTCAAGTGAAAAGACGAGTTCAGCCAGGCGATGAGACGTTGCTATGAAAAGCATATCACACATCCTGCTGTTTCTACGCTTCTCTTCATCCTGCAGATTGAATAAAGAACACATAAAAATTAATCTTTTTGGAAGCACACATCTTGATGTGGAGGCTATCATAATAAATGCAGGAATGACGTATAGGGCAGCATACCGTCAATGTAAATTCCACTTCGGAAACAGCTTCTAGTAGGCGCTTTTCATCAATGAAAGGCAGCTTAGCAATACCCTTTGATGAAAAAGTAAAATCCGTTAATATAGTGATTATGTTTCTTTAACATAAGGAAAAGATAAAGAAAGACAGAGAGGCTACCTGCCATGAAAAACGCTTTCCATTCATGTCGACTTCAAAATCTAAAATAACAATAGAAAGCGATGCAGCTATAACTCGTTACAACAATTAACACTCAGAAAAAGATGGAATCTTTACTAGGAAAGGAAGCACTACCAGTTGGGTAAAAATCAATGATAGGAGAGTTGGGATCTGTCATCAAGGTCCTGTAGCGCTCTGGAAGTGCATGCGCACTGACCAAATGAAGTAACGATTAATAGATATACCAAAGAGAGGGAACAATAATGTAGAAAAAATAAATAAAAAGCATTGATGTAACTACCTTGCAGCTGGGAACACCCCAAGAAGTTGATTGAAAGGCTTAAAAGGAGTTCCTAATTCGAACTTAATATCCAGCTCTCCCAAATCTTTCAGATCAGAAGCAAATGGTGCATAATGGTAAGGATAAAACCTGTAACAGCAAAGTACAATTATATCAAAAGTGACAGCTAAAACCTCTCACAGTAGATGAAGACCTACGAATCTAAAAAGTAAATAGTGTCTAATACCAAGATATAGATGTAACATAGTAAACCCTATCAGACCAAGAATAAATATAAATCCTAGGCAAAAAAAAAAAAAAAAAATTCTTTCAAATAACTCCTGCGTTCTGTTTAAAAGGAAATCAGACAAAACAAAAGACAACTCAACAAGAAAATTTTTATGGCACTTCAAATGGAAAGCTTAAAACATAAACAAAAATAAACCACACTAAAGAAAGCAATCCAAACGGATCAGTAGGTGAAGTTGTTCAGTAAAAAAGAAATATCAAAAGTGTAGGAACTCACCACTGCCAGGAGCAAACACCTTCCATGTAGTAATGCATGACCCAACAAAGGCCTTCTGTGTACTTCAAAACCTGTACAAAAGAATGTTTCACAAATTAGAAGGAACCCTGCAGGAGTTGTACCAAAACTTGAATTATATATCATTCTCCAACTTACAACATCCTTCCGCACTCTTTCCATTTCTTCAGGGGTTACTACTGAGAACTTCTCTTCATAATATCGTTCTCTCCATCCAGGTTGCCCTAGCTTCACCTATGCAAACGGAAACCACTTTCAGAAATGAAGGAAACCCAAAGATTGACAATCAAAGGGTAACTGAAAACCAAAGAAATTCCCAATAACGTAAATCTAATCATAATCCAGTAGAAAGAACCTTATCCTCTTCAGTAGTATCCGAGTTGAACGCATCTGATTTCTCACGGATTAACTCCTTGAGCTTTGTCTTTAGCTCTTCTTTGTTCTCGTGTTCCTGAAATAAGTAAATAAATTAAAATGATTGTTCACTTATATAAGGTCATCCACTCTCAATTACACAGTGACAAAGGAGTTAAAATCACATAGTGCCTCTCCAGGACAGGAATGCATACATCAGATTCGAGACTGTTCTCGACGTCAACAATAGCAGCACCAACACTGGATCCTGAAGATACACGTCGAACTTTTTGAGGCGGAGCAGACCTTCCATGGTTAGACTGAAAGGGTGAAGGTGTAGGAGCCGACGCAAGTCGAGAACCACTAAATCGTGCAACCGGAACAAGAGAATCTGGTTGAACTGTCGGAGCTGCATCATCCATTTTTTTTTGTCTTGGCTGAGCTTTCTCTCGCTTTACTCTTTCCGCTTGCTTCTGATATAAACCAGAGTAAAAAGGACCATCAATACATTACTACAGAAATATTAGTTCTATCCATATCTTGTAGAGTACTAAAACTTTGAGCAGAGCAGCAGGTTTTATCAGGTCAAGGGTTTCCAAATGACCATAATGTAGCAAAGCAAACAAGATTCACATACACTACTCTACTAAACGTGAGGATACACATGGACCCCTATATACTTTCCATTAAATCCAATTATATTAAGTTTACAAGACTATGGTGAAGTATTAATATCTCTGCAAGACTACTCAAAATTTACTACCGAGTGGGAAAAGGGAAATGTCATGCCAGTCACATGTATCAGATATTTTGATAGCAGATAAATAGCTACTCAGGTATTGTGCCTCACTTTAAGGCCAAAAAGAAGTATGTTTTCTAAAATTTCGATGTACCTGATGTATCATGGCTCTTTTCTGAAATATCTTATCTTCGTACGATCCAACAGCCTGAATAAACTGTTCCACCCTCTTTAAATTTGGCTGGAGAGGATAACAGTAAAAGACGAAGTCAAAACCATGTCACCTGACCTAAGGGTAAATTGGAAAAGGAAAGATTTGAGTAAACTATTCCAATATGAACAGAGAACAAGTACCTTGCACCCATCCGTTAAATAGCCGTCAAGTGACCGAAATTCCTTCTTGTAAACAGCCATAAGCAAGTTGATAGCACCCTGAAGAAATGAAGAATTACAGCAACGTTTCATCAAAAAGTAGTTTAGAATGCATTGTAAGATATGTCAAGTTCTTAACATAGGATAGATAACGGAATTGACATATGCCTCAAGACATTAAACTGACACCACCAATACTAACGTATCTAATCATACTAGGGCATCCCTTGAAGGTTCTTTAAACGAACAATTCATAATGAAATCCAGATCCAGGCAGCACAAACCTCTCGAATCTCTAATGTCGGCATATGAGGTAAGAAGTCATTGCCCACAAAGAAACATATGAAGATAAAATCATCAACAATGCGCTCTAGATCAATCTCAAATGGTGGGTTGGGAATCCTCATTTCTAACTCCAGGTATTCTCTAAGAATCCAGATATGGAGAAACTGACAAAAAGAAACAAAGACATGAGACTTGACAATAATATCACACTTAAAGATTGTATCTCAAGAACCTGCTGATCATATGTTATGAACTTGGTCATGAATTTCAACCTGATATGGCTTTTTGACAAAATCATTTCCATCGCCTTTCTCATCAAATTCTCCTGCCCTCTTCTTTGCTTTTCCTTCACAATTTGCAGCCATATGGCCCATTTGACCACACAAGAAGCATCTCTCCTGCTGTCCAGGTGTGTAGACCACCTAAATCGTGGGATGAAAATTTAAAATTCAGCTTAGTTACCCAGGAAGAAAATAGAAATTGAAGAGTTTACTCTAGTTATCTCCTCCACTCCTTTTTTTCTACCCACGTTTGTTAATCTTCCAAGGAAATATTAAAAAGGCCCTTAAAACACAGAATTGAATACAAAAAGCATGTGGAAGAGTAAATAAAAAACCTCTCGAAGAATTGAAAAATGAACTTCATGGGTCGCCAAGCCCAACATAATCAGGTCAGCGTCCTGTCAAAGAAAGCAGGTCAAAATAAGCCTCCTAAGTAAATAACACACTAGAAAGTGAAGGCCAAGAAAGTGAATAAGCAATTAAGACCTCATGATAGTTTTTGGTGCAAGTACAAATTAGTAAATGAAGAATCATACCAGTCCATACAAGCAATGCCGAGTGTTTGGGTCAAAACCAGGAAGATTTCTTTGAAGACGAATATATGACATGATTTTATGCTCCCCTTCACCTGGGACATTTGCGTCTGAAAGGATAACCTTCGTAGTTCAACAGTTACGTGCAAAATTAGTCACAAACTCAATCCAATACGTTAATCTGCATAACTGTGTGAAGTAAGAACTAATAGGGAATCACAAATACCTTGATATTTTTCCAACCAACATCATGATTAAGTCTAAGGTGTACATAATATTGCAGCGCAATAGACAGAACGCCCATGAATTCTGTTCCAGGTGTAATAACATTAGAATCAAACACTTGAGAGTCCACTTTAGGGGGGAGTCTTCTACCCTCCCTCTCAAACTCCTCTCGCAGCCGTTCTTCTTCAGCAGCCTGTAAGATTCACAATGTCAACAGATTTCCATTGAAAAGGTAGGAGACTCGTTAACGGAATGAAAGAAAAAATCATGTAAAGAAACGAAATCAAGAACACAACAAACATTAGAAGCATATGTCTAGAAGAAATTAAATAGCAAAATGAAGTTTTTCTGGCTGAGGAACTACACAGTAGAAACCCCATGCCAGTATGGGGTAAAAAAGAACATACAGCATCCGATGCATCTTTAGCAGATCTAAACCGCCTAGACCGTTGTTGATTCATTTTAGCTCTTGGAGCAACCCCATCTAAGACCCAAACATACAAAAGTATTAAGCTTTAAGCATACTCTTCTAAAACTTTATGTTGGCTGATAGAGAAAACTTACCAATAGCCATATAGAGCAACTTCCGTGGCCGTACCATCACGAAAAGCCTATCAATGTAATCAAACATACACTGAAACACCTCCTCAAAGGTAGTTGGAGATGGCTGCAATAACAAACATACTCACACAAAGGTCAAATTTGAAAACCCTAATGTCTTGAACAAAACATTCAAAAGCTGAATGAATCAAAAATCGAAAGAAAACGTTACCCTATCTTCAGGGTGGAAACAAGGATGGATAATCCCGTTCATGTCGAGATAGAGATTATCGTATTCGAGATTGTTAGGGTTAGGTTTACTAGTATCCACCGGAATCTTGATGCCTTCGATTTCAACAGGCTCTTCCTCGATAACATCCGCCACTAACAGAGGATACTTCTCCGCCAACCACCGGTAAAACGACGGTACACCCATTCTTCCCCGATCTCGAAGATATAAATCTCCGGTGACAAAGACCTATGCAGAGAGAGAGAGAGAGGTTCAAACCAACGGGGTTTGCCGACGGCGGGTAAGGTTACGAAGTGCACATTAATTGGTTTTTTTCCTTTTTTTGTAAGAAAGCAAAATCGGATTAGTTATTGGGCTTAAGACAAAATAGAAATTTGGGCTTTATTTTAGGCCTAATAGCCCATTTAACAAAAAAATGACTTAAAAAGTAAACTCCGTTGCCGGGACTCGAACCCGGGTCTCTCGGGTGAGAGCCGAGTATCCTGACCAGCTAGACTACAACGGAATTGTGCTACAAGTGATAATAACTATTATATATCTAAATAACAGTTGATTCTAAGAAAAGAGAACACGAAGGACTTGTACTTGATTAAACTAGTCTCTTTCGGCTTTATGTCTTCTTCTTGTGGTCCATCTATTGCGGCAGAAATTATGATTCTTGGATTAAAAGATCGTTTATTTAAAAGATTTCTTTGTGAAATTAGTGCTATAAGAGTTCTTTGTAATACAGTTTTCTAATAATCCATTTGTCTACATTATCGCCTTCGTTTTTTCTGCTGCATTAGTCTACGTTATCTTATATGTCTAGTCTCAGTGTGATTTTATGAATATAAGTGATTTTCTGTTAAAACGAAAAAAGTAAAACAAATTTGTTTCGAAAATTACAAAAATGCTCTTTAGATTTGCAGAAACCATGGGTGAACCTAACTAATTGACCTATCTTATAAAACATGGACTGAAAAATATTTTGATTAATGGATTTCGATTTTTAAGCTTTGAAAATTGAAAATCAAAATAAGTATTCATAATCTAACCATATATGAAATACTATAAATATCCTTAGTAAGAAATATGTACGATTTGGTAGTTTCTGATTTACCGGCCATGAGAGATGCAGAGTTGGTCGTAACATTTGTCACAAGATTGGTAGCTACAAACATAATGCAGATATACTGTCATTCACGCACATGTATACGTACACAAAACAATATTGCATGTAAGATATTTTTCTCACAAAGCTTTGATGAATTTTGTTTTGCTTAGTGAGACATAATCAACGTCTCTCAACAAATATAGTTTAAAGTGATCATGTCCAAGAGATTAGCCTGTGCCTTTGCTCTAAAGTAGGGTAAATTTTTAGAGACTTAATCTTAAGTAATATCCGTTCGGTCTAATCTACATCTTGTAGATATAGAACTAGGTAACAATTTTTGAATAATCAATACAACATTTAGATTCTTTATATAATTTGCTTTTGGGGAACAACAAAAAATTCACACCAACCCAAGAGTTCCATATAGTGGAATCCAAAACGATGTCGTTAAACTCTCCCTCCTCACGCTCCTCTCTTATATTATAGACGAAACAAAACTAATTCCTCTCTGCAATAAAAATCTTTCCTTTCTCCACTCTAATGGCCGCAACGGTCATTTTCTTCCTTCACTTCGCCGCCGTCTTCTTCTCCAGATTCCACCACACCTCCGCCGTCTCATCAGAGATTCTAGCACTCACATCTTTCAAACTCTCACTCCATGACCCTTTAGGAGCTCTTGAATCATGGAATCAATCATCTCCATCAGCCCCATGCGACTGGCACGGCGTTTCTTGCTTCTCCGGCCGTGTTCGAGAGCTTCGTCTTCCTCGTCTCCGCCTCACCGGTCACCTCAGTCCTCGACTCGGTGAGTTGACTCAGCTCCGTAAACTCAGTCTTCACACTAACGACATAGACGGCGCCGTTCCTTCTTCTCTCTCTCGTTGTGTCTTCCTTAGAGCGCTTTATCTTCACTACAACTCTTTCTCCGGCGATTTTCCACCGGAAATATTGAATCTAAGGAATCTCCAAGTGCTCAACGTTGCTCATAACTCACTCACCGGGAATATATCTGACGTTACAGTGTCAAAGAGCCTCCGTTACGTCGATTTATCTTCCAATGCATTATCCGGTGAGATTCCGGCGAATTTCTCGGCGGATTCATCTCTCCAGCTCATCAACCTCTCGTTCAACCGTTTTTCCGGCGAGATCCCGGCGACATTGGGACAACTACAAGACTTAGAGTATCTATGGCTAGACTCGAACCAATTACAAGGTACTATACCATCTGCATTAGCCAACTGTTCCTCGCTTATACACTTCAGCGTAACCGGAAATTCACTCACCGGTCTAATTCCGGCGACTTTCGGGAAGATTCGAAGCCTCCAAGTGATTTCATTATCGGAAAATTCACTTACTGGTACAGTTCCGGCGAGTCTTGTATGTGGCTCTTCAGGTTACAATTCCTCCATGCGAATCATTCAATTGGGAGTTAATAACTTCACGGGAATAGCTAAGCCGTCGTCAAACGCAGCTTGCGTGAACCCTAATTTGGAGATTCTCGACATTCACGAGAATCGCATTAATGGCGATTTTCCCGCGTGGTTGACTGATTTGACCTCTTTAGTGGTTTTGGATATATCTGGAAACGGTTTCTCCGGCGGTTTTCCGGATAAAGTTGGGAACTTTGCGGCGCTTCAGGAGCTGAGAGTGGCAAACAATTCACTCGTTGGTGAAATTCCGACGAGTATAGGAAATTGCAGATCGTTGCGAGTCGTTGATTTCGAAGGAAACAAGTTCTCGGGTCAGATTCCGGGTTTTCTAAGTCAGTTACGGAGCCTGACAATGATATCTCTTGGACGTAACGGGTTCTCGGGTCGGATTCCGTCGGATCTTCTCAGCTTACACGGACTTGAAACATTGAATCTCAATGAAAATCATCTCACCGGAACTATACCGTCGGAGATAACGAAGCTAGCTAATCTCAGCATCCTTAATCTCAGTTTCAACAGATTCTCCGGCGAAATTTCGTCCAATGTGGGTGATCTAAAGAGCTTGAGTGTTCTAAACATAAGTGGATGCGGGTTAACGGGTCGGATACCGGTTAGCGTTGGTGGATTAATGAAGCTTCAGGTCTTGGATTTAAGTAAACAGAGAATCTCCGGTGAATTACCTGTCGAACTCTTTGGCTTGCCGGATCTTCAAGTGGTTGCTCTTGGAAACAATGCACTTGACGGCGTTGTACCGGAAGGTTTCAGCAGCTTGGTTAGTCTTCGGTTCTTAAATCTCAGTTCAAACTTATTCTCCGGACATATCCCTAAGAACTATGGATTTCTCAAGTCATTGCAAGTGCTTTCGTTGTCTCATAATCGAATCTCCGGTTCAATCCCGCCGGAGATTGGGAATTGCTCTAGTCTTGAGGTTCTTGAGCTCAGTTCAAACCGGTTAACGGGTCACATTCCGGTTTACGTTTCCAAGTTGTCTCGTTTGAGGAAACTTGATTTGGGTCACAACAGTTTAACAGGGAGTATTCCGGATCAGATTTCTAAGGATTCGTCTCTAGAATCTCTCCTGCTTAATTCCAATTCTCTATCGGATCGAATACCGGATTCTTTATCAAGATTGGTGAATCTAACATCGTTGGATCTTTCGTCGAACAGATTGAATTCCACTATACCATCAAGTCTCTCTCGGCTTCATTCCTTGAACTTCCTCAATTTATCAAGAAACAGTTTGGAAGGAGAGATTCCAAAAGTTCTAGCTGCGCGTTTCACTAACCCGTCTGTCTTTGTCAAGAACCCGGGACTCTGCGGTAAACCTCTTGGTATAGAATGTCCAAACGTTCGGCGGAGAAGAAGAAGAAAATTAATTATACTAGTGACACTAGCAGTCGCTGGAGCTTTGTTGCTGTTACTCTGTTGTTGTGGTTATGTGTTCAGTTTATGGAGATGGCGGAACAAACAAAGATTGGGCTTGACTCGGGAAAAGAAAGGAACCCCGTCACGTACATCTAGAGCGAGTTCTGGTGGGACAAGAGGAGAAGACAACAATGGTGGGCCTAAACTTGTGATGTTCAATAACAAGATCACTTTAGCTGAAACCTTAGAAGCCACAAGACAATTCGATGAAGAAAATGTATTGAGTCGAGGAAGGTACGGGTTGGTTTTCAAGGCAACGTTTAGAGATGGGATGGTTCTATCGGTTCGTAGACTCATGGACGGTGCTTCGATAACTGACGCAACGTTCCGTAACCAAGCTGAGGCTTTAGGTAGAGTGAAGCACAAGAACATCACGGTCTTGAGAGGTTATTACTGCGGACCGCCTGATCTAAGACTTCTAGTTTACGACTACATGCCCAACGGAAACCTCTCAACGCTTTTGCAAGAAGCGTCCCACCAAGACGGACATGTCTTGAACTGGCCAATGCGTCATCTCATCGCGCTTGGAATCGCTAGAGGACTCTCCTTTCTGCATTCTTTAACAATCATTCACGGCGATCTTAAACCGCAAAACGTTCTCTTCGACGCTGACTTTGAAGCGCATTTGTCAGAATTCGGGTTAGATAGATTGACAGCGTTGACTCCAGCTGAAGAACCGTCTACATCATCCACTCCTGTCGGGTCTTTAGGCTACATTGCACCGGAAGCGGCATTAACGGGTGAACCAAGTAAAGAGAGCGACGTGTACAGCTTCGGGATCGTATTATTAGAGATCTTAACAGGGAAAAAGGCAGTGATGTTTACAGAGGATGAAGATATAGTGAAATGGGTGAAGAGACAGTTACAAAAAGGTCAGATCGTTGAGTTGCTTGAACCGGGTTTGTTGGAGCTTGACCCGGAAAGTTCAGAGTGGGAAGAGTTCTTGTTAGGGATTAAAGTTGGGTTGTTGTGTACCGGAGGAGACGTCGTTGATCGTCCGTCTATGGCTGATGTTGTTTTCATGCTCGAAGGGTGTAGAGTCGGTCCGGCGATTTCCTTGTCCGCCGATCCTACTTCACCTACTTCCCCAGCCGCCACCGCCGCTTCTTGAAATAGCTTTATCTTTTCACAATCATTTTATTTCTTTTTCCTTTTTTTCCCTTTGTGGATAATTTATTTTGACTTCATTGCGTTGTATCTTGTCACGGGTACGAGTACGACAATCAAATTTTTAAGTTGTCAAATTTATTGAATTGTCCACGGTGGAATGAGAGATATCAATCAGTTCAATATGTTGTTGTTAACTTGTTAGTTGTTATCTTGGGTTATTGAACAACTTTTTTCCGGGATTCTCGTTCAATAAAAATCATATTCGGGGAATTAATAAGAATATATTAGTCGGGTCCAACATATTATTATTAGTCATGTAGACTAAAATAGTGTGTTGACGTTGAGGTCTAGACCCTACGGAGCCGTTTTGGTAAGCATTGCGTAAACTATCTACCGAGCTTTAGTAGACAATGTTCCGTGATTTGGTCAGTGGGTTTAATTGTAGGATGTGGGGGCTCTCCACATTGTCTTAGTTCTGTTTTAGTTCCCGCCAAATACGTTAGGACAAGTGGCTATGCGACACGTGTTTGTCTCCCTAGCGATATGAAAGTAGCCGTTGATATAATTTATTGGATTTTTGTGTTCGGGGAAAAGTGAAGCTAAGCCGACAGAGGACGAAAAGCTTTTTTAAGCAGAGACTGTTGTTGTCTGAAACCCAATCCACGTTGGATTTTTTTTACTTTGTTTAGCCAGTGTACTTTGTTTTTTAGATTTTTTATTTAATTTTTATCCATTACTTCTCTTTCATTTATTTAACTTTTAATGTTTGGTTGGTGTATATTAATGGAGAACTCCGCCTATATTCTTTGGATTCCTTTTATAAACACCAAGGAATAAATTTCTTAAACTATATAAACTTCTATGTATATTAAATCAAGCCTAACCATAAAGCCACCATTTATTTTTCCATGAAATTCTGGAAAAGACGTTGTTCATGAGGATAATTAAAACAAGAGTGGTAGTCGTGAAGAAGGGATTGGTGTAATCAAGAAGGGAAGGAGAATAAATGCAAAAGAAATGCAAATTTGTGTGAGAGTGTTTAATTGATGTTTGGGTTGGTGTGGACGACTCATAGCATTATTACATGTGTCATCACTCTCATCTTTATAACAAGTCACGACAATTTGACTGTGCTTGTTTTGGTCTACTCTCTTGAACCCATCATCATATGTTTTCTACTACAAAGTGAATGGTAAGAAAATTATAGTGAAAACGGTAGTTCCTTTAGTCGCAGTGTTCGTTTACTGGAAATGTGAAAATAAATTGAGTTTATTAGTTAATGGGAAGAGAAGGGATATCAAGCAGCAGATTTTTGAAATCCCATACAAAGAAGAACATATTGTATAATAAGGCTGGTTATTAGCGTTATACTGATTAGTTTTGAGATGCAAATGATAGTCTGTTGTATTGCTTAATTGAGGGATTTGTAATGCAAGAATGCATTTTTTACCAAGTCATATAAATTTCACCCGAGTTACAGTGTGTCCAATCATAACAGAACTCAAACTCACAAAAAAAGAACTGAAAGGAGAAGCTATACATTACATGAAACTTCTCATATGAGACGATGATACTAACAATAAGTCGCCACTTCTTTCACTCAGCTCTAGACTGACCAGCTCGAGATGAGAGGATGATACCAACAATGAGACCATACAGTGCAAGCGCTTCCGCAAAGATGAGAATCAGAATCATTCCCACAAACAGCTTCGGTTGTTGCGCATTCGCTCTGCAAAATGAAACATGAGATTAACAATACAGAGTTCTGAACGACACGTAACGTAGTTGATGTTTCAAAAATCAAAGCAGCCTGTTGAATTCTACTGGGGATTTCTCCTATTCTGCTTCAAAGATTCAATACAGGCAGTTCTTAACCAACACCGAATCTCATGTCAAACAACGTTATGAGAGCAAATCAATAAAGAGCTTTCTCTGGGATGAGTTTGATAAGAATGAAGTAACGAAACTGTATTTCTTATCTTTGAATCAGAATTACAACCAAGAAACCTTAACTATCTTGGCTATTTGTTGTAGAGATATCCTAACTCTCCTATAGGCTATATAGCTAACCAAGTAACCATATAGTCAAAATATGCTTTTGTTTCTCTCTGATCTCTATTTCTAGTCTATCAGAGCTGTGTTAGAAAAAAGTGTTCACGATATAACATTCAACCAAACATAAAAGGCCATAACCTCTATCAATCAAAACTGCATATTCTAAGAACCAAAAAGTTGCAGATATCTTCTTCCAATAAGTTTCACCAGATGACTGATAAAAAGGAAGATCAAAAGAACTGCAATTCCTAGTTAATGTAAACCATTGATCGCCGAGAAATAATCGAGATTCTGATCATGGATTCATACTTCATAACTACTTAACCATCTTCCCTATCAAATGATGTAAAACAACAAACACCAAAGCTATCTCAAAAACTTCTAAACAAGTGAAATCGATCAAAATTGCTGCAATCGAACAATTAAGATCATGTAGAAGCAGCAAGTACCTAACACCAGCATCACCGACGATTCCAATAGCCATACCAGCAGAGAGACCAGCAAGACCACAAGCTAACCCGGAAGAAAGATGAGCATAGCCATCGAATAGGTAATAAGACTTGGCCTTGGGGTTAATCCCAGTACTGATGATGACAGCGATGATCAAACCATAAATACCTAACACACCAGCCATGACAACAGGAACAATCGATTTCATAACAAGTTCTGGTCTCATCACTCCCATTGACGCAACTCCGACGCCACTCTTCGCCGTCCCGTACGCTGCTCCCATACCTGAAACATCAAATCGGATCAGATCGTATCGAAATCGAAAATCAGGGGAGATTCAATTCGGGGAAATTGGCAAGAGAGATGATCTGAATCTTACAGGAGAAAACGAGCGCAGCGGCGGCGCCGAGGAATCCGAAGAAAGGAGCAGTTTCATCGCCGCTGAAACCTGAAGCCATTGGCTCTTTGATGATTGTTGCTCCGGTGAGATCTGTTACCAAATTATTGTTAGGAGGTTTTGAGAGGAAGATAGATTAATTTTTTTACGGGAGTAAAACTATATAATAACTGCTGTTAAAAAGAGTTAAAAAAAAAAATGCTCAGACGTGGGTTACTATATTGGGCTTAGAGGAAAGGCCCAATAATCAGTAGATGAAGATTTTGCTTCTTTAGTTCTAAATTCAATTTGATTATCTGGTTTGCTAACTTTTCTACATACAGTATCATCTTGGTTATGTCGCCTAAACCACTAGTTTTGGTGTGATGTATATAAGAATTTATCAGGCAGCGTAATAGAATGTCTATGTCCCTGTTGAGAAAAAAAATTTGATGGTTCAGTGTAGAAAACAAAAGTTAATTCTAAATAATACTGCAAAAATAAGATTTCACGTTGACAACCAGAAACAATGAATACAAATTAAGAGTGTCAGCTTGCAAAGAGTTGATGCATTGAATTTTAACGGTTAATTATTAGATTTCATAATATCGATAATTCGATATTCATGTTACATCTAAATAAAACTGAGGTATGACCAATAATACTAAGAAAACTATATAGCAAAGAAAGTAAGAATCTGAGAGTCAAACATATCCTGTAATTGTCAACGGTGGGTCAATCCTTGAATTTGGTGGATATAAGATACACATGTATAAACGACGAATGCATTCCCTAAAAGATACTATTTGGACAGATTCACAACACACATAGCTAGATTATCAATACATTATACATTATACGATAACAGAAAAAATTGTAATTGAAAATAGAGTAAATCAAATCTGCATCATATATATACAGCTCATATGAATTACAGAATAAACAAAAGAACATAAATCTTGGCCGCTTTTGATTTATTAATGTTTTTTTATTTATTTATTAATGTTCAAGACAGAAATGCAAAATCTTTAGTTTATTATTCTTTTTGTTCCATACATTTTGTGCATTCTCCTCACCTCTCTGCTTATCACTCTTGTAATCTATTTTTTCTTATTTTTTATTTTATATATTGGTTGATATAATCTGCAAACATGAAACTGTCCAGTGGAGAGATTCTTAATATCTTTACAGTTTGTAATATGAAAAAGAACATATACTTAGACCAGCTTTATTTTGGACATGGTTTAGATTTATACGCAAATGGTCAAATGTATTAGAACAATTATATATATTTTCGAGACGAAACCATTGATTTATTCTAGGATACATTTTGGCGATCTTGATCATTATAAAACTTTTCTTTGCTGCTTTGAATATTTATCTGGAAGGACAGTTGGACCAACGAGACAGAATAAAAATCTTCTTTCTACATCAAATTTACTTTTAAACACGCCCAACGCATTTCTTTGTCATGTTTGTTATTCGTGTATAGAACTTTTTATATAAGATTCACTGAATTTTTGTAGTGACGGTGTGGAGTTAAAACGTAAATATCAAAAGAAATTACACTTGGGAGGTAATCAGAACATTAACTTGCTTAGTTATATATTATGTTGATCATTTGAATGTTTGATGTTGACATAGCATCATTTCACGAACAAATGACTAAACAATCAGCAGAATTATTCAACCCCTCACGTATAATGTTAATAATCAATCATAGAAATTGTTCCTTCGACGACAATTAACATTTAATATTAGTACATTTCAGGTTGGTACCACGTCTTGATAATTCTAAGTAATTGACGAAACCGAAAAATAGAAGTATTAACGGTAATTTTTTTACTTGAGATCACTGTTTACTAAGAGGCTTTAAGTCTTAACTATTGTATTTGCATAATCAATTCATATATTAAGATTTTGAATTAATCGGGTGGAGAAACTAATATTAAGATTGATCTGATGTGAATATACATAAAATGATATCTAAATAAACTATTCTTTAATTTCGCCTTTGGTATATTTGGTGTGGAATCTTTATATGGCTTCATAGTTATACAAATGTTGGGGATAACCCAATCGTGCCGACTCAACTATTCCAGTTTTACATCTACATGTCTAAAGCTAAAAGGTTCAACAAGAAACAATTATTTTCGATGCAAAAATAGAAGGGCTTATTAGCTTTAAAGATATCAGAACATACAATAATTTTTTTTTTTTTAAACATACAATATAATTTTTTTATGAAAAACATACAATATAGTGTAAGGCAAAGCATTATGCTTTTAATTTAAGTTAATTTTATTTTGAAATTTCACTTTTTCTAACGCGTTTTATAGTATTAATTACAAATGGAAGATTTGACCTAGGAAGTTTGAAAGGTGGAAATTTTACCCAGATTTCTAATGTTAGTCAACTTGAATTAAATAACTTTCCAGTTTTGAACTATTAGAAATTAGTAAAAATACAGAGAAATGGAACATAGCATAATATCAGCTTTGAGCATTTGACACAGAATAAAAGGAAATACGCGTATGACTTGTTACGAATAAAAAAACCCATTTTTTTGGTGTTGTTCATGTTAGGTAATTTTATTTAAGTAAAATCAATGAAATTTTCAATATAGACAAAGAGTCAAAGACTATAAGTAAAAAAACTGGAAATTTAGCATGATGATTTAGGAATAATATCTAGAGGTTTTAATTAGCATAATTTATTAGGTTGTCTTTACATTCATAATTGATATTTTTTCCAAACCTTGTATAAAGTAGAGCTCATAGACCGCTCTACAACCACACAAACAAGAAAAAAAATAGTATATTTATAAAAAAACACAACCCGTGACATAACTCAATATTCCAACCAACACAAAAAATAAAAATGGCTGCCAAAGCCACAATCCAAATCTTCCCCGACGTCAATCATCTCCGATACTTCGCTCTCTTCTTTCTCCTCTCGTGCCACGTGGCATCCGGCGACGAAGGAACATGGGAACTTCTTTTACCAAACGTCGGAATCTCAGCAATGCACTCTCAGCTCCTTCACAACGACCGTGTCATAATGTACGACCGAACCAACTTCGGTCCTTCCAACATCTCTCTCCCTAACGGAGCCTGCCACAACAGCCCAGACGACCCAGTCTCGACAACCGACTGCACCGCGCACTCGGTCGAATACGACGTCGCTTTGAACCGTATCCGTCCCTTAACGGTCCAATCCAACACTTGGTGCTCCTCAGGCGGAGTCACTCCCGACGGAACTCTTCAACAAACAGGAGGTGATAAAGACGGAGAACGTAAAGTTAGACTTTTCGCTCCTTGCCACGACAATATTTGTGACTGGACAGAAGTCGATAACGGACTCGCTGCAAGAAGATGGTACGCTACAAACCATGTCCTTCCCGACGGTCGGCAGATCATAATCGGAGGTCGAGGTCAATTCAACTTCGAGTTTTTCCCCAAAACAAACGCTCCAAATCTCTACACTTTACCGTTTTTGTCCGAAACCAACGATCCTGACGAAAACAATCTTTACCCTTACGTTTTCCTAAACACCGATGGTAACTTGTTCATATTCGCTAACAACAGAGCGATATTGCTCGATTATTCCAGAAACACTGTCGTCAAAACGTATCCAGAGATCCCTGGAGGCGATCCAAGAAGCTACCCAAGCACTGGCTCGGCTGTTCTCTTACCAATCAAGAACCTTGTGTTAGAGGTTCTAGTGTGCGGAGGTGCACCAAAAGGATCGTTCGACCTCTCTCAAAGGAGAAATACTTTTGTAAAAGCGCTTGACACGTGTGCAAGAATCAATATCAACGACGTGAATCCTCAATGGATCGTTGAAAAGATGCCGAGAGCTAGAGTTATGGGAGACATGCTGCTTTTACCTGACGGAAATGTTCTGTTAATTAACGGTGGTGGTTCAGGGACAGCTGCTTGGGAGCTTGGTCGTGAACCGGTTTTAAATCCTGATATTTACCATCCCGATAAACCGGTCGGTTTAAGATTCGAAGCTCAAAACCCAAGCAAGATCCCTCGAATGTACCATTCTACCGCGACTTTGCTTCGTGACGGGAGAGTTCTTGTTGGAGGAAGCAACCCTCACGCGTTTTACAATTTCACCGGCGTTCTTTTCCCGACGGAGCTGAGGTTAGAGGCTTTTTCGCCGTCGTATTTGGATCCTAAGTACTCGAGTATTCGTCCGAGTATTGTGGATCCTAGGCCACAGTCAACGATCAACTACGGTAGAATCTTGAGGCTGAGGTATACTGTAACCGGAAGAGTGAAAAATCCGGTTAAAGTGACGATGTTGTTTCCTTCGTTTACTACACATTCTTTCTCAATGCATCAAAGGCTTTTGGTTCTTGATCATGTCATTTCTTTTAGACTCGGGATTAGCAGGATTTATGAAGTTAGAGTTAGGACTCCAAGCTCTCCGATTCTTGCACCGCCCGGTTATTACATGGTTTTTGTAGTAAACCAAGATATACCGAGTGAAGGTGTTTGGGTACGTTTACAGTGAAAGTGATTCATCAACATTGATCATTCACTCATTATATGTGTTAATTGGCTGAAATTTTTATTCTAAAAATATTGTTGAAGACTATTTTATGTATTGATTTCGTAGAGTTGTTTGTTAGTATTCAATTATTAAAAGGAATCAGATACTTTGGTATTTCTCTAAGTCGGTGAAATTCATATTATTAGATACTTTACGAAATCTCCAATTTGTTTATTACGCGAGGACGTGGGCAAGAGAATGATGCTAAACTTATTTATTCCTTGCGGATTTTTGTGGGAATATCAAATAAAGAAGAAATAAAATGTGAATTTTTAAGTTGGAAAATCCAAAAAAGGAACGTCGTGTGTCGAAAGATTTGCGAGAGACCAGAATAAGAGAGACAACAGATTCTAAAAGACATAAACTACGTAGTGAGTTGCGTCATATGATCCAACGAAGATTCTTACTGTCTTGCACGTCTCACCACGTATGTCACTCTCTTGCGTAACTATTTCTACGCCATTTACACCCAATCACAAAACATTCAACTACTTAAGTTTATAGTAAAATTCATATCGGATCCAACTAAGTTTCTTACACCAATTTTCAGTGCTGTGTATGCGAGGGAAAACAACAATCCAAATAGAGACAAAGAAGAAGTAATGGACCTAAGATTCAAAGAGATTTGGTTACATTAATTCTTATTACTAGTATGTAGAAAATAAATGTAAAGTAAGAGAACAAATTTACAAATGTCAAGTTCGAATCCTTGTGATTTTAATCATAGTTAGTTATTGTAGATCATTGACTTGAATTACCGGTTTTGAGAATTGGTCTTGATTTCGGTTTCGAAATGTCTAGTTAAGTATATAGAAAAAAAAAAAACAATAATACTAGACGATCAATCACAAGATTAATCTTCTGTTACGAGTTACGAAATCATAACTGATGATTCTAAAGACATCAAATCTTAAACACCTAAATCAATAGAGAAACAAAATCGTTGTTGAAAAAGTGAGTTAACAAAATGTGTATTTTTTATTTTCCTTGACATTAAGAAACACTTTCAAAGACAATGATCATCAAACCATCAATTCTAGGACTGCGAGTTCGGTTATTCGGTTCGATTTAATCTATTTGGTTTGGAAATCAGTTAATTTGGTTATTGATATTTTTACCGAAATTGTGGGAGGTTTTTAGCTAACATTCGGTTAGTTTGGCTAATAAATCAATTTTATATTCTGGATGTAATTAATCGGGAAAAAAAAAGATATTGGGCCAGCCACTTTTTTATACAGCCCAAACACAAAACTGGGCATTTTTTGTTTATAGAAAACAAAAATGGGCCAAACTTATATCCCTTTCAGACCTATACATAGATCTACTTGGACGTATCTCCTTGTTTCAAAACAGAGGAAATTGAACAGAACAGAGAAGCGCGTTTGAGACAATGACGACGGCGGCGCATGGTAATATTATCGGTTCGGAATATTATCGCAAGGCTTATCAATTCGATACACATAACAAGAGAGTAATGAAGGTTTAATATCATCAATAACCAATTAATCTCTCAAAGAAAATTTAAGAACATAAAGTATTTTTGTTAAAAGCAGCAAAAGCAATCCAAAACACCAAAACCCTAATAGAATAATAATAGTTCATGATAGAATTCGATTCTAAGCACGCTCTCCGCGAATCCTTCTTGCTAGTTGAACATCTTTAGGCATAATCGTAACCCTCTTTGCATGAATGGCACACAGATTCGTGTCTTCAAACAAACCCACCAAATATGCTTCAGCAGCTTCTTGAAGAGCTAACACAGCGTGGCTTTGGAATCTCAAATCCGTCTACATTACAATGAAACAACATCTCAATCTTAATATAATAAAGATCAATCTTCTTCATCAAGTTAGGTTTTCGATAATCCTACCTTGAAATCTTGGGCGATTTCACGAACAAGACGTTGAAAGGGAAGTTTACGGATCAACAACTCTGTGCTCTTCTGGTATTTACGAATCTCACTGATTCATCAACCAAACAAGAACCACCGAATGATTTCAGAAACAAAGATTGTGATTAGAAAGAGGAGAGATCGTGAAACTTACCGAAGAGCGACGGTTCCGGGACGGTAACGGTGAGGCTTCTTGACTCCTCCGGTAGTCGGCGCAGATTTCCTCGCCGCCTATGTTACGATTCCACAATCAATCAATATGAAACCCTAGATTTCTCAAATTACGTTACAAACTCAAAACTAAAAACGAACAAACCTTGGTAGCGAGCTGTTTCCTTGGAGCCTTTCCTCCGTGTGATTTTCTCGCGGTTTGCTTCGTACGAGCCATGGCTTCTTCAAGAATCTGAGAGCTTAGAACGATGAAAATTTGAATCCAGAGAGAAGAATCGCTAAAAGCTTTGAATGTTGTGTTTTAAGAGAAAAGTAAAACAGATTAGTGAATTTATAGTGAGGACGTGAATTATTAGGTCGGTTTATTTTGGGAGACTAACGGAAGTGGAGTTGATAGACGTCCGATTAAGAGCATGGTCGACGGTCCAGATTTGATTGATTATAAGATTTAAGCATACGTGGCGATCTACGTTTTTGATTCTTATTGGTCCATTTCTTGTATACCTATACAATGAAATTACAAGAAGAAGCTTAGATTGCAGCCGCCAAATCAGAACCCGAGACCGAAGATCCTCAGTCTTGATCTTTCTGACCTCAACCTTGTGTCCATATATCTTTTGATCCTGAAGCTTTTTAACATGGAACAATTGCAATCAGTGATATTGTATTGTAATGTTATAATTAGCAGAGGCTTGTTTTCTCGCTGGACACATTACAAGTGAAAGCTTTTGATGACAAGAGAAACAGAGAAATAAAATAATGGATGTTTGCTTATGAGTATATAACAAATGATATAATTTACTTTTCGTCAAGAGATGCTTAAGCTATTTGATTAATAGCTATCATTAGAACAGAGGCATGAGATTTCATTTTTTCTTGTATCAATCTTTTGTTATAAATACTAACTCATCTCTTCTCTTCCTTGAGAAATCAAAATTATCGTTCAACGTGTTAGTGATTAACTGATTTTGGAACTTCTTCTCAGCCATTCTCGCTGCGAAAGTCCCTGATTCGAATTTTTCCCACTACATAAAACCCAACACATGAACCTTCACGAACCTATCTTTCTCGTTACCTAAATCCTTAATTAACACATTCCCTGCTAAATTTTCTTATCTTTCAAGGCAAGCAACCCAAACTCTTGCAACCAAGAGTCCAAGACCATATATCTTTCCATTATAATAGTTATATAGAAAAGAAAAGAAAAAGAATAATAGTAGACGATAATCCACAAGATTATTCCTCTATTACGAGTTACGAAATCATAATTTGTGATTCTAAATAAAAAAACAAATCTTAAACACCTAAATCAATAGAGCAACAAAATCGTTGTTGAAACATTCAACAAAAGTGGCTCTTTGGCAATTGAAAACTATGCCGCAAAAAGAAAACAGAATTTGATTTTTTACCGAAACTAACCGAAATTGTGGAGTTTTTGGTTTAAATTCGGTTAGTTCGGTTAAATTGGTTTTATATTGTGGATATAATTAATCGGGGAAAAAAAAGAAACTGGGCCAGCCACTTTGTAATACAGCCCAAAAACAAAACGAGGAATACTTTTTAATTTTATTTTAAAGAGCCACTTTTCTTTGATCAAAAACAAAACTGGGCCACTTTTTTAAAAGAAAAACGAAACTGGGCCAAAGTTTTAAAACCCAATTCTGACCTATATATAGACATTTACGTGCATCTCCTCCTTTAGTAAACACGCATTTTCAAAACAGAGGAAATCGACAGATCGGAGAAGCATGGTTGAGACAGTGACGACATGGGTTAACCGAACTCGATTTACAAAGCTATCCATCGGTTCAGCTCTCTTAACCGAAGAAGCCAAACCAAAAACCGAGAATCTCGGTTCGGTTCGAAATATTATGGCAGGGATAATCAATTTAATATAGAGAACAATAGCAAGGAAAGTAGTAACTAGTAAGGAAGGTTTAATATCATCGATAACGAATTCATCTCTAAATAGAGCGTTTGGCAATTGTCATATTGTTAAAAAGTAGACAAAACAAGAACAATCCAAAACACGAAAACCAATAAAACCCTAATAGAACAATAGTTCATAATTGAATTCGATCTTAAGCACGCTCTCCACGAATCCTTCTTGCCAACTGAACATCTTTAGGCATAATCGTAACCCTTTTTGCATGAATGGCACACAGATTTGTGTCTTCAAACAAACCCACCAAATATGCTTCAGATGCTTCTTGAAGTGCCAACACAGCGTGGCTTTGGAACCTCAGATCCGTCTACATTACAAATTCCACCAAAAACGAACCAATTATAGTCAAGATCAATCTTCTTCATCAATTTGGGAAGAACCTAATGCATAATCTAGGGTCTGAATGATTGTACCTTGAAATCTTGGGCGATTTCACGAACAAGACGTTGAAAAGGAAGTTTACGGATCAATAACTCTGTGCTCTTCTGGTATTTACGAATCTCACTGATTCATCAAACAAGAACCAAACGATTTCATCAACATCGAAGATGGAATGATTTCAGAAACAAAGATTGTGATTTGAAAGAGTAGAGATCGTGAAACATACCGAAGAGCGACGGTTCCGGGACGGTAACGGTGAGGCTTCTTGACTCCACCGGTAGTAGGCGCAGATTTCCTCGCCGCCTATGTTACGATTACACAATCAATCAATCTGAAACCCTAGATTTCTGAATTTACGTTACAAATTCAAAAGTAAGAACGAACGAACCTTGGTGGCGAGCTGTTGTCTCGGAGCTTTGCCTCCATGTGATTTTCTGGCGGTTTGCTTCGTACGAGCCATGGCTTCTTCAAGAACCTGAGAGCTTAGAAACTATGAAGAAGATTTTGAAACAGAGAGAGAATCGTTAAAAGCTTTTGAATGTTGTTTGTGTTTTGATATTGAGAAAAGTAAAACAGATAAGTGAATTTATAGTGACGAGGTGAATTGTTAGGTCGGTTAATTTTGGGAGATTAACGGGAGAGGAGTTGATAGACGTACGATTAAAGGCATGTTCGATCGACGGTCCATATTTGATTTGATAAGATTAAGCTTACGTGGCGATCTGCGCTTTCGTTTTCTATTGGTCCATATTTTTTTTGACTAAGATTAAGTATACGTGGCGATCTCTTATTGGTCCATTTTGGTTTAGTTTAAGGTTGAATTTTCTTCTGGTTTGAACTTAACTTAACTTTTAAGTTTTAAGTAATGGTTTAAAAATGAGAAGGCTTATATGTGAGCCTACATTGATTATGGTTGGACTCTACAGTCCAGATAAAGTTGGGCCCAGAAGCCCATTATAGCAGCCAAGCCACAACATAAAACACCTCTGCAAGTTCCTCCCAAAATATTAAGAAACGTAGCAAACATATATCGTGACGCAGACATATTTGATATTGATATCATATAAAACAAATTAAGGACCCTCAAGATCTTCTTATGATCATTGATCATGTGATTGTTTAGATATTTTAAATTTGTTCAAGTTTTTGTTCTAAGCACAATATTGATTATTTGATTAAACTATAACTCCTACTTCCCAAGAACGATTCTTTGATAGTGACAACCCAATCATTGACATATCTATTGTTTCACTTTGGTAAGTTTAGTTCAACTGTGCATTTAAACCTTGGCACGCATGACGAATGATTAGAATTAGCTGCAAATTAAGTACGAAGCTCTCAAAACTTTTGTATAGCAAGCATAATATAAGGTCGAATAGACTCTTAGGCGTTCTATAGACTATGACCGATGCCGAATCATTCTGAATGCGACTCTTTAACTAAGCTTATATCTTTGCAAAAATCACAATTTGATGTCTAGCGATTCTGCGAATGACCAAAATAAAAGGTACTCTATCATTTCTTGAATCCAAATGATATTTTCTAAGTATTCGGCCATTATATTTCACACAACCACCCGTAGTGTTTCTACTTGCAGTCATATCATGTGCCTAACTGCCCCAAAAGCCAACAATTAATGTATAATCATCATTACCAATCTCTTGCCTCTTGGTATGATTTAAAAACAATTATTGCGTTACGACTCCAAACCAACGTGTACCATGCAATCACCTCTCTATGACTTTGACTTGATGAATCTCTCTTTGAAATTTTTAGAACTTCTCTAACTTAATTGCGAGAAAAATGATAGAAGTTCGTTCTTTGGTTTTTTGTTTTAGTGATGCTTCATACTTATCAACATTGTTATTTCTCAATAATATTGAATGATCATATATTCTCTGCGAATGCAGATGCTCTCAATCCAATGATTAGTTACTGCTGTTTATATCAAGTGGTTCAAAAACTCACAGCCATATACGTCCATACCAAATATTAATATATTCTTTTTACAATTTAATGTTATTATAAATGCTTTGATAATGAAGGTTATTGTGAATATATAGAATATGGTTCAACGACTACTTGAGTGATTCATGTGGTATATCGGTGGTGTCATTGAATTCCACAGTCCCAATCATATGAGATACATTCATACATATTTAATTTCGTCTACAACAACGATTCGATAAACTTCTGACCCAATCATATAATAATAAGAATAGAGAAATTTTGCAGTTGATGATATGGAGCTGAAAAGATGACTAAATGCATGGCTTTTTATGGGCACTCTCTTACTGTACGGATTTCTCGGAACTCTTCACTATCTTTTCCCTTCTTGATGAAAGCTTTCAATTTCACCTATACGCTTTTAAATAAAAGTTGCGAGTGTTGTGACACTGACATGTTTACACAATGATATAAACGAAAAAAGGGAGGATATTAAATTAAATAAGGGATAATGAGAGACTTGATTATTAGTGGATAAAAAATACTTTAGTGTCGTTTACTAATCAAGGTCCATTTTCGTACTAGTTTAATGAGCTGGTCTATGGACTGGCTTAACATTGACGTACTAGTTTACTCAATGTAAGGACTAATCATTTCCCAATATAAATTGATGCTAATTATTATACATTTACTTTAGTGTCGTTTACTAATCAAGGTCCATTTTCGTTACTAAAATTCTTAATGCTTGAAAGTCCGAAATTAGGACTAAGTTATTCGCCCTCATACGTCACTCTAGTTTATCATTGGTCTTGGTTATTGTTATATGTCGATTTATCATAGAAGAGGAATGCTCAATGTTTCATGTTTAATTTTTTATGAATTGCTATAATTATTAATTTTTATGATATACAATTTTTTTATAATTTTTTCTTGTCCTAAGAACTCCACTAGAGAACCTACCATTGAACACAAAAATTTTTTTTTAAAAGAACAAGAGTTCTCATCTAACTTTTCTCAAAATTTATAATAAAAATTTTGAGAGAGCTCCCCCATTGGAGATGCTCTAACAAATATCATTTCTACCAAAACCAGTTTTATATGATTAATTCTCATCCTATAATTGCAATGCAAGGCTGTGTCCTTTACTTTTCTCTTTTAACTTAATTTAAATTATCTTAAAGCTTTTGCCTTTTTTGTTTTCATTCTACACAACCCATGAGGTAACCAAATCTAGTGTTATACAAATTTTTTATATAATCATACAGAGTTATAAATTATGATTATGATATCTTTTGCCAAAACCTTCTTGATTTTATTATTAGTACCCACAGATTATCTATAAAAGTTGGACTACCGTTTCCAGTATTGGCATAATAAATATTAAGATCACATTAATTAGAAGATTCATATATTTGTTTGACCATGGTTAGTTTTAATTACGAACTATAATGAGATTTAAAAGTTTCACCAAAGGGATTTGAGTATGATATATGCTGTCGATGGCCGATGGGTATAAAAATTTGGTGCCTTCACTTCTGTTATCAATAGATCGATGATCCTGGATTTACAATACCAAAAAAATGAATTTTTTTTTATTTCTTATTAATTTATATACACTGTATATACTATATAGTAGTATACATATAGATATTATGAAAGTAGTTATGTAGATCTAAAAAGTTTTATATCTAGACTCATCGATCGATTAGTGAGTTTGTATTTTTTAAATAGAGTTTTCACTAATTGTACAAATTTGTTTTGTTGGAGCCATTAACAGAAACAAAACATTAATCTGAATTTGAATTATATAAAATATCTATGATTTGTAATTATTAATAAACAAAATAGAAAGGGAGATAGAGACGTGGCGAAATTTGATAAGGTGTGAGAGATGCCGAAAGACGTCTGCCTAAATAAATCCAAAGCATAATCCTGATTAGCATATCTTAATGCTTTTATTAACCTAAACAATGCATGTGCACTTTTATGTCTTCACTCTTCTTCAGACTTATAATAAAGGACTGATTAAAACTTACATTTTATTAATTCGACATAAAGATTAAAGTACCATCTATGATGAAAAATTGAAAATAACTAAAAACTTAAGATTCCAGATAGGCTTTTATAAAGTACAATAGCAAACTATTAAGCGAACTTATGTTTTTGTGTTTTACGCGTCATGATACCATAGTTTTTCTGTTTATAAACAGTTTCACTTTCTTTTAAAAGAAATGTGAGTGGAGAATGACAAATTTCACTCCGAAAAAAGCTAGATTTACTTAATTTTAAGAAACATTGAGCAAACCAAACTTTAATCAGGTTCATCCCTTCTGATTGTGGCTAATGACTGCCTAATACGTAAAATAAACTAAACAAATCACGGAATGTTCCGTGGGTCCGTACCGTTCACTGTCCACGACCACAACGGAGAGCCGTCACTTTTTTTCTGGTAACACAACCTTTGGACTGAGAAAGAGGGTCACAAGTCGGTCAACGGGATTTATAAATTGTTTGACCACTCTTACTGACTTAGCTGGCACGCCACGTCATCTTCTGACGTTGACATGTCATCGTTAAACACACTTAGAGGGTCCACATCGACATATTTAGAATAATTACATCATTTATGTATTTGTAATTAACAATTATTGAATCTATATTATTAATTGGGAATCACTAAATATTAAATAACCTTATGAAGAGTAAAATATTACATGAAATGCCATTGGTTTTTAGTGTTTTTAAATAACTTCATTAAGGGTACAATAGTAATCATAAAATTAATATATTTAAATAAAAAATAGTATAATTCTTTTAAATAATTATTAATTTCCAAAAAAAGACTAATTTTCTCTCTTTTATTAATTATAAACGAAAATTTAAAATTAATTTTTAAAAAATTGTTAACCAATAAGACTTGAATTCAAAATTAAAAAGACTATTCTATGTCAAAAATAAAAAGAAAAATAATATCATTTTAATTCAAAATTAAAAGCACTATCGTTTAAAAGATTTATCAATGGAGGACTTTAAGATTAAATTTAAAATTTCGTAAGAAAATTAAATACAAATATTTTAAGATTCAGTTTTGTTATAATATTTTCACAAATTTAAAAATATAAAAAAAAAATTTATTTCACAATTTCTAAAATACGATATTAGATATTAACAACTATTTATATTAATGATAAAATAAACTCAAATAATAATAAATTTAAAGTAATTATCATTATAGCCTTCGCAAGTTTGATAAATATCTAACAATAGATTGTATATATTAATTTCTAAATTATTTTGCGTTTTATTTTTTTTTTTTCAACCGGATCTTCCTTAAATAAATCTCTAATATATTGCACACTGTTTTCAAATAATGTAAACTAATTATATATTTTGAATTCAAAACAAATTATGCAGCAATAACATATACCTTTTAGAGATGTATCTCAAATTTTTATTTTTAGTCCAAAAATCAAATTAATTATGATTAAACAATAAAAAGAAGAATATGCAAAATTTAGCTAAGGAAAGAAACATTAATAAATTTGTTAAAATATATTTGTAACTTTTGCAGCATATATATTAATCTGCAAAACTCACAGTATGTATTGTATGGTATTTAAAAGTAAGCAAACAAACAAGAATTTGGAACATGATTTTAATGGAATGAAATGAAAATAGGAATTACGAGACGGGATGAGAGGGGAACATAAATTAAAAATCAAACTAAATACCCAATTGGTATGAGTTCAGTTTATGAGCACTATATAAAATAAATTTGTTTACATACATAACCCTGTACGTACGTTTTCAGTTACACATATTCTATTTATGCCGGATACTGGACCGTCATATTTTTATTTCACGTATACGAGATGGGTTATGGGACCAAGAATTTATGACAGATACAGAAAATAGTTACGCCTAGCTAATATACATGAAATAACCAAACTCAAACCGAATCTATATCCTATTTAACACATGTAATCAAACTATTAGAAATGTTTTGATTAGTTTAGAAAATAAAAAAGTAACATCATTTAACTTTTGCAACTAAATTATATCTTAGTTTTATCTTAAAAATAATTTCGCACATACGTGTAGGTCCGGATCTTAAAATATAACTATGCACTAACGCAACTGAATTTCGTTCATTACTCTAATTTTATAATATTTACACTATTATAAAGTTCACTAACACAACAAAATAATTTATATTTTTAAAATCTATATAACAATTTCTATAAAAATATCTCTGCACGTACATGTGAATCTAGATCTAATACACTAAAATATATATCAGAGAAACAACAAAATAATCTATATTGAATTAAAATTTATTAGAACTTTTTTAAAAATATGAAACCCCGCACGTATGTGCGGGTCATGATCTAGTAATTTATAAATGAAACATATTGATGTACTCAAAATTCAACCAAAAAAACATATAATGAATCAATTTTTTTCTTACTAAATGATCAGAGATTTATAAGGATATTGTTGCTTCAACAAATGACATTATACAAAGATTTTTATTTGATGTGATTTGTGTCCTAGTGAATACAAATTAAGCGTTTAGCTTATTGTTTGATCCCATATAATATAATATACTTACTTCCTCAAATTGTTCGTGCATGTTAATGCAATTTGGTGCATGGAGGCAGAAAGAGACAATCCATTGCCGATTCATAGCATACGATCAACTCTTGTAATTATATATTTATGGAGGAAAAATTAATAATTGAGTTGGATTCATTATAACCAATAATAAAACTAAAATTCTGCCGAAGCATTAATGAAGATTTGCTTAGGAAGATAAAATTAAATGAGAAGATCCTTAAAACGCAACAAGTGGGGTGAGAACGTAACGTCGCATGGGGGGGATGCATCCATAACATGCATTTGGACCCACCTTTGTTTATTTCAATTTTTTGAATTCAATATTTAGATTTAAAATAGGGCGATTCAATCATCTCTTTCAAACTATTATTTCAGCATGAAACATATATGTATATGAGTACTCGACTTAAATCATATGATAAGTGAATATATCTAGGGCCTCCATAGCAACATGCATTTGTCATGAGTCCAAAACTATTTTTTAAAAAAATATTGAAGAAAAAGGACCCAATTTTTTAGAATATTTTTTTTAGTAAGAAAATTTAATTTTTTTTAGTTTTTCCAAGGGTCCTCCCATAAATCGAGACGGCACTAAATATATCATAAAGTTATCATCATGCCACATGCGGAAAATGTGATATGTAGGAGTGATAGGAACTCGCGGTGTGAACAGTGGATCATTGATCAACGATTTTATATGTCTTTTGTAGTTCAACAATTTTAGGTGATAGAAAGAAATTTCTTACATTCTTTAACAAAAAAAAAAAAGAAATTTCTTACATTAGTCAAATAATCTAATTGCAATGCAATAAGGTTTTTTTTTTTTTTTTTTGGTACCACAATGCAATAAAGGTTATAGACTTATAGGGTGTGACTGGTGAAAGTAAAAGTAGAATTGAGAAGAAAAATGTAGAATTAAGAGGAGAGAGGAGGCTCCATCTTCTTAAATTTTCGTTTATTTTCTAAAACATTTTAGTGGATTATCAATTTTTTTATTTATTAAAAAAAAAAAAAAAAAAAAAAAAAAAAAAAAAAAAAAAAAACCAGAGAAACCTCCCAGGCACGATTATCGAAACAATTTTTCTGAGCTCCTTTTCTGACGCCGGTGAAGCTTTGGCTCGCCGGCGTCGGGACACCTCTTCTTCCTTTAACTTGCATCTCCTATTTCTCTCGATAATCTTTGTTAGGCCACTTTCTCAATCATCCCTAATCTCCATTCTTTCAACGTGTTTCGATGGCTCCGACCGAATCTGTGACAGAGGACTAAGGCGGTCTCCGGTGACCTTCTCCCAGCCTTACCCTCTACTTAATTCAATTTCGAAATCGAAGAAAGAAGACCACACTTTTCCCAGCGGTGCTTTATCTCACAAATCGGAACCTTGCCTCATCGATCCGCCAAGATACTCTAGCTCTCGACCTTTACCAGAAGGTTCCACGCACCAGCAGATGTTGTTCAGCGTTTCAATTCTTGGAATGACTTGTCCGGTGATGTTGGCGGCGGTGTACGGCAGAGCTCCTCAAACCAGAGGTATGCTAGGGTTTCCCTTATTGGACTGGACTCAATTGGGCCCAATTGACTATATCTCTCGGCCCATTACCAAAAGTTGCAACCCAACTTCTCACTTTGCTTGGCCCAGGTCTGCTTTTCTTAATTTTTTGCTTAGCCCATCATCTTTGACATCTCGATATAGTGACTTGACTGGCCGAGGACTCCGACTAAGTCCTATGTCGTTATCATTGCGATGGGTGTGTAATTATATTTCTCGAACCTTGGCCATTTGCAAATCTGCGATTACTTCATCGTCTCATCAAAGCTTCAGGCTAATTGATTTGTTGTATCTAGTTTCTAGATATGTTAACGGATTGAAGAATAACGGCATTATGATCTCCTCTCTAAGGAGAGGTGATTACCGGAACTTCTTCAATCATTTTTCCATGTTTCCTCTGAATACCGAATCCGAGCAAGTGTTATCCTATGTTTTTAAGGTTGATATTCATGAAATCAAAGGTTTGAGGAACTTTGGCATTATGATCCCGTTCCCATGGAACGGTGGTTACCGAAGCTTTCTCAACTTTTTACCTCCGAACCCGCCCGACGACAGAACCAGTTTAACTTCTCTCCTTGCCGATGAGCAAATCCAGCTCGCTATACTCGTGCCGGCGAGAACCTCGGCTATGGAACCCTACTCAACGTCACTTAGTCTATTGACCGTGACCATCGTATCGTCTAACGCTTCGTTCGTGGATGATTCTTCGACAAACCGTGTTATCACTTGCACCAATTTGCTTCATAGCTTTGGCCTCCAAGCTCTCATGGATCCTTTGTCGAATTACTTTTGCTATCTTTGTGTAGCATTTGCTTTAACCTTTGTTTGTTGTTGCTACTTCTTTTTAAGCCTTCTTATCCTTGTACCTTTGGCTACTTTGAACCTTGTCTCGTTTGAATGAATGAAAACAAGTTGTTTGACAAAAAAAAAAAAAAAAAAAAAAAAAAAAAAAAAAAAAAAAAAAAAAAAAAAAAAAAAAAAAAAAAAAAAGAGGAGAGAGGAAAAGTTACTGTTAAAAGATAAATATTTATACTTCAATTACGTAGAGGGAAGAATTCAACTACTTTTCTCTTGTTTTTCACTTTTCAGTCTAATTCAGAAGAAAACTAAATTCTTCTTGACTAGTAAAAATTGGAAGAAACTGGAAGAAAAATAAATTTTTTCTTTTTTTTTCTTCTAGGAAGAGCAACCAGTCAGACCCATAGTGTACTTACAATTACAATATACTGTGTAATAAAAAACATAGTTTCTAGGAAGATTTTGCCGGCAGTCTTTTTTAGTAGACATAATCTGAAAATTCTAAGGATAAGAGTAATGAGTACATCAGATTAGACCGACAGTAACAATGCTGATAGTGATTAATCATGCATTTTATCACATGGAAATGTACGATACATAGATAAATGTACACATTTATCATTAGATTTACATATTTTTCGCATTAGAAAATGGAAAATCTGTTGGCTGCCTTGTTGCTAAGAAATTTTTGATAAAATAACTGGAGATGGGGACATTCGCGCACATGGAGGCATGGACACATTTGTAAACTACAAAAATAAGTGTGTTTTGGTGTGGTACGCCGGATTACAATATTTTTTCTTTCGCATAAGAACACTTGATTAAAAATTAATTTTCTCAGTGAACAAAAAGCATCTTCAGTTAATCTGAACAGGTTCTGGTGAGAGAACCTTTGTACTATAGTCTATAGTTTTATAGTATTAAATCAATTATACAGTTTTAAATAGCATTGTTAAATTACAATTTCTTACAACTTTTCCCAGCTACCCATGTGGTGGGTTTAATTTATTGTTGTTTAACATAAATTTTCCCACTTCCGTGCGCCGAAATTGATTTATTCGAAAACGACAAAGTTTAGTACTAGTATTAATAGTTTAATAGTACTCTGTATTTTTATGTTTATTATACACATTTAAAAAGTTTTGACTCTCATGCTGCCGCTTGTGGCTAATGGCCCTTGGTTGTACGAGCACGAACTATCTTGAAGCATTTCATAATTTATTGTTAAAAGCACTTTAATCCTATTCTTTAATCCAAAAGCAATACAACCTGTTCGGTTTTGTTCGGTTAATGCTTTAGTTGTAATAAACTCACGCCATACTCATAATTTCAAATACCCTTGTCCCTTTTTTTTTTTTTTTGAAGTATATACCCTTGTCCCTTAACCCTAATTTCTAAGATGAAACACCATGTCCTAAATCCTTGTTAGCTTGATTTAACAGATTTTACCTCATATATATTACTAAGGTTTGACTCACAAAAACGATTGTGTAGATGATTTTCTTTTCGGTCTAATAACTAGTCTACCTTCATTTCATAGTTTTGTAATGTTATTTTCAAGTAATTGTTATTGATTGTCTGGTCGCAGATAAATACATTTTACAAAAACACCTTCTAAATATGAGCTATTCGAAGAAGATCGTCGTTGGTATAATGATTGATTTAGAAAAGTGTCGTTTCAACAGTTATATATTTATTTTGGCAAAAAATAACAGTTATGTTTGCTGTTGAAATTTTTGATAGCTTTCATATGCTGTAGATCTAATTTTCAATCATAGGTGGATCCAAAATAGAAAACTTTGGATAGACTTACAAGCAACAAATCTGCTTGCTGAACTGTCTAAGCTAAGCTTACACCAAAATTTGAACATGCATACCATCTTTTACGTGCATATTAGTATATGTAAAAATTTCTTAATATTTTAGTTGTAATCTACTTTAAAAACAAAACAAAAAAACACTCAACCATACAATCTAATTACAATGGTTAGAAAGTATAAAATTGAAAGAAAAAAAAAAACAACAATTTTGTTTAGAAATGTGGCATTAATTATTATAACTTTTTTCAACTAGTATATTTTCCTCGTTAACATTTTTTAGATACTTTTGTCCAAAAAAAGAAAACAAACATTTTTTAGATACCTAAATTTCCTAACATTCCGAATAAATCTGAATATAATAATGTACCTTAGATCTGCTCCCAACTTAACTTAAATGTACTATTGATTTAAAGTTAGAAAAATGTACTATTGATTTGTTGTCCAAATTTTCCTTTCTCCATTAATGACGTTATTGTGGTTTCATGTGGTACATATGATCGACGATCATTGATCATCTTGTTTGGATAATTGAGTACGTCTCACTTAAATAACACTTAATCTATAACAAAGTCAGTATATAAAAAACCAAGTGGTCGTGGTCTAGTGGCTTTCACTTGAAGAGGAGTCGCCCTGTTGGTCCAGGCCAGGAATCGATTCCCCTCAAGCGCGAAAGTGCTAGTCATTTCCATTTGGCCAGGGGCTTTCACCTGGTCTTCCCCGGACCCTGGGGGGATTAAGGGCTTCGGCCCCGAACTTCCTGGTTATCAAAAAAAAAAAAAAAAAAAAAAAAAAAAAAAAAAAAAGTCAGTATATAAAATATATAGGTTTATGAAACCATCCAATATGATCCTAATTTTGATATCACATTATACTTTTCTTTAGTGAATCTTTCGAAAGAAGTAATAATTAGTCGAATTATAATATGCGTCCACATGTGGTAGATATGAACCACTTAGCTATGTGAATGTGAGACCAGTACATTACACAGAATCCCATCAGGTTAATTGCTTTTAAGTTTTAACTTATGAACACTTTGACTATAACGAAACAAAGAACATGAATATAAAGAGAGAAAGTGCCACTAAATATGTTCCTAATCAAATTCCAATGACTGGTCGTCTTATCCAACACTAGCACATGCTCTTATTTCCCTACCATTTCTTTTAAATTCAAAAGCGACACTTCTTTATTCAAATTAACAGTAATCAGTCCTTTATATATTATCTCCGATGACTATTTTTATTTTTGTTTCCATAATCGATAGATTTCATAAGCATAATCATTATATATATGAATCATAATCAACCACTAATTAATATTCACCATGTCTAATCCGTCATCTCTTATATCAAACCTTTGTGCACCATCCAATGTATATGATAATAAGAAGAAGAAAAAAAAACATACTAAATTCTTTGATGCTCCTCTTAATGATCATATGATTGGTATCTAATCTCTCTTCGAACAAAATTGACTAAATTTAATTCCCTGAATAATAAACAATCTACCAATCACACTAATCTTTATTTCATTAAGGAAAAGTATAGAGCCAAATTAAGGAGGTAATTTCGTAAATATCTCGAAAACCAGTGGCATTGTCACATACCCTTTACTATATAAACCTCGTCCCTCCCAAACTCTCAAAATCCCTCTTGACATTTTCTTTCTCTCACTAATTAAGACTACAAAGCAGATCAAATCACTAAACCGGAAAAAATGGCTGGAGGTCTCGGAAAATGCAGCAAGATCCGTCACATTGTGAGGCTGAGACAGATGCTTCGACGGTGGCGCGATCAAGCGAGGATGTCTTCTTCTTTCAGCCGTCGTGTACCGTCGGATGTGCCGTCAGGACACGTGGCGATCTACGTAGGAAGCAGTTGCAGGAGATTTGTGGTGCGCGCGACGTATCTGAACCATCCAATCCTAAGGAATCTGTTGGTTCAAGCTGAGGAAGAGTTCGGTTTCGTTAACCAAGGTCCGTTGGTTATCCCTTGTGAAGAATCGGTTTTCGAGGAATCGATTCGGTTTATATCCCGGTCTGATTCTACTCGGTCAAGACGGTTTACTTGTCCCGATGACTTTCAGAAGAACCGCCAGGTGGTGGGAATCAGAAGCAAGATAGATCTATGGATCGAATCTAGACCGTTACTTCACGGCGTCACTGAAAAAGCCGTCTGGTGATGTCACTTGACGGCGTTCGTACGTACAGAGTAAATAGACAATAAAATGAGAGAGCCGATTCTGACTCAGTTTGACTCGGAACGAGTTTACGAGCCGAAAATGTTGTAGGAGACAATTTTGCGGCACTCGGATTCTTTTTTTCTCTATTTATTTATTGGTGAGGCGGCGAGTTTTATTGGTGGTGGCTCGGAGATGGCCGTGAAAGGTGGGTGAGTCATTCTACCGAGTCGTCCCGGGTTCGAATCCAAGTTCAAGGACGTAGTATGGAAAATAATGTGATTTAAATTGGTTGTAAATTCTGCAATTTCCATTTAAAATTGTAAAAATCATTATTGTTTGAGAAATTTCAATATTCTAACAATCATCCTGTATATTCAATTGCATTGTAATGAACATTAATCTTATTTTTTAAAGAGATGGAGCAAAAGGAAAAAAAATTAGAGATCATAATTTTTAACCTCACTTTAATATGTGTTTTTTTTTAAGGGTTTAACCTCATTTTAATATGTTAATATTTATGATTGTTATAATCAGTTCGTACGATTAATTATTTTAATTAAAGAGTATTTTAAAACTCCTTAAAATTGTGGACATCGAATCTTTACAATAGTAATAAAATACTGTTTTCTACATTTAAATATAAAAAAATGATTATTAGTTTTTGAGTTTATATCATTTGTTGATAATTTACCCAAGAGTTAGTGTAATTCTAACTCATGTTAAAAATTTAAGTTATATAGCTTTAGCTCTTTAATAACTCATACACTGTAGAAAAGTTTAAATTTACTTTCCTAATTAATTAATGTGATCTAAATTCTACTCCCTCTGTTCTTTGAAATTTGATGTTTTAGTGTTTTGAGTTTATTCCACAAATATTGATTTTCTATATTTTTTTATTTTTAACTAATTGATTTTAATAAATCGTAGATTTCAAGACGTAATGATTAACTGTTTCGGATTACTATTGGTTCATAGTTTATTAAAAAATATTTAATAAAAGTAAATAATTAAATAATTATTGTTTCTTAAAAAAAATGAAATCTCTAAAAAATCAATCTTTTAGGAATAGAGGGAATATAACTTTCTCAACTATAAAATTTACTTTTCTTTTGTTTCAATTATTTACTTCTTCGGCGAAAGTTGTTTAAAACTGGACCGTAGTGATTGGAAACAAAGAAAAAAGAGAAAAAATCCGACCAGGTCATGTGAAGGAAAAGACTATCATCAGTAATAGCCACTTTGCTCTGTTTTCATTCTCAACAAAGCTTTTCTGTCTTCACGTTCCTATAACAGTACAATTTACGGTACATTATGTCATCATATTAGTGTTTTATCTATTTTATTGTAATTTAGTTTTAGAATGTTCAGAAAGCCTAGATTTTTTTGCTAACTAGATAGTTTAGATTTATTGTCTGATTCATTCTCTGCCCCCACTAGTTTATATGGAAGATAATTTGGGTGGATTTATCAGAAAACGTTGAAACAATGAACCTATGAAAGTCTTATGTACTATTATATAATATATTGATTGAGTTAAAGCCTTAAAGGAAAAGTATTTCTTGGAAAGAGAAGAAATTGGATACCATCTTTTTTCATTTTAGCTTACAAATAACGATAAACAATGTGAATTTCTATGATGTACCCAATGTTGATATTATTACATCATTGACATGATCCCTTTTATCTTGCATCCATAGACATATGACATCTTGAACATGCTATGTACTTCATATACTAACCCCACATAATACTTCCAACGAATAAGAATACATTAAGGACCAACATATGCGCTTACGTATGTAAGTCCATGAATATTATGCAGCTTGAATCCAGGGTTAGTAAGTATGAACTAAAAGTCGAGTTGGGGAAGATAAACTACGCCAATGTGGATCTACCACATTAACTATCCTATCAACCATGAATATTATGTTTGAAAAAGCTTTAAAAAACTTTTTTATCAGGGAAACGGAAACTACTCGATTTAGCTATGATGAATGAATGACTTTTGGCCGAAATTGGACTAATGTGATAAATATAATTTGACAAGGATGTCTCTAAATGGTTAAAAGAACAATGTCGGGTAAAGATAGTTGTAGCCAGGAAGGAGATCATTAACGAAGTAGATATATATGTCCTTTTGGTACAACAATTATTTAGCATTAAAATGATGAGAGTCTTGAACGGAATAAGGAGATGAGAATCTTTCGAAAAGACAGCGAAAAGAGGCCCAATGAGAAACATTGTTTGACTTACATTTGTACCCTTTTCCTTTTGGTCATTTTACGCTCTGCTACCTTCACACCCCTTCGTGCATGGCTAATCATCAATCCAATAGTAACTTCCAATAATTCATGATATGCACGAGACATAATGATAGACAAACAGAAAAATAAGCAGAGAAAATTGGAATTAAAGAAATCAAATGGAGACGAAAAATAAAATATAACTAGCTGAGTGTTGATTATAAAATATTTTTTTTTTGTATCCAAGGAATAACCATTTTTTTTTTTTTAGGAATAACCATTTTTATAGCTCAGCTTATAATCAATACTTTCAATTTTTACATCAAAACCACTTAACAGAGACCCCAAACAAAAAAAATAAAATATATACCACTGCCTGCTATTTTTGTTGACTTTGGTGAAATTTTGTAGACTGGGATGTTACGGCCCAAGTCCATTGAAGAAAGATACAGCCACTCGGCCTTAACCAATCATTACGAGCCACCTAACCAATCGAGACCCCAACTCCTTTCTCTTTAACGAGATTCATGATGGTGGCGCTTAAAGAGGCCCATTCCGATGCGTCGTGTAAATAGAGTCATGAGTCATTTAGATTTGAAGCAGAGCTATAAACCAGATTAAAAATCAATTATAATGGAAAGAAGGTTTATACTTATGCATGTATAAATTCTTTGCCTATAATAATGCTTTAACCAAATAGAAACTATCGCCTAATATTGTATCTGATTTTTGCCATAAAGGTAAATTAGCTATATCGTCGCATAGAGTCAAATTTACAGTTGATGTAGTTGTAATTAATATCGCATCAAAGCAACTTAATTAGAAAGAATAATAAAAATATGACTCGCTTTGTCGCTCATGTAGTCGCAATGATGTAAAAAACAAGTGATAAATCTTGTACGTTCTTTTTCTTTCTTGTTAAAATTGTGTTTGATATGCTAATTAGTGGATATGTAGCACTTTCGGACATGGTGGGATTGTGATCTCTTTACCGACCCATTCTCATCAGTATTAGGCATTAGTGCATTACCATATATTTATCTTTAGCCTTTCTACGTTCACAAAGACAATGACCAGGGAAAAAGACATCTCTTAATTATTAAAGTCGGTGACCATAAGAAAAAGGAGAATAACTATAGCAAATTATTCAAAAGACAATTTTAAAACATCTTCAACAATTAATCCGTACTAAACCTTTTACCAAACAAAACACTTAATCCGTACGGTAACATATCACTGTATGTACATACCATCACTTTGCGTATAATGCGGAATAACATTTAATTGACTGAAAATAAATATACGGAAATAACCCAAAGAAAACATTGCATAAATTAAACATAAACCATGATGACATCTCTATGTGTAGTTGAGCTAAAAAAATTATAGAACTCATCGAAGTCCCCCCAACCGATACAGTGATATGTATGATTGATAATTGTTGGTAGTAGTGTTAAAACGGGCTACCCGGCCCGTTTAAGCCCGAACCCGTTTAGACCCGAGCCCGTTTAACTAAATATTTTGAAGCCCGTTTAGTCGCCTACCCGTTTAAGCCCGAGCCCGTTTAAGCCCGCCAAATTTCTAAAAGCCCGAGCCCGTTTAAGCCCGCCAGATTTGAAGAGACAGCGACAAAGAGAAAGCCAAAGAGAGGAGAAATCAAAACCCTAAACTAAAACGACGTAGTTTCGCTTAGTGGAATAAACGGGCTACCCATTTGTTTTTTCCTTAAGCCCGTTTATTATAAAACATAAACGGGCCCGTATTTTTAAAGCCCGTATAAAAAGAAATTAAATAAACGGGTTCGGGCTTAATAATATTATACAGTACCCGTTTAGGCCCGCGGGCTTCAGGCCCGTTTTAACATCCCTAATTGTTGGTGAAAATACTTCTCCACTTCTGATTTAGATATAACGTTTTTCATACAATACAAATTAGTTTCTTTAGAATGAACGTTAGATCAAAATTTTAAATTTAACTACATAAAACTAATTAGACGTATAGTATTTTGTTATATGCTAATATTGTCGGTGTGTACATGAATTCAAACCGTCTATAATATGATGTTGGAACAAAAAAAAATCAAATCAAACAGTCTGAATGTCTGATTATATTTAATCTCAATGGTCCAATGAGTTTAAGAAATAATTAATTACGTAAATCGAAATAAAAGTCCAGATTATATTTAATCTCAATGGTCCAATGAGTTTAAGAAATACTCCCTCCGTTTCATAAATTTAGGCGTTTTGGGTGAAGTATTTTGTTTCACAATATAAGTCGTTTTCGAGTTTCAATGCAAATTATATATTATTTTAATATTTTATGATTATTTATATTATGCAGTCTCTTTTATGATTGGCTGAACTTTTAAAAAGTATATATTCTTAATCTGCGTGCTTTTACCTAAAACGATTTATATTTTAAAATGGAAGGAGTAATTAATTACGTAAATCGAAATAAAAGTCCATCCGTCCGTTAAGTACCGTACGGTAAGGTAAAGGGCTATTTTAGTCAAATCAAAATTTGGGAGTGCAAATTACACGATACTGGTGAATCTTATCGTGATCTTCAAGCCCATGATACAGTCAAGTTTTAATGGAATTATATCTAAGCCGTCCAAATAATTGAAGTGGCTCCATCACCTACCACTCTTGTGTTCTAGACGATTATTAACCCATCAGAATCTTGTAACTTCTCAACTATACGAGATTTCTTAAGCTTGTGTGGGTCACATTCGCATGTGCTTATCTTTCTCTGACGTTGATTTTGACATCTCCAAATGTTCTTTTTCTATTTTCCATATCAATTTATTTTGAGTTGCTGCAGAGTGGGACGAATTATCAAAGCAAAACATATATAAACTTTACACATTCTATGCCTTAAGTATATACTTTCTCACGATTTGTTAGACATTTGTAAAAAGGTGTGTATGGTTTTATATAGCCAAACTAAATGCTATATTAATTAAGCGGTTGAACATCAACATCTAGGGTTAGCTCATTAGGAGTTATGGGTTATAGCTTTTAATTTTGCTTTTGTCTATAAATGTAGGTGTAATGAAAATTAATAAACCCTGAACTATTTATCAGAAAAGTATTGTAGCAGTTACGACTTTTTTTACAAGCTAACGTAGGGTCTATAATTGTTTAACTTAATACAGAAACATGTATGCGTTTTCAAAATGATGATTCCAAATTCGTTTATTAATTTCATAGTAAAATATCTAGCTTACCTTCTAATCTCGTAATTAATACAAACAGTTAACGATTTTACAAATCTCAACATATCAGAGAACCCTATAGTTATATACTGTAACGATTCTGCAACTAACATTCCTTCCATATTTTATTTTTTGGGTCATTTCAACAGTTTTAACGGCTAAAAACTGCCGATTTAGAAAGAGACACCAACACGATCGTTGATTTAGAAATAGAGAGAGAAAAATAAAGAGACACACTCGGAGATTTTACAAATTTAAAAGATGAGAAAATATTGAAACATATATTAGCAAATTTGGAGAGAGCGAGACAAAACTCTAGAAAGTAACGACCGTGTCTTATTGCCTGTTTTCATTTTTCAAGGACTATAGTACTTTGCTTTTCGTTTTTTTTTTTTGTGTCTAAAGTTCAAACTATCTCAGCGATGAGAATTTTTAATTTTTATAAGTAAAAAAAAAAGCAGCTTTTAGCCTTTTTACTAACCTTGCCATTTAACATAACTTTTCTTGGGAATTTGTTTACTTTACACATATTGACTGCACGCAGAGAAATTTGACTAGGTCCGCGAGACTAAAATTCAATTATCACATGCACCCAACAAATAACTAATTATGCAAAAGAAAATCACATTTAAGTAAAAAAATCAAAGGCTTTGATGATATTAAAAGTCTCATTCATCAAATATTAAAAAGTCTCTCACAGGGTACACATTATCACACCACCATGAGAGTAAATCTGAGAAGATAACCAAAAATAGTAATCATTCTCATTTAGGTTTTTCTCTAAGGGTTAGTCTCACTCTAATACAACTACTAAACCCATACTAACCAAAACATTAAAAAAAAAATTGCTAAAACAGAGAAGCATTTACTTAGCACCTTCCTCTGTTCTCCTAAAACATCTCATGTCTCCAAAATATATAACTAAAATATTTTAAAACCCTAAGAAGATATGTTCATCGGAGCATGGAGGTGAGAGATCGGAAAACGACTTCTTCACAAGGGATAGTGAGACCCATGTCATGATCAAAGCCAAACTCTTCCTCAGCTTGTTGGAGAAGGAGCTGAAACTCAGGTCGGGTCAAAAACGAAATGGGCACAACGTACCTGACCCGATTCTCTCCGACGTACACGACGAAGTGACCTTTGGGCACGTTAAGAGGAGATCCGTTTTCGTCTTCACTGTATACATTACTCTGTTTCTTTCCCAAGCTCGAGCATCTCTTCAAGATTTGCTTGATCATCGCCGTTTGCGTTAGCTTGTTTGCTTTTTTCATCGCCATTCTCTTCAAAAGGATTTTTGTTGTGTGTGGTTTGAGTTTACAAGATCTTTCTTTTTTGTTATTTTTCACAATGAAAGGTGAGCGTGAATTAGAGTGAGGGAGGGTTCATGGACTTATGGTTGGGGGTATTTATTAAGGACTAGAGCGAGTGGAAAATCTTTTTTTTTTAATGATTATACGGAATTATGAAAAATGTACATATATGAATTTATTCACAACCACAACATGTGTATAGAGAGAGAGAGAGATGGTAATATCGAGGCGTTGAGGAGATTATGATGTATTTGTTGTCTTGAATATGAATTTGCGTGTTTGCTACGGGTAGCCATTTGTTGTGTATTTAGATGATAAAAATATTTAATTTGTTGCAGAATTGATAGAATGTAGAAACTCGAAAGCGACCTCATGGGTCATCTGGTTTGGCTCCAAGAGAGAATCGGTTGAATTAAATTTTCTTATACAAACGGAAAAAAATGGAGGTGTAATTTTGGATTTAATATCAATATTAACCGGTTCCAAAAATGTGAAAGGTATTTTCAAAGCATGTGAAGATGTGGGGTCCTAACTTGAGACGAGTATGTGTGGAAGGAATTTGATAGACGGACGGTTTGATGTATAGTACTATTGATCTTCCTTTCACTTTTTTTTTTTGTAGTTGGAATATATTTGAATATCTATCTAACTACTGAATTTTTTGGTTCATGCATGCTCGCCTAATATGTTAATTAATTAGGGTTACAATCTCATCTTTCGAGGTTGATTAGGGTTTTATTCGAATCTGTTGTATAGTTCTTTGAATTGGTAATTTATCTATTATTGTCTCCAATTAATGGTTATCTTGACACATTCTCACATTTACTTGTCCCAATTTTCTAACTTCGAGCGTAGGGCTTAAATATATCCAAGTTGTTATTGAATTATTAACAAGCAAAGCTCACATGTACGAAACACTCAACGTGTTACTTCATGCACGTTGCCATACGGTAAGATAGAAAATTCAGTAGTTAAAATAAAAAATTCATCATCCATATTATATGCAAACAATAAAAAAATTTGTATTGATTAAAATTTTTTCATATTTCTATGCATAATTTATGTTTATTTAGCATGTTATTACCATTTAAATTCTGCGATCTGTTTTTTTATTAGCTGAATACCTATAAAAAATAAATATTAATTATTCTTTAATCTTTATACTTTTACACCAAATATCTTATAAAATCGGACAGAGAGAATAATACGTTATAGCAAAGATATTATGCATTACAGCATTTTTATGATGGTTTTATTACCAAAGTTGGATTTTTTTGTCCACAATTTTTTTGGTACAGAAACAGTTATGCAAGATAATTAATTCCCTCCCTACCCTTTTTCCATTATGTTAATCTCTATATAAACTTTTATAAATTTTCTTCAAAGTAAAGTACAGAAAAGTACCACGATCTTGGTTATTGAACCCGTGAATCTAGAAGAATCAAATAAAAGACATCAAAGCTGAAACTTCACAAGGATAAAAGGAGCGTTGTTGTTGTACCCAATGAGCCAGTAGTGAGTTTTCCTAATATTTATATATGTAGATAGAGAGAGAGAAAGAATTAATATACATTTTTTTTCTTATAAAAACACAATGATAATTCTGAAATGTTAACGTAAATGAAAAAAACTAAGTTTCCCTTATTTGGGCTCAAGACCCTCTTCTTCTGATAGAGTATTCCTATCTATAGAAGATAGAGTTTGTGGCTGGAAAAACACCTTTTCCCTTAGCTCAATCTCACCGTTTATCTCTCTAGTTCTAATTATTTGTGCGAATCGATTCAAGCTTTTAGGGTTTCTGCCTCCTTTTTCATCCTTCACTATAGCTCCATCTCGTTTTCTCTTCCTTCTCCTCCTTTCCGTCGTTTTCTCTCGCCGGTGGGTTGTTCAAGGGTTCGCTTACTCTCTGGTCCTGGTTTGCGGTGGAACAGAGGCGGTTTCTGAAGGTTTTTTTCAACTGATAAAGTTTCTGCAGTGGTTCGGTTTGCGTGTTCAAGGGCTTGCTTCTGATTTGTTTCTGGTCTTCGGTGGAACAGAGGAGTTTTCAGAAGTTTTCTTCAGCTCTTAAGGTTACTTCAGTGTTTCTGTCTTCGGGTTTCTTTTTCTCTGAGAATCAAAATCTGTTTGACTGGTCTGGTAGTGATGTCGGCGGCAATGGATCGAGCTTTGATGGCCTTGTCTCTCGACGAGGAGGATCTCCCATTTGATATGCCGGACTTGCCTCAGTATAGTTGTTGCGAGAAGAACTCTTTAAGTGTGGTGGGGCGACTTCTAAACCCCGACCATCAGAGTATGGCTAGCTTGATTATGAATATGCCCAGGAAATGGCAAAAGAGTGACAGAATCAGAGGGATTGCTTTGTCAAATGAAAAGTTCCAATTTATCTTTCGGACAGAGCATGATTTGGTTGAAATCTTGGAAAAAGGAGCTCACACTTTCAACGAATGGTCTATTGCTATTGAAAGATGGTCGGTATCGCCTCCGCAGGATTCTCTCCAATTCATTCCGCTTTGGGTTCAAATTCGCAATATTCCAGTCAAATACTACACAAGAGATGCGATTATGTTGCTCGGGGAACTTATTGGACAGGTCAAGGAGCTAATTTTCGATCCGGATATGCCTCAGTGTCAAGAGTTTGTCAGAGTAAAAATCATTTTTGATGTCTCCAAGCCCCTCAGGAAATCAAAGGTAATCAATCTCCCAAAGGGACAGACTGCGACAATTTTGTTTCACTACGAACGTGTCCAAAAAAGATGCTACCATTGTCAAAGGCTTACACATGAACAAGATGTATGTCCTTTTCTGATTAAACAAAGGCAGGATCAAGCTTTGGAGAGGAGATTGGGGAAAAAAGTTTCTAAGCCGCCTCCTCCTCGGGTCATAAAGAAATCTGATCCTCTTTATGGGGTCCTCAGAGAAGACCAAGTCGGTATTCATCCTCTCATGGGTCGGCCTCGTATTGATCCGATAGTGCTAGAAGGAATGAGACAATATATTCTTGTGGCTGAAGGTGAAGAACGCAAGATAAGAGAGGAAAGGGTTAAAATTTCGGTGGCTGATGCTGAAAAAGATCCAATGATACAAAAGACTGTTTTGCGGTTGGAGCCTGCTCCCCTGGTTTCTAATGATTTCAATAAACAGAGAGGCAATGTTTTTGGTTATGATCCCCTAGTCTCTCCTTCTGTTTCATCAAATGATTTGGTGCTCAACAGGAATCAGTTTTTGGAAGTACCAAACTTGGTCAAATCCGCTGATGTTGGAGATAAAGGTACAGTTCTGGTGAACTACTCGGCGGACTCCTCTTCTTCCCTGTTTTGTTCAACAGAATATGTCCCTGGTTTCTTTGAAGCCGGTACATCCGGGACAAAACAGAGAAAGAGCAAATCAAGAAGAAGACCTCACATTAGTAAAAGATCTCTGAAAGGTGTGGGGGTTCATTCTCAGAGTGGCTGTTCTGCCAAGAAGGAGGGTTTGGCTGAAGGTGTTCAAGAAAAAAGGAAGGGTATCCTGGTTGAAGAAATTTCAAACAAAGTCGCAAGGCGCAAAAAACTTGAGATGGTCCCAAATGAGGGACTGTCCAACATCTAATGAGCATGATGTGCTGGAACTGCCAAGGATTGGGGCGGCCTCAAGACTTGACAGTTCAACGTCTCTTGGATATGCGTAAAAAACATGTTCCGGAGATTTTGTTCTTGATGGAGACCATGAATATTAGAAATGTTATTGTAGATATTCAAGTTTGGTTGGGTTACGATAGAGTTTTCACGGTGGATCCTGTTGGAAGATGTGGTGGCCTTGCTTTGTTTTGGAAAAAAGGCATCACAGTGAACGTTATTTCTTTTGATAAGAATCTGTTGGATATGGATGTGAGGTTTGGTGACCGCAGGTTTTTTGTTTCTGGCGTTTATGGGAATCCAAGAAGTGAGCTAAGACATATGGTTTGGGAGAAAATCACAAGAATAGGGCTGCAAAGAACTGAGCCATGGTGCATGTTTGGTGATTTCAACGAAATTCTCCACAATGGAGAAAAGATAGGCGGTCCTAGAAGAAATGAGAATTCTTTTGTGGATTTCTCTAATATGCTTGAGGCATGTGGAATGATTGAGCCTCCTAGCTCAGGAAACAGTTTCTCTTGGGGTGGTAGAAGAGGAGATTTGTGGATTCAATGTAAGCTAGACAGAAGTTTTGGTAATAAAGAGTGGTTCAATTTATTCCCGGTGGCAAATCAGAAGTTTCTTGAGAAAAAAGGATCCGACCACAGACCAGTTCTGCTTCATCTTTTGTCCTCTCAAGATTCTTATAGAGGTTCCTTTAGATTTGACAAACGTATGCTCCATCAACCTTTTGTTCATGAAACAGTTAAAAAAGCTTGGAATGCTTCGGGTTCTCAGTTTGGCCTCTCTGTTTCTGAAGGTTTAAGAAGATGCAGGAAAGCATTAAGCAACTGGAAGAGGGTTAACGATACCAATGCTAAAGAGAAGATTAACCGGATCCAGAAAGATATTGAGTTTGAGCATTCATCTTTACATCCTTCTTTTACTAGAATGGCTTGGCTTCACAAAGAAATGGTCATTGCTCACAGGGAAGAAGAAAGCTTTTGGAAACAGAAATGCAGGAAAAAATGGCAAAACTCGGGTGACAGGAATACTAAGTATTTCCATGCTTCGGTCAAGGCTGATAGATCCAGAAACGGTTTAGCTGAGCTGATGGACGATGCTGGAATTACTCATAGATCGGAAGCATCAATTGGAGATGTGGCTGCCTCATATTTTCAAGATCTATTCTCCTCCTCTTATCCTTCTAACCCTTCTGCTCTTTTTGAGGGATTCATTCCAAGGGTTTCGGATTCTATGAACAAGCTGCTTTTGGCTAAAGTCACTAAAGAGGATGTGAGAGAAGCTGTTTTCTCTATCAAACCGACTAGTGCCCCGGGTGCTGACGGAATGACGGGCCTTTTCTTTCAGCAGTATTGGGACATCGTTGGGGATCAACTCACCGCTGAGGTCCTGCGTTTCTTTAATGAGGGCGTCTTTCAAAAGGAATGGAATTTCACTCAAATTGTCCTTATTCCAAAAAAGATCACCTCTCTTTTGATGTCCGATTTAAGACCAATCAGCCTTTGCTCGGTGATCTACAAGGTGATCTCCAAGATTGTCGTCTCTAGACTGAAACCTTTGTTGGCAGAATTGGTCTCACCTACCCAATCTGCTTTTGTTGAAGAGAGATTAATTTCTGACAATATCATTATTGCTCACGAGACAGTTCACGCTCTGAGAACTCATGACACAATGTCAAAGGAATTTATGGCTATCAAAACCGACATGTCCAAGGCTTTCGATAGAGTTGAATGGAGCTACCTGCGTTCTCTCCTTACTGCCTTGGGGTTTGACTCTCGTTGGATTGAGATGATTATGGTTTGTGTCTCTACTGTCTCATATACGGTCCTAATTAATGGACAGCCACATGGTCTTGTAATTCCACATCGTGGTCTCCGACAGGGTGATCCTTTATCCCCTTTTTTGTTTGTGCTTTGCACTGAAGGATTAAGTCATTTGTTGAACAAAGCTGAGCAACAAGGTCTTATTAGCGGAATGCGGTTTTCTGAATTTGGTCCATCTATCCATCATCTTTTATTTGCAGATGATACGCTGTTTGTCTGTAAGGCGGATGAGGCTCAAGTTAATACTATCCAGAACATTCTTGAAATTTATGGTAAAGCTACAGGCCAGTACATCAACAAGGACAAGTCTTCTGTCACTTTTGGTTCCAAGATTTCAGAAGAAATAAAAGGTCGGGTTAAGATTGTTCTTGGAATTACCAGTGAAGGCGGGGCTGGCTCCTATCTTGGATTACCTGAATGTTTCAGCGGCTCCAAAAGAGACATGCTTGATTACATCCATGAAAAGCTAAAGAATAGGCTTTCAGGATGGTTTGCTAAAACGTTATCTCTTGGAGGGAAAGAAATTCTTCTTAAGACAGTGGCAATGGCTATGCCAGTTTATGCTATGTCTTGTTTTAGGCTACCAAAGGGTACTTGTGAATCTCTTTCTAGCGCTATGTCTTCCTTTTGGTGGAGTTCACTTGAGAATCAGAGGAAGATTCACTGGATTGCTTGGGATCGTATGTGCTTAACAAAGGAACAGGGTGGCCTTGGCTTTAAAGATATTGCTTTGTTCAACCAAGCTCTACTGGCCAAACAAGCTTGGAGATGTTTACAAGTCCCTGACTGCCTGTTTTCACGATTCTTGAAGAGTAGGTATTTCAATGACTCTTCTTTTCTTCAGGCTGCAGCCGGTTCTTGCCCATCCTTTGCTTGGAGAAGTATTCTGCACGGTCGTGATCTTCTTCATTTGGGACTGAAACAAATGATTGGTGACGGAGCTTCTTTAAAGGTTTGGACTACTCTATGGCTGGATGATGTCCGGATGCGAGCTCCTTTCTTGAAAAATAATATTGTGGACCTGGAGCTTTCTATCATGGATCTCATTGACCAGGACACCAAAACATGGGATCCGGGTTTACTGGCTGAGAATTTCTTTCCCAGAGATGTGGAAATCATCCTCAAAATTAAACCTGTGCCTTCTTCCCCAGACTTTATGAGCTGGAAACACAACAAAAGTGGGGATTATAGTGTAAGATCTGGTTATTGGTTGGCTTGTCAGGAATTTAAGCATGAGGAGATCAGTTTTGCTACACAGCTTCCCTCTTTAAATGGTCTAAAAGATCAAATATGGAAGCTGCTGGCTCCTTCCAAAATCAAGATCTTCATTTGGAAAGTTGTAAGTGGCGCAATCCCTGTTGCTGAAAGCCTTATTTCCAGAGGTATGAAGGTAGACTCTCGTTGTCAATTTTGCGGAGCTGAAGGTGAGTCATCAAACCATATTCTCTTTGCTTGCTCTTTGGCTAGACAGGTTTGGGCATTATCAGGTTTTCCCTATCCGGCGGAGGGTTTTGATCAGACTTCGATTTATCAGAATATCCATCTTGTTCTCTCTCTGGCCAAAGGGAACAGTCTTCACATTCAGACCAGAAGGTCTCTTCCATGGATTTTTTGGCTTCTCTGGAAAACCAGAAACAACTTGGTATTTGATGGTAAAGTTTTCTCCATATCTGTCTTAATGCTGAAGATTAAGGAGGACTCAGATGACTGGTTTCTTGCCCAGGAGGTTGACTCACGCCAAGAGATCAATTCTCTTTCTAATGTGCATTCACAAGTTGTTAAATGGCGCCCTCCTGCTAAGCCGTGGCTCAAATGTAATGTTTGTTCGGTTTGGGACAAAGGTAAAGGGTTGTGTGGTATGGCTTGGGTTCTCCGCAATTCACTTGGTAATGTTCTCCTCCATAGTAGACATTCCTTTGTTTCCTCTCTGTCTAAAGATGAGGCTGAGTTTCAAGGTTGTTTATGGGCTTTGGAGAGTATGAAAAGTTTGAATGTGCACCGAGTCGTTTTTGCTGTGGAATGCAAGATGATTATAGGTGCTATCTCTAGACCGGCAGTTTGGCCAAGTTTTAAAGCTCAATCGGAATCGCTGCGGCAAGCTATCTCCCTCATCCCTAACTGGAGAATAGTTTTAGAAGATCGAAAAGCTAACCATGGTGCTTTCCTCATAGCAAAGAGTGTCACAATGGAGGACCGATCACAATCATATGTAGCTCAAGGCTACCCTTTTTGGCTTCAGAATGTTTTTGAATCTGATAAATGCATTACTTTGTTGTAATGATTTTCTGTAGTTTGATTGTCCTCGGTCCCCTCTTTTGTAATTGTGAACTTTGTGTTCTTATATCATATGAATCATTCAGACGAAAAAAAAAAAAAAAAAAAAATGTTAACGTAACACGTATAACCGAACTTCTGTCCACTTGGGAAACCATGTAGTCATCATATACAGTGAATCTTTATAATATAACTGAAATGCGTCAAAAAAAAAAAAAAAACAAAGAAGCAGAGGGAAGGGGTCGATGTTTCGGACCACAAACCAAAACCAAAACCAAGAAAATTGTCGCAAGTCGTAACCAAGCGGGGACTCTCCAACTGTCTCATCAACTGACTCACATGCTCTCGTAATACTTCATGCGTTCTCAACTTCTATAATTCACTTTTCTATATAATTTATGTTTTAATTTATATAACCGTCTTTCGATTTCAAGGATCAGTTTCAATTTTACAATGTTCCATTAGTTTTTGGAGATGGTTGCATACTTGCATATAATACGTATATTACTGTACCAATGCATATATTTACCACTCATCCAAAGTCAAGCTTAACTGCTAAACTGAATGTTGATATGTTTTCAAAATCAAATATTAATATATATATTCCAACACAAGAGCATGTTTACTCATGATTCTTTCGTGGATATCATCCCATGAATAATAATAAAAAATATATATTTTGGGTTGATATTTGGATGAAAAATATCATTGGTGTGAGTCTATTGTACTCATTTTGGGTTTCAACTCATGAAACAATAATAAAAAACTGTTAATGATACTCATTTTGGTTCATGAGTAAACATGCTCTAAGTAGTCATATTAGATCAGCTTTATTGATAGTCTCTTAAAACAACTCTTATATTACGAGACATGTCTTATAATTAACAAAAGTCTATTAAATAAAAGACTTTAAGACATTTTTGTTAGTTATAAGACATGTCTCTTAACATAAGAATTTTTTTAAGAAACCATCAATACAGATGCATGGTCTTACCATCTTTGTGAGTTGATATCCTACGTAGTCCATTTCTTTAAAAAATTGGTCAATTTTTTGGTTTTAAAGTTAAAAGTTACTAGTATAACATTTAAATCAGCAATATGTGCAACAGAAAGTTAAATAAATTATATAACAAAATAAATTGTAAACCTTTTGATATAATTAAATAGCTCCAAGTTGTATGAGTAGCCTACCAAAATTAAATTGGCAAATTAACTTCCTGCGTTCAACTATCCGAGAGAGGCTATTATATTCGCTCACATGGTTTTCTTTTATGCTCTGCATCCATAATAGCACCCCGAAGGAATCCGTCAAGATTAATTGGAAAACCATGCAACAAAAAAATGTTGCTACATACAATTTTTTTAAAAAATGATAAATTCGTATGCATATAAAGTCATTTATTACAAAACAATGTAGACAAAACAGTGGAAGCTGTGACGGGTTTGTTGTTTGTACAATAACAACGAGCCTGATTGATGAATAGTAACAAAATCGGAATCGTGTGGATGAGGCTTAAACAAGGACATTTCCCTTATAAATTGGGAGATAAGGACTTAAAGGTGTCTCGTTCGTACAATGACAGTACTCGAACCGGTTACGGCTTCTCCAATTTAATATCTGCAATTAATCAAACAAAGGCACATGCAGGCCGTATATTTTTCTTGGCTTTTTTGTATGTATGTATTTCGTCTTATTCTTTAAATCCATTTCACCGCATGCCTATAGTTTTTTAGAAGCACAACAAATTTATCTCTTTGAAATGTAAACAGTTTTTGACCAAAAAAAAAAAAAAAAAAAAAAAAAAAAAAAAAAAAAAAAAGAAATGTAAACAGTATCCAAAAAACGATGGTTAAAAGAAACTCACCAGCTTATCATCTTAGTTTTTTTAGTAAATAGTTTCTTCAAATTATAAGATATATATTTGTATTGTCATATCTACAATTTGATATGTACAAATATATAGGATTTTACATACATACACTAATTTTTTTTCTTTTAAAAATGTTATATGGTACAATTATACGGTTGAAATAAAATGATTGCATATATATATATTGTTAAGTTTTTTTCTCAATCCCTTGAGCTTCTGAAGAATTGGATTACTTGTTTTCTTGGGTTTTTTTGTTCTTTTAAGGTTTAAGCATGGTGCTTCTTTTTTAGTTTTTGGTTTTGACCTCTTGCGTTTGTGGTTTGAACTCATTTGCTCTGTTCAATTCTATGTTTAGTTTCTCTTTTTTAGGGCCTAACTTCTGGAGAAATCTCGTTTTCCGCCGGCTTTGTCTCCAGGACTTTCATGTTGTCCGCCGACTTTAGTTTCAATTATTTGGGTTTTGTATTTCACTTTGGTTCATTTCAAGATAAATAATATAATTGTAGATGACAAAAAAAAATATTGTTAAGTTTTTTTTGTTTTGCATAAAAATATTCGTATAACTTCCATGCCAAAAAAGCACGTATATGTCCTACAATGCTACATGTTGACATGTTGTTCAGCTAATATACGACATTTTAAAAAACATTGAGATAACTTTATGTAATGTATTAACATGACATTTGTCAATGCATTGAAACGGGGAGAGGACGGAATAAGGTTCCTAACGAACTACGAATCTCCTCCTCTTTAGAATGAAACCAAACTCACATGTTCCATCAACGAGATTGTCACATGAAAACTGAAACTTATTGTTTTGCTTCCAGTTTTTGTAGAAACTATACTAATTTCGATGGGTCCCTCAACGGTGGAGTAGTGGGTAGTATAGACAGAATTACATAAAGGACCATCAATGTTTATTTTCAAGCGAATTTACAAGACACAACTACCGATTAATCATTTTTAGCTAATGTCCTATTTTTGCTGTTTTCTTTTAACTATATAAAATGCAACATGGTGTACAGTGTACTAAATACAAAATTATCTTATATGAAGATAATTGATTTAAAAATAATTAAAAAAAACAATTTTCTGCCTAACGTATACATAAACACAACCCAAACGATTCTCCTATATTATCAACCACCCTATACTACAAAATATATGCTTTTTAATTATAGAAGTAGGTACACACATCATTATGAATTCACTTTTAAAAAAACTATTTGAACTACATTTGTATGTGGAAACCACACGATATTGACATGTCGAATATCTTTTGGACTTTATCCGACGAGAACACAGATTTCTTGTTTCCTACCAGAATCAACTAACAATTACAAATCTATAAGAATAAAATCACAAATCCGTTGTAGTCTAGCTGGTCAGGATACTCGGCTCTCACCCGAGAGACCCGGGTTCGAGTCCCGGCAACGGAGTTTCTTTTTTTTGGTTTTCGTTTTTATTAATTAAAGATATATATGCAGACGTAAAAGCCCACGTAAAGATATAGTTCGGCCCACGTAAAAAGCCCAGCCCAAAGATAGTTGGGGATAAATAATAATGTTGATCTCGATTGCTCGCTGGGATCGTAAGAGGAGAGGATTTTTCTCGGCCAAGTTTCTCTCTAGCTCAGGTTCGTCGTCTCCATTCTCTTTCTCTCTAGCTCAGATTTAGTTGAGATTCAATTTCATGTTGCTCTAGTTTTGGCTGGGTTTCATCATAATCTGTGTTAATTGTTGTTAGGGTAAAACTCGATTTGTGAGATCTGTTAGATTGTGCGCGGATATGTTGAATCTCTTTGATTGTATCGAAAAGCGATTTAAAACTGCCTTTGATTTATTGTGAAATCCATTGAGTTTGTGAGGCTGAGGTAATTTCTGAAAGTGGTTTGGGACGATGATGCACAAGAAATTGGTGTTGCGGAGTTTTGCCATAATCAGATCAGATCTTTGTATAAATTGTTTGGGGAAGGCATTGGAGAGTTGTGTTGACGAATTGATGTATGGCAGTGAAGGAGGTAATGTTGGTGTTGTGGTTGATGTTGGCAGGTGTTTGATGTGAAGTTTGGGGGGGGGAATGAGTTCAATGAGCAGAAGTCGAAGTAGAAGTCGGAGTCGAGATCGGATTCGTAGTCGGAGTCCAAGAGACAGGAGAATGAGACCTGAACGAATTTCTTACCGTGATGCTCCTTCTAGAAGGGAGCCACGTCGTGCCTTCAGGTCTTTCTTTTTTATGTCTTGACCCTTTCTTCTTCACTATTAACCGTTTCATTCTCGACCCCAAAGCCGTTACAACATTCTGGAATTTCATCTCTCCTTATGCTTCCCTTCTATGTAACCGAGCTGGCAATTTAGCCACAATCCTATGCTTATAGCTAACATAGATGCTTGCTTAAGACTCAGATATGCTGAATAAACTTTTCTTGTCTCCAACCTTTTTCTCTCTTCTACTCTTTATCAAGATGGTGTGATTAGATGATGAGGATCAGGTTTAATTTCTGTTTTTCTTTCAATGTTCGTCTTCAATTGTTTCTTTTATTTAATTGACAGTGTTGGGTTGGTTTAAGTTCAACTGTTTGCGTGCATACATACGTTTTGAATCGAGTTATCTTGTAACTACTTTGTTTCAATCTGGTGTGGTTACATGATTGTCCCAACTTTTTGATCTTATTTAGCCAAGGAAATCTCTGCAACAACTGTAAGCGACCTGGTCACTTTGCGAGAGACTGTTCTAATGTTTCCGTCTGTAACAACTGTGGCCTTCCAGGGTATATATGTCCTCCCTCACTTGATTACTAAATTTCCTCGTTTATAAGCATTCCAGTTATGTTTCTTAAATTCTCTCTGCAGGCACATTGCAGCAGAATGCACGGCGGAATCACGGTGTTGGAACTGTAGAGAACCGGGCCATGTAGCCTCAAACTGTTCAAACGAAGGAATCTGTCACTCGTGTGGCAAATCTGGACATCGAGCAAGAGACTGCCCTAATCCGGATTCTCGTTCAGGAGACTTCAGGCTCTGCAACAACTGCTTCAAACCGGGACATCTCGCCGCTGACTGCACAAACGAGAAGGCGTGCAAGAACTGCAGGACTTCAGGTCACATAGCTCGCGACTGCAGGAATGATCCGATTTGTAACATCTGCAGCATCTCGGGGCATGTTGCTAGACACTGCCCAAAAGGGGACAGCAATTACTCTGACAGAGGAAGCAGGGTTCGAGATGGTGGTATGCAAAGAGGTGGTTTGAGCAGAGTGGGCAGAGACAGAGACAGAGACAGAGACGGCGTTGGCTCGATAATAACATGTCACAATTGTGGTGGTCGAGGACATATGGCTTACGAGTGCCCGTCTGCTCGAGTCGCTGACCGTGGATTCCGCCGGTACTAAGGTTCTAGGTTCTAAAATCTACCAATTGAAGTTCCATTCATCTTTAGCCTTTTAGCTTCTGCGCTCTTGTTTTATTTGTGCTACATTGTTGTTTTCTCATCTCATGGCTTTTGTTTATTGGAGCGAATCAAGACTGGTTTTAGTTTGGTTTGTTTTTCGGGAAATTTGCTACATCGCTTGTATCGTATGAAATATTGAATATATTAGTGTGATGCAGAGTTCTGAGTTTTCAGGATTCGATATTATTGAAAATAGAATCCAAATTTAATGTTTTGCTTTCTCTCTATCTTGAGTAATTTAAAGATTTGATGTAGGTTTAGTTAAGTCTAAGGAGGATATATTGTGGATGCAAGTAATTGTCTTTTGTAAGCAATCCATTCATAGTAAAAACTCTGTGAGCCGATCTCGAAATAAACTAAAAGACTTGTAAATTACACAAAATTCCAGAAAGATAAAATCATATTAAATACACGATGGAAGAGAAGATGAGATGGTCTTGTACATCATCTACAAGTAGATGAAATGAAATTGGATAACGTAAAAGGAACAAATAAACAACCGTACCAAATACTCCATACAATACCAACTTGCAAATGTAATTATCTTAGAAACAATGGCATGTGAGGTTTATTTTTTGGTTTTTATATATGGCATGCGAGTTTGTCTCCAGTTTTATACTAATTTAAAAATAAAAATGGAGAGACACAATGGGTATAATAATTTGTAAATGGAATGAATTGTTTTACACTCTTTCGATTCGTTGTTTTTTATATATATATATATAGTCAGGTCAAAAGGATAAAATATGTTAGTGGCATCATTGCGTAAGTATTCTTATGTAAATTTTGAAAAAATAAAGAAAGAAAAGATGTTCATTGAAGAAGAAGATTTGAAGTGTTGATTGGTGGCTACTAGCCTTGTGACCACCAGTAGTGTTACCTAAGGGATCTCTTTCTTTTTTCTTAATTAGTTTATAGTATTTCACTTATTAATTATTTAACTACTAAATAATAAGATAAAGCTCCATATACCTATAACCTGGGTTTCAATGATACCAAAATGTGCTATCACTACTCTATACTAATAAGTAACCTATTCCTATGACAACAACCAAATCTTATAATAGAAGGGAAATTAAATAAATCAGAAATGTGAGATATTTCGTCTATAATTATAAGAAATCTTCTGTGTTATACAAAACCATGCTAATTAATTAGGTCAAAAAGACACATAATACCTAATAAGTTGACAAAAAAAAAAACATAATTATGATCGTCTTCTCGTCTAAATCTTGGTAGGACCACACGCAACATTTATTTTGGTTGGAAAGGACCAAACCTATCTGTCAATGAGAATTTTCAGTTTATATATGGGGACAAGAAAAACAAATGCACTATATATAGAGGACCAAAACGGAGAAGCCATCACATCTCATCAAATAAACACAAGTGTACTTACAAACTTTGTGGAGAAATGAAGACAACTTCTTCATTTGTCGTTATCTTCCTCCTCATACTGATCTTGCAAACTAACAAACTAGTGAGTGGGCATGACCGTTCCACTGATCAAGACACGGTCAAGAACAATAACAATGATGATAACAACACAACCACTGAAGTAGTTCTCAAGGACAAGAAAAGAAGTTATAGTGGAGGAAGCGGAAGCTACAGATGGGGATGGGGTGGTGGCGGCGGAGGAGGAGGAGGAGGAGGAGGAGGCGGTGGTGGTGGAAGAGGAGGAGGTGGTGGTGGTGGTGGAGGAGGATGGGGATGGGGAGGAGGAGGAGGTGGTGGAGGATGGTACAAATGGGGTTGTGGCGGCGGAGGAAAAGGAAAAGGAAGAGAAGGAAGAGGAGAGTTTGTGAAAAGAGAATATGCAGAGTGCAAAGGAAGAGGAAAATGTAGAGGAAAGAGATTGGAATGTCCTCAACATTGTGGAGGTTTTTGTTTTTACGATTGTCTATTTCTCTGCAAACCTCATTGCCGCCGCTAGAGAGATAGATCTTTTTGTCAATTCATCATACATTCTCTTTTTCTTGGTTCTGTTTGGGTTGTTTTTTTTTTGGTTTGTTTGGTTTATGTGTTTTTTGGGTTCAATTCATCATACATTCTCTTTCTCTGTACCCTTGTTTCTTAGGGTTTTCTTTCTAACAAATATTTTGGGGCTTCTGGGGTGATGGAAAAAATAGCCATTATATTAGGATCCCATCTAGTTTTTGTTTTGTTTTTTGAGTTCTATAATGAACTAAAAGTTCATAAAAGAATTCCCATATGAGATTTTTCTTTTGCCTTTCAATCTCCAATGTAAAAGATAGCTTTTCTGTGCTTTCTATAATGAACATCTTTTGAAAAAATTGTCGGTTTTGTTTTACTGTATTTGAACACAAAGCCGGTCTTGAGCACATTAACTTGAAATATTTGTATGGAGCTCCCAAAGATACGGGGATTCCATTTGTTAAAAAGAAGAATAATATGAAGAGTAAAAATCTGAAAGAGAAAATTATGTTGTGGAAAAGCAAAGAGTCTAAACAAACAAAAGGGGTCATCGCTAAATTAGCATATACAATGAATATTTTTACTGATTTGTGATAAGAATCCCAATAATAACTGAAGTACGAATCATGAAAAAATGTGGGCCTTTTTTTATAATCAAAATTATAATACTGAAAAAGAAATAATATTCAAATTATGTTAGCGTTTATTGTTGTTCATCTAATCATGTATGCAGTTATTTAGATATTATTTCACATATTTTGAAAACGAATATCAAATTTTTCGTATGGCTTCCAACTTTTTGATGATCGGATCTATATGAGTGACAATTATAATTAACTTTAAGAACTATAATCATTTGTTTGCGCAAGAAAATTAATATTTGAGTGATTGTTTTTTTATTACTAATTTGGAATCCTTAACCAATTAGAATTCACACTAGTATCCGGAGCTTATACAACAGTCAGTATTGACCAAAAAGAAAATGTGTCAACCAGATATCAGCCTCTATTCTAGAGTATGACAATGACCAATGTACTATCTCTTCGTATATATATATTGTATTTGTACTGTATGTCTACTTGTTTCATAAAAGTTATCCCGTTTATTCTGATCACTGCATCTAACTAGGTTAAAAGTTAGAAATGAGAGTGGAAAAGACTGCGAGACATTATCAAAATATACGACCGTAGAAAAGAGTCTTCGATCGAAAAGTTGAAATGAAATCTTTATCGGGAGCATTCATGACTCAAGACTTTAATCATTCATCTTTTACCAGCATAATTTTTGGCTGCCGGCTATTTGATCAAAAGTCTTTTAGATAATGCCTTTGCCATTGCCACCACCTAAAAACAATGAGGAATACTAAAAAGTAAAAACATAAATATCAAGGGATTATTGTTCAAAATGCCATTTATTTGTCCAAAGTTTTGGATTTGCCACTTTTCTAATTGGCTTGTGGATTTGCCATTTTTGGTGGGTTGGAAAGACGGTTTTACCCTCTGGGTGATGGGCATGAGTTGTAAGGTTCAAACGGGTTCTATAAAACGGTTTTAAGTTCAAAGCGATGGTTTCCTGTGAACAATTATAAACACTATTAATTACAAATATATTTAGAAACGAGTAGTGACTTTTAATTTTGGTATAACAAATTTTATGATGAATTTTATTACATGCAAACCATAAACATGAACTATAAGAAGGAATACTAAACCCTAATCACCACAACCGAGGGGAACCCAAACTAATTATGATAAAACTCGCAAAACATTACACGCACACATGATATAGAAGCAGTTAACTATAAACGATGGACTGATATCCCAAAATTACAATACAAGAAGTCTGCAAACCTGGTGAAAGCAAAGGAGCAGCATAGTTTATAGTTAACCCATTTGAAAGAACATAACCTATACCGGGAATAACCGAACGTTAGGTATGTTCATGATGAGTGATGACCAAACTCAACCTTGGAGTGAAGACGTTCATGACGTAAAAGAGCAGGGTCTAGTGTGTTATGCCTGGATTAGAGAGTTATACAGAAACCCCAATGAGCCAAGCAGTATAATTGTGTGGTGTATTTTAGCATAAGGCTGGTATGGAGATTTTGACTGACCTGTTTGTTGCCATTGCCATAAGAACCTTAATGTTACCGTGTCCGTAGAGAACCCATCAAGCTGATTCACAATCTCAAGCATAGTATCATTGGTCTTCGATATCACCATCATCAAATCTTGCACAACCAATGGCATCAACTTTGTGAAAGAACACAATGCAAGCTTTCTTGGACCGTGACATCTGAAAAGAGAATATTATACTAGTGAAAACAATATACAGCAGCATTGAATTGACAAACTAAAATAGCAAAAAAGAGTGGTTACATAAAAGTTTGTCTCAAGCATTAAAACTAAACCCTAAGGGCTACAAGACGGAGGAACCCAAATGGGTGAGATATAAAACTCCCTGAACCCATCAAAACACAAGTTCAGAGAAATTTCGCTTGAGTTAATGTTTTATCATCACGTCATTTAGCTACACAAAGAACAAACAAGTAAAATTTGTGGAAGATAAGTAAGGACCAATGTAAACACTAAAAACAGATGTGGCCATCTATTCTACATATATGTAGGACAAAATCTATAGAAACTAACGAGAAAGAAGAAGTGAAAAAGAGGGTTAGTGAATGTAATTTCGTACTCTTCACTTTGGCATTTCATCGAACAGGTTGTGTGCACTTATTATACAAGAAGCCTTCTAACTCAATTATTTCTAGAAAAAATGGGGTCATTATACAAGAAGCTAATGTAGAGTAAGAGTTGTATTCATCGACCAAATTGGACAAGTAAGAGTCAATAACAAAAGCCCATAAGAACATGGTCGAAGTGAAGCTAATGGAAGCCTTTCATTTCAAAACAAAAATCAAGTTGTTTCGTCAATAATAGCAGAATATAAAGTCTGTGAATTTGGAGAAGATGAGATTAAACTTACAAAGTAGGAGAAGCAGAAGTTCATGAGCAGTGTGAATCGTCGTCGTCGAAGTCACTCACGAAGACTGGATCGAGAGATCAACTAGAGATGATTGTTTCGTAGCGTCATTGGAATGGATCAGATCGGATCGATAGAGATGGGATCGTGATTCGTGAGGATTGGTGGTGAACAAATTTTTATTTGCTTAATTAAATTTAATAATTCCAGTTTTTTTCCTTTGCGACAACTGAAGGTTAAAATCGTCAAATCGCTCAGTCGAGAAAGGGTAAATCCACAAACTGTGCAAAAAAGGTCAAAAGCAACAAATGCCACACGCAAAAAGGACATATTCTGTAATTGATTCCAAGTATTAATCATATGCAAAGCGGATGGTTGATATCTAGGAATCAAGCATAGGCCTCAATTAGTTGGGCCTGCTAAACACAACGAAGATGACCCTTATTTTTCTTCGTCGTCTTCCATCTTACCAATTAGTAATTTTCTTACTTCTTGTTGTACCATTTTAGTTTGGTAACTTAAACAAGTAAACGACGAGTCGGTACTTTATTTTATTTAATTATATGTTTTGCCTGCCATGATGAGGTGTCCATACTCCTTAGTCATCAGATCATCAGAGCTCTCTGTAGCCTGTAGGCATATTCAATCACAAACAAAATATGCCGATGGTGATGGGCACGTTATTGTGAATTTGTCTCCATTATATGCTCTTTTTCTTATCTTTATTTCCTAAGATATATTATTTAAATACAAACCAAATCCAAGAACAATCCTCTCCCCATATGGGTTATGGGGACTGAAGAGGCAGACGATGAAAAAGACTGTCCCTCGTATACTAAAATATACGACCACTAGATTTCATTCATCGAATTTGTAACTTTACTTTACAGTTTGACTTACTTTTCCTTGAGAAAGCAAAAATAATGTAGGTATTGTAAATAACTATTTTCTTTCTATGAAAAATAGAAGAAATTTTACAAAACGTTGTTAAAAAAAAAAAAAAAAAAAATTACAAAACAAGTCATGGGCGTTTGTACAAGAAACATTTGCATTAACGGGAAGAGAATATAGGATTATTACAAAGATTAAAACACCAAAACCTCAATCACACTCAAATTTACAAAAAAAACAGAACACAAAAATAGAGAGAGCCTAATTCTATTAAGATCGAAGTTGAGAGAAATGGAGAAACAAACAAACAAACAAAAGCCCCATTTAGGGAGATAGTAAATTACCAGAACGATCTAAACTTTTTATTAGAAGAAAGCTGAGGAGGAGAAATCTGTGGGACAGTGAAGCCACCATCATCATACCATCTCTTGTTGTTCTGTCCTTGTTGTTTCATGTTTTGTAATGGAGCAAAAGACACTACTTCTGGTGTTGTTTCTTTGTTGTACATCCCAAACTGTGTATTGTTGTTGTCTTGAGAAAAGTATTGATTTGGGTATGAAGAAGGAAGAGTTTGTGGAATTTGAGGGACCCAAATCCCTAAATTCTTAGATGGAAGTGACACTGTATTGTTGTTGTTGTTGTTTCTCTTAGTGTTGTCATCTTCTGCTTCCATATATGGTAACACTCCATCATCATCACCACTCTGCAATCACACAAAAGATAACCCACAAGAAAAGAACTCTTTTTTTTTCAGAAATTTTATACAAATACCCTAAATAGCAAAAAGATCTATCCACATCTATAAAGTTTTTTACCTTTTTAATACCTAATTAGATCTGAAATGATATGATATTACGTAAACAGAGGAAATAAAATTTCGATCTTCTAAGAGTCATTGTCAAATCTTGAATCAACTAAACTTGGATCTTTCTTGATTAAAGAGATAAGAATTAACAAACCTTGATGAAACCAAAAGTAGGAAGAGATGAATCGAGGAAATCTTCAACGTGCCAACCAGGTAACGTATCGATCAAATACTCTGAAATCGTGCTTGTGGATCCCCACTGATTCACCGCCGCATCACCGCCGCTGATCTTTGAAAAGGGTTGGATCTTAGAGTTGTTGTTGCTTTGAGGAGGAACTGAGAGAGGTTTCTTGAGAGGAGGATTAGAGATTGATGATCCAGGGACAGAGAGATCTTGGTTGCTTGAAGAAGAAGACTCTGAAGTAGGTTTGTAAACAGAAGATGTAGCAGAGAGCTTAACCCCTGTAAGAAGAAACCTATCGTGTTTCTTTGTGTGTTCGTTCGCTGCGTGGATCGATGAATCACAATCTTTGCATAAAATAGCTCTATCTTGTTGACAGAACAAAAGAGCCTTTTTATCCTAGGGTTCAAGAAAAAGAACAAGTTTCAGATTCTTGATCGGCAAAAACGATTGAATTAAGACAACAAAAACCATGTCCGAAGTTAGAAAGGAACCTGACAGATGTCGCAGATAGGAGAGGAGTTGTTGGAAGAAGAAGGATAGAGGAGAGAGAAACGGAGATGTTTAGAGGCGAGTTTGTTAGCGTGGTGGACTTGGTGGTCGCAGCCGCCGCAGAGAGATGCTTCGTCGGCGGTACAAAACACCGACGCTTCTTCTTTATCGCAGACGTCGCACCTGATCTTCATCGATCGGATTAAGAGAGAGAGTGGTAGTTGAAAAGGATAGGAGAGAAGATGTGAGATCTTCTTATGGAGGGTGTAATGTAAGAGGGTACTTATGTAATATCATCTCCTTTTTTCCTTCTTTCCTTTTTCCTCAATCATATCTCTCTTTTTTTTTTTTTTTTTTTTTGGTGTTAATCATATCTATCTTTTTTCTTTTTTTTTTTTCCTAGAAAATTAGTTCTTGTTTTATATGAGATGTCCATGAAGGCAAGAAGTAACCTTCAAAAGGAAAAGAAAAAACTAATTATTACTTTGTTTAATACAAAACACTGCGAGATAATGAGAGCTTGACTGAGAGGTATTGGCCCATGATTTTTTTTTTGTCAATATGGTTCCATACTAATTATATTTTCCAGCAAAAAAAAAAAAGAACTATGTATTGTAATAAACAAATGGTAGTGAAATTAGATGGATTTGATTTGATGTGCGTTCAAATTTCTTTTTAAGAACTGAAATTGTAGCATATTAAGCTTATGAATAAAATATCTGTCTAATCCTCCTTTTATTGAATTATTGGAAACACAAAATTGTAGTAGACAAACTATATATATTTACATAATGAAAACTAAAAATGATGTAACAAACTCACTTCTAAACCATTATTGAGCATTGACTTACATCTCATGTAAACATTAACTCTTCAAAACTTTACTTTTAGTGTTTAGATTGACTAATTTAACTTAAAAAATGTGAACAATTCAACAAGTTTTAAAATTTATCTTTTCTTTGTAATATCATATATCAAAAATAAGATTTTATCATATTTTTGATTATTATTTTTTTGTTAAAGAGTTTATCATATTTTTGATACGAGATTTCTCATTCAATATGAAATTTTGGGTCGGATCTTTGACAAGTCTTAATCAAATCTATTTCATGTTGGCATTTTTATGTTGGCATGTGTTTTAAATTATAAACCATATTAAATTCTCAATATTTTATATATATCAATATATATATATATATGTATAATCTCCTAATTAATTTTATATTTTAAAACTCACTGATAAGGAAAGATAATACTAGCATGTTGTTTCCATGAATTATTGTCCCCCAAGAAAAACAAATTTTTTTTGCGAAAAGATACAAATTTTAAAAATTTTATGCATTTTTGATTAGTTATTAATGATGATTTGTAGACAGCAAACCAAAAATAAAGTACTATTAGTTTAAAAATGTGGACAATTGTTAATCACTAAAATAATATATCTATAAGTTAATTTTTAATATGATGTTTTTTTGTGAAAAACCTAGAATTTGGATTAATAAAAAATAGAATGAGTATAACACATGCAACCTTGCTTTTTAGCCGATTGATCTCTTGTTTATTCAACTTCCATCTAATGTATATTATAGTTCGTGCCGTCATGCATCAACTCCAAAATAGAGAATAAGATTAAGCATAGTTATAATTCCATTTACAGCTATATGAATGTCATTCTTGTTATATTTTATTGTGTTATCTTTGTTTAGAAGATTATAGTGGAAGCCCGAAGAACTTTGCATTGGCAGTGGATGGCGAGAAGCGCGGGTATCGAACCAAGTTGACTAGTGGACTCTTTCTTTTTACATAAATAACTAAAACAAAAATATCTCTCAGTGGTTTCCTTGTATCACAAATAAAATTACCTTTCCCTAATTTCAGTTATAATTTTTTCAGTTCAAGTATCTATAAATGGAATGAAAACCAAATGCCATTTAGTTCGGTTTGATACGTCTACTTTTTTTATTTTGGTTTAGCTTGTTAAAAGAGTTTTGATAAATTCTTTCTTTTCTTTTTTTGGGTTCAGCTTCAGTTACAGCATCTTACAAAAAATCAACTGAATTGGTTTATGTTGTCAAAGAGGGTTTTCAAATTAGTTTTCTGATTCTATTTGGTTAAAACTGATCTGACATCCTAATAAAACCAATTTTACGTGAAAACCTTAAGGGAATGGTTTTAAAAAAGTGATATGGTTTTAAAAAAGTAAAAAGATATCAATTGGTTCGTATAGATATTAAGTAACAACCAAAGATTATAAAGTTAGCTTTTTCAGGAGTAAAATCTAGTAGAACTGTATCTTGTAAATTACTAAATTATATCCCTGAAAAAGCAGTATATTAAAGAATAAAAGATTCTCCAATTAACTAAAGGCGTATGCTTAAAGAAACTTTAAACCCATATGGAAGCCTCCGAGTATCATAGTAATATATTTTCTGGAGGAAAGTATGATAAAGTTATAATCTTAAGAATCAATCATCCATATATGTGCTCCCATAGTACCCTTTAGTCGTGGAAGCACCATTGTCGCATTGTTGGATTGTTGTAGTGGTTAATCAAGAACTTATAAATTCATACCCATAAAAAAAAGAATTTATAAATGTTTTTGTGGCATGTCTTAAGTTCCATATTGAAAAAATACCAAATTTACAGATTAATGGGATCAAAAGTTTCTTAAAAAATATCCAGTGCAAGGACATGTATAATTCTTTATCATAGTCCTATATATATAAATACATTTCCGTCTTACTGCCCCCTTCACTGTCATTGATTACCTTGCATATCAATCTCAATTTTGTTTATTTAGTAACTAGCTATCCGTGAAACAAAACCATGTTCGAAACTGATCTTTGTATATCTGTTCTAATGCTATTAAAAGGTTATATCAGTCAGGTTAATATGTAGGATTTAGTTTTTTTCCATCGAAAGATAATAAAGAAATTTGCGCCAATCAGGAAATTAACATGTGTGATACAAAGATATTTTGAATCGAGATACAGTGCAGCAGTGTGGATTATTTTAGACAATTTTTTAAACTTAAAATCGGTAATATTCGAGCGCATAATACAGTCTCCAAGTGAACAGCGTCTAACGCAAGATTACTTTAGTAGAATAGTTATAACTTTTGATGTGAGCTAGGGAACAAATGGGTCCGACTTCACAGTCGCATCTCATGTACTACATTGATCAAGTGGATAATCATGGCGAAAAACCTTTAAATACCATAAGATCACGGCAAACTAAAATTGGGTCAAACTCAATTGTTTGTTGTTTAAATATTAATTCTGGTAGGCTGGATGATGTTAACAAATTAAATGAAACTGAAATTAGATGTTTCATGATTTCATATTTTTATTTTCTTAACATTGAAACTAAATATTAAGACTTTTTGATGTTAGTCCAAAAAAGGTAGAAGAAGGGATGGGCAAAGAAGAGAGACAACACGTGGCTCGTTTGGTCCGTCGTGTCTCTCGTACGTTGTTCGAAGCTCCACACTAAAAACTCCGACTAGGTCACCCACTTCCTTAACTTTTAATTTATCTTAAAACCAAAAGAATAATCTACACACACTCTATTTGTTTGGTTTCAATAATTTTTTCGTCACAATAATTTCACGATGATAGAAATTAATAACTATCTCATTGGTTTTAAATTATTTGTAGAATAAAATAAGGAAATTAGTTGGATCTGAATGGGCAGAAGGTGGGGAGGACAATATCGAAACCTCTCGACTCTTAACAGCGATTTAATAATCTACTAGATCATGACCCGCACGTACGTGCGGGGTTTCATATTTTAAAAAATTTCTAACAAAATTTAATTCAATATAGATTATTTTGTTGTTTTTATGATATATATTTAGTGTATTAGATCTCGATCCACGTACGTGTAGAAATTTTTTTATAGAAATTGTTATATAGATTTTAAAAATATAAAATATTTTGTTGTATTAGTAAACTTCGTAATAATATAAATATTATAAAGTTAGAGTAATGAACAAAAAATTCAGTTGCGTTAATGCATAATTATATTTTAATATCCGGACTAATTTAGTTGCAAAAGTTAAATAGTGTTACATTTTTATTTTCTTAACTAATCAAAACAGTTCTAACAGTTTGATTACATATGTTAAATAGGATATGAATTCGGTTTTAGTTTGGGTTATTTCATGTATATTAGCAAGGCGTAACTATTTTGGAACATGAAACATATCCCATCCGGTATCTTTCATAAATTCTTTGTCCCATAACCTGTCACGTATACGTAAAATAAAAATTACGGTCTCATATCTGTCATAAATAGAGTATGTGTAACTGAAAACGTATGTACATGGTTATGGTTATGTGTGTAAACAAATTTATTTTATATAGTGCTCATAACCCGAACTCATACCAGTTGGGTATTTAGTTTGATTTTTAATATATGTTCCCCTCCCATCTCGTCTCGTAATTTCTATTTCCATTTTATTCCATTAAAATTATGTTTCAAATTCTTGTTTGCTTACCTTTGAATACCATACAATATTACAATATATACTGTGAGTTTTGCGGATTAATATATATGTTGTTAAAGTTACAAATATATTTTAACAAATTTATTAATGTTTCTAGCTAAATTTTGTATATTTTTCTTTTCATTGTTTAATCATAATTAATTCGATTTTTTGGACTAAAATTAAAATTTGAGATACATCTATAAAAAGGACATGCGATTGCTGCATAATTTGTTTTGAATGCAAAATATATAATTTGTTCACATTATTTCGAAAACTGTGTGCAATATATTATGGATTGGTTTAAGGAAGATTCAGTTGAGAAGAAAAAAAAAAGAAAACACAAAATATTTCGAAATTCATATATACAATCTATTGTTTAGATATTTCCGAAACTTACTCTAAACGAATGTCCAATCGTTTTTTTAGAAATTGTGAAATAAAATTTTGTTTTATATTTCAAAATTTGTGAAAATATTATAACAAAACTGAGTATTAAATATATGTATTTATTTTTTTTTTACGAAATTTCAAATTCAATCTTAAAATCCTCCATTGATAAAAAATTTTAAACTATAGTGTTTTTAATTTTGAATTAAAATGGTATTATTTTTCTTTTTATTTTTGATATAGAATAGTTTATTATGATTGGTTTAGATACAATTTTAGTTGGATATCAAATCTTAGTTTTTCAATTCTCATTGGTTAACAACTTTTTAGAAAAAAAATTTAAATTTTCGTCCATAATTAATAAGAGAGAGAAAGTGAGTTTAATTTTTTGGAAACTAATAATTACTTTAAAGAATTTTATTATTTTTTATTTAAATATATTATTTTGTGATTATTATTGTATTTTTAATGAATTTATTTAAAAATAAAAACCAATGGCATTTTTGTAATATTTTACACTTTATAAGGTTATTTATTTTTGAGTGCTTCCCAATTAATAGTATAGATATATACATTTTTGGAACACTTTTAGCAAATAATTCCTGGAGTTGGGCAGTATTTACAAAGAATGCCATTGGCATTTATTATTACTTTTACAAAATTTAAATAAAAGATATTAACCAAACAATATCTTGCCTAATTTGTTTCTAAAAATCTCTACACAATCTTTCCATATATCCTCAAAAAAAAATTATAGTAAATATCTTCAAAAATGTATATAATTTGTTTAGTTATAAATTAGATTAACTCCAAAAAACATTATTACCAAATATATAAATATTATTTATGTCTATGGAATAATATGTTATTTTAGATTATTATTATTTCATAAGGTTTCAAATATTATGAATATTTTAACTTTATAAGAATTTTAAATATTATTAATTTTAAACTTATAAGAATTTTAAATATTATAAATATTTAAATTTTATAAAACTTTTAAAGTATCTATAATATTTCAATTCTATAAAAAAGTTTATATATTAATAACATTTGAACTCTATAAAAATTATAAATATATGCTCTATAGAGACAATTTAAAAGCAAACTTTTAAATTTACTCGAATTATATGTCTTCTAAATAAAATTATTATTAAAAAGAAAAATAACATGATGTTTAATTTTACGGGACGGGATTATATGGTGTGACGGGTTTGTGTCGATATTAATACGAAACGATATACTACGAGTGAAATCTTAGAATTAACAACCAAAATACAATTATGAAGTTTGGGTCGATATTAAAACTTTTATGAAGTTTCAAATATTATAAATATTTAAACTTTATAAGAATTTATAAGAAGTTTAAACATTGTAAATATTTTAAGATGATAAAACGTTTAAAGTATTTATAATATTTAAATTTTATAAAAAGTTTATAATATTAATGATATTTGAACTCTATAACAATTATATATATATATATATATATATATATATATATATATATATTATGGGAGCCATTTAAAGCAAACTTTTAAATTGACTCAAATTATATATGTCTTTTAAATTAAAATATTATAAAAAAATAATAACAAAATAATGTTTAATTTCACGGGACATGGTTATATGGTAGGAGGGGTTTGAATCAATATTAATACGAGGCGGTACTACGAGTGAAATCGTAGAATTAACCTATCAAAATACAATAAATGCTAAACAAAACAAACAATATTAACAAAATAAATTCAACTTAAAATTTCAATTTTTAGTTATCAAAAATCGACCCGTGGGTTTAATGCGGGGTAATATATATAATAAGTACATTTAAATCAAACAAAACAAAAGATAATTTTCAAAAAATTTATAGCCCCGCGGTGTACCGCGGGTTAAAATGTAGTGTTCTTTATTAAACGAATTTATTTTGTTGGACCACTATATAGTTTTTCAATAATTTAACGTTTTATGAATATGCCCCCACATTATTTGACATATTTTTTTGAAGGATGAAACGAAAACAGGGACCATTTAATAAATATTAAATTATGATGACAAACCCAACATTCTAATATTTTAAAAATGATAATTAAACTGGAACATATATTTTTAGTGTAAAAGTGCATAACAATCTGACTTCTCTGCTTTACCACATTTGTTGTTGAACAAAAATACGTAATCGCTTACGCCAATAATCTGAAGCGAGGAAAAAAAGTGCCATCACAGATTCACAGTCACCAATGGATTTGCACTATTCTTTTATGGCTTTTTCAATTATTACTCAACTAGATAAAAACCCGCACTATGTGCGGGATGAAACGATTCAAGTAAAATTATAATAGGTAAAATTATTAATGAGATCCAAGATACGTTTGTATAAAACGAAACATATAGTAAAGTTTTTTGTTTTATTCAAATTTGCAAATATTTTGTATAAGAATTTGTTTTCACCCGTAAAATATTTGAACGTGGTAAAAAACTTCTATGTGGAGAAAGTATTGATGAAATATTATCATTCATGGCACATATATCTTTTTGTGTTTTTAATAATTAAATATATTTATGTTTTGACTACATTCACAAAACATCAAAACTAAAATGCCTCATTATATGATTACATGTAGACTCTTGAAAAAAAAGCCTTAATATTGATCAACTAAATAAAACTAAAAGATCGAGCGAGTAACATGGGTTCCATTAATTTCACAATATCATTCTTACATTTTCTACATCCTTAAAGTTTTAAAATCAATATTTCATTTAAAGTATCTCCAAAATTTATTATTTTATATTTATATTTTCTAAATCATAATTTTTTAATATTTATATATCTTTTGTCGGGATTTTTTTTTGAATAAGTCAACTAATATATCTCAATATTCTTTTGTTAGGTGCATGGTAAAATTATATAAGTCCATATATGAAAGTTTTGAGGTAATTATAAATTCGGTTATTAACTTATAGTTAGCAAGTACCATAATCGGTGGAAGAATTTGAATTACCAATCAATTATCAAATATTGTTAGATTCCATATTTTAGATATTTTGTGGATTTTAATCTTTTTAAATTGATTCATCCTTTTAAATGCAACGTGTATATATGATATAAACATGTATAGTTGTAAAGTTAATCAATACAAAAAATGTTAGGTGCTTCATCTTCTAAAGATTAGTAACTCTTAATTGCAAATATTAAATATAATTTCGTTTTAATTAATTGGTTGAAATAAGAACATGTTAAGTGCCCACGTTAAGTGCATTTCATAATTTTAATTTTTGATTAATGAATGAGTAAAATAAGTGTTATTAATACCAATGGCAAATCGATGTAAATATTCTAGTATAGGATGGAAAATTAATTAAATGACTTGAGGAGCTCTGTAACCGCGACACGTCAGCATGGCATTTTCGTTAATCACACGTAAAAGTAAGGTTATTTTTTAATAATGCTTCTCAATTAATATATAAGGGATACTTAAAAAAAAAAAATTAAACGACGATTTATTGTTTATGACAAACTTATGAGAAATAATTGTTCAATCTATATCATGTCAAAATCTCCAAAATGTTTTTGTCTTAACTGGTAAAGAAAGTAGAATTTCAAATTCCAAAAAATGGTGATAAGTGAAGTCTGAAAGAAAAAAACAAGTAGAAATGAAAATGAAGATTAGAGAAAAGATGAATAAAGTTATTATATTTATTAAAAGAAAGGAAATGAATATTAGAGAAAACTCTTTTCTTCATATGTTTGTAGAGTAAACATTTCGTTTATAATTTATCTTTTTCAACTTTTCCAGCAAACAAGGCTGATTTTTTTTTTTTTTTTGTTAAAGAACAAGGCTGAATTTCATGATTCCTTTTTTTTTTCTTTCTAATTGCTGAAAAATAAAGCAGAACTGATAATAAAACTCTATCTTGATGAAAAATTTGCTCTAATTTTTATAACCGGCCAGCCAATATTCGTACGGCACAACATTTATATTTTCTGGAATAACTTTAGAGACATAGAAATATAAAATTACTAAAAAAAAAGGCTTTACAATTATTATTATTTTCTGCAGAGAGTTGCACGATTTTTTTAGTTGGATAGCATATAACAATATAAATTCTCACTATACAATGTATATATAATAGTTTATATGTATACTTTATTTTAGTCATGTGTGGTTTCGCTATATGAAAAAATAACAACAATACTGAAATCTTGTTTTAATTAACATTATTGTAGTCAATAATCAATTAACAAATATATATATTAAAACTAAAATATATACATTTTAATATAACAAAACAAAATATAAATTAATAATAGTCTCAACTCTTAAGTGATGGCATTAATAATTCAGAAAAATATCGGTTTAAATATTTTTGTGATAATATATATTTACATAGTCATGGGACTACCAGTATAAAAAAATATCTAAATCAAACGGGGGGTTTTGTTTAATACCTCAAAAACAAAAATTGGGCAATCAATCACCATCTTTCAAATCCACTTTACTACCCATTCTTTGCACCAATATAATCCACCTCAGAGATCCTCATCGATATTATTCGAATTTTGTTTTTCTCTCCTTTTCATTTACTGTATTTGACTATTTCTTCATGTGTATTTGAAAAAAAATCAACGAAAAGATCAAACTAACTTTTAAATCACCCATATATAAGATTTTGATTGGATCAACCAAACTCACGTGTAAAGTTTCGATTTATCATACAACTTTAATACCATAAAACCTCTACTACGTTTATAATATATATGATCTCATTTGTGAATTCCATCTAAATATCTTTTAACTGCTTTCTCATTCGTCTCGAATATGAACGACTTCTCTCGTATCTGCACCAAAAGAAAATAGAAAGAAATTGTTCAGTTTCAGTTTCTTGATCATTGACATATTGAAACAGAAGTGAGCAAAGCAAAAAACTAAAGACTTAAGAAATGAATTGACCTGGATTAAGCAACTGTTCTTGAGAACGACAACTTCTCCATGACCAATTTCTTCTTCGTTCATCCATATCGAAAACTTCCCAAGATTCTTGATTTCAAAACATCCGTCTTGCTTCAATTTTATTAGAGCCTAGTTCCATAAATTTCAATAAAACTCCCATTTATAAACTATCCATCAAAATGTAAAAAAATCAACAGACGTTAATATGATGAATGGTGTTATCACCTGTCGTCGAGAGAATTTTGTTTCAGACCCTGATCTTCCTAAGTCGATATCTACTGGATATTCTCCTGTTGCTCTTCCAAGTAACACCTGAAATGTTAGAAATGTTTTTAGTTTGATTGAATCGATTAATTACTATAATTAAACATCGCAAGATCAGATTCAATAACCTCTGGTTTATTGATGTAATGCTTAGAGCTTCCATACAGAAGAGCGAAAGCTCCATGAGAAGCGATGTCGCGGTTCATGTAAGATTCAGCACTCTGCTCTAACCTCATTATCATTCGCGCCATTTTCTCATTTCGATATCTTGAAGCTACATACAAACAGACACAGTCATAAGTATAGCTTTGGCAAAATTACAGTTTCAGAGACAGCTTATAATTCACCTTCTAACTCGTACTGGTCTTCACCAATTGGTTCAAGGTCCATGTCAAGAATCTGTTTGGTTAAAAAAAAACACAGTTTCAGTAAATTTAACCAAAAAAAGACAAAAATTTACACTGACTTGTAAGAGTTTATATACCATAGCTTCAACATCTGAAAAGGAAGGCAAATCTTCATCACTCTCAATGTCATTATTATTCTCCTCTGGAACGTTTATATTCATCGCTGCACTCAATGTTTGTTCACAAGTTTCATTCTCTGGAGAGTGTTGTAGAGTTGATGAAGTTGTTGCAGCAACAGTAGATGTCGGTTTCTCGGTAAAGCTAGCATTGGATGCAAAAGAACAACTTGCTTGTGTTGTGACAGCACAATTTCCAAAACCATAACTGTGGGTAATGTCATTGCCTTTGGCTTGTGACGATGATCCTCTGGTTGGTGGAAGAGGTGGTTTCATATTCTTCCTCAATGATGATGATGAAGGATTAACCGAGTTTCGAGCTTTATGATTGTACTTGTACAGTAGCAGGTTGATATCATTGTTATCTGGAATATCATCGGACTCACGGTTTATAACACAATTGATAACACCGTTGACGATTTCTGGATGTGGATCCAATTCACACAATAACATAACGCTGCTTGGCAAGTCTTGATTTGGAGGAATCCAAGTCTCTGCTTGATGAAGGATTACTTGCTGACGTGACTGTGATGTTGGCTCATTGAAGGATGTGTTAGGTTGTTGAAACAGAGGATCTTGAAACACTTCTTGAAGCATAACATGTTCTGTTGTTGTTGTGTCTGTAACATAACAGTCATGAATCTGTGCATCGTTGATGTTTAACATCTGCTCCACCATTCGATAATCATCATCATCATCATTATCATTATCAAACCTTGTTGTCTGATAATCATCTTGTTGATAATCATGAGGGGATAGCATAATGTCTGGGAAAGTTTTGCGAAAAATTTCAATGTCCTCAAACTTGAAATCAAAATCATCACATTCTCCAAACACAGTCTCTTCCTCCACATTAAGATGTTCATCAATGGCATTGTTATTGACCTTAAGAGACTCCTCCAACTCCAAACGTCTCCTCTTTCGCGCACTGTAGTAGTGAGTTCTGATTGGTATTGAATGACAATGACTTTGTGGAAGGAATTGAGCTCCGTATTGGAGCTCAAATCCGACTGATGAAGATAGAGATGTAACCTTGAGATTATAAAGAAGGCAATGCCATCGATCTGTTAGTTCTGAAAGTGTAAATTTTCGAGAAAATCTCACCGCTCCTTTAGCTAGCGTCTCTAGAGAAGTTCCATCCTATTATACAAGGAATTAAACTCCATAAATCATTAAAAAAAATGCAAATCTTGGATTCAAATAGTCGATCATAGATTCTGAAAAATTCGTCTAGTAATCGAAAAAATAATAATTGGATATTAAGGGTTAATAAACAGGGAAAATCGTAAGATTCGATATAATCAAGTTTTGATGAAGGAATAGGTTTATGACTTAGGACACAAGTATGTCAATTATCAAACAGAGAAACTTTTAAACGCTACAGTAATTTAGGGTTTCAGTACGAGATTCAGTAACATCATACTCGTATGGAAACGCGAGGTACGAAGAAAAAACGAAAAAAGAGAGAGTAAGAAATCGAAATCGAGAGGTTTATGAAATTAAAAAAAAAAAAAAAATTAGGGTTTCGTGAAAAACTAAACCTCGAGTGATTTTCTGAGAAGATAATCATCTTCAGGTAACCACTGAGACGCCATCAAAGACGCAATTTAAGCTTTTCACCGATAAACGAAAGAAGAAGCTTCTACTAAGTCGAGTAAATAAATTTATTTAGAAAGGAAAAGGAAATATTTACCTGAGAATCGGCCACAGAATCTTATTTCTCTAAAATTAGCGTTTTTTTCGCCAATTAAATCTCTTAGTCTTCTCATATTACCCTGTTTAATTAAGAATTCTTTTCAAAGTTATTGGGCTTTAAAGCTAGGCCCAAAAGTGATGCCCACAGGATATATATTACCACTAACGCCCAAATTGGGCTGTCGAGGCCAAGTCCGCAATGGGTTTCATACAATTATTGTATGTACTATTTGATGCAAATATAATAGTTTTAGTGTTTAGAACTACTAATTAAATTTCAATAGATCAATGCTACCAAAAAGAATTAAAAAATCAATAGATCTAATAAGCCACTCACTTACTTATTCTGAAACTAGAGTATAGTGCTAGATTCGTGAACAGTCTACTAATAAAAAACCATCCAAATTCTAGAAAATAAACGTATTTATACATGTGAGCTATATAATATGTAGATATAGATAATGATTTACACAAATAAGAATGGTGGTGGTCACGTGACAATGAGCCTTTGTAACCTTCGTGGAGACCACAACGCTGTCTTTTCTTCGGCGGGTCTTCTCCTTAAAAAGGCATATATAGGCCTATTATATTATACGTTTGTATATACATTCTTAAATGCTTATTGAACATTAGTATTTATATATACACATTGATACATAGGTAGAGCTTAATGTGAAGCATGTGCATGGATGTGAGTTCGGGCCCCACGGGCTTTATGAGGCCCATAAAGCTAATGGAGGGGGACCACGTGGCGAGGGGCTAGTGCCTACAAGTGGAGGGATCCTAAGAAAGTAAAGTACGTATAAGTTCGATCTCGTGATCGTACGTACTGTTTCTACTATTGGCATGCAGTGTTCGTCGCCTAGGGTTTCAGAATTAGACCTCCTTATTATACTTAACTTGTCATGTATTCCACCACAGTAAGGCAGTTACAATCACATCACCTTATCATGCTTGTTTTCTATACATATACGATAGGAAAATCGTATGAAGTTGGACAGTTGGTAAATGCACGCGAAGCTCAATATAATGTATTCGTAGACCGTAGTAGTAGGATAGTAGAACCATTGTAGAAAGTAGAAATTAGTATGTCTAAAGTATTGATCGCGTGTATTTTGTATAATGCGTTTATATTGTATTGGATAAAGTTTATGCTCAACGTAGTAAATCGAATAACTTAGCTTTAGGAAGACGCTTTGCGTCACTTCGTTCCTTTTTCTTCAACAAGACAAAACCCGTTTCTCGCGGAAAGAGCATAGTTATAACTTAGCTTTAAGCAAAAATGATGGTCACAAAGGCATAATTGTGAAAATTTATCATTTATCCTAATAGTAATCCCCTCTATATATTATTTAAGAAGTATTATTAATTAGTAAAACGTGTTGACGTGGCATATATATGTTTGTTTTCAGACCTTTTTAGAAAAAACATGACAATGATTTGTGAAATTACGAACTTTTATAAAAAAAAAAAAAAAAACTGTAAAAATAACGAACATTTATTAAATAAAACTTTTCTATTTAGTTTGGGTTAAATATCGTCTCTAAGTTTAAACGAAAAGTTTAGCACCCACATGTATTTAATTTAGGTTAGGTTGAGTTCAATATTAGTATAGCGCTATTAGTATCAAATGTCATTCGTTTTAACTTTTCAATTGTAGAGGTTAACATTGTGAAAATCTAGTGACCATGTTTTTTTATAAAGGGTTCTAGTGACCATGCATGTTAGACTCTCAATATTTCAGATATGTATTTGCGTTTCCTAAAATTATCTCTCAATTTCTTAATTTTTTATCACCTCGGTTTGTTCTAGATTAAATAAAGAGAGACAAATTTATAAATCCTAAATTTCTGATCACAGTTAATTTGCATTGGTGGAAATTGATTATTACTCTCACACTAAAAATGAATTGCTACAAATTTTACGTGCTTTCATTTTTTGTACTTTAGATCGTTTTCCACAAAAAAAAAATTGGTGCGAATCCTAACATTAGTTACTTAAAAAGCCTGGACTAAGATTTTTAAACACCGCGTATAGATATATACTGTAATAGATATAATCATTGAGAAGATTGTCGGGAAAATACTGTTAGTGAGAAGAATGATTGACTAGGATATATATAAAGAGATAGGAGAGAGAGAGAGATAGATGCAGCGAGAAGAAAGGTGAGCACAAGGCTCGAGAGTGAAAGACAACAACTTAATAATAATTGGACTATTGGAGCTCATCCTTATTCTTGATTTTCCCCTACGATGACCTTTGCTCCTTCACTCTCTGTCTGACTTGTGGGAGGTGTCAAAATCTTAAATAAAAATAATAATTATAACATCCGAGAACACATCCGCTAAGAAAAGAAAAAAATTAGAACACCTCTCTAAGGTCATACACAATGGGACAAGTGGGAGGATGTGTGTTAGTGGTAATTTATTATTAAAATAATGTAAGAGGTTAAGTTTAGAAATAAAGAAAAAGACTAACCGAAATCGTTGTCAAGCTTAAAGCTGCTGCCTTTATTCATCTTTGTTTCAGCTGCTGACACGAGTAGATAACACCCGAGTGTTATCACACACCCGGATTCAGTCTCCAAACGCACTATTCCCTTATTTTCGATTTTTTTATTACTCACACCCCTCTAAAAATTATCCCACTGTGTTTGCTAACCATGCCAATGCACACAATCTGATATTAAATATTAGTTTTCGTCACTATGATTTACGGCTGAATAATGCTTGCTGGGCGTTGCTTCGGCATTAGCTAAACCTGTATTGGTTTTACGGTGGATTGAAGCTTACTCTCGGAAAAGTATACACATTTTTTGATGTATTAAAATAGAAACATTAGATGTATCCTTTTAAAATGAATGATAGTGTTTGTGGTATTTTTAGAAAAAGAAAAGAATGTTGGATGACAATGTTAATCATTTGAACATGTTGTATAACCTCATTGCCTACGCATGATACATATAGCATTTTGTTGTTGTTTGTAGATTTAATTAAAATAACATAAATTAAGATATAATTGGTTAGTGGTGAGGAGCGCTAACTCCAGTCAATGGTTTGAGATCGTTATCTTTGCAGCATCGAGTGTGGTACGTTAGATTTGTTGTTGATGTACCACCTATTTATCAGAGTTCGTTTCTGACGGAATTTTTGATTTGAATTTGTTCCATTTTTGTAACAATGGTTTTTTTCAAAGCCAAAAACCCAAAATCCATTTATAATGAATAAAATAAATAAATAAAAATAGCATCAGCCAAAAAGTAAATCAGTGCTAGCTATCAACCCCGTCAAAATGTGAAAAATGAAAAGAAAAGAAAAACAAAATAATGTTATCGAAGGGGAAAATAAAGTAAAGAACAAAGACAAAAGGGACATTAGGCAACTAGTTTAATCATGAAGATCCCGAGTCATCAAAGTTAGGAGTATTAAGTAATTAAATTTACAAATAAAGACAAAATAGTGATTTAGTCAACAAGAAATTCTAAAATACAAAAGACTCCTGCCTCGGGCCCTTAAATAAGAGCAAGTCCTTTTTTTTTTTTGGGTGGGTAACTAATACGTACGATCAACCAACCTTTCTATAGATATAAACACATATAATTGTGTTTAGTAGGGCTTAACAAATTTTAGTCGTATTATGTTAAGAAAATTCTCCTTTCTAGACACAATTCATGTTTGGGATGGGCCTTCTTTTCTCTTTTATGTTTTTGTTTTTACTTTTGTGTGTTACAAACGCATTTCAATATTGATTTCTTTTGACATCTTACATTGGCTGAAAAATATAAATTGTTTTCTTTCTGATATTTTTAACGTATTGTTTCTGAATATGCATTCCGTATTAATGGTTTATGATATAGGTGATTGGCAAAGTTAACATAGAAACCTTTATAGACTTTAAAACAAATTGAATATTGTAAATTCACATTTGATGATTTTAGTGATTTGAAAAGCTCCAAAAACTATTCCAAGAAAACTCAAAATTGTCTTCTTTCTCTAAATCCAATAAATATGTATTTTTTTCTTTCTAAAGTGACACAAATATTTTACAGCCAAGATTTCAAAGTAATTTCTCGGTTCACAATTAAAAAAGCATTTGCTCACCAAAAAAAAAAAAACGCAAATCCTTACAAGTTGCATATCTCATCTTCAAGGATTAGTAATATAGGTAAGAGACTTTATCTTTTGAAATTGGTTGTGTATTAATTGTCCCGTCCATGCCGAAGATTTGATCAAATCTAGCTATGAGAATTGAGAAGTCAAATCTCACTCTCGTGACCTGCTTATTATGAATATGCATGAGTATTCGTCAACAATTCGCAAGACAAGGTGGGATAGACTCTTAAATTTTGTAATAAATAAAGTTTTGGTAGAATATAATTGTTGTTGTTTTTTTTTCTTTCTTTTATGAAAAATATATATTTATATATATAGTTGTCTTAAAAATATAGAAAATTTATTTTAAATGTACATATATCTAACAAAAAAACTGACTACATCATCTCTAATGTTCGGGCATGGTTTATCCTTATCTCTAATGTTCGGGCTAGATTTTAGACTATTGGGTCCAAACTCGTGATTTTTCGGCAAATTCCTTGCGTTCCTTCGAAAATATGTTTCGCCCACCTAGAGATAAACAACACCCCGGTTGAAGCATTACAATGGCCAATACGAGGCTCGAGGTTCAAGGGAACTTCTTATCGGATGTCAAGCAAGTGCAATTTTGTTGGGTTTTTATCTACTGATCCTTCGACATGGAGTTGGATGTTGTTATTGATCTGGATTCTCGAGCAGAGGTAATTCTTCTAGCATTTCTTCACAGTCAGACTTGCATACCAAGTGAATGGTCATAAACTATTCTGGACGATATAAGGATGTTGCCCAAACAATTATTCGACGTTCAAGTTAAATTTGAGATCATGCGATGGCAAAAATTAGGATATGAAAATGGTATTTGGAGTTTAAGTAAATGGGTTGGTCGTCGATTATAAACATCTTTAAATATTTATCAAACTTTGAGTTAGACCATATACTAATATACATGCACGATATATAGGATAAGTAATTTATTTATCTAAAGAAAATCAGAGCTAAAATAAAAACTTTGAAATCATTTAATTAATACCAAATGCACTTGATTATCATTATCAAATGCAAATTGCGCCGCTAATTCACACGGTTCCACGTGATCAAAGACACTAGAGTGGGTCTGCTTGCTTCGGCGCTCTAATGAGGGTACAAGGTATGACTGAATAAGTAAATCCTTAGTGATTTTAATTTTAAATTCGTAGAATATATATGTATGACCAATTACGTGCTAGTATAAAATATTTAACTAGTAGGTATAATTAATAGTAGCTAGTTTAAGATAAACCACCAACGGTTTTACGTACTCTAATTATTCTCATGTTTACATGTGTGTGTGAATACATATCTATAGACTATAGTTTTGATTTGCAAAAAGAGCAAAATAACCCTCTTATCCCTTTTAGTTACATATTATATTTTTCCAAAATTTTGAAACTATTAACGTGAAAGCTAAGTTTTCTACTTCGATTGGAATATGCTAGCTAAAAACAATCTAAATACAGAAAGAAATACATTATATTTAGACTATTCGCAGTAGTGTAAGTGTTAGGGGGTGTAAGATTTTGTTATTATTATAATTTAAAGTGAGAGAGAAAAGAGAGAGAGAGAAAGAGAAAGAGAGTGTCTTACATCCGAGTGTAAACTTACATCCGAGTGTGAAGAGAGAGACAATTTTTTTCTTCTTTTAATACCTACACCCGACGACTAACACCCGAATGCTTGCCCCACTGCGCATGGCCTTATGTATTAGTTTGGGTAAGATGGAAGACGATCACATCTCTTCGTCGGCTAATAATAATGACTCGTGACCTAGACCTAGACTAGGGATTGCTGTCCAGCAAAAATCCCTAAGAACACCTCATATTTTTCTTATAGTTCAAATTCAAAAAGTGTTTAAGTTTCTACTATTGCCCTTTAAATACATTTATAATTGTCTTCTAAGCTGAAAAGTATGGATAAAACTAAAAATGATTGAACAAACTTCTACATTGAAAATACCAAATGATATTTTTTGTGTTTCAAAATTAGTTATATTACAAGACTTACCATAAAACGGATGTAATAATATTTAAAATTTTAAATCATGATTGATTGTATTTATCACCTAGTTCATATAAATTCAATATTAATGCCACGTAGTCCTGGTTAGACTAATAAAAAACAAATTTAATTACCGCACGTAGGCTTCGTTGAAAACGTTATGTCATTGAAGTAATCGCCGTGATTAAGCAATGTCATTGAAATTATATGGTAAACCTCACGATGAGACGTCCGTGACGATAAAATGTCAAAGCAATGTGACGTTAGACTATCCTTTTCATTTTTTTTCTCAGACTTCATTTTTTGTTTCTTTTTCTTTTCTCAAACTTTTTTCTTTTTCTTTTTTTTTGTTTTCTCAGACTTCCCTTTAATGGTTTACCGAATTAAAAGATAAACGGTGGGGAGGGTTTTGCGGGGGAGGGACGAGTGGAGAAAAACTCCCTGTTCTAACACGTGGCACTCTAGTCACCATTGATAAAAATTAACACTATTAGCTTAAAATGCGAGCTATTTTTCTAGTTTTGTTTAAAAATTGGCAAAAAAATTGTTTTAATTAACTCATCGAAACTTTTTATGTCTACTAAAACGAAGACGAGTCACTAATTTTAAATTTTATACGTTAATTTGGTAAAATACATATTTTATACGCCTCTATGCATACTGTTTTGAATCCTTAAACCATCGATTCGATATATAATTTGCATCTTCGGACAAACAAATATGACTTTCTATATATAGTAAAGAAAAAACGCGTCATTTTATTTTCACCATCTTACATGTATTTATATTGTAATAAGGGACTATATATGAAAATACCAATGAACAATGAAGAGAATAAGCATATATACATATTAATGGAATGGAATGATTACTCTAACAAAATTACTTAAAATAATGTCACGTATCTATTTATCCATATATTCCTTTTTTTTTTATCAAACAATATATAGTGCAAGTGATATTTATGTGATGGGGATTCACTCAAACTGGAAGATAACTGTAGTGAAGTGCCCAAAGCAAAAGATCTTCATGGGACTCTCTATGTCTTAAAAACCTTTTTCTCTTTCTCTCTCTCTCTCTCTCTCTCTCTTAAATCCACAGAGTAAATCCAGCAAACTTCCACTTTCAGAGATCAAAATTGTGTTATCTTAAATGATGAAGAGAGACTAATTCCATGGCGGCGTTTGCAGTTTCTTAAGCTTCCTCATCATCTACTCTCAATCTCTTATTATAGAAAAGAAAAGGGAATCAAATCAAGATTTACCCTTTTCTTTGATATCTCTTTGTAGTGTGTTGTGTGTGTGATGTTGATTATCACTGGGGAAAGAAATGGCAGGGTTCTTCTATCTAGGAGGGAGAGACAACAACAACAACAAGCAAGATCATCATCAAGTAGACAAAGATCATCATCATCAAGACAAGAGCAATTATCTTTACCTTTACAAAGACGAGATCTATAACAACAACAAGGGTTTCGAGATTTGGCCTCCACAATACTTCCAACAACAAGAACATCAACAACAACAACAGCAACAACATGCCTCAGCTCCTGCAAACTTCTACTCATTTGGAATGGTTCCAAGCGGAAGCAGCAGCAACAACAACAACAATAACCGGAGCAGGAGTTTATACTTCAACGTAGTCTCCGATCATGAGCCGGGAGGGTTCACGGTGACGAGACAAGGAGGTATGAATTGTCAAGATTGTGGGAATCAAGCTAAGAAAGATTGTCCTCATATGAGATGTAGAACTTGTTGTAAAAGCCGAGGCTTTCATTGTCAAACTCACGTTAAGAGCACTTGGGTTCCTGCTGCTAAACGCCGTGAGCGTCTAGCCCAACTCGCTTCCTTGCAGCACCACTCAGCCTCCAGCCGTGAAACACAAAACGCAAAACGCCTTCGTGAAGCTAGTAGTGGTAATAATAATGATGATAAAGACCATAGTGGTGGTGGTGGATCGGCTCTTGCTAATACCCGTGTGGTGAATGCTAATTCTAATTCAGGTAAAATTTTGATCATGGTGTGTTTTTAGATTTGATGATATTGAATTAGCTTTCAAGATTGATTGAATTTTCATGAAAAAGTGTCAAAATTTTAATTATGAATGTTTGTGGAGAAGTACAACATCATTTGCGTGTGAATGAGGATGTCCGCCGGATATTGCTGCTTTATTTATACGAGTTACTGTTCCTTAGTAAACCTGACGACATAAAAGGGTTTAAACCAAGAGCGATTTCATGTAGAAACAATGCAATAAAGATTCGGTTTTTATTAGATATGTAATGGGAACTAACGCTTTATAATCAAGAACATGTTGCTAAAAGAGGCTAAAAACAAATCTTATGTTTATCTTTTGGTGATCTTATAATCATTAATAAAATTTAGGGTTGGAGGTGAGTCAACACTTACCACCGGAGGTTAACTCACCGGCCGTTTTCCGGTGCGTTCGAGTAAGCTCAATAGAGGAGGACGAAGATGATCAAGAATATGCTTACCAAACGGCTGTGAACATTGGAGGGCATGTCTTCAAAGGCATTCTCTATGACCAAGGACCAGATCAAGATCATAATCATCACCTTAACCTCCTTGCCTCCACTGCAACCACCACCAATGTGGAGGAGACTGCCACGAAGACGGTCACCGGTAACAATAATAATGGATTAATGCTTGATCCTTCTTCGCTTTACCCGGCTCAACTCAACTCCTTCATCGCCGGTACGCCATTCTTCACACCTCCGAGGTCTTGAGATATCAGTTATTGATTATTGTTAATCTTTAAACGTTATAATAATGAGAGGCTTTCATTTTGTTGTTGTTTTGTATTCGTCTTTGTGTTTTTGACATTTCGTGCAATTTGATAAAACACCCTTAGCTAGGTTGTTACTTAGTGGTGATTAACATGCATATTGTACGTACGTTTTAAAAAAAGATCAATGAGGGTTAAACTAATTAATGTTCATGTTTCAAAGATCGATCTTTGCTTTATTGTTTACTACTTATTGCAGTTTCTCAGTTTCCTTGTGGTTTTTCGATCTATAGTTTACAAACTTTATTTTTTTTTAATTATGTTCATTAGGATCGATCTCATGTGTTGCAATTTAAATGGGGTTTAGTTGGAGTCTTATGATATCAATTAATAATTTACCCACTTTTTATTGATCTACGACATATATAGTACTTTTTCAAGGTCAAATCAAAAATACTTTATTTTAAAAAAGAAAAAATAATAAAAATATTTTTGGTTTGATATTGAATTAGCTTTCTGGTTGGTGTTAAGCTCCAAGCTGCCTTTTTCCCGTTTATCCGTTTGCTTGCCGGATTTAAACATGACTTAATACTAGGTTTCGTGTTCCACTGATCAAAGATTTGAAAAAAAAAAACATATTATAAGAAAACTTCAAGCAACTTTAATTTATATTACCCAATTGAATTTCTCCAGAGTGAAAGATGTAAAATTAGATTCATTTGAAATATATAACCAACATCTCTGAAATGATGGAAAAAGTTAAGTTAAAAAAATGGTCCTGGGCGGCTCTAAATCATATTTATGCGTACTTTAATTTAGCTTGTTTATATCTTTCTCTTGTTTGAGTCCCTAGTTGTATAAGCTAAAATTCAACATAGATATTTTCAAATAGGGCCGTTTAGTCTAATATATGATTTTTTTACTTATATAATATCGTGTCATTCCATCTAGATTCAACCCTTGTCTACAATATTAGGAGGTTAAGGTTAGTTACGTGGAGAACGTCAAAGTGTGAGTAAATACGTAACATGTGAAATGTTGGCGTAGATGAATGTAAACGGATGGTAATATAGGGCATTTATATCAAACTACTTCCCTGTAGAACTATCATATTTTTAGCTATTTGATTATTACTTGCATGGATGTGACTATCATTCGTCTGTATCTAATCCCATTCAATATTTGTTTCTTACATTATAAATACCAGTCGATGCAGTCTATATACAAATAACTACTGATAGAGACGACTTACTATGAAACTAAAATTGATTTTGTTTTTATGTGTGAACTGATACTATTAACAGTAATAATGATTAGCTAGTACTGTTATAGATTGCTTGATTTAGGACAAGTATACATGACAGAGGAGATAGATGAAAGTTTCTCAAAAACTGTAGAGTGTCTGACTCACGACATGTGATCTCTTCTTTCAGTCTCTCTCGATCAACATTATTAAAAAAATAAATGTAGTTGATCCAAAAATCATGATCATATTCATTGATCTCCTCTGATATTTTTCTTAATCTGGCTAACTTCTTGTTCCGCAAAAGCCCTACAGCCTCATAGGATTAAACCTAAACAGTATGTGGTTTTGTTTTTGGAAATAATTTCTCTCTAGCCATAATTTATTGTAACTAAGAGCAGCTCCAATGGGAGCTCTCTTGTGAGTTTCTCTTGTGAAAAATGATTAAAATTAAATCAAAAAGTTAAATTATGGGAAGAGTTGATTCTCTAAAGAGAGATTTGAGAACCCAAAAAGAGTTGGTTCTCTCAAAATTTATATTAAATAATTAGAGAGAACCTATGAAAAGCTCTCACCAATGGAGATGCTCTAATGTTAATTATTTTTTGTATTCTTTTCTTTATTACTATTACGTATTGATGACGTGCATATGGTTCCAATGGTAAGTACTTAGACATCCTCACAGGTCAAATGTTTGGCATTGTCATTAATTGCCATTAAAATACGGTAGGTTAAGTTTGAAATAATAGTTTTCCTGCAAGTTTGAAAGGATAGTAAACGAGTAAATTGTTAATTAATTATGTTGGAGAAAAGGAAAATAATTTGTTAAGAAGCATGAAGAGGCCAAGACTCGAGACATCATTGTAAAATTGTAAAGTCTATGGTCAAAGTGTGAGACTATTCCGAACAAAGATTTTGAAATGCATCCCCAACATCCGTTATACTTAAACCTAACTCGATTATGATTGATATGACAGTTTATTTTCTTTACCTCAATTCCCTTTACAAAAATCATTAAATCAACTTCAGTTTTTTCCCCCGATTTATTGCATTTTTGGCTCCACATAAATCTTTCTCTATCCATTTGAGATGATTTCATTCAAGCGATCCAAGGCGAGTTATTAATATATGATTAGTATATAATTCCAAATACATATAACGTGTTACTACTTATTATAATCACGACACCAAAAACTGTACTAATCAAATATTTTATTTTTAAAACAGTGTATAGCTAAAGGTCTAAAACTATATCCAACAAACAGAAAATCCAATTTCGGCGGCCATAAACCCTATAATTACAGTTACAGCTTTAACCGAAAGGAGAAAAGATGAGAGATTGGTCCCCCTTTGTAGATTGAAGCAACTGAGTGAAACTAGTGGTTAGGGTTTCTCATGGATTTAGTTAAGTTCTTTCTAAGAATTACTTCTTTGTCGTTGTCCTAATCGCTAATCCAATTCTAACCTCGGTATTTTGTTTCCTTTTTTGTCAACAACGAGTGGTGTCTTCTTTACTCTTTATCAACACTAGATAGTGGTCCAAAGTCCAAACAATATGTATGTATTCATTTTAATACATATATACATGCACCATACATATGCAGTATAATATATTAACCATGTCATATATGTTTTTGCAAACGGCCCATTAAAGAAATTGGGTTTTAATGATACATGATATGGGCCGTAGCCCAGTTTTAAGAGCCCAATTCGGTCCGGGTATTTAGTAACGGGTCGGCTCTTTAAGATTATTTTCCTTTTTTCACCTCCGCTTCAAAGTAAGACAAGACTTAGGGTTAAGTCAAAACAAAATCCGAAACAGAGTTTAGATCAGAGCTCAGGAGAAGTAACTACGAGAAGGCGAAGAAGAATATTGATTTGGAGAGAGAGTTATTTTGAGTAACGATGGAAGAGAGTCATGAACTCGATATGGAGAAAACTGATAGACGTATTTGGTTGATGAAGTGTCCTGTAGTTGTAGCCAAGACATGGGAGAAGCTTGCTCCTTCGTCTTCTTCTTATTCTTCCTCTGATTCTCTTCCCAACTTGGCAAAGGTTGTTCTCGACGTTGATCCTTTACGGCCCGATTATTCGCCTGAGGTAATTTTGGTTCTCAAGTTATTGATTTTGAGTTTGAGTTCAAACCCGGTTTCGAAACCCTAGATTGATTATGAAATTGAGTGTTGAAATTACATTACTTGTGTAGGAACTTTGACAAAGTTTGAATCTTTTCATGTTAATTTCATTACCCATGTGGTTGATTTACAAATCTAGCTTAGGGGACGATTCTTCTGTTGAGTTCTCTATTTGTTGTTCTTGCGACTTATTTCCTTGTACTGGTATTAATCACAGTTTACTATGCAAATGGTTGCTGCTGAGTATGGGAACATGCCAAAGTGCTACGCTTTGAACATGTTCAAAGACTTTGTTCCGATGGAGGCCTTCTCCGAAACCAATCTAGGTTTGGATTTTACGTTTGTCTGATTGATAACATGAGATATGTTTCTTCGTTTGCTTTTCATCTCACACTTGGCAAGCTACTCCAGTTTATCCAGCTGTTGAAGGAAATGTTGATCACAAATTCGATATGAAGCCACATGGCGAGAACATTGAAGAATATGCTAGGCTTTGTCGTGAGAGAACGAGCAAAGCCATGGTTAAAAATCGACAGATTCAGGTATGTTTATTTGCACATTCAGGTGTTTGTTTTCCTTTGATTCTTCTATGCTGGCTCTTACTTGTGTAAGGACTTTTCTTCCTTGAATTGCATGTAAGGTTATTGATAATGACCGCGGAGTACATATGAGGCCCATGCCTGGAATGCTTGGTTTAGTTTCCTCCAATTCCAAGGTAAGATGTTATTCTCTCTCATTGATGTTGCATATATGGAGTAATCATTGAGATGCTAAAGAGTTAATGAAGAAACTAACAATCCAGCTTCAATACTCATTCTTTAGTCAGACTAAATAAGATTATGGAAACTTCGACCGATGATCTGAAAACTTTAACTTTCTGTCTTTATCTTTTCTTTACCTGATCAGCATTACCAATGTAGAAGTTTTTGTTTGTGTCTGAATGAGCAGGAAAAGAGGAAACCTCCCCCAGTCAAGCAAACCGAGGTGAAGAGGACGAGGAGAGATCGTGGTGAGCTCGAAGCTATAATGTTCAAGCTATTCGAAGGCCAACCTAACTGGACATTGAAGCAGCTTGTACAAGAGACGGACCAGCCAGCGCAGTTCCTGAAAGAAATACTAAACGAGCTCTGCGTGTACAATAAGAGAGGATCGAACCAAGGGACATATGAGCTTAAACCTGAATACAAGAAATCTGCTGAAGATGATGCAGGTGGGCAGTAAAATCAAACCCTTTGTGTAATTCACTACTATATACTTGTGCCATAGTCATAACATTATTATATAAACGCTGAGTCCATTGATCGGAAAAAAAAAAGATTTTAGCAGGGAAGAGAAAAGAGGGTTTTTAAGTGGTAATCTTTTAATTTGTATTTTTAATCGAAACAGACAAATATAAAAGTGAGTTTTTGTTTTATGACATATAACAAAATTACAAAATCATGTGGCGGTTTGGTTGGATATAAACATATAACGAACACAAAGTCTAGTCCAAAGAGACTGAGACGTCGAATTTGTCTTCCACTGCTTGAACATAAGCGTGATTGAACATTTGAAAACGACCCTGATTTTCTCTTATAAACTGCGTCCGGATTATTCTCTCTCTGAAGATTCCAAGCATTTACCATTTGAGCCGTAGATATTGGGATGATGTATATTAATGGAAGAGACAACAATATAAATGGTAAGGTAGTTCCCACCTTTTGTTTGTGGCAGACATACTAATCGTGTTTACATTTTGACTTCTCCTTCTGTTACTCATTTCAAGTTTTCGATCACGTAAGTTTTGAATGAATCGGATGAGGCGATGAGCAACATCTCATTTTGTTAAATAGAGGATTTTAGATTCGGATACAAATTCATCGAATATCTAATATACTTTTCTGTAGCTACTATAAGTAAATAAATAAATAAAAACTACTATAAGTACTATTAGTAGAGAAACTCAATAAGTCCGTCTTAATCTATGGGAGGACCCTCGACAAAACAAAAAAATATTCAAGTTTCTTACTAAATTTCTTTCTTTATAAAACTAGACCGTTTTATCTTATAAAAAAAAAATTGAAATTAATTTTGGACCCATAGCATATGCCTATATTGTCTATCCCTACAGTCGGGCCTAAACTCATGTGTGACATGGTGGTTACGGTTTTAGGACTAAGGGCATGAACTCGCTATAACCATAGATTAGATTTTCTACTCGCTTTCGGATATCTACGGTAGTTTTGGCTAAATCTAGATAATCGATTTATCTACAAATATAACGAGAAAAATTCGAAAACAATTTGTTAAGAAAATTGGTTTTAATAGATACAATATCACTAGCTACTTTTACAAAAATAATTACAACTTAAATAATTTTTTTGTTAAAGATCGGATCTATTTTATACGCATATATCGTATCATAATTAAGCCTTATAGTTATGGGAAGAAAACAGTGAAAAAAGCATGCAAGATTAAGGAATTATCATTGGTAACTTTTTTTTTTTTTTTTTTTTTTTTTTTTTTTTTTTTTTTTTTTTTTTTGAATTGGTAACTTTAACTGTTAGCAAAATCTTTTTCTTTCCTTTTTTTCGATGGAGCCTGTGATCGCAAATGTTGAAAAGATATAAGTTCTCTTATTGTTCTTTTTGACCAAGTCACAGCCGTAAACGAAGAAAACAAAACAGATGAAGATAGCAATGAAGACATGTAAAAATAAAGTGTAATTTTTTTTATATATAGCTGTAATACTTTGTTACATAAAAAAGAGAAGTTGTGCAAATGCCTTTTTAACAAAATAAAAATATTAAGAAAATAAAAATGCATACATTGAATTAGCTTATCAAGCACAAAAGCGTGACTTGATAAAAGGAAAGAAAATAATCATGTTTAAGGTGGAAAATGTAATCCTTTGACGGAAATATGGCGTTATAGATGACTATAAGAAATTAAATTATGACAATTATATCAGTAGTTTAATCATGTCGGACTATCTCTAACTAAGAAATCCCACCAAATTTCATGTCAAAAATATAGTGGATGGCTGGAAATTTCCCATAATTAATTTTTGCATGCATGCCAAGCAAAAGCAATCGAGATGAATAAAAACAAAAACAAAATAAAAAGTCAGTATATGTTTGGACTTAGAGAAGACCTCGCATGCAAAAAGCCAACCCACAAAATAGTTGCAGAAACACCTAATTGCGTAATACTTCAATTTTTTCAAGATGACAGATTTATATAAGTTTTTCTAATAGAACAAGCTTTATCGGATATCCTCAAAAGTTTTGGCAAACTAGCACAAGTTTTTGCGGACTTTCACTTGGTTTCGAACAATTTACCAAATATTTGGAAACTTTCAAAATTGTTGTCTGTAGCCATAACATGAACTGTTTGTAGTAATATACATGTGTTTTCAATATTACAAAGTTTTTTGAAAGTTAACAGAATTCTATAAGTGTTTTAAAAATTTGACATGTTTATATAAACTTTCACGTATAATCCATGTAAAAAAATCCTCATCCTTTTAATTTTTTTTAATCTTAACCCTAAATTTGTGAAATCTAAATCCTAAACAAATTGCCTTCCACTACAAGAAATATTCTTAATTTTAAACGTCTTCAGAGTCAGTGGCGGAGTTAAGAAGGGGTGAGTGGGGTCACATGACCCCTATATATTTTATATATTAGTTATTTTAGTGTAAATTTGATTGAATTTGAAGAAATATTTGGTTAAAATTAGTGTTTGACCCCTATAAATTTTTGTTCTAACTTCCAAATGACCCCTTTAATTCATATAATTTTTCAATTTATTGTTCATCATATAATTTTTGTATTAATTTGACCCCTATAAAACTTGTTTCTAGATCCGCCACTGTTCAGAGTTCATTATGCGACGAATCTTGGAATCGAGGAGAGACCAATTCTTCCGTTGTGTGATGTACCTGACATCGTCTTTGAAAAGAGAAAGAGCGTTAGAAACTTAAAATGAAAGAGGGAATTTTTTTATATGTTACTGCTAAAGATTTTTTTTTGAAATGATATGTTATTTGGAAACTTCAAACTTTAGTTTCTTCTCTAAACGGCACAATATTAGTTGACACTAGCTCATTAATTTTTTCTGTCGTCTTAGCCATTTTTCTTTGTTTTTGTCACTTGCAAGAAACTTTTAAAAATCACTTTAGAGTTTAGACTCCAACGATTAGACGCTTAAAATAATGGTTTTCCGCTAGTTAGTTAGCTCGTTCTCGAAGATTGATACGTCCGGATCACCATTCACCATTTAACCTAGTTCGTCGAATTGAAATCAAGAATAAAAGAGAGCTGTTTCTGTTAATCGTATTGAAATTACGTTAGTGGGTAAAGTGGCATTAGTCTTATAATAATATGTTGAAGGGTCATACTTGTCCCGTCCTTATAGTGTTGTCGCACGTCAAGGTGTCTCCTTAGTGACATCCACTTATCATCACAATTCAAACGAATCTAAGGACACTCTATATCAAATATCAATCAAAGCATCGGATGAAAACTTTATATGCAAAATCTTTCTATCATAAAAATTAGACACAAGCATATGTGTATATATATACACCATTGAATTGCATGGGAAACAGTGCAGTTATGGAGGTGTATACAGTCATTAAATGTGTTCCAGTTTTGCAGAACCGTGTCTACGTTCTTCAGACAATCAGTCGGAACGTTTTATCTTTGTTGATTATGACTGATCACAAGTATTGTCGTAAATAAGTGACAACATTTAGCGTATCGGATAACTAGTGAAAGAATAGAATTGAGTTTATTATATAACTTGGTCATATTAAGATTCCAAATATATATATGCATTGATCTTCTCAAATATCTTTAAAAGTAATCACATTCTTTTATCTTGGAATTTAGGTTAAAAGCTAAATCTTTTGTGTTAAAGTTCAAAAGAGGAGTGAGAAAAAGAGAAGAGAGAGAGATCGGAGACAAGAAGATTCGCTCGTGGGCGAGCAAAAATGATAAAGAAATGAAATAAAGCGAGGAAAAAGGAGACAAGGCAATTAAATATCCCAACTAAGATTGGTCTCCCTCTTCTTCTTCGTCTGCTCGTTACCGGTTACTGTCTTGTTGGGTCCTTACCCGATCCGTTACTGTCTTGCTGGGTCCTTACCCGACCCGTTTCTTTACCCTTTACCCGCTGAGAGAGATAGACTTAGAATATCATACTTTATATATCTTCTTTTTCAACCTAAAAACTAAAAAGGGGTTTGTTTTCTTCCCTTTTTAACTAAATAAGGGTTTATCTTCTGTCACAAAGACGAAAAATGCTAATTAATTATTTAATTTGTATTTTAACTAAACACTTTTATAAGCACTAGTTCCGGAAAATGGGCTAATCAATAGTGAAACTTTAGTCTTTACCATCAATAATACGCCCTTCTTTTACAACAAATGATGTTTATTGATCTTTCACATTCATTAAGAAACAAACTAAAATACTTCATCCTACCATCTATAAATAGATTTATTATTGTCAGTGTTAAGCAATTTTGAATTAAATTTGACACTTAGTTAATTATGAGTTCAATGCTTGTTTAGCATAGATATCAACGAATCATCATTTGAGAATGATATAAAACAACCTAAATACTATATACAAGTATAAATCATGAATTTAAGTTAAAGATCCTATCATAAGCCATATACATAACTAACAAACTAATTTGTGCTGGATTTGGTATGTCCAGCTGGGTATGTCTTCATTTTATCTGGCTCTCAAAATTTACTGATACTATAGCTATACCTGAAAAGAGTAATTCCCAATTTCAACATACAATAACACAAGATATATAGAATGTTTGATCCAGTTGGTAATGCTTCAAAGATGAATTAATATATCCATTTTGCTTTAAATATTAAACCACAAAAGAATGAATTTATTTTTTCTCGAGGCAAACTTACGTATGTTTTCTCAACAAATAAATTTCAAGGTTCGAAAATCCAAAATTAAGTTTCAAAACCTACAAGATAAAAATTACAAACACGAGTCACAAATTACGTGCTAAACAATTGGTTTTAAAATTTAATGAGGATGGGAAAAAGATAGTCAAAAAGTTTTAAAATATATACTTTTTAAAAAATCTTATAAATACATTGACAAAATTGATCATTAAATAAGTGATCACTACCCAAAAAAAAAATAACATGTCACTTGTGAAACCAGTTTTCCTTGCAAAAACATCGCAAAACAGTTTCGCAAGATATTATCTAAAAATGCTAAATCGATTGTTGTCGCTGACCTATATCCGTCGTTAATTCATCAATAAGATCAGTTTGTTTTACTAGTTATGAACAGAACCTGGAGAAACAACTCATAATTTTTAATTCTCTACCATACACATCATCGCGCAAATCAAAGCTTCAAATTCTGAATGAATTGGAAGAAAAACTCATGCCAATTGCCAAGATCACCTCTAGCATACTATGTGTTGTTATTATGATGAAATAATTATTTACACGTATTGTAGACAGATTTGGAAATCTCTGTATAGTTAATGAAGGGGTCTCTGCTCGACAAATGATATTATGGATACGGTTGAGCATACGTGTACCACTTGCACGGCCAGTTTCATCACATATATACTCCTTTCTTAAGCTTTTTTTTTTTTTTTGGAATAAGGAATACCCCGAAACTACGTGCAAAAAATTTGTTTTCAAAAAACGTCTTAACTGTTTTTGTAAGAAGCTTTCCTACAGCTTATCTAATAAGATTTTCTAAAAGGTTATGAATTTTGTTTTAAAAGCTGTAATATTTATTTAGTAAACAAAGTATGCTGCTTTTAATGTCCATAAAAAAACTCATCTTTTAGGATTTTATTTTAGGTATTGTCTATTAAATTTGATTTGTATAGAATCTAAACGTTAAGAACAGAGCATACAAACTTTAGTTTAGGTTCATCGGGATAAGGGTGGAATTTAGATAATTTTATAAAATAGAACAATCAATAAATTAGTGTAATGTGAAAATATAACGAAGTTTAATTAGATGTATAGAATGTTAAGGTAAATAACTTTGTTATTGTCTATAAATAAATAAAAAGATTTTTGTAATAGAAATGAATAATAATGAATATTCCATATTTTCATAGTTTATCTAAAACAGTTTGTGACAAGAAATTCCATGAACAATTTGGCGTGATACATACGTGGGAGGGGAAAAAAAAATACATATTTGGTTTGTTTTCACGTGGATATGCACATGTTTCTGAGCACAATTTACTAAAACAGTCTCTCTAGGTTTACATTGTCGATATCTCCAAAAATATCAAAACAAAAAGAAAGAGAAAAATGAAAGCATACAAGCAGATCTGCATACAAGCAACCATAAAATTTTCGATGATTCTATACTATAAGGATACAAATGTATTTGACTATCGGAAATTAAAACCAAAGTACTACAATTACACACGTCTATTTATTGAGCATAGGAAAATAGAACAAAAAAAAATAACCCAAAAAAAATAAAATCGAACTAAAATAATTGAGGACAAATACAGATAATAATATTGGTGTAAGCGTGTACATAAATATTGATCGTGTGGGTGTGCCTGCGAAATAAGAGGTACTGTGGGTCTCACGGTTCAGCAGTGCGCGTGGGGCTCGTCCCTACAAAATTAATTATGTAACATAAAATCAAGAAATATATTTACCCAAAAAAGTAATTAAAACGAAATTTTGTAATAGAAAAGATTCTTAATTAAGATTGGTATTCTCCTGGAGACTATACTGTACAAGTAATAATTAGTAGCAATGCCATGCTGCTCAATAAATATCAAAGGAAAGGACAAATTAAAACCATTATACTGTCTAAGATAGTGAGTGCAAATTGAGGAATAGAGTCGTAAATAATGATAAATATTTGTGCTTTTTTTTCTATTGTAATTTTCACCTTTTTGATTTTCAGATTTGAATGATTTTAGATATACAAAAAAATTAAGAATCATAATGATGGTTGCGTTAATGAGTAGTGGCGTGAGGGTTGTCATGTCAGCTAAACAGCAGAAAAATAAGAGAATGTGGGAGACAGCCTTTGCCCTTTACACATTTTTAAGCTCTCTTCTTTATTTTATAAAAGACACTAGTACACAGTTAAAATTTTGCGGGCCCTTTGTTTAATTTATTTAGATTTAACAGCTTCAGGGTCGTTTTCCTCTTGTTAAAAGTAAAAATCAATCAGAATTTTGGTTTATTTGTTATGACATTTAAAGGACTAAATTGTGGCTCAATTTGCCATAATCTCTAACCAGGAATGCCAATGGGTAATTCGTTTTGATTTAGAATGAAAAGTTGGCTGTTTTACATGAGGACGCATATAATTAACTAACAATTTGTTATATATGATAGTTTTAAATTCTTGAGTTTTTTTTTTTCTTTTCTAATCAACAAATCCAAAAACAAAATCGTTTAATTTAATATCTCAATTTTTTAATGTTTCTTAGATAAAAAAAAACTATTATACGTTGCATTTTTTTTTTTTTTGCGATTTTCCCTGAAATATATGTCGGTTTTGCGAGTGTTTTGTAAACAAAATAATAATGGACACAATAATAGTAAACCGTAACCTATTTTATCATAATTGATATAGAAATAATAATATAAATCGAAATTTTATTTTGCCAATTCAAAATCATAATCAAGGAGTGAATGCTGCCAGTAGACCAAAGTAACAAAATTTGGTGTGTACATCAAATGATCGGAAACAACAAAAACTCATTAATATACCTAAATCCACATATATTTTTTTCAATATTTCACATTGTTATAATTAGGTTTAATAGATACCATATTAGAAATCCCAGTGTGGTGGTTCCCACAAGCAAAGAGAGGAATGAGATAGCTATCTACCTATATTTATATCTCCACAACTTCACTCTTTTTCCTCAATCAACACACACAAACATACACACACACACCGCCTTCTCCATCGTTTGATCGATTGTTTAGTTCGATCCAATGGCGGATAACACCGGAAACGATAATCGGAGATCGTTATGGGGAGTTCCAGAGAAGCTTCAGCTTCACATAGCGATGCTGACGTTGCAATTCGGTTACGCCGGATTCCACGTGGTGTCTCGAGCTGCTCTTAACATGGGAATCAGCAAACTCGTCTTCCCTGTTTATCGTAACATCATCGCCTTGCTTCTTCTCCTTCCATTCGCTTACTTCCTGGAAAAGTAACCTTTTATTTTCACTTCTTCTATATTTGAACTAAACCCTATTTCTTCTAGTTGCTAGTAATTTAATTACCACACTTAATTGTTTTATATAGGAAGGAGAGACCAGCGATTACTCTCAACTTTCTCATCCAGTTCTTCTTTTTGGCACTCATCGGGTATTTATATAGCCTTCACTTAGCCTTCTTTCTGGTTATTGAATGATATATAAAATTTGTTAATTAATGATATAATGAATTATTACACGACAGAATAACAGCGAACCAAGGGTTTTACTTGTTGGGACTGGACAACACTTCGCCAACATTTGCTTCTTCCATGCAAAACTCTGTTCCCGCCATTACCTTTCTCATGGCTGCTCTTCTCAGGCACTTATTCTACACATCTCTCCTTTTTTTCTTCTCTTTTGATTTCAAAAAAAAAAAAAAAATTTGTTTAAAACTTATGGACAGCTTGGATATACAAGATTCACTTTAATAATTGTTCATTTGACTTTTCAACGTAAAATAAACGGATAAAAGTATACGTAGACAACAATAAATACCCTTTCAATTTACTTACAAAATAGTGATAATCATAGTAGTAACATACTGTTTATGTACTGTACGTAAAAAACAATAATTCAGGATTGAGAAAGTAAGAATAAACAGAAGAGACGGTATCTCCAAAGTCTTAGGAACAGCTCTTTGTGTCGCCGGAGCTTCTGTCATCACTCTCTACAAGGGTCCAACCATCTACACCCCGACCAGCCACCTCCACACTCATCTACTTACCACAAACTCCGCTGCCTCCGCAGTCTTAGCGCCTTTAGGAGACGCCGCGCCTAAAAACTGGACCCTTGGTTGTATCTACCTAATCGGTCACTGTCTCTCGTGGTCAGGCTGGCTCGTTTTCCAAGCTCCGGTTCTTAAATCTTATCCGGCGAGGCTCTCGGTTACGTCTTACACTTGTTTCTTCGGAATCATTCAGTTCTTGATCATTGCTGCTTTCTGTGAAAGAGAATCTCAGGCTTGGGTTTTTCACTCCGGTTGGGAGCTTTTCACCATCCTTTACGCCGTTAGTTTCTCATCTTTTATAATAATTCGTTTTAGCCCTATTGTTTCAAATTTATCAATTTAGTCCTAATGAATTGGTTTAACTTCAGGGAATCGTAGCGTCTGGAATCGCGTTTGCGGTTCAGATTTGGTGTATTGACAGAGGAGGTCCAGTCTTCGTTGCTGTTTACCAACCTGTTCAGACTCTTGTCGTTGCGATCATGGCTTCGATTGCCTTAGGCGAAGAATTTTACTTGGGCGGGTATGCAAATATTATAATCTGAGTGGTTTATGTAAAATCTTGATAAAATACAAGGACCAAAATAAGAATAAATTAAAATGTTTTGTGCCACGTGGCGTATTTCTAATGGCAGGATTATTGGAGCGGTCTTGATCATAGCGGGACTTTACTTCGTATTGTACGGTAAGAGCGAAGAGAGGAAATTTGCAGCGCTAGAGAAGGCAACGATCCAGTCCTCCGCGGAGCACGGTATCGAACGTGCACCTGTTTCTCGCAACTCCATCAAGTCGTCCATCACAACTCCACTACTCCATCAGTCAACGGACAACGTTTGACTAATTGGACACATCTTTCTCCAGCTAATAATTACAAATGCCATTACCCAATTAAAAGGGAACAATGGTGTGCCGTTGTGTTTTATGACTTTTGTGTCTGTTTTTTTTTTTCTTTTCTTTTTAGTGTTTTCTCTCTTTTTAGTTATTAATTACCTAAGAAAGGTTTTTGAAGAAAGGAAAAAAAATATGGTGGATGAGACATCATTGTTCATGAGGAGGATGATGATGATGGTGATGAACAAGACTATGTGGGAGCTTTGGATTGAGACTTTTCTATATATAATATCTGGCTGATATATTAGTGCCATTTTTTTATATTTCTTGTGGGGTTTTTCTTTCCTTTTCGATCATCAATAGAATGTTATAATTTGCATTTATGATCTTTAATAATTATCACTGTCGGGGTGTTTAGTTTGAATTAGATCAAACGATTTGTTCTGAACTGAAGTAAAAGATCTTCCGAATTTGGTTAAAATGATCTATTAAAGAAACAAATTTGTTACATCTATATTATTATCAAATATCCAATAAAATTGATTCTTAGCCGAATGGACAAATTAAAACCAACATTTAATATAATATAGTATGGACCATCTGAATTATATAATATGGACCAATTCTTGAGGTGAAAGTCCATAGATTTTAACATGGTATTAAAGTTTAGCTAACTTGAGATAGATGTGTTTGTTCGATATAAATATTTTGGTCCAATATTAGAATTTTGTTTGAAATAGACGGATAAAAGGCATTATTTTAAGGCGAACGTGTTAAAAATTTCACATATACAATTACAATTCAATGCGCTCCATTTATCTTTCTTGGTTTTCTCGGATCAGCTTACAATCAGCTATTTACATATAAAATATCATCTTTTGATTATATTTAAACGAAGTTCATTTGCAAAATTTCATATCTTATTCTCTCTATATACATAAGAATTTCATTAACAAAAACATCATATACACAAGGAAAAACACAGTGCATAAGCGACTTTGTCTCTTAATTGTTATCTGGCATAGAATAAGAAAAACCCAAATTTTATATGTAGTCTACAATGTGGATTCAAGATAAATATGCATTAGTTAAAATGTTAAATCACATATAGCCCATTGGTGGAGACCATATATGGGCCGAGATATGATTTTGGGCCGAAAATAAACGGGCCAGGTTTGTTATAAACCTCGCCATATAGTCTACTAAGACACGCGAGGATTACACATTAGCACAAAGATCAAGGTAGAAGATGCAAACAGAACCAAGACAAAAGTAAAAGCAAACAAAGACAATAGTCAAAGACTTAAAAGCCCATAGAAACCAGAGACATATGTAGTCTTAACATTGACCGTTACACACAACGTAACATCCCGTTTTCTTTACACAGATACATTGCACTTGATTAACAGTTTTCCCCATGACACATTTTTAGCTTTGAGACAAACAACTGTCGTTTTTATGTTTTTTTATATGGTAAGAATCTGCTTTCACACTACAGACAAACCACAAATATAGAAGTGCACATATATAATAAGTACATGGAACTGGTGTATATTTACATATATATCCTAGATCACGGTGAGGTGACTATATTTGTATATGTAATTTTGTATATGATAAAGTCTTAATAATTAAAGAGAGTCTAGTGACACCTCAAAGTGGGGAATGAAAGGAATCCCAATTAGAATAGCCACCGGAAATACAAGTATCAAACCGAGAAATATCATTATCTCCTTCATGAACCCATGGAAACCCTAACGACATTGTAGCTTCTTCCCATATAGAAGAATCATCCATTACCGGCAAATCCACGTTTATATGCTCCCATGAGATCTCCTCTGTCACTCTTCCACATGATGACATCTCGTTGGATGAACACGGCGACTCAGAGTCGCTGCTTTTTCCACCGGTGTTGCTGCTTGGTGTCGTCCGGGACGCCTGAGACGACGCCGTTTCAGGGTAACTTCTTAAGGACTCAGGGAGGTTGAGGTGAGCCTCGGGCCCGTAGAGCTTACGAGCTGCGGAGTCATAAGCCAAGGCAGCTTCGCGGGAGGTGTCGAAGGTACCTAGCCAGAGACGAGCTCCTCGGTTAGGCTCACGGATCTCAGCGACCCATTTGCCCCAAGTGCGTTGTCTAACACCTTTGTAGGTGCAAGACGCGTTATCGGGTCCACCTTTTCCTCTCATACAGCCTTTCCTCGAACTAGCTTGGACGGTTCGTTGTTTCTTATTAGCACCAACCATCATTACTTTCGGCTCTATGGATGACATGTACGGATGTTGACAACTCGAAAGTGGTATTATGTGACGACTTTTGGTGAGTGATAAGGCAAAGACATGAGGTAATGGTTAGGTGTGTATATATACTAGAAGAGAGTGATGAAACGTGTCGAGGAGAAGATATAGCTGGCGCAGACATGACGGAGGGTCGTGTCGAGAGGAGGAAGCTGGTGTTGTGTTTGTAGTTTTAACACTTGTCTCGAGAGACCCTTCTCTTTTTGGCAACAGTAATCGTAAAACCAGCAGAGAGAGAGAGAGAGATGAGTTTGAGATTTTCCAAAAAAGAAAAAGAGAGAGAGAGATATGGATAAGGTCATCCGCGATTGGGGAAATATAAAAAGATTTATCACTATGAATTAATGGTTCGTCGTGTGAACGCTTTTAATATCAAGCTATGGCTTTAACTTTTAATTTCAAACAGCTAAAAATGAAAAAAAAGATATACTATATATAGTTCATTACATGATTTCCTAACTCAAGTAATATTAAAAAATATATATTTTATGATTAAAACCTAGATTTTACCAAGCTTTTCTCGATGAATCATAGTCTCATATCATCTAATTCGTGGACATTGAGAAAGATTTGTAGTTCGTTTTTTTAACTCTCCGTACATATATATCATCTATATAGAATCACCAATTTCTTTCTTGATGTTATCCATTACTCTAAGCTTTTTAATTGCAACGTGGGAAAATATAGCAATATACAAGTATGAATGTGTGTAAGGGTCAGTCATGTGGCGGCTCTCTGTCCACGCAAACTAAACGTACAGAACCCAAAGGTTTCTCGAGAAGAGACAAAACAAAGTTCACTGAATCTTTACTTCTCTTGCTTAGAAAACATTTGTGGTCGAGACACACGTGAAAAGGCGGCCTTTTTAACCGATAACTACAAAGCTCCGGTTCCAATTTATCTAGCTTCTTTTTTTTTCTTTCTTTAACTATTTATAATTTGAAGAAACACAATTTACCAAATCAATGTAATTGCAACTAAAATCCATTGAATTTTTATTTTTTGGTTTGTATATATATATTTTTAAGACAAGAGAATATACCTTTGAACCACCAGCCACTTGGAAATATTTACTCAATAAAAGGAAAATGAAAATGATTTACTTAGATCAAGAAAATGGTGAGATATTTAGGGTGTAATTGGTAATATTAGTTTTGAGAAAGTGAGAGGAATTGTTGAGGAATTTTGGTGGAATCAAATAATGTTGCATCATTTGAAGACTTGAGGAATTGGTGGAATTCTTGAATTTTTTTTTTTTTGGTTAGTATGTTTCTTCCTTTTTTGGTTTAGTTAAAAATTAAATTATTTCTGAAACTATAAACATTTAATTTCAATAGTAAAATTTGTCAGTAAAAAAATTGCAAACTAGACAAATATAATAATTTTGGTTTATCAACTAATTTTTATTCAGTTTAGCTTCAACAATTCAGTTATATTCAGTGAGATTCTTCGGTTACTATATAGATCCTTAATATAAATTATTTGTTCACTTTGCATTTTGTTTTGGTGGATTCGACTCTAATGTCTGATTAAATTAGCACATAGACTTTAACACATCTCTATAACACAAAAAATGTTGAAGCCATGCAGCGAAAAAAGTTGGAGTACACTTGGCCCCAACATAATAAAATAATAAGGACCTCTCTTTGAGACACTTAAGAAACAAAAAGGTATTAACATAAACATTTAACGTCAAGTCTGAAGTTCAAAACACTGAAAAACAAAGCTATTATTGCCCAAGTGTACTCTTAACTAACCAAGTGTTCTTGGTCTAGTGGTTGCCACTTGTAGAGGAGTTGCCCTGTTGGTCTAGGCCAGGGATCGATTCCCCGCAAGCGCGCAATTGCTAGATCTCCACTTGGCCACTGCGCAATTTACCTGCGGGGCGCAGCGTCCCAGACCACCAGTTCCGGGGGCCCTTAAGTGGAGGCTTAAAAATCCCAGGCACGCGGGCTTAGGCCCAGTGGGCTAGTCGGATCACTGTGTGGTCTGGACACTGGATTATCAAAAAAAAAAGTGTACTCTTAACTCTTTTCCACCGTATCCATAGCCACCACCATGCTTGCCGGGTTAAAACCGCGTGAATAACTATTTCGCCGGCCCATAACCACAATCCTTTCTAAATCTTGAAAACTTACCAAATATCTGGAACCATGCTAAGAGTATTAAAACTAAAAATACAAGTTTGGATATATGTTGACCGAAAAAAAAGTTTGGATAGATTGATTGTGCTATTTGGTTTCCGTTGCTATGAGAATCTAGGTCTTGTATATGGGGAATCTCGGTTGATGGCATTTGATGAGAGGTTATCTAAGAACAATCATTGTCCAAATCGACCAGTCACCAAGACAACACTAATTTACAGTTATAACCAATAGTACAACCATGTTTAGATACCTTGTTATCAGTTTCACGGAACAATATGTACTCATAAACTTTGTCACTTGGAAAAATTTGTGGATCTATTTTTTCGTTTCCTTCAGCTCAAAATCATCCGACTACTCATGTAAATTTTCAGGAGATCGAAATGTCACTATCTCATTAACATGTAAGGATCGGTCCTAAGCAGAGTCCAATGAAACATTGGTTTTGGGCTCTCATAATTTTCTAAAATCAACAATATAATTTTTTTGACAAATAGACCCTAAATTTATTTAATTTTACAATAAAAGCCTCCAATTTTCTAGATTATTGAAAATAGTCTCAAAATATTTTAGTTTAATTTTGTCCCCCAAAATTTCAGAATGGACCACGGAAAAAATAAAACTAAGCTTTGTTGCTCTCGTAATAAAAATCAAAGACATGATCTGATCACTTACATAGTTGATACGAAAGCTTCTTCTTCGTAAATTCCAAGCTCCCTTTCAAACTATGGTTTATTCTGATTAAGGGCTAAGGGAGATTGGACATTTCTTTTTACCATCCATCCTCGTAAAAGTGAAGTATCTATTTGACCATAATATATAGAACCCCAACTGTATTACTCCACTAAGAATACCTCCAACGAAATTTCTGTAAAAGTATCTAAAAAGTAAAAAAAGAAATAGTAATTAAAAGTAAGAGAGAAACTCAGAAACGGTTCTTCTTTAAGAGCCGGTGAAAAACGGTTTATGACATTTGACGTCGATTTATTGTTTAAAGTTTTTTTATTAATTAAAACTTAAACAAATAATTCAGTTATTATAAAAGGATTAAATTAATATATTTAAAAAACTCTCATTATATTTTTCCGTTAAAGATGCTCTAATCGGGCCAAGTGTCCACATGCCGAGTCTTTTTAATGTAATTGTAGATAGCAAAAGAAAGTCAAATGGTTTTAATCAAATGAAATTGTACGTGAGACAACCATTTATTTAGACCTAAAAATAATGTTATTGTAGATAACAAAAGAAAGTCAAAGCTGTTGTTACAAATTTACAATCAACGAAAGTCAAGACTCAAAGTATTGGAATAAGTCGTTAGCCACAAACTTTTCATGAAATTGTAATGAGAAACAATTTCATTATGATTTTCTTTTCAAGAAAAATCCAAATTCCATAATTTGATTAGCTTGTGGATTGGTCATCACCGTCGCTCTTCTCTTTGTGGATTATATAGATATAACAGGCGACGCTAAGAGCAGCTGCGCCTAAGGCAATTCCTCTGAAGACATCGAATTGATCATAAGTGTTATAAAAAATAGCCACGAGAAGCGACACGATCGGCCACGTACAGACGCTGATCACGTTCGAGAACACTGCCGAGACAGCGAACACGAGCCCCACGATCCCGACCCAGTATATCTGCCATGCAACGGCTTGACCCACCATAGTCCTCACGTAGGCAATCTCTCCCTTCGTGAACCTATCCATCTCTTTCTTCATATTGTGATGTTCGCCGGAGATGAGAATGGCTGCGACTAAGATGATGGTGACGACGAGAGACAAGAAGATGATCAACTCAAGAACGACGACGAAACTGGGTTGTTTTCTGTTGGTGGATGTGTTGCAAATAGAGATAAGTTCCTCGAATACTTGCCTGATAACGCAGAGGAGCAAGGAGAAAAAGGCGGCAGCGCATAAAGCCACATACATAGTTCCCCATTTGTTGGATTTCTTCCAGCTGTCGTAGATGGGTGACCCGGCGGAGAAAGTGTAGAGAGTGAAAGCGCCGGCGAGGATGGCTAAGATGACAGAGATAAACGTCCATCTATTGAATTTGATTTTGTTGTAATACTTGGAGAGAATAGGGGTGAATAATAGCTGCGTCGTGTAGACGAGAGTGAAAACTCTAAAGGGTATCTGGTTTCTAACGTCCCAAAAAAATGCTTGACAAAACATGTAGATGCAGAGGATAGAGTAAGTTATGGCTAATTGCTTGAGGGAGGTTCCACCGGAGAAAATGAGAAGTTTTTTCTGTTTCTTGATGAGGAAGTGGAGAAGGAAAGGGAAGATGAGGATGGGGAATCCGACGACCTGGAGAAGTGGTTGAGTCAAGATACCGCGGCGGTGGCTCAGGTTTCTGTGGAGGAAGTAATAGTTCTCGAGGAGTCTAGCGATGCATTGACCTGTTACGGCCAAGATGGTGCATATGATGATGGTAACCCACTTGTTACGTCTCTGATTCGATTCACTGGTTAAGCTGATCGGTGTGGTTAGGCGGTGCTCGATATTGAGCGGTATTTGCACAAATTGTTCTGTAAAGGGGAAAAAATATTATGAGCAATATGTGACAAGCTAAGGGAATATAATGAGACAGAACAATGGGCTTACCTTGTGGATTGGACTGTATTGGTTGATTATGTCCCATCATATTTCTTGAGTTCTGGGAATCTAGGAAACTTGCGTTTGTGTGTTTATAGCCAAACGCAATGGGTTTTGGGGATTGACTTTGACGAAGTTAGGGTTTTGCCTAGTTGAGCAAATGGGTTTTAGTTACTATTTGCAGACATATTCCTAGAAGTAAAAGACCAAGTACAGATGCAATGACTTTGTCATTTATATTTTAGTCTATAGAAGTGCTTTTGCTTCTTCTATATCTTTTAATAACCATAATCATAATGCTTTTGCTTCTTCTATTTTCGATCACAGAAGTATTCAACTTCCAAAGTTTTGGAATTCCAGGAATGCAATCATTTTTGATGGCAACGGAAACAACTAGTGTACATAAATTCTTCAATGCAAACACTTTTTCTTTTATGTAAAATTATATTCACCAAAAAACCTTTCTTACATAAGATGCTTCCTTAGTTTAACGTTTTATGAAAATATTTTTGAAGAAAAACAAAACATGGAGCCATAAAAACAGAGAGCTGTAACCGAAATCATCTTCTTCTCGCGGACACTTTTTAATTCTTATAGCAGAAAAGTTCAAAAATATATGTTTGGTGTAGCAATATGAATCGATAGAGACTATCTTGACTCGAAAGAAACACCACCAGACTCACTCTGCTCAACCCTAAACACCAAACTGTTTGGTAAGTTTCCGCTTGATTCTACACGAGATGTCGAGAAAGGTCAGCCAAAGCTAATTTATTCAGTACCATTGTTGCAACAAAACTGATACAAGTACCATAGGCCTATAGACAAAGCAACCAACACTACTTAGTCTCTATATGAGTCGTAGCAGTCTTGACATCCCTAATTTAGTAAACATCTCTTTCTACTTATCAAAAATCAGTCTACGCAGAATTGTTGACATAGCAAGTAATCTAGGCTTTCACTATAAATGCTAACTCAAGAAAAGCACAACACTTTTGTGATCAATCAAGCTATAAATCCTATCGAAACCCTCAAAACATCTACTAATATAATACCACCAAAATCACCATAATTTACAAGCCAATCATAACTTTGCAGTATTTCATAAGTTTCGTATATTCAATTACTGACAAAGCTCAATATATATCAAACGCATAGAGAGATTCAGATTCTATGTACACATACTAAGACGACGAAGGAAACACATCTTTAACAGCAGAAGCAGCAGTCAAATAATTAAGCGTATTCCTCAACGTCTCTCTTTCTCTCTTTAACCTAGCCGCGGTATCTTCAAGCTCAAGCAACGCTTGCTGCTCTCTCGGAGCTCCTTCAAACGTACTTCCGACGAAGAACGAGAACGGCGTCGGGAACTGATTCCTCCTCAGATCTTGAACTTCTTTCTCAGCCTTCCCATTCAATCTATTCGATAACCTAATCACTTCTTTCATCAGAACTTCGACTTCATTCGCTAACGAATCAAGATTCTCTTCACCGGAAGGACGATCTTCAAGCCACGTGACTTCTCCGACAAGGTAAGGTTTCTTGCGGACGAGATTCGTGACTCGGAATCGTTCTTGACCTTTGCAGATTAGGAAGAATCGATCATCGACAAGACGTTCGTGTTTCACGACTTCGCCGACGCATCCGACTTCTGCGGCGGAGCCGGAGACTGAATCAGAGTAAACGATGCCGAATCGGAGATCGGATTGGAGAAGAGTGTGCATCATGATACGGTAACGGAACTCGAAGATCTGAAGAGGGAGGATTGCTCCAGGGAAGAGAACGAGTGGTAGTGGAAACAGAGGAAGCTCGACGATGTCATCAGATTTTGGAGATTTCGCGTTGTTGTGATGCTTCTCGGAGAATGAAGAAGATGAACATCGGAAGGAACTGTTGAGCTTACAACGCCGGCGATTATCAAGTGTCGGTGATAGAGATCTAAGGGGTGGTTTGGATTTGAAGGAAGGAGATAATGAAGTTGAAGAAGGTGAAGAGACTACGTGTGGAAGCGCCATTACAGGGGAAGAAGAGACGAAGTAATCAGAGTATACAAAAAAAAAAAAAGGGTTTTATTACATATTTGCCTTTTGGTGGGTTTTAAGAAAAAAAAAAAATTAAAGATATAATAATTGACATGTCATTATTAACAGATATTTGAGTGAGTGTTTGTTTTTGTTGTGGATAATAAACGAGAGGAGAGGAAGAAGAAGTGGATGTGATTCTAAATATCCCACGAGTGAGAGACTTTATATTATCCATCTACAAAATTATTTCAGTGCCACGTGCTCTTTTTGATTAGGGAATCACATAACCAAGAAGGAATTAAGAGAATTCTAGAGACAGAATAAAAAGTTAGTTGGTACTTGGTAGAGCATTTGAATGGTGATTACTGATTAGTGTGGTTGATTTTTGTTTATGATCTTTTTCCCCTTCTTATGCGTCCAATTATGTGCCAATATCATCACTAAACTGGCCAAAGTATAAGCTTTGTGCTTGTGGTAACTTCATTTCAGGGTTGTGTAATTGTTGATTTGTTAATTTTTTGATCAACTCAAATATTTTCTTCGTTAGAATAAGGGCCCATAAAGAAGAGTCCAACTAATTTTATTCTTGTGAAAAAAAAGGAACAATTTTTCGTTTACACATAACGATTTAAACGAATAAAGGCCCACAAATAAACCCATTGTACAAAATGGCCCATTATATATGAATAAAGGTTTTGTATACTTTGTATCTTAAAATTCTAAATCTTAATTTGCTGGAACAAACTTACAAAAATCTCCACACTTGCAGCCAAATGAAAATTGGTTAAGCGCGAGTTCGTTTCACTAGCTAGGCTAGATCTGAAAAAGACATTGTAAAGACAAAAAATAAAACTATTTTCACAAATTAAAATGAGAACCACTAATCAAATATCAATGGCAGATTAGGAGACCAATAATAGAAGTGTAGTAGGATAAAGACGAGTCCAAGGCACGTGGGCTTTGGAATCGTTTGTCTATGTTGCGACAAAACCATTCTTATGCAAATCCAATCGACATTAATTTACAGAAACAAAACTAATAATCGCTTTCGTAGAAGAACGCATCAGTAGTTTCATCTCCATGTATTGGCCGATAAATGTTAAAAGAATATCTTTGTATAGATAGAGTTTGGAACAAACCATATGCCATGTTTTGTCGTCCCATATATATGTTTTAGTTATTAATATTAGTTTGACGGTTAGACTTTTTAGTTTTATATATTTCATTAAATTATTATTAGTTTTTCTAAATATAGTTGTAAATATATATATGATATTTTGTCATAAATTGTTAAATTTGATTTATTTTTTTTGGTGGGAAAAAATTGTTAAATTTGATAATAGTGCTAGTTTTTTTTTCTTTTTTTTTATACAGAAAATTACTTTTCTGCTAAAATAGTTAAATACTATCTGTACTCCCATCACTTATAGGTTTCGACCACACAACATATAACACACCAACAAACAAACACCTAATATGTAAACAGATTTATTTGTTGGCAGAATATAAAAAGCAAATACAGGAAAAATGTGATCTGTAGCCCAACAAAAAAGCATCATAAAAGTCCGCACTATGATTCAATACATTACGCATAATATTTTTTAAAGCTTTGATTCAAAACTGTGATGTCGATGGAGGCTTTGGGTTTTAGCTTTGGTCCAAAACTTTGAATTTGATCAATAGGGTACATTCCAAACTCTCAATTCACGTCGACAATGAAAAGGGAAAACCAAAAAGAAGCACTAATAGTATTTATGTTTTCTTAGAAAAGATAGCCATAAAATAGAAAAACACAAGGTCCCATCGCGATGATTGATGACCGTAACAAGATCAAAGCTTCAGAGAATCTTATATAGTTTTCACATTCATAAAACAAAAGTAACAAACATATTTATGCATGCTTACAACTATACTATTCTTATAGATGGACTTAAAGGCGTGTGGCTCTATATATAATTGACCAATTTAAGAAATTCTTGGTTCAAACTAAGTATTTAGAAATATTATCTCAAGATTCGAAGTAGAAGTTTTCCTATACATTGAAAATTCTCTAGGTTTCAAACGTTATATTTTTTTTTATTTTTTTTTTAACAACACGTATACCTTTCATAAAAGAGAAACCAAGGATTACAAGGGAGCCTTCTAGGGATAAGAAACCTACAGCAAAGAGAACATATTACAATTCTTCTACTGAAAAACAGCAAACGTTATAAATTTTTTTTTTTTTTTTTGTCAAAAACATGCATATGCAAATTTCATTTTGGATGATGACACAATGACGATACCAACAATACACTGTTTATTTTGGTCTAAACATTACAAAAACTAATTAGTAATTCATCTGTTAGTTAGTGTCTACTGCTTCACCGTATTCTAATTCTAGCTTTGAATGGAGGTAAATTAAAGAAACCAGTAAAGGGTAAACCATATATGTAAATGGTACGTCTCGTCTCTTCAATTATATCAAAGGGTCAAAAATATATTGCCAAATTTGTGGAGAGTATCGTGAAACTTGTGGCTGCACACGGTAACCATTTTTAGGCAGACATAGTGAAGATCTCGAATCAAATCGCTTTGGTTCCGTATCTTCAATGTCCCAATCAAATTACTTTCTTTCATCTTTCCATCACATTTATTATTTCACATCTACCATAGTCCATATTATTATAATTACGAGTTATAAGTTACGTATAGGTAACGTTTAACGTACAAAAGAACGTTAATAACTTAGTCTTAACTTAATCGTATGATGCTGGAAAAAAGAAAAAGAAAAAGTAATATTAACTTATACTGTCCGACCACGAATTGGAAAGGGATAATATAATGTGTGTGGGTAAGTATGTGTCAATGGTTCAATATTTTATGGGTTTTAAAAAATATTCAAAATTAAGTATATTAAGTATTTAAAAATTTAACAAACAACCTGAAATAGTTTATTTCCAAACTAAAATAGAATATTTTTGAAAGCTTTGTTCATATTTTATTAACATGGAAAAAGCTAGAGTAATACTCCAAAATACCATTAAAAACTCTGTCTTCTAGAAATAGAACAATTTTTATTCAAAAACATGTATTATGAAAATATCAATTTAAGGGATTATACAACAATGAAACTAGCCCCAAAAATTGTTTATTAGTTTGCATTATCCATGAGATGCAAGTAGACTACAAGTCATGGTCAACTAGTTTAAGAAGACTTCCTACTTTAGACTGCAAAAATGTGATATTACGAGAAATTCCTTAATTTTTTTTTTATCAAGTGATATCCAGAATATGATTCATTCCATATGGTTCATATGGATGTCTTTCGAAAACCATGAGATGGTCTTTTGTGATTACCAAAAGTTTATCACCAAAACTTGTTTGATCGTGTTTAATTATTTATATCTTTCATTTGGATCAAACTTGAGGTGTGTAATGTTTATCACATAAACGTGCCATGAATCCAAAATTTGAACCGTATATTAATTATTAAGTCCTCAAAACGTCTGCATTTCCAATCACCAAAGCATCGTAGATCCGGCATATGCTATGGATATATGATACAGAGAAATGAGAATCTAATTAATTACAATAAAATGTCTTTTGAAAAAAAAATACAAACAATAACAAAAGAAAAGTTGAGCTGTAATAAATGAGCATGAAATAAAGGAAAAAAGTGTTGGGAACTCATTTCACTAAGTTGCTCTGTCGCTCTCACTTTTTCAAAAGTCTTAACGAATCTCTTTTACTTCTCAAACATCTCCACTTCTCTCTTTCACGTGACACTAATTATCCACCCATATATGATATATTACTTTCACAACTAAATACCATTGTTAATTTTTATTTTATCTGCGTATCTATTTTATTTTTTTGACAATCTGCGTATCTATTAATCTATTATGTATACGTATCTTTTGATGTCTTCATCTATGATATATAATGTTATATGATATTTATATACGTGTGTAATTCAGAGTCGATCTGATCATTGCTTTGCCAATAAAACTTTGTAAATTATTCATTTTCTAGTGCACTAAAATTTACCAATATATATAAATATATATATATATATATATATATAATATATTAAGGGAAACAAGATGAATAAACATATATATTAAAAATAAAAATTTAATAATTTTTTTTTTATTTCTAATATACCAAATGATAGATGATTTAGTGGGACAGTTCTCTTCCACTATATATTTCCAATTTTGTTTACTAACATCAGAAAAACATTTTTCCGCAATTTTTCTTTGGTAAATAATTTTTCGGGTAAATTAGGAGAAAATTAAGGTTCTTTTTTTGTTAAAGGAGAAAATTAAGTTAGTCAGGTATTTTACTCATTGGTCAGTTAAATATTCCATTATTTGGCGTTATATGTTTTATACTTTTATTTAACAAATAGTAACCAGTTGCATATATCCAACATTGCTCAGAGATCGACGGACGACTGGCTTCGTTCACACGGTGATAAAAAGTAATATAAGATTTAGAAGAAAACATACTCTAGAAAATCATGTCACTACACACCGGACCGAGACAATACAATAGCTTAGAGAGCGATCACGTAAATAAAAGAAAGACCAATATATAACCCCCTTTTTCTTTTTTTTTTTTTTTTTTTTTTTTTTTTGATAAACCCTATCGGCTGATCCGGTCGGCCTCGGTAGGAACGCACCGAGGTGCTACAGAGTGGACTTCTCCCGATCCATGTAGAATTGGGCCACCACACTGCCTGATCCGAGTTTGGAATGCCTTCCGACTAATGCCAGGGGAAAAATAAGTTATTAACACTAACACTAATTAATAAGTTATTAACTTTATAGGAAACCTAACTTATTGAATATGTAATCTAAGAGAAAAATACTCAGTGATGGCGAATAATATCTTGACCAAAATGATCAGATGTATAAATAATTAGAATTAAATCATCTATGGGACACTTTTTGCATGGGAAAGGTGGATAATGTTTGGTTCATGACCAAAAAAACTCGTGAGTGACAGTTGTGTGTAAGGTCCACTAATCAACTTAAACTCGACATTACAACATACTGTCCATTCAATATTATAACGAATTATAATAAATATATGCACAAAATTTTCCTAACCACTTATATGGCTGAGAGACTGATTCGAAAAAGATGGTTCCGAACTCAAAAGGAACCCACGATGATGCCATGATAAAGTTACACATACTCGTTTTAAACCAAAGGAATAATTAAATAAGTTGCATAAAAGATTGACGAGGCAGAGTCTTTAGACTTTAGAGCAAAAGTGTTTAAAGTAATTGATGGTGTTCTTCGTTCGTTTTCAGAAAAGATTTATTTTTCTTATAATAGTTCATTTGGTCTAACACGTAAGAGTTGAGAATGAGACTGACTTTCTTATCGTCGCCGTTTGATTTGCTTATAAATTATATAATCAATTTTAGACAAACGCAGTTTTGAAGTACGAATATAAATTAAATTTACATGAACAAAAAATACTTCCATATAAAATTATATTAAATTTAAATTTACATGCATGATTTCTTAGGTCAAACGAAACTTGAATCTTAGATTGTGACTTTACATATCATAAGTGGAGACTATTGATGGTAAAAAGATTGTGTTAAGTTTTTAAATAATGGACGTTTGGCGTACATAAATTCTAAAAATTAAATAAATAAATATGGATATAAGAGAAAAGAGAGTCGTGGGAAAGATCATGTAACCAATAATCGAAAACTTGATTATGAACAAGAATATTTTACATGTTGTAATTCCAGGAATTATATATATCTATAAGGAATTTGCTTGGAGTGATTAACAGACCCTCAGCTTGGCCTAGCTTTAAATCTCAGGCTGAAAGCCTCTTTTTGGCTCTTTTTTTTATTCAGTTCTAGCGGGTTTCTAACGAGGACAGGAAAGCTAATCTTGGTGCCTTTTTGATTGCTAGAAGTGTTACAAGAGAGGAACGATTGCAATCATATGTAGCTCAAAGCTACCCTTTTTGGTTTCAGAAGGTTTTCGAAAATGATAAATGCATTACAGAATGATGTTCTGTTGCATGATTGCTTTTGTTCCATTTTGTATCTGTTCTTGAACTCTTTGCAAGTTAATCTAATGAATCATTCAGTCGAAAAAAAAAAAACTAATTTTTGAGGGAATTATATTATTAAAAAAAAATTGGAAGAAAGATAAATAGGAAAGGAAATGAAGGAAGTAAACGATGGGCATGTGAAAGAGAGAAGAGTAGTGTTAGGTCGATGTCCACTGTTTTTAACGTATGATCTCTTTGTTAGGTTATCTCCACCACTTCGTCCTCATTTTTCTTGCTTGATTACGACCTCTAGCTCCTTTATTTTCTCTTTTATTAAGCTCTCTCTCATATCTCCATCATGCAACTCTATTTCTTCAAAAAGTTTGTATCATGCATCTGTAAATATTTATTTCTGTAAACGGGAGAATTCATGGTTTTTAGCTCGTACGTTCCTTTTGCTAGTTTTTTTTCTATATAAAATTTAGACGTTCTTTTTACTAGTTAAAATGTTATGTTTTCAATTTTATAACCTAAACAAAAAAAAAAATTGCTTTGTTTGTTATTTACGTTTGAGATTGTGATTTCCAAATCATATTTGATTAAATCATATATATACAAAAATCATCTTTCAAAAAAGAACAGGATTTATAAACCCAGTCACAAATGCAAAAAAAAAGGTTCTTCTTAAGAAAATTCAAAGTTAAAAATTAATTGTGAGTTTCGATCAAAAATAGCCGACAACAATTATCTGCCTTTTGATGTATATCTAAAGAAGTTAGAATGTATAATATACTAGAGAAAGCTGATCAACCTTAGGAACAAGGATGTAGTGTTTTAACAAAAAAAAAATGGTCTAGTGGTAATATTTTAATAGGCATAAATCAATGATCTTGAAGAGGGAATATTGTGTACAAAAGAGTGTTGGATTTGGTCCGATTCGAAGAGTAATTTATACATAATCGATGAAAGAACCAATAGTATTTTCATGGAAATGCGTAATAATGTGGCGGTCTCCTCTTTTGATGCAAGGATTTACAAATTGTTTTTCAACTCTTTATCTCCCCACTACACAAAGAACCACTATCGCTATATACACTACATATGTTTGGTTGGATTTATCAACGATCTAGATCAAATTTACATCTAAACGAAGATGTACGATCATGAAAAAACGTTAGAATGCTGATAAAATGTGCATTTTAAATATAGATGTACAATCAGCTTACACAAAAAAAAAAAGATGTACAATCATGAAGCACCGTCGCTTTTTAAAAAAAAAACCACCATCGCTATGGTACGTAATAACTCTGTTATAACTTATAAAAGTAAAGAAAAAATATTGTCCTCTTTCTCTGTAGGCCAGAGTTTAAATAGTAAAAATAAATATCCATATGAATATGATTGTAAAATCAATATAAATTGGAACTATGGACCCTATTTCAAAACATTATAAATTCTAGAATGGTATTTTGTTCTCCTTCATACAGACATGTACACTGTGCCATTGTCATTTCATATTTTTCATTTTGAAAGATATATCAAAGATATAAATATTGTACTATAATGTTTTATTCAAAGTCATATCATTGAATTATTTGTATGTTATGTTTTGGATTTTTTCTATAGATAAGTAACTATATAACAATTTCATTGGACCGATTGTTGGTGTGAAGTATAATCCAAAGCCCCTTCAAATCAACCGATTAATGAATAATTCCAAGTCATACAGTTATGTATTTTCCAACGCTAGACGTAATAAATTTCCCCAAGCATTAGACGTAATATACTTATGCTTCGGGAAATTTATTACGTCTAGCTAGCATCTGATTATAAACCATCCCATGTATTTTATTTATTTATCGACTCACTCTATTTACAAACAAACATAGATTTCGAAACATGCTGGCCCCCACACGCGTCCTCTTCTGGTTATATCGTTATCGTTACATGTTCACAAATTTCAATATGGATATTGCGCAACAAAAAAAAAAAAAAAAACTAAACTAGAATTGACTAGTATATAATATGCTGATTACATGCGGTAATAGTTGGCTGATTCGCTCTATTGTCCTTTTTTTTTTATAAAGGTAATTCGCTCTAATGTCGCTTAGTAATGCTAGCTATTTTGGGAGGAACTATATATTATGAAGAAAGCATATATTAATCTCATCATCAGTGCCAAATATTAAATTTTTTTTATTTTTAATCTTACGTCACTATATATATGTGCCAATATAAACTTATTTATGAGCACTAAGAACACCAAGTGGCAATATGAAATTATTTAAGTACTATTGTCTTTAAAATTAAAAACTGATCTGATTTATCGCAGTTTTTCGTCATTGTTTATAAGAATTTTAAGTCCAATTGGTTAGGACTGTAGACTTGCAAGTATATAACTTTTTTTATTGTGGAGAAAACCTGTAGAATCTAAAGATTTCAAATTTCACATTAACAAAGAGCAAATTATGAAATAAAAAAATATACTTGTAGAACCAACCGACATATTTTATTTTTGGATTAATTCATATTTATACGACTCAGCAACGCAAATAGAATTATAAAAGTGTAAAACTGATATTAAACATTATATATTATATCTAGTAATAAGCCACAAATCCGAAAAAACAAATCTAAACATGAGAACAAGTTGACGATAACGAGATATACGAAAATTTGGTAAAACGTACCAATCTCTATTATCGTGCAAAGGTATTGATGTTTGGATTGGCATCAAATAGATCCCAACTTGCTCTTCACTATTTCTATAGAAAAATATAGTACCAAATCGACCCACCAAACTAATTATCATCAAATCAAGCTAGGCTTTAGAATATTACCAAATAAGTATAATAAGTGACTTAACGAATTGATATTAAGTAATAAGAGCATGATTATCCATAGTGTCTTAGAAATAAATCTTAGGAATATTTAAGTAATATATTTGTAAAATATGGTTCTTAACTATTTTTTTGTTGCTTACCTAAGAAACCCTCTTAGCAATAATGGCTTAGTTGGGATTTAATTTTAATCATTTATTGCTAAGATCCAGCTTAAGAAAACTTTAAGAACCTGCCTTTAATCATGGTCTAACCACGTACGGAGTCAAATTTGTTAAACCATTTTTGACTTCACCTACTATATATCAGTCGTAGAATCGTATCTTCTTAAGTACAAAAAATAAACGTGAGTTTTTGATTAGAGATTTTATAAATGAATTGTAAATGTGCAATTAATTTGTCGATGAAGCCAAGAGAGGATCTACCGACTGCAAAGTACTGCAGAAGAAGAATCTAATTTTCTTCTTCTTTTTTCTTCCTTTTTTCGTTTAATTTTTTATTTAAAAAATCAAAATAATCCATTTTGAGTTTGTGTTATTACCGTGCAAGTAATAACCACGTGAACTCACTTCTTCATCTCAGGAGAGAAGAGGGCCCACTATGATTCTCCGTATCCAAATGTGGACCCTACTCTTTCACTACACACGTGTGACCTCATCCTCTCCCACGTGAATATCCACGTGGCGTTCTTCCGTTCCGTTTCTCCCATCCCTCCCATGCCTCTTCCCATGACTCTAATTATCCCATCCTGGCATCCTCTCTTCCTTTCATTAATTTTTTTCCAGTTAAAATTCCATTATTTTTTTTCTCATTTTTGTTTTCAGATAATCGGAGATTCAATATTAAAAGTTCAGATTAATCATCAAAGTTTGATACAAAAAACTATCATTTAAAACGTTTTTGGGGATCAATCAAAATGGTTGATTTGTCTAGTGCTTGTTCTTGAATTCCTAGACAACTAATTTTGCAAAAGTCAATAGTCAAATCAAAAAGTTATATAGCTCGACATTGATAACACGTTTCTTTATAACAATATCAAATTGGTTGATTCTTGTATTTTGACACTGCCAGTTTTGAATTAGTCAAATCGTTACGTAGTCGGTCTACGATGTCTTGCTGAAACAAATACTACATACGTGTGTATGTAATACACTATGCATTATTACAGTTAACATCAAAATTGACAGAGGAAAAAAAAAGGTTAATATAAACAGTGACACGTAGAAATCACACGGTTCTTTTTTGGTTTTTGTTAAAGATGAACTTGTTAATAAAGAATATGACGTGATCTTCTCCGGTACAACTCTTTGTCCTATAAATAGAGAACTCTTGTCTTCATATTCTCGACACACACGTATAAACGCATAAACGCATAAACTCGATAAATTTGTACGAAAATAATATTAAAACCACTCGTTATATATTTATAATAATATTAAAGTTTCACCCAAACCGAAAAAAAGAGGAGAATCTGTGCATGTTGCTCAGAAAATCTTCAAAGCGTAATCTGGGCTTACGTTAGCTCTCACGAACCCCCAAGGATCTCCTATATATGTTTTTTCATTTCCCCATAAAATCTTTCATTATCTAAAAAACATTATTATCGTATCTTTTTTTCTTCTATATATTCTTCCTCCTCGATCTTGATTCTTGTTTCTTGACTATTTATTTGATGAATCGTGAAATGACGTCAAGCTTTCTTCTCATGACGTTCGCTATATGTAAACTGATCATAGCCGTGGGTCTAAACGTGGGCCCCAGTGAGCTCCTCCGCATCGGAGCCATAGATGTCGATGGCCACTTCACCGTCCACCCTTCCGCCTTAGCCTCCGTATCGTCTGACTTCGGTATGCTGAGGTCGCCGGAAGAGCCACTAGCCGTGCTACATCCATCCTCGGCCGAAGACGTGGCACGACTCATCAGAACAGCTTATGGTTCGGCCACGGCGTTTCCGGTCTCAGCCCGAGGCCACGGCCATTCCATAAACGGACAAGCCGCGGCGGGGAGGAACGGTGTTGTGGTTGAAATGAATCACGGCGTAACCGGGACGCCGGAGCCACTCGTCCTACCGGATGAAATGTATGTGGACGTTTGGGGTGGAGAGTTATGGGTCGATGTGTTGAAGAAAACGTTGGAGTTTGGCTTAGCACCAAAATCATGGACTGATTACTTGTACCTAACCGTTGGAGGTACACTCTCCAATGCAGGAATTAGCGGTCAAGCTTTTCACCATGGTCCTCAGATTTCTAACGTCCTTGAGCTCGACGTTGTAACTGGTTAGTATAAAACATTCAAGTTTAATTTTGAATTTTTCAAAAATAAATGATTTTGTTTGAAGTTTAAATAATAAAAACCTGAAATGAAAAATAGGGAAAGGAGAGGTGATGAGATGCTCAGAAGAAGAGAACACAAGGCTATTCCATGGAGTTCTTGGTGGGTTAGGTCAATTTGGGATCATTACTCGAGCACGAATCTCTCTCGAACCTGCTCCCCAAAGGGTAAGTTCTTTTTATTAACCCCGGGCTGGTCCATTAGTTATATAACCTTTTTAGTTTTTCACTGTTTAGATGACATTTTTTTATATAGATAATAAAACCCTAAAATGATATATTATGATGACAGGTAAGATGGATACGGGTATTGTATTCGAGCTTCAAAGTGTTTACGGAGGACCAAGAGTACTTAATCTCGATGCATGGTCAACTAAAGTTTGATTACGTGGAAGGTTTTGTGATTGTGGACGAAGGTCTCGTCAACAATTGGAGATCTTCTTTCTTCTCTCCACGTAACCCCGTCAAGATCTCCTCTGTTAGTTCTAACGGCTCTGTTTTGTATTGCCTGGAGATCACCAAGAACTACCATGATTCCGACTCCGAAACCGTTGATCAGGTCACTTTCATTAAAGCGATATTTTCCTTTTTTATATTGACGAATATCTGGAAGGATTTAACGCTATGCGATTATTGGGAAATCATTATGAAAATTTATTTAGTTTATATGATTGAAAGTGGTCTCCATAGTATTTTTGTTGTGTCGATTTTATTATAATTTAAATTTGGAAGAGGACATGAAGAAGAAGCCAGAGAGGATCTACAGAGATCTAGCTTTTCCACCTGAACTTAATAATACACATATTAAATTATATTTTTTTCTTCTTCTTCTGATGTTTAGTTTATCACTAGCGAATTAATCATGGTTACTAATTAAGTAGTGGACGGGGTCATGGACCACTCACCAAATAATGATTCCTCTTAATTTTAATAAAAACAACTCTACTGGAATCTTAACTTATCCTTGGTTTTGGTAGGCTTTAATAGCAAAACAGCTTTTTTAATTTTCCTAATCCGGATTTTGTATATTAAATGTGTATTTTTTTCATTTTGTTACAGGAAGTAGAGATTCTGATGAAGAAATTGAATTTCATACCGACATCGGTCTTTACAACGGATTTACAATATGTGGATTTTCTGGACCGGGTTCACAAGGCGGAATTGAAGCTCCGGTCCAAGAATTTATGGGAGGTTCCACATCCATGGCTCAACCTCTTCGTGCCAAAATCAAGAATCTCTGATTTTGACAAAGGCGTTTTCAAGGGCATTTTAGGAAATAAAACAAGTGGCCCTATCCTTATCTACCCCATGAACAAAGACAAGTAAGTCTTAACACTGCCATTGATTACTACTTTGAAATTTCTTCTCTAGAAAAAAAGAATAAAACGAGTTTTGCATGCATGCAAAGTTACACTTGTGGGGATTAGTTAGTGGTCCAACCAAAATAAGTTTGTCAAAATTGAAAAAAAAAACTCGACACGTGGTACATGGGATTGTCCGGAAACGTTGTCCACATGTGCATCGAACCAGCTAAGATTGACAATAACGCCTCGTCGGCTTGTCTTTCTCTTTCTTTTTGTTTTGTGACCAAATCCGATGGTCCAGATTGGGCTTATTTGTTTTTAAGTTCCTAGAACTCATGGTGGGTGGGTCCCAATCGGATTCTCCTAAACCAAACCGATCTCAACGAACCCTCCATACATAATTTATTATTACATTAATATAGATATTGTCGTTGCTGACGTGTCGTAATTTGGTGTTATTCTTGTCAGATGGGACGAGAGGAGCTCAGCGGTGACGCCGGATGAGGAAGTTTTCTATCTGGTGGCTCTATTGAGATCAGCTTTAAAGGACGGTGAGGAGACACAGAAGCTCGAGTATCTGAAAGATCAGAACCGCCGGATCTTGGAGTTCTGTGAACAAGCCAAGATCAATGTGAAGCAGTACCTTCCCCACCACGCAACACAGGAAGAGTGGGAGGCTCATTTTGGGGACAAGTGGGATCGGTTCAGAAGCTTGAAGGCCGAGTTCGATCCGCGACATATACTCGCTACTGGTCAGAGAATCTTTCAGAACCCATCTCTGTCTTTGTTTCCTCCGTTGTCTTCTTCGTCAGCGGCTTCATGGTGACAAGACAAAACCAAAGGAAAGTAGTAGTTGAGAAATATTCTTCCTGATGTATATATATGACCTAATAGAGAAGCATCAGAGAGATTAGGTTGGGTCTTTGTTAGTAGGGTTTAAAAATTAGAGTAGAAGATTCAAATTAGTCAAATTTATTGTGTTGTTTTTATACATCACGGATTTTGGAGATGGGTTTGGGACAGCTTAAACCCGATTAAATTTAAAAATAGACAACAAACCTCGAGACAATTTCGGATTATTTTTACATTTTTATGGTTGATCTGAGGTTTACACTTTATCGTCGTGGAACCACCATCGGGTCTCCTTGGGAGATCTTCCGTTCTTACAATTCTTCACATATCGATCATTATCGGTTGGTCGTTGCTGCAACAAAACCAAGTAAGAGGAAGGTTCAGCTTTGTGGAAGAACAAAGAGAGTATAGTTTACACAATGGTAAGTTTACGAGCTGTATGTACCTTTTCAGTCGAGCTTGAGAGCATGGAGAGGATGCTGATGCAGATAGAGCTAACCGTCATGGCTGGAGACCACGAATCATACAAAATATCTACAAAAATGATACACAACATCAGATTCTTCTTCAGTGTGGCCTATGTTTAATAATAATGCGGTAATGAAATTTGAACAATAAAATGCAGGAAAACACGCCAACATTTTTCGTCATTATGTACATGTTTCTCAACACTGATCATATGGATATGAGTATACCGTTGTATCTAAGGAATATGAGCATTGAAGAGGGTCTTATTATCGGAAATTAACCCAAATGAGTTTTGGAACACAGATTCTTGCACATTGTAGCAATAAAAAAACATCGAAGTTGTAAGTTTATCACTAGGATTATCGAATATCTTAATAACGGACAACATATACTAATGATCATTGACATCTCTCATCAAGCTTCAGATGAAAGCAAGTAAAACAAAAGTGATAGATAATAACCAAAAGAGTAAGAAGTGTATCACAAAACAGAGGACGTACCTAAACAAATATGCCCATTGCTATAAATGTGAGGATGCAGAGGAGCTGGATGAAGAAAAATCACTTGTACATAAGAAAAGAAAAACATTATAAACACAAACAAGAAGTAAAAAAAAACAGAGAACTCAAGTCAACTCGAGACAGATCAAAACATTCCATGACAAGGCAGAGACAAAACTCGAGAGAGATCCACGAATAAAGCAGAGACCAAACTTGATAAAGATCATAGATTCTATGATTTATCTAAACCAAGAAGTAGTCAGCTTACAATTTCAGAATTCAAAACACTCACTTGTGGGGATTCCATAGGATAATGCTCTGAAAAATCAACTTGAAGCTGATACGTATCGTTGGCATATAGAGTTCCTGGAGCTCCAATAACTTCAATTATCCATCTGCAAACCTATGAATTTCACATCACAAACTCCTAAAATCTTATATGATTCGATTCTCAACAAGAACAAAGTAACCTAATTTTTATAATTTACCTTTGGAGATTATCAGTGACCTTGTGTTTGAAACCAGTAGGTGGATTCATCTGCCATTCAACAAGCTCTTTCTGAAGACGATTAGTCGCGATCTTACTCAGAGTCTACATACACACACAGTTTCCAAAAGTAGACAGTCAAAAACCCTAATTCCAAAACCAAAGTCAAATAAACAGAGCAAGTGAGAGAGAGAGAGAGAGAACCTTGCGAGAAGGAGCACCAGAACTTGACATGGAGAGAGTAAGGAGCTGATCAAAATCCTCTTGGAGAAGAAGAAGAAGAAGAAAGGAAGGCTCGAGGAAGAATCGAAAATCGGAGGGCTCAGATTTGTGGGACCTCTCTGATTGAAGAGATCTTAATGATCAGATATATTTCAGATCGGAAGGTGGTATCTAGGGACGGTGACGATTATGCCACGTGTACTATTTTGTGGTTTTAGATCTACGACCGTTTCGTACTTTCGTGTTGTGTCAGCGATGCAGCCAGGATCGCTGGATTTTTGCTGCGTGAAACGGTCCTGGGGTATAATCGTAACATTCTATGTGCGTTACCAATTTTCATTTGCATCACTAACACAATATTTTTTATATAAATATTTTATTTAAACTTATCACGAAATTATTTAAAATTTTAATGTAAAATAAAAATAACAAAAGAGAAAAAAAATTGTTAACAAGAAAAAACTAAATTAACTTGTTCTTGTATCTAACTCGAGGAAATTATGGATTTACGTCTAGAATTTTTTTTGATTAAAAGAAGTCTATAATATATTTCATTGAAAACTATTTTTTTCCTTTTTGATTTTATGAAAACTCTTTGTTGATCAAAATGAATAAATGATCATTGATAGAAGCTACGGATAGGTCAAAAGTCGAAGACTCGAAGGCCCATTGGATGTGTTGTAGCAAGTTGATATGTAAAGAATAAAAAGCCGAAGCAATGTCCTCAAGATCTTTGCAGTGTCTTTTCAACATCTACGAGTTGTCCTAATTCGCAGCTACTATCGAATAATATATACACATACTACTCTTTAAAGTTTTCATGCTCCTTTGCCTTTATTGTTCTGAGTTCAGACGCAGACAAAATCTCTGAAATTCCAATAAATAATAGCAATCATGAAAATTAATAAAAGACTCTGATTGAGCCAAGATTTTCCCCTTTTTACCAATTTTTGTACGTTGACATTCAATGAGGTAAAACTCTCATGAAATTGAAATCTTTGTACAAACATGTATATGCACATGAAAAATTAAAACATTTTGTAACTGAAATTTATTTTACTTTTGTAGAAAAAAGATAGTGCATAATTGCATATGTGATATCAGAGTGTTATTAAGATTATTTATTCCCCAAGGCCCAAGCCCTAATGAGACTCGTCATTGGCTCCATAAAAAACTCTTAATCCTCTACAACAATTAAAACTCTTAAATCTTTAGGACTTTGGACCCAAAAACCCCTAATTTTAGAAGACTTAACTATTTTCTAATAACAACAATTAAAATTTCCATGTTATATATATGATTTCCTTAAAATACAGATATTACTGTTTTGAAAAGAAGTACATAAAAGTTAAAGTTAATACTTGTTGTTTGCATGTGTGTGTCTTTTTCTCTTTTTGGGCTTTGAACTTCCCCAACAAAGTTAGAAGCTCAAAAAGGGTTTGTGGATGCTGAAGCAAGATAAGAAGAAGCATTTATTCAAAAGCCTGTTGTTTTGGTGCTCAGAGGAGGGGACCATAGAGATTTGAAATCCCTTCTCTTCTTCTTTTTCTTGACAAGGATATACAAAATCATATTTCTTGGACAACTCTTAATTAATTGTTTTTTCTATTTATTTGCCAATATTTTAAAATACTAAGTGCTATTAGTAGGATGAGGTATAGGTAACTATTCATAGTGCTTTTGCTGCATCCTGCAGCATTGGCTCTTACTCTCTAGGTGCTTCGTGATTCCAAAATCTTCAGTGCTTTTCTTAACACAATAATTGAATATAAACCTAGCTTTGACCATGGATTAACTCAAAGGCTCAAATAGTGTTTTTCAACGTCAACGATATTTTATATGTATGATAATTGACGGTCTAATCGAATAATGGTCTACCTCAGTAAACAACACAAATTTCAACGAACAATTTCTTCCTTTTCAAAATATGGGTGGTGTTTACTCAATCAACAAAAAAGAAAGAAAACAAAATATAATGTTATTTCGTTAAAAAAACATTTTTTGAGGCACTCTGGTTATACTGGTATACCTAGCATCAGCCTAGTGTTATGGGTTTCAAAAGCTACAAGTCAACTTCAAATTTTCAAGAAAAAATAAATAAATTTGAATCTGTAATAATATATATTGATTGCTTCTTGGTTATTTATTTTATGTATGTGGAGCAAAAAAGAGTAACATAACAAGAGCCCAAGAAGTTTTTCATTTTCATTATTTTTCCTTTTCTCCAAGTAGAAGAAGATGGATGAGTTTAGGGTAAGACATGAGTGTTCATCTCTCCGTGGTACTTTGCTGGATTCAAGATATGCAAAGGCAGTGCAATGCCTTGTAGAAGAAGTTATTGATATAGGTGGTAGAGAGGTTGAGCTTTGCAACAACATTCTAATCCAACAGCTGTTTCCAGGAAGGAGAAGACCCGGTTTTGGCTTGTCTTCCGAAATCAAATCCGAACTTTGCAGTTCTGGTTTCATGTCTTTGCCTGAGAATCATGAGATTCATATCAAAATCACCAAGCTTCTCAGTTTGCTGCAACAGGTTAGTCACTCTAATCTTCCAAACAATTACGAAAAATAGTCTAAATTTTATATCAAAATTGAAAAGAGTGGTCTATATTTTCTTTTAATTAACAAAATAGTCTAATTTTAAACCATAAACTCCAAACCTTAAAGCCTATATAACAACTATCTAAAAACTAAACATTAAGTCCAAATTTTTAAACCCTAACCCATTGAACCTAAACTTTTGATCACAAAATGGTACATTTCTTTGATACTTTAGTTTTGAATTTCAAGGTTTTTTCCTAATTATGCAATAATTTACTCCTTTGGTTTTTGTTTCAACATTATTTTGGTTAAATCCGGTTTACTTCCCCGGTTTATGGACAGGTAGAAGAAAGATTTGACCAGTACTGCAATCAATTGGAGCAAGTGATTTCATCATTTGAGGAAATAGCAGGAGAAGGATCATCTAAAGTATACACCGGTTTAGCTCTCCAAGCCATGACTCGACATTTCGGTAGTCTTGAAGAAGCAATAATCTCTCAGCTCAACTCTGTTCGTCGGAGTTTCATCATTTCTCATCAAGATGTTCCTAAGATCATCAGCTCTGGCTTATCACAGCTCAGCTTGTTCGATGGGAACAACACTTCATCATCACTTCAGCGACTTGGTTTGGTTCAAGGACCACAGAGACATGCTTGGAAACCCATCAGAGGCTTGCCTGAGACTTCCGTTGCAATTCTCCGAGCTTGGCTCTTTCAGCATTTCTTGCACCCGTCAGTTTTCTTGTTGCTTAAGTAATAACAGTAGTGATGAATCAAAGTGAAATGTTTGAGAAATAACATTACTTTTTGATTGTTGTAATGAAAACAGTTATCCGAATGAAGCAGAGAAGCTGGTGTTGGCGTCTCAAACAGGACTTTCCAAGAACCAAGTACACTCCTCTGAATCCAATTCTGTTTTTTTCCTGAAGTTTTTGTTATCAGGAAGATTCTGACTGAGATCATTTTTGTTGTTGTTGATGATCAAAGGTATCAAATTGGTTTATAAATGCTCGAGTTCGACTTTGGAAACCGATGATAGAAGAGATGTATAGAGACGAATTTGGAGATTCCTCAGATGAATCCATGCAAAGAGAAGCCAATGATGATTCAAACTAATTGAAAAACATAAAAACAGAACAGAGGTTCTTCTTCTACTTCGTTTGATGAATTTGTTAGTCTTTTTTATCCCTTCTTCGGTATGTTTCGATCTTTACTCTTTCCGAAAATCGGCATTGTACTGTGCGCTGGACTCAAGTTTCTTCGCTTCGCCTAGTTTTGTTACAGCCTGAAAAAGTGTTTTAGTATTGATCATAAGATGGAGAGATTGCAACAAATTATCAAAAGATAAAAACATCACATTAAGCAGAAACTTACTTACCTTGATAAAATCGTTTGGAACAACGTAATCGCGGTCTTCACGTATAGCTAACATACCTGCTTCAGTACATATGTTACGCATATCTGCTCCATTGAAACCCTGCATAAGAACAATTTTGAATGGAATGTTTCTGTTTTGTTTTGCTTAACACAAACACAAGACATGTAATGTAATGTGTGACTAACCTCAGATAGTTTCACGACTTTTTCGTAATCGATATCTCCATGTTTAGTTATACCAGAAGCATGAATCTTGAGGATTCTCATTCTAGAATCTCCATTGGGCAATGGAATCTCTATCTTCTTATCGATTCTACCAGGTCGAAGAAGCGCAAGGTCAAGAACATCAGGCCTATTTGTTGCCATTATTACTTTCACCTAATAAAACAACAAAAGTCATGGATTCATAAACGAATTTTTGCTGCTGATTTCACAACTACAAAGATGCAAGAAGAAACCTTATCAAGTTCATTGAATCCATCAAGTTGAGAAAGAAGCTCAATGAGTACTCTATCACATTCACTAGTTTTTACTTCTCCTTCACTTGATCCACGACGTCTACCAATAGCATCAATCTCATCCATAAAGATGATACAAGATTACAAGGCTTTAAAAACCATAAGAAGAACACAGCTTTATCATATGGAAAAAATAAAAATCACAACAAGTAACAAAGCAAAACAAAACAGAGAACTTACTTGATGATCACGAGCATATCTAAACATCTCTCTCACTAACATTGAACTATCTCCCAAGTATTTGCTTAAAAGCACGCTATAACAACCGTCATAAAAGTCGAATCGATGTTGCTAGCAATTGCTCTAGCTAACAGTGTCTTTCCAGTTCCAGGAGGTCCATAAAGAAGTACTCCCTGTTAACATAGGTCAACACGATAAATCTGTTTCTTGCGGAAAAATCAAAATCAAAACAAGAAATCAATCCAAACCTTGGGAAGTTTTACACCAACTCGTTGAAAAACTTCACGATTTGTGAGAGGAAGTTCAATGTAATCTCTTAGATCTCTGATTTGCTTAGATAAACCACCAAGATCTGAGTATCTAACATCGCCACGATGTCGATGCACCATATTATAAACCAATGGATTAACCATACGAGGGAGAATTCTCATGATCGTCAACGACTTTTTCTCAAGAGTAACTCTGGTTCCAGAAACTAGCTTTGATTGTTCCACTTTGTTACAGCAATTCACTACGTAACAACCTCCATCGTTTCCTTTCACAATAACTCAAAACCCGGTTCTCAACGGATTGGAATACACTAGTGGAGTACATATCGGAGTCGCACCCGGATCGTATCCACAGTTTCCTAATCAAGTACACGTTTCAAGTCTCGATTCACATGATATGGAGAGAGAGGAATGCTCGACGGCATGGAGAAAACCCGAACACACCTATCAACCTCATTCGTTGGATTGATAAGCAAGTTCGCAACCAACTCTCAGTAATTCAGAGACAAGGAGACCGGAGATATGATAAAGGATTACAAACATTGGTTCGCCTCCCGCATCTAGAGCATACACCAACACACCGTTCAAATTTTAAAGCAGCCCTGTTTTTCCCTGTTTTTTCTCAAACCTCTGTTTTCTATTTGATTTAAAAAGTCAAAAACAGCTGATGTAAAAAGTATATTTTTCTTTTTGAATATAATTTGACATTTTATTCAAAAAAAAAAATAACTGAAAATCGAATTCGTAAGAAAAAAAGTGAATGATCTTGAAAATAAAAACACAAAATCAAGAAAAATGATAGAGGGAAGAAATTTACATCGTTCTTTGTCTAGAGGTTTCACAATTTCTCCAATCCTTTCCACACGAGTAGTGGTAAGGTATTTGAGATCGTCTTCAGTTTCTTTAAACTCTTTCTTTAAAGCTTCCAATTTCTCCATTGCTGAATCAGAAAACACGAGTGTCACAAAGATTATACTTCAAGGCAAGATATGGGTTTAAAAGGAATCAGGACCTGTTTCGAGTGTTTCTTGGTAGCTCTTGCGAAAACCGAGCTCAAACTTGTACATATCAATGAAGTTGCGTCTCCTCTCTGAGTCTTCTTCTCTATTGTCTTCCATAGAAGCGAACTACAAAAGCTTTGAAGTATACTGTATACAAATCAAGAGAACGATTCTGAGATTTTTTTGTTCCTTTCTCTGCAAGTAAACAGTAAAGAATCTGTTATAATAATTCCCGTTGATTTTCACAACTGAAATATTAGAACTTATTTCTGTTGAATCCCGCTATTTCGCATGTATTCGACTTTTGACCCATACGTTTTAGTTTTATCAGTTTAATCCCTGGAGATTCATACTTTATATACACAAGTGACAAGACTTCGCCGGCACTTTACTTTCAGATTGCAGCAATAAACAGATCTCAACTCGTATTTCGTAATTAAAAATCATCATACACAAACAAAAAAAAAAAAACTTTCCTTTGGGTAGTATTTGTAATTTTCTATGAACAGAATAAATTAGAGAGATCAAGAAACATTTTAGCATTCATGTTTAGTGATCTCATCTCATCGTAAAGCAAGGGCCTTTGCGTGTTGCAAGACTTCTTTGAGTACCGAAGCTATTCGATGTGACATATGATGTTCCAAAAACATCTCTTTTACTCTCTCATACCCATTGTTTCCCATTGTTAGCCGTAACTCAACTTGCATCGCCAATTTCACTATGTTCTTGGCGAGAGGTATCACTCCTTCTTTCCCTGCACTGTGCAACAAACCGGTCATTCCATTCACCACAATCTCCATTGTACCTCCGGCTGCAGTACCAAGGACAGGTAGCTTAAAGGCCATGGCTTCGATTGTTATTCTCCCAAAGCACTCTCCTCTGGCTTGGGAGTTCTGGACAAGAACGTCTATGGCTGCTATATATGGCGCTACGGTCAGAGTTTTGTTGACAAAGTGGACATAGTTCTCAAGTTTATTTTCTTGGACAAAATTGCGTAGCTCTGTCTCGAACTTTGTTTGCCGGCTCATGTCACTTCCTACTACTACTGCATGCATTGTTGGTACCTGAAGTTTCTTCTCTTTGATTATTTCACGACTTTCGTGGAATGCTCGGAGGAACAGGTCCTGTCCTTTTCCACGCGATACACCTGAAAATAATAACAAACTTAAGTAAATTCTTTGGTGACACGTGAACTCTTACTCCTTAGAAGATGATGATGCTCGTCAGAAAACTGAGAACAAGAAAGCCTTAAAAAAGATGGCATACTATTAATAATGCCAAAGAGTAAGTCTTCCTTCCGCACTCCAAGAGATTCTCGGACGTGCTCACGAAGAACTCTCTTGGCAACACTGTCTTCAGCTACTTCCATCAAATCCTTGCTATTTCCTAGGTGCACAACGTAGGTTTTGGGCATCTTAATCCTGTAATCCAACAGTCATAGAACAATGTTAAGCTATAAGAAGAAGAAAACACTCTGCAGAAATGTATTGGTTTGCAGTAAATCATTCAGCATGACAAAGAGGAAACCAGACCCTAAGCGAGCTTGAGTTCTGTTTTTCCAATATTCAGCCGTTGCATGCGAATCAATCATAGCCCCTGCAACAAACGGGAGGTGTTTGACCAAATCTGGATTGAAATAATGTCCTCTCATCTCATGAATCCACCAAAGGATCTTAGGTCGAACTTTAACAACATTTTCCTTGAGAACAGCATCCAGCCATTTCCCAGCTACAGCAGTATTAAGAACAATCAAATCAGCCTTGAGAGATGTATCTACAGCTTTCTGACCCTTTGCAGAGATAGCCTGAAATCAGAGACCAAAAAAGCCAAAGAACTTGTCAATTAACAGACAACTAAAGAAGCTAAAGACATCTTTACAACAAATTATGACTAGGAACTAAGAGAGAACCTGAACTCCTCGATCTAACATCTTGTGTTCAAGACTATAGACAACTTCATCATCTTCAAGTGGTTTCTGATTAGTGATCCAAACAACTTCAGCACCAACTTCTCTTAACAAAAACGCCAATTCCATTAAGAGCAAAGGTCCACCTTTTGTCACACAAAATCAATCATCATCCCCTCAGAAAAAAAGGGTTTTTTTCGACAACCCAGTTAAACTTAGAAATCAAATCAGCAGTACCAGAGAGTGATAGCTCGTGGGAGACTAATAAAACGAGTTTCGATTTCATGAAACCAAGAGGATTCGATTGAAACTTCAAGGCGATGCTATCTCCATTATTCTGCTTTTCCACGAATTGGCCACCAACGCTACAGGATTCAAAGCTAGATCTCACGAGAATCACACCAACTGTTGATATAGATAGAAACAACAAAACCATGAGTGCCCATCTCTTCTTTTGCATCGTCGACGCTTTCGCCATTGTTTTCCTTCGCTAAAGACACATCGTAGGGTTTTCAACACTCTAAATCTTCGGCGAACTTAGCTAATGATCTCCAAAATCAAAACTTTTTGAACATCAAAATCGAGAAGAGAATGGGAAAGAAATTGGATCTCTGAGCAGAACTTATTTGAGTCAGTGATACTGAGAAAAAACCTTGAAAAGGAATTTGGTACTTTAAAGGTTTCGCAATGCACGCCGTTTTTGGAAGAAAGTCTTGCCGTTTTTAACCCTCTGGGCCAGGTTTAGTGGACTAAATAATAATATTATGGGCTCTAAAATGGCAATTGTATTTACTAACATAGAAACTCCACTTTAGTTTCTATGATTGATTAATGAAGTTATTATATATGACTTTCAAATCTCATGCACTGAAAATTTACGGTGTGCTACGTTGTTTTATCTTTTATGTTTTGAAAATGTATGTTCACCAGTCGAATAAATCTTTATGGCAAGAACAACAAGTTTTGTTTGGATACAAAATATTATGATCGTAAATTGGATCATACATAATTTCTCAAACGCTAGATATTCGACTATTCGAGTGTCACGCAAAAACAGTGGCTTCTATTGGGTTTTATAAGCTCATTCCAACTCCCTATTAGTATGATATTGTCCGCTTTGGGCCTACATGCTCAAGCCCGTACGGATTTGTTATTGGGCTCCTTCCGAAAATGCCTCATACTAATTAGAGTTGGACTTTACTTATATATTAGAAACTTCTTTTTCTAAACTTCCGATGTGGGACGTTGGTTTGTACCCAACAATCTCTCCTTCAAACCAAGGACCACGAACATTGGGCCTACTCTTCAGCGAAACCTAGGCACCCTAACTCGGCACTTTCTTATTCGCGAAGTTCTTGAGGCACCTTCTTATCGTGTCACATTTGAGGGCTTCTCCACACCGAACTTTAGCCCACACCCCTAGGTCCACATTTTTCAACCTAGGCTCTGATACCATTTATTGGGTTTTATAAGCTCATTCCAACTCCCTATTAGTATGATATTGTCCGCTTTGGGCCTACATGCTCAAGCCCGCACGGATTTGTTATTGGGCTCCTTCCCAAAAGGCCTCATACTAATTAGAGTTGGACTTTACTTATATATTAGAAACTTCTTTTTCTAAACTTCCGATGTGGGACGTTGGTTTGTACCCAACAATCTCCCCTTCAAACCAAGGACCACGAACATTGGGCCTACTCTTCAGCGAAACCTAGGCACCCTAACTCGGCACTTTCTTATTCGCGAAGTTCTTGAGGCACCTTCTTATCGTGTCACATTTGAGGGCTTCTCCACACCGAACTTTAGCCCACACCCCTAGGTCCACATTTTTCAACCTAGGCTCTGATACCATTTATTGGGTTTTATAAGCTCATTCCAACTCCCTATTAGTATGATATTGTCCGCTTTGGGCCTACATGCTCAAGCCCGCACGGATTTGTTATTGGGCTCCTTCCCAAAAGGCCTCATACTAATTAGAGTTGGACTTTACTTATATATTAGAAACTTCTTTTTCTAAACTTCCGATGTGGGACGTTGGTTTGTACCCAACAGCTTCTCCCAATACCATTCTCAGCAAAACATTAAGTAAAGTAAGACAAAATTACTAAGATTATATTAGTCATGTTCGTTTGGTCGCCGCAGGTACCTGCGGCTGCGGCAAACGCAGGTAGTGTTGTTCGTTTGATCGCCGCAGGTCGCCGCAGCGTCCGCCGCAGATCGCTGAAATTAAAAAATTTGAACGCTGATTTAATTTAGCGGTTGCGTCAAAATTCAGCGTTCGCCGCCACCGCTGCCGCAGCCGCAGCCGCAGCCGCCTGCGGCGACCAAACGAACACGACCATTATGTGTTAGTGCGGTTTTTATCAAATAAAACTCATATTAATCTGTAAACTAAAGGATTAATGCGGTGAACAGAACATCTAAGCATGCTATAAACTCTTATGTAACAAAACTCATATAAATCTGTTAACTATAGTATTACTGTTTACCGGTGAACATCTTAATTAACCATACGGTAAACTCTTACATTGTTGCCAATTTACATGTAGACCAGATTGCTCTTGAAAATAAGAAAACTCATGTGGCCCGACTATTTATTTTTAAAAACTGCGATTATTTATGTCTTAAGGATATTAATTATTATTAGCTGTCATAATATATATAGCTAGGTGTACAAAAAGATGTTTGTCCAAACAAAAGCTGTTGATTTCTTACTCGTCATTTCCTCATTTAGCACTATCATCATCACTCATCATCGATTCATCACCTTCTTCATTATATATTTAATTATTTATAATATACTCATCATAATTCGCTTTAGAGAACCACATTACTTCATTTAAACTATTTTAGAAAGGTAAATTATTTGATCCTTTCAAACTTTTCTACTGTATATACTCCCATATTCAACCAGCTG